>JAVXUO010002884.1:0-600000 GCA_033065855.1 Escallonia rubra | reverse complement strand
ACTCGGACAAATCATGTGATGTGGCTCATGGGAGCAGATTTCAAATATCAATATTCCCATACATGGTTCCGACAGATGGACAAACTCATTCATTATGTCAACATGGTAAGTATTCATGAATTGTTCTGATGAGTGTGTGTTCCTGAAGTTAGTAAAACATGATAATTTTTTGTAAGAACTCGTATTTTTTCAGTAGGTTTCTTTCAGCCGAATGGTAGCCACTAGCACGAATAATTTCAATGGATAGGTCTCGTTTAACTTATTACTCTCTTATTGTTCGTACCGGCATAGGTTAAAGATGTTAATGTGGTGTGTTGTGTTTTTAATTCCCTTGAGGAGTCTAATAATATCTGCAAAAGGTAGTCAAATACATATAACATCAGGTACTTATCATGAGGCTTGGAGTTGGCTGAGGATCATTAGTGATTATTGTTACACTGCAGCTTGGTAATACTTGACCCATTTTCGCATACCATGAGTGTCGCTTTCTATTGGACGTTTACTTCTGTGACGAGGAGTGCTTATCTCTGTCTGTATTTTTATTGGTATTATGTCAACCGTACAGCTTACCAATTATATTCAAATGGTCAATATGTATGTTGCATCAGTGCATCACTATTAGCATTTTCTCTGTTTCACTTCTTGGGTAAGAGATAAAATGGGTTCAATGTCTGCCAAAGGTTCCGTTCCTCGGAAAGTATATCATGCAGTAACCAGGTTGACTTTTTGCTTCTGTATCAATCTGGTTCTTGAATTCAAACCAAGTCATTAATCTGTTTTTTCTTGTCATCTGGGTTATGTGCAATTTTATCAGATCAATGATTTGGTTTCAAATGCTTCCAGGATGGGCGTGTGAATGCACTCTACTCAACCCCATCCATATATACTGATGCAAAACATGCATCTGGCGAATCATGGCCGATTAAGACGGGTGACTTCTTCCCGTGAGTTTGCATCTGGTCATGGTGATGGTTTGTTTATTTATCGTTTAATTATAGCTCTTTGATTGATTTGTAAGTCTGAAACATGCACCTTGTCAGATATGCAGATCGTCCAAATGGTTACTGGACAGGATATTTTACGAGTAGACCAGCCCTGAAACGCTACATCAGAATGATGAGTGGCTATTATGTGGTAGTTATTCATTTGTATGCTTTAGTTTATATGCATAAAATCTCTGAGTCTTGACCCCAACAATAAAAAAGAAAAAGAACAAATGATTTTTGACACGTTTATGTTATTTGATCCTTATAAAGTTCAGTATTTTTAGGCAGCCAGACAACTGGAATTTTTTAGAGGAAGAAGGGAGTCTGGGCCGAACACAGACACATTGGCAGATGCATTAGCAATTGCTCAGCATCACGATGCCGTGACTGGAACAGAAAAGCAACACGTGGCTAATGATTATGCAAAAAGACTTTCAATAGGCTATATGGAGGTAAGATCTTTACATTACTTTCAGATATTCCTGGTTTTCATCCTCCAATGCTGTTGACTTGTGATCTACATGCAGGCTGAAAAGCTAGTTTTATCTTCGCTTTCTAGCTTGACTGAGTTGATCTCATATGAAGGAAATGGGAGCCCCACAACAAAGTTTCAACAGGCAAAACACTGTGATCCCTTACTTGAACAGTGGCATTCATGTTATGTTATCCACTAACTGGTAGCTCAATGTTTATAACTGTCATCCACTTCCTACATTATCAACAACTATGTAGAGACTTGTCGAGATAATAGCGAAGCGTAGACCGCCCTCCCCTCCCCACCCCCACCCCCCACGGCCCCCCGGTTCCCCCAATTACCATGCAGGTTTTATACATCTGTGCTTATGCAATGGTGAGCCTTGGTACAACTGTAAGGTTGCTCCGCATTGTCACCAGGAGGTCAGGGGTTCGAAACGTGGAAACGGCCTCTCTTAAAGTTTGGGTAACGCTGCATTTATATAGCCCTTTCCTGATCACCCAGCTGAGGGAGTCTTGTGTGGGTTCTTGACTTGTTCTTTTTGCGTGTAATGAAGCAAACTACTGTCATTGAACTACTAAGCAAGGATTTGAAATCTTTTCTTCTATTTTTGTCTCCCTCAGCTAAGGCGAGTCTAGTTTATGATTAATTCAGTCTTCAGCTTAGGCAAGTCTACATTATGATTGATTCAGTCTGTGGCTGTCACTTATATATTCGGAGTTTTGAAACCTGAAATAAGGAGAATGGGAAAAATTGCTATGAGTTGTTAATTGTTCTTCCTGGTGACATCGATGCCCATAGTGGAGTGAACTTCAAGTTACAGTCCCCTTTCCACTAATTCATAGTGAAAGGTGGGACCAAAAAGTACTAAGTATCAAGTTTCTCTAACGTTGGAATCAGTAAAATTTGCTTGCATTCGTACAATTTTAGCTTGAACAACAGATCTTTGATGTTCCAAAGGTTTTAAATAGAAAACAAATCACATGTCTCTCAGAAAAGCTTCAAAAATCTGTCTTTTTCAAGAAAATGAATGTTCCGAGTGGCAGAACTTCCATGTAGCATTTACTATGTAATCCTGAGTACTCGTCTCATAGCTTGTCTCTATGAGAATTAGTTGGTTCCTTAATATTGTAAGGTGATCTCTAATAGAGATAACTCAGTTATTGGATCCTATTTGTTCATAATGTTGATTGGATCTAGAGTTTATTCTGTATCACTGTTTGCTTGAGAAGTCCCTATGTTTCCCACTTATCTCAATGTTTGCTTGAGAAGCCCCTATGTTTTCCACTTATCTTTCTCAGAAAATTAAGCGCAGAAGTTGGGATATGTTGTTTTTTTCAGTGCCCGCTTCTGAATATAAGCTATTGTCCTGCAACAGAAGTTGATCTCTCCCATGGGAAAAACTTGGTGAGAAAATTTTCGTTTTCTTTAAGTAAGCAAACTACTATACGTACTTTCCAAGATATCACCTGATGATTGGTTATGACTTTTTCCCTGAAGGTTGTACTCGTTTATAACTCCCTTGGATGGAATAGAGACGATATAGTTCGAATTCCCGTGAGTACTTCACGTTTGGCCTTAGTTCTCTTGTCGTCACCAATGTGGACTGGAAAAGATTCCAAATCATAATTGTCAATATTTTAGAACTTGCTTTATCCTAACGAACAAGAGATGTGGACTATTTGATCTTGCTACCATACGAAGTTTATGTGCTGAGTTTATCTGCATTGGCGTTGGTGTATGGGAGTATCTTAAGTCTACCTGCTTCTTTGTGCGATTTTGGACTGCATTGGAGTAATAATTTCTCGGAACAGAAACCTTTTTGTCTTTGTCTACTCACTGCAATTTTTTTTCTCTCCACACGAGGGAGGTTTTATAGAGTCTAATTATCATATTCTTTCACTCTATTGTTGGTTATTAAATTCCTAACAATTATGCCATTCCTCACCGAATTTTATGTCAAAAGTCGACTCGCAGTTCCACATGGTGTGGCTCACTGTGCCCAAGCATTTACAAATGCTTGGACCTATTGCTTTGAAATGCTTGGATCGCAGCCACTCCTCTTAGACAAACTTTTGGGATGCAAGCAATACTCTTTCATATAACGAGAGCGTTTTTATCATTTATATGACAAAAGACTCTCGTTATGAACAGTCTCAGATTGTACTAAAAGATGGACATTTGGAACGACGAGACAACTCATCCTAGATTCTGCCGCATGATTAAGCACATTAGTATGTAAGTGACTCACATAACAAACACATGATTATAAGAAAAAGAATTGTACAGTACAAAATGGTAACAGCATGCTCTTGGGGACTGCATAAGTATGATTAAAAAGCTAAAAAGCGTGGACAACCTTGCTTGGCATCTTGGGTGCAATGCCACTGTTAGATAATAGCTAACCCTAAAGCACAATGTTTGAAATGCTGTATTCTAGACTATTTAATTCTATTCGTCTAACAGCCTTATTTTTAGTTCAGATGGACTGGCTTCAAAGCATCATTTGTCTACTTAAGGGGTCAATTGTACTGCAGGTCATTAATGAAGATATCGCTGTTCATGATTCTGCTGGAAGGAAGATTGAATCACAGCTTCTTTCCCTAGCTGATAACGATATAAGCATGAGGAAGTACCATGTTAAGGCGTACCTGGGTCAAACCCCAAATGAGACACCCAAGTATTGGCTTGTTTTTACTGCATCTGTACCACCCCTTGGATTCAGCACTTACACTCTTTCTACTGTCAAAATGGCAGGTTCGCTGAATTGTTCTCTTGTGCTATAAATTGTTCTTTTTGACTGGGAAGATATGCAATTATGAAAAATTACCCACTTCTTCGCTTACTTGCAAAGTGCAGGTGCTAGTTCAGCAAGATCATCTGTTTACAAATTTCAGGGAGATGAGAACTCTGTTGTTGAAGTGGGACAAGGAAAACTAAAACTGAACTTCTCTCCGGAAAAAGGGAAACTCATTCATTACTCTAATAGCAGAAACTCTGTATGTGATGTTCCCAAGATTTGCCCACCTTTGTTCTACTTGCTGCTTTCTTTCCTTTGTTCTACTTGCTGCTTTCTTTTTCTCTCTCCCTGATTCTATTTGATCACGACTAACCTCTCTATATTCATGAGGTTATATTATTTGCAAGTTTCTTCTTCTCCCAGCAATAAGAAGAAAGAATAACCTTCCACACTAACATTTGTGCTTTTGAAGGTCAAGGAAAATGTTCACCAGTCATACAGCTTTTATTCATCATATAATGGAACTGAGAAAGATCCTCAGGTGTGTATATGCTTCTTCTAGCTTCTCTGGAGCTACTTTACACCCCCACCATCCTTTCTCCTGAGACCTGAACGATGGCTGCCTCTTTTTGTAGTTGTTTTTTTGTATTTATGCTAACATTTTGGTCCCTGTTGAAGGCCTCCGGGGCATACATCTTCCGCCCAAATGGTACTTTCCTCCTTACGCCAGAAGAACAGGTCTAGCACCTTCAATATTTAGCACATTAAAATAGACTGATATTTATCGTATTATTGACAGAAATTTGCAATCAAACAGGTCCCTTTGACTGTTATGCGTGGACCAATTGTCGATGAAGTTCACCAGCAGATTAATCCATGGATTTATCAGGTTCTTGCTTTGCCATGAGGTTGCTATATTTGCATTGAACAACAACCCCCACCCCCCCCCCCCCCACCCACCCCGATAAGTTAACATTCAGGTGTTTGTGAAGACGGTGAAGCTCCTTTGTCCGTAGCATAAAAAGGAAAAAGTTCGCTTGCAGCACATTACTTGAACATTTTTTGCATGAGATGGCATCATGGTCCTAAAAAATAGATGGATAAGAATCTTATCTCGAGTTCTATTCTCATTGTGAGATGCCTTCAAGAAATACACGATGCTGAAGTCGAAATATTCTTTGGATCACTTTTTTGGGTCTGCGCGCTCGTCAATAATGCAATGTTGAATAATTGTGCAGATAACCCGAGTTCACAAAGGGAAAGAGCATGTTGAAGTCGAATTTACTGTAAGTTGAGCTATTTTGAACAGTTCTATTGATGTCAAGGATCATATATAAATTTAGCAACTCCTCTTTTCCTATTTCTTCTTTTTTTGGTTTCGTAGCTGGGTGCCAAAAGAAATGAATAGCTATCAGCATGGAGTTTCATTAATTTCATATATGGTCTGTATCCATTAACAATGTCATTGTTATTAGGTTGGGCCTATTCCTGTTGATGATGGAGTTGGGAAGGAAGTTGCAACTCAAATTACCACCACCATGGAAACTAATAAGACATTCTATACAGATTCTAATGGCCGTGATTTTATCAAAAGGGTATGTTGCATCTACTTCATCTCTAATGCTACTGAATTTAATTAATACATTTGACTAGTAGCAATGAAATCAGCAGATGTGTTTTCAGCATCTTCATTGTTTGCAGTTGTAGTTCCCCTCTAGTGTTAGCAAGTGAAATTCTGTTTGATTAACATTGTATATGGGGTTGTAGAGCATTGTATACTGATGAATGTCGTACTTTAGGTTGATATATATTTATTCGACATTTATAGTTATTGACTATGATTTGCTTATTCACTATGATTTGCAGATTCGCGATTACAGAACCGACTGGGACCTGAAAGTGGACCAACCTGCTGCTGGAAATTATTACCCAGTATTTGCACTTTTCATTAGAACCACCTTCCACATTACTGTTTGCTAATGGTTCTAACTTTTTAAATTTTAAATTCCATTATGGGTCCTCCGGTTATCCAAGTATAACATGCTGGCTAAACATTGGCTTTGCAGTTTTATTGAGCTTATCTTTGTCTCTATAATTGGGTTTGAAATGTCTCATAATCATTTGCCTGGCTTAAGCTATGACTTTCTGAAGGGTTTAATATATGTTAATAATCAGTTATGACATTCTAAAGTATTATTCTATTACAGCAGAGGATCGTAGTCCGTTATCTTCCATATGACAATTTTCCGTGCAAATAAAATTAGTAGCTGCAGGCAGTCTGAAAGTCATTAAACAAAAAAAGGGGCAAACGCCATTAGGTTCCTTCCTCTGGCATCACTTGACATAAATAGTTTCCTTGCAGATTAATCTTGGAATTTATATGGTGGATAGTAAGACAGAACTTTCGGTTCTGGTGGATCGATCTGTGGGAGGATCCAGCGTTGTGGATGGACAAATAGAGCTAATGCTCCACAGGTAGGTTTCACCCACCTAGATAATCAACTATCTACAAATGTGTAATTGGTGACTCAATTCAATGCGCTCCACTAATTATGGGATTTATATTTGAAATCCTTGTCCTGGGTAGGAGATTGCTACATGATGATGGCAAAGGTGTTGCAGAGGCTCTAAATGAAAGAGTCTGTACAGGCTCTGAATGCACAGGATTAATAGTAAGCACTCTCTGGTTAGTTTTTTTCTGGAAATGATATGGAATATCTGCAAGATACCCTCAACTGATGCAGTTTGATTTTCTTTTTCATATCACTTTCTTTATGTTAATATCTAGCAGCTTAATTTTCAGCGAGATGTAAACTACCAGTGAGCCTTTATTATTTGATCTTTGAAATGGAATTACCAACAGCCTTTTACTTCACTTCTTGTATTCTGAATTTGATGTAGCTATCACCTCATATGGAGTGTTACATCGTGCAGATTCAAGGAAAATATTATTTCAGAATAGACCCTCTTGGGGAAGGTGCAAAGTGGCGTCGTTCAGTTGGCCAGGAGATATATTCTCCACTTCTATTAGCTTTCACTGAACAGGTTTAGAAAATTTTCATGAGTTCGTTTCATAGTCCTTAAAATTATAAGCTATAGATGATTGATTCTGCTATGCAGGATGAAGATAGCTGGACTACTTCTCATGTATCCACTTTCACAGGGATTGATTCCTCCTATACATTACCCGATAACATTGCCATTGTAACGATTCAGGTAATTTGGTTCATCTTTTGGAAAATCAGCATTACATGCAGCTACATAGTTGTTTTGTTTTTGGAATGAAAATGGTAAGCAATAGTTAAACAGTTTTCTTGCAACTTACTCCGTACTAAGAGCAATGCTGAATAAATAAGAGGTTGATGTGACCTTACTGAGCTCTTTCTCCTTTACTAAATTATGCAGGAGCTGGATGATGGAAAGGTTCTCCTACGATTAGCGCACTTATACGAGGTTCTCCTTTACCCAGTGCACTTTATGAGATCATTAACTCAAGAATTTTGGGGAATGCTTTATGCTGTTTACAAAAGATGTGCTTGAAAACATATAATGCAGATCAGCATCCTTGTTACATTTCCCATAGTGTAATCCATTTGTGCTCCTTCGCAAATGAGATGTTTTGTCCAAATTAGTACTCCGAAATACCGATGCTTTTCAGTTTCCGGGACTTCAGTGTCAATAACCAGCGGGTTTCTGATATAGGATCTGTTGGTTTACATTGGTTTCCCATCAACGGGAGTTGGTTCCTAATTGTTGGGGGCCTTGGTTCAGTTTATTGCAAGTAAATGCAATCTCATAAGTAATATAATAATGTCTTCATTAGCTAGTCATTTTCTGTAGGATTTGTGCGAGTCTTTTCCGTACCATGTTTGTCTTGGTTTCAAGACTTCTCTCCTCTTTCCGTTCTTTCATGTGCGGCCACTCTGTTCCGAATAGGAGTAAGTGCCTATATCGCGATAAGCCATTTCTGACTTTGCTTTTTCACAGTCAGGAGAGGACAAGGATCTTTCCGTGATGACAAGCGTCGAATTGATTAAGCTTTTTCCAGGCAAGAAGGTAAAGCAATGGTTACAGGACTTAAAGTTAGAATCCTTTCAAACTGTTATTATCTTTTCTAAGAAGTTGTTCTTCTTTTGCTTTGCTTAGATTGGGAAAGTGACTGAGATGAGCTTATCTGCCAATCAAGAAAGGGCAGAGATGGAGAAGAAGCGATTGGTGTGGAAAGTAGAGCGTTCGTCCGGGCCCAGGGTGGTGAGGGGAGGTAGAGTGGATCCTACGAAGCTGGTAGTGGAACTTGCTCCCATGGAAATCCGCACGTTTGTTATTGACTTCGAGAACGACCGTGTATTCTCCAGCAATGTTGTTGACACATGAAACTGGGATGATGCTGCTAGTATGCCTTGCCATTGGTTACTCAGAACTTGCCGGCTAAACTCTGATCCCAAGCTCGGGTGTTGTGTGAATGTAAAGGATCTGTACATGTATACATATCAAAGTTGGGTATCAGGTTTGGATCACTTCTGATTGCAACAGATTTAAAATTATTGTCCATAGGCTAATCAGTCTACAGTACAAAATCACGAAAAGGCAAAGAACATTACATAAAAACATGCCAACGAATGGAAAACAAGCTTGCACTCCTGGCCCGTAGAAGGAAGCCCAACAAAGCTCAATGACACACCCTATAGTGGTGTAACAAGGCATCCATTTTTAACCGATCAGCTCATATTCAACCCGATAAGCATGAAACCCCCGACCCCCCACCCCGCCCCCTAATGCGGGCAGCTTATTGGCGTTCCTTCTTCCAGACAACAACATCACCGCCACTTCAAGCACTAGCCCACAATCGAAGCAACACCAAAACACTGACCATCGTCATGCCACCAGCATATCCACAACACACACACACCGATGCTATCTCAACTGTCCTAGAACAACAACATTTTGCGTATGGACGCTACAACCACCACCAGCCTGCCATTCTAAGCAACCTTTTTTGATGTGTGTGTGTATGGGTCACCTTTTCGTAGACTCAATACCGACACGAATCTCTGGAGCACCCTCACGTCCACAATCGAAAAGGGCGGAACAATTGACCGCAAATCACAACAAACCGACGATAACTTGGATGAATGATTAAAACCCGCAGATCATAACAAACCGACGACAACTTGGATGAATGATTAAAACCTAGTAACCACCAATCACAGGCCGAAACCAACTTGAAAACACCAAAGATCGGCAGTTAATCAGAAACAAAACATACTGAGGAAGTGATCTTGGCTAGAACACATGACAAACACAAGAACGGACTATCTACTTCAAGGAAAAAAATGAGGAACTTGAAGCAGTTATGAAAAGTTATAACGCCACTACCCGCAGACAATTAATCGTCAGTGGCAACAAAAACGGGATTGGGGCCTTTGTAATTTTTTTTTATTTTTTGTAGAGATGGGATTTTCGGTGGGAGTGACTCCCTTATAGTCTTGTTATCTTTAAGGTAGTAATTTCTTTTTTTCTTTGTCAAGTTGATCTAATTTCA
Source organism: Escallonia rubra (assembly GCA_033065855.1). Lineage (NCBI taxonomy): Eukaryota > Viridiplantae > Streptophyta > Magnoliopsida > Escalloniales > Escalloniaceae > Escallonia > Escallonia rubra. The sequence goes on along the minus strand of JAVXUO010002884.1, from coordinate 590,257 downwards.
TATTTTCTCGCATGTCTGTCGATTCCTAATTTTTTGCTAAAATTATTGATATCTCAAACGTAACATAATACATTAGCAACAAAAAAAATGGAGATAAGAAAATAAGAAAGTGTCGTCCGTGAGGGTGCACCGTGTGCCGTTGGGTATAAGGAAAAGAAGAGTCAAAGAGCAATCACAGCCAAAGGATTGTTGGATTCGGTCGGAGATGCGTCGGCATAATTGGATACCCTACAAAAAAGCGGTGTTCGTATAAATGCACCTCACTTTTGACTTTCAGATCGCACCGATTATCGTCAAAATTGGTAAAGCCAAAAAGTGCGTACCCGAACCAACCTCCGCCCTCAAGTTCCACCTAGAAATTTCATGTCCATCTTGCCTTCTGGAAATCTAGGCCCAACTTCGTCATCTTCCTCCCAAATTCAATCCCCAAACCCTAACTCCAATCATGGACCCGCTTACCCTCCGGACCACCAACCACAGTCTGTGGACCGTCTCTCCCGCCAAACTCGGGCCCTCCAAATCCCCAATTCTCGAGGTTCCATCGCTGTGTCCGACGTCCCTTCAGGTATAATTCTAGGCTTTTTAGTTGGATTTTTTTTTTATTCCTTTTTGGTGTGATCCTATACTCTTAGGCCCGTTGACCTATTTGATGATGCGGATAAAATTGCTGTTAGTTTTGTTGAGATCACTGGTCGTGCTTCTGACTGTAAAAAGTAATGTGGTTGTTAGTTAGGAAACTCCAGTTGGAAGGGAAGTGTAGATCGACTGACCATGAGTTCGTGCGAGGAGCTACTCATTGCTTCTTTTTATGTCTTAAATTTGGTACTGTTGCTTGGATATGGCGACGGATTTGACTTTTTTCTTCTTTTCCTTGTAGAATTGGCGGCTTCAGCTTCACAGGATGCTGGTGGATCTTCCCAAAAGGTTGGTTTTGCTTGTCTCCTCATGTGATATAAATGTACTAATTATTTCAATGTCAAAAAAACACCGGCGCAATATATGAATAATCAAAGTTTTGTTATGGTTACTAGTGTTGTAGGAAAAAGCATCAGGGTAAGTGCAGTGAAATAATTTGTGTACCGGAAAAGAGATTACACAAAAAAAATCACAGTATCATAATCACATGATTTCCAAGAAGGCAGTAATAGTTTCACCATCAAGTGCAGGTATTGATGCCATATGGCATACGTAGTCTTATCCCTTTTCTTTTCCATCGCTAGGTGAATGGAGCAAGGAAACCAAATGGTAAGATAAATTCGTCTCAAGGTGGACATGGTTCCCATCCTCAGCGTGAAGCCTCCAGTCGAGCATGGGTTAGAGCTGATCAACACAGAGGGAAATTGCCCGAAACAGATTTTCCTGCTCGCGGTCAGCAAATTTCTGGGCCTACCACGACACATTCAGCTGGAAGAAAGACACAGATGGTTAATGGCAACCACTTGCTGAATTTTCAGTATGACCCTATCTCTCGGCCACATCAAAGGGCTCCTCCTCCAAGAAGACAGCAGAAGAGAAAGCCTTACAACAAAGACTTGTTTCTTCAAGCTAATTATAAGTTTGTTCTCTTAGATTCAGGAACTTATGCACCTGACTCCATGGATCCAGATAGAATGTTACAGTGGGAGGATATAATATGTGTTAGGTATTCGACACCTCTCCCTGTACAGTGTCCAATATGTTTGGAAGATCTTTTATGTCCACAGTTAACCTCGTGCGGCCATATTTTCTGTTTCCCTTGCATTTTGAGGTACTTTTTCTTAGGCGAAGATGATACTAAAGGTGATTGCTGGAAAAAGTGCCCCTTATGCTTTATGATGATTTCTTCAAAGGATTTGTACACCATCTACATTGAGAATGTTAAACAGCACTGTGTTGGTGACGCCATAGATTTTATGCTTCTAACCCGTCAGAAGGATTCATTCACCTTATCTCTGAAGAATTACGAACAGATGGATAGCAATGAGGAAGTGCAGGACTCTTTTTCGAAGTTTACTTTTACGTCAGATGTGGAACTGTCAGTTAGAAACGCAATGTCAGAGTTAGATGGTTGGCTAGCAAGAGCTGAGTCCGGGCTTGTCGACGACATGGAGAAACTTCCATATGTTTGTGCTGCAATGGAACAACTAGAGCAAAGGAAGAAGTGTTGGCATGAGCACCTGGTCTGTAGTGATTTACCAACCGAAAGTGCTGCTAATACTGATGATGGAAACCATGAGCGGGGAACACTTTCTGCTAGTGTCGCCGATAAGTCCATGTTGTTGGCAAGCTTAGGTTCAGATAAGACAGACCGAGACCCGTGCTTGGACGTAACTGCCGATGTGATTGAATCATATGGAGACCAAGATGAACCTTTATCTTCTTCTTTTGATGATGGTATGATTATGCAGAGACATGCTATGGACTTAAGGAACAGAAAGGACAACAATTCATACAATTTTTATCAGGTGATTGACTTTATTCCGTTTCAGTTAGTTTTGATTTTTTGAAGCATTAGCTGCGGATGAGAGTTAATAGTATAAGCTTAAAATTCCTTGTCAAGATGGGATAATTATATTTGGGAATTATCATTTCCAAGTGCCAGAAGTGAAGGGCTGTGTATATGGCTGGTTTTTTTCCAATTTAGTATGAGAATTGTCTTTATCATGGAATTTTAATGTAAGAGGAGTTTTGCGCATTGTAATTGCATTTAATGTATTCAATAACATGTGATATGCCTCAGTGGGACCAATGACTTGCTTTGATGTAGCGCTAGATTCTGCTTCTAAATTGCAAACAACTACTGGATGCGCTATTCATGGAAACTCTAGTCAACTGAACCTTTTCTTTAGTGCTGTTAGCATGTCAGATATTGGAGACTCGTATACTTACTGATGGCGTACAGTTTAGTTCGCAGGACACATAAACTTAAGTGTCCTACATTTACAAGTATGGAATCCTCAGAATGTAGGTTTTACATATTTAACACCAACATCCTGAATTGGAAGACAGTCCGAAGTAATTAGGGACTGAATGGCTCCGCCAGAGATGTGAATAGTTATCTCTTGTGGTTAAATGGCATGAGTTAGCCAAAAGCACTGATAGGGTCCATTGTTCTAGAAGATAATATGTGCAAGTCCTGTCATTTATGCTTTGATGTTTGTTTCCCTTTATCAGGTAGTTGATGGGCAGCACCTTATCCTTCATCCTTTAAACATGAAGTGTCTTCTACACCATTATGGCTGCTATGATAAGCTTCCACAAAGGTTTGACTAACACTAGTACTTCACCTCGACAAGATGATATATTTTTGTTCGTGACTGAAGGAGTAGATAGGAAGCATGTGCTTCTCTGTTGCAAGTGCATATGCATTGTTCTCTAGATGCTTTGGTGCGCTGTTATAGCAACTATCAATTCGTTCTTCTGTAACGGGAGTATATAAATTACAGGATCAGTGGAAAAATTTTGCAATTAGAGACGGTGACGCAATCAGAAGCTATGAGGAGGCGCTATCGTTACTTGAGCCATTTTTCTTTAACCACCACCTTTCAGGTACCCAGGAGATTATTATGGGAATATGTTTTGTCATGGAGAGTCTCTTATTTAGGTTGGATTTGTGGTTTGTTTGACATGTTTTTTTCTTATTTTTCAGCTTTGTGAAATTGATCTAAGTGAGAGTTTGCCTCGTGACGCTCTCTGTCCATTCATGGATGAAATTAAGAATCGAGAAAAGCAGAGGAAGCGGCTAGTTAGAAAGGTGTGTGAATTGTGCTTCCTTCTTCCAAGTTTGCTTTCTCAATCTACACTCATTTAGCTGTGCTTTTCTGTTCAAGTATTTATGTGATTGGGCACTTGATCAACATGAAGAGACAAGAAAAGAAAAAAAACTGTTGTAAGCGAAAATCAAGAAATTATACGAGAAAGTTGTGAGCGAGCTCAGCTGCTTAAATCTGCTGATTGGCCAATCTTGTCATTTTAGATAGCTGGGCGGTGTTTTCATACTTTGTTGTTTACAAATTGAGTGAAATTTGGGAGCGGACTGAGCCCAAGAGTAAAAGGAGGTTCCAGCAAGGTTGGAAAGAGACATAGATTCGCGGAGTACAGGGATTCAAAGCCCTACCCTGCTAGTCAGAAATATTACACTCGACGTATGTGTTTACCATATTGAACTGTTTGGGACAAACATAAACTTTTGGCAATTTTGGGTCTGGCTCCATTCTCCCGCCTGTCACTTTTTTTGGGTTCTTTGGAACTTAGCGAAATTCATTAATCTTGTTCTGTGACAACACAGTTACTTAGGTCTCTATAACAGTCTAGAAGAAGGTGGTAAAGTTTAGTTCTTGGCATGTCCTTTCTATTTATTGCATCTTTCATTCTATGTGTGTATATAGATGTTATTTCTGTTCCATCAGTTTCTTGATGCCTGGAGTTGTTGTCTTAAACCTTTTACCTTTCACCTTTCACATGTGTTGTGTCGTGGATACTTTCACGCTTGAGGGATCTTGTAGAGTAAAGCTTCTATTCTTATTTCCAGGAGCAAGAGGAGAGAATTAAAGCCGAAGCTGCCTGCGCAGATTATGTGCCCACACCATCTAATTTTGCGGAATCCTCTTATAATTATTCTCCGACTTTCTCTATGGATGACTTCGAAGGTACAAGCGTTCTTCTCCCTGATATTTGGTTGTACTTCTTGTTGGCGGCATGACCTTTGAAACCTCCTTTCGGTCTAGAATATGCATGTATGATACAGGATTCATGTTCACCTGTCCTTACCATCCATCATTTACTTTACCTAGAGAAAACATATTAATTATTAAGTAAAAAACGGAGAATGAGGATGAAGAAGATTTTTGTACGGTGAGTGGTGTATGAAACATCGTTCTCATGCTTTTCTGGAACTTTTTTGTCATATGTGGTGTCCAAAATAATCATAGAATTGTTGAAAAATGGCAGTTTGTGCAGAATGGATGCGTTAGAACTGCAGTCCTAGCAAAAACTCTTGGGGTGCTTTTGGCAGGAGCAGAATGGATGACTTAAATTAAGTCAGCTATGCGGGCGCTACATTGACATTGCCACTTTTTTTGACCCATTTTTATCAGCTCCCTCCAATTATTGTTTCCCTTCGTTATTATATTTCAAAACCTATGTTTGTACTTTGCATTTCTATGATTTTATTGGTTATCAATAGAATTTTTGAACTTACATTTAATCTGCTAATCCCTTTATTTTTGCCTATTTTCAGCTTTGGGTAGTCCTGCTGTGTCATCTTCAAGCCCTCCAACCATTGCAGAAAGGCCGCTCTTCTCAAATGTTGCGAGGCTTGGTTTTGCTTCGGGACATGATGCTCCAGCTCTGAAACCTGAGGATGTTCATATTCAGCCTCAAACCAATGTCTCAACTGATGCTTCTCGTGTAACTGGTATTGTCTAAGAACACACTTTCATTATGTGCTTGAGATCTAAAATGAGCAAATAATTCATTCTCTAATACGTGGTCGCTACATAGTTTTAGATGTGCTGTAATATTTTCAATTTTTGCCTTGTGTCGTAACTAAAGAACTCCTTTTTCTTTTTCTTTTGTATAGGTTCAGGGACTACAGGTACACCATCATTCGCGAATATAATATCGAGAACAAAACCTGTTGAATCCAAAGCGAATGATTTGGTGAAGAAAGGGAAGAAGCCAAATAGAGTCCTCCTATCAACTGCGGGTGGTCGGCGATACTGAGTTTTGGCATTTTCACCGCCGTATAAATCCTTTAAATGGTTCTGCTTAATACACCACCCTTCTTCATCCTGCAGCGAGGAGTTTTGTAAATTTGATTCTTAGTAGCAGATATATGGTGATACACGCAGAGTTTATGCTGTGTAAATCTCCAGCCTTCCAGCTACCATGGCTTATTCATGTACAGCAAGAAACCAAGTCAAGTATGCAACAACTAGCCTGTATGAGAAGGTTCTTTTATTCCTTTTTTTTACCTAAATGAATGAGAGGGGAGGTTGATATATCTTCTGATACTGCAAACATGTTGCTAGAAATTGGCCTTGGATGAAGTAGGGAGCTCCAATGTTGCAGAATGCTCACAGCACATATGCTCTATCTACTACGCTTCTCTCTTTTTAAATCATGTTTTACGTACACCAAGTAGAGCATGTAACAGTTTGATGAGTGGATTCAAAGAAAAAAGAACGCAGCACGACATGTAGAACTAGCAGGAGCGAACAACTTTTTAGTAGCTCAGTAAACACTCACAGCAGCGTCAAATGCAGAACTAGGAGCAGCAATTAGCTTTATCTCGTGGGATTTAGAGGTCTCTCTACAGTTTGTTCGAGAAGCTAGAGGTCTCTCTACAGTTTGTTCGAGAAGCTACTTATTAGCACTGCGACCTCTGGGCTGTGAACATAGTGTAGCGAGATTTATTTTCAAATTTGATTACATCCATTCCTCTTCAAATTCTTTCCTCAGTTATTATTATTATTTTTTTTTTGATAATAAGAGAATTGCATTGATAATTTAAAGATACACAGTCGCTCTGTTGTAGAGCTTACAGACATTATCGGTCACGACATTTCCGTGACTCAGTATACATGACCGTGAAGGCCGACACTAACAATAACCTAATAAATTTATACACATTACAATTGAATTAAAGCAGAGCATATCCTACACTTTAACTCAACTTAAAGTAACATGCAAATTTACAGGTGAAAACTGAACATAAATAAAAACACACTATAAGTGGTAGCAATAACGCAGACAATCGGTAACCGTACGATACAAAGGTGAGCACACTGTTTAAGAGTCCATCACACCTCCCAGTATCTACAACACCGCAATGCCCATCCTTCGACTAACCCGTAATAAATCCGAACCAAAATGCCACAATATAGGGCGGAGGGACCACAACCCATCCACATCTAACCAAACTACCCAAAGTAGACACGTAGGATGCTCGAACTTAGAAAAGAGCCCTACCCCCCCCCCCCACCACAAACACAAACCCATGCCCAGAGCTGATTACCCAAAACCCAAAGGCGAATCTCTACCCCCCCATCCCCCCTCCCCGGGTCCCGCAACCCCCCCATTACAAGCTCAACAGAAACTCCCCCTGCACCCCCCCCCCCCCCTCGCGAGACCCTATCCCCCCCAACACCCCTCCCAAGACTCCCGAGACTCCAAGAAACAACCCCAGAACCACAGCTAAGCCCCTCGAACCCGAGCCCTCCTACTACTACAAGGACCAAACAACCACAACCCGAACCTCCACCACTGAAGCACAAGAAACGGATAAAAACGGAATTGAAAGCCTGAAGGAGCATTTGGAATGACGGTCAAAAAGCCCCGGCGAAGATCCGGTCGCCGCTGGTGAGATTCCGATCGCCGCCGGTGAGTTTCCGGTCGCCGTCGGTGAGATTCCGGCCACATCCGGCGAACATTGGAAAAAGCGTCGATCGAGCAGATCTACAGAGATCTACGTAGATCGACCAAGATCGGAGACAAACCATGATGTTGCCGTCTCCGTTCAAATTCCGGTGAGACGCCCCGCCACTGTCTTCCCGCCGCTTGTACCGCCGGCCACCAATCGATCACTTCCTAAAGCATACCACCACAGTAGACGTAAAGACGAAGCTAAAGCTGAGGCGCCGGAGTGGCTGCCGCCCCACACGCGCAGAGGCACGGTGGGGCGGCCATGGTGACTTTCTGTGGGGTTGGGTGTTTAGAGAGAAGGCAGACGCCTTGAAACAAGTTTAGAGATTCCTCAGTTATTATGAAATCATATACTGAGTTACGCTGGGTCCCCTTCTCAAATCTGGTCATGGCTGTATCTCACCGGGTTAAGAAATTCGCTGCCAGAGACAAAAATCAATAGTAATTCTTGTTACCATCAATTGCACATAAAACCCTATACTATGGGGGCGGGTGTGCATTTTACCCCACTGCTTCAGTTTTGGCTCAAATTCACCACACAGTTTTTTAATTTGAGTGCAATTTACAGGCTGAAGTCCAATTTCTTGGACGTTCATTAATCTCCTAGGGATAAAATTATCACTTCACAATATTATCACCGTGGTAGCCAAGTCATTGTCATTAGCCAATAAGGATTGACATGTGCCAATATGTTGCTCACCTTCATCTTCCCCTACAAGATTGATCCACCACAACACCCCTAAAGCACTTCTACCGCAACCACCACCAACACCCCTCACCCATTTCTGCTGCAACCACTACCAACACCCCTATACCCACTTCTGCCGCAACCACCACCCAACACCCCTATCCTATTTCTGTCGCAACCACCACCCACCACCCCTTTACCCATTTTCCCGCAACCACCACCCAGCACCCATATCACACTTGTGCCGAAACCACCACAAACACCCTTAACCCACTTTTGTCACAACAACCACCATCACCCCTATATCCACGTATGCCGCCACCATTACAAATTTCATGGACAAATGCATAGATTTTCACCATCATTGAAGCCCAATAGCCTCGACTTTGGGAATCGTGAACCCCTGATTTTGGCACGATGGTGTTGTGGCAAAATCGATGGTGAAGCCCAATACTTCGCTGCATTTATGATTTTGGCATGAAAATATATCCCAAAGAAAGTGAGAGTGGAAAGAGAGAGAGGGGGGATCTGGTTCGGATGTTAGGGATTTGGTTGTAGTGGTGGCCAATCCTAGGTGGGGTTTCGTGCATGGTTTTGGTTTGTGGGTATAGTGGTTGACCGATGGCAGGCTGTACTAGTGAGCAATGAGGGAGGGGGGGTTCATGTTTGGTTGTGGTCGACGGTAGGGTGGTGGTGGGATTTCGTGCTTGGCTGTGGTATGTGGTTGAGAAACAGGAGATGACTTGGCTGCCATGTGGGAAAAAAGGATAAACGATTTTACATCTAAGAGATTGACAGGCGTCCAAAAAATTGGATTTCAAACAGTCAATTGGTGAATTAGGCACCAATTGGTGAACAATAAGGTGAATTGCGTCAAAATTGAAACTGTAAGGCGAAAAGCGCACCCGCTCTATAGTATAGGGTTTTGTGTGCAAATGATCCTTCTTATTAAATAACTTCAAGCAAACACAATATATACGGAGATAATTGAAGGTACTATTCAATATCACATTATTTAATGCTTTATAGCAAGACCCTTTTGTATTTACCGTGGTTCAACCTTAACGCTCTGCGGTCATTAAGATTAAGATGCATACTATGGATCAAGTTAGCTAAAAAAGATTGGTACAAAAAATAAGGATCATCTGCACATAAATGCCCCAAAGGTAGGACATTAGCCCAAAGCAATAGGATTGAAACCTTTTTGGGCTTAACACGAAATTACTTTAGTTAACCGACACGGCATCCCCAATATAGGGGGACAGATAAATGACTCGGATGTGACTCAGATCTGCAACTCACTCGATCACTGGCTCACTCCTTAGCAGCAGAAGGTGATGATGACGAGACCTGCGAAGAGCTCGTCAATCAACATCACCGCCAGGCGACCAGCCCTCATTCACCTGCTTTGCGCCGCCTGTATCTTCTCCCTCGTCGTTTTCGCCATTCAGTCCCGTTTCTTCGCTGGTTAGAGTTCCCTCCGCCCCTGTACCCCCCATTTCTTGAAGCCCTAACTTTCGCAATCTGATCTTACGTTTTAATCCGATTGCAGCTAACCAAAAGATAGATTCCAACACGGAGCAAGTACGCATCTTATCTGAATTTCAGTCCACCGTTCAGCAATGCGTCGTAAGTCTTCCCCGTTCCTTTCATTTACCTCTCCATGTACATGTGTGTGAGTAATGATACTTGCTTGGTTAAGTTGACTCGACTATTCTAAACTTGTATGCGTTTGGTTCATCGGGTAGATTCTATACGAAGCTGTTAAGTCTGAGTGCATGCATTATCTGAATAAGGAAAAGTAGCTTAAAATTAACTATGCTTACATCCGGACATCGTTTTTGAATGTGAACAACGTATAACCGCTTAATAAGCTTTGGTGTGCATATATTCTTGCTTGAGTACTTAGATTGGGAAATGTTACTTACTACACCTTTCTCAAAACATGATTTGAGACTTGATTCTTTTTTCAATCGTCTGCTAACCTTAAGATTGCATGCAGGCAAACAGAGGGCTTGGACTTACTGCACACATTATTGATCACTGTAAATTGGTTCTCAAGTTCCCTGAAGGCACCAACAGCACCTGGGTCTGTCTCCTCTTTAACAATTATCTAACTTTCCTCCTTCCTTCTATCTTTCTTTCTGACGCGTGTAGAAGACTAGAAGTTGATTCCTTTTTTCTGGTCTTTGATTGCAGTACAATGCGCAGTTTAAGGTTTTTGAACCCTTGGAGTATACTTATGACGTTTGCGAGGCAATTTTGTTGTGGGAACAGGTTTGTTGTTTGGGTATTTTTTCAAGGTTGTTTATTTTGTTGTGCATGACATGAAGTCATAAAGTATGATTGTCTGAAATGCAGTATCGTAACATGACTACAGTGTTGACAAGAGAATATTTGGATGCAAGGCCCGATGGATGGTTGGACTATGCAGCCAAAAGGATAGCACAATTGTATGCTCATTACCTGCTTCCAAAAGATAGATATGCCAATTTTTTGTTGCCACTCCATACTTTTTTTTTTATATCTGAATTTGATGTATGGGATAGCCGCGAGTATCTTTTTCAATATTAGTGCTTTTCTTTCATGGCTACAGGGGTGCTGACAAATGCTACAATCGCTCTCTTTGTGAAGAGCACCTTAATTTAATTTTGCCAGGGAAGCCACCCTTCCGTCCCCGCCAGTTTCAAACGTGTGCTGTTGTCGGAAATTCAGGAGATCTCCTAAAGACACAGTTTGGCGAAGAGATTGATAGTCATGATGCAGTTATACGAGACAATGAGGCCCCAGTTAATGAGGTATATAAGCTTTTTGACATTTGTTCCCGGATAAGAAGCAACATCTGGGGCCATGTACTCTTTTGATTACAGTGTGTTTAAATTGGTAAGGCCAACCGTCAATCTTGAACCTTACCGTACTTTCTTGGGGATGAAAAAGTTCAGTAAATTTACCATGTATAGATTTTTTCCGATTATGTCGTGTACACAGGTTACCTATACCACCATGTTTGAATAACGTACGTGCATGTAAGAGATAATTTGGTGCTTCTACTTTTCATTCTTAATCCCTTTCTGGTATCTTACCCTTTCTCTTGCTTGGGAGTTGATCGCCAGGTTCTCTATGAGACAATTTACTTATATATCCTTTGTGAATTTTGCTTGGGAGTCGATGCCAAGTTCTCTATAGGACAACTTATCTATCTCTTTTGTTCAAATATTAATGCAGAAATACGCGAAATATGTTGGTCTAAAGAGGGACTTCCGTCTTGTAGTAAGAGGTGCTGCTCGTAACATGGTCACTATCCTCAATGGGTCAGGTGAGGAAATTCTTTCTCTGCACTGTTCTCTATTTTTTTCCTGCTCCCCTCTCTTTCGCTTTGTTAGTTTTTTTTTAATTTTTATCTTCATTTTTTGGCGATGAAATCATTAGTTTTATGGATTTTCAGTTTATGGGCGGTAGTATGGGATCCGTAGTCGGGGAGAAAATAACCCGTTTGATTGAGTATGCTACTAATAAATTTCTGCGCTGAAGTAACCCATGCCATACTCCCAGACTGGTTGTAGCCTTAGCACTTTTATTTGCAAATCCTATTTTTACCCAAGGCTTTGCGACTTTGGGTATTTGGAGAGGAAGATGCATCTTGGGTTGACGTATAGTGCGACTAAACGAATTCGTTTCTGCCGATAAGAGTTCTCCTTAACGTGCTTTTATAATGTCGTTTGATTTCTGATGTTACTATTCGGTATTGCTTCTTATATATTTTACATACTTGAAGCCCTATTAATGGAAGTGTAGATCATAAAGACTGAAATAACTGAAGTTTAGATTAGGTTAAGTTAGAGGCGGAATTTTGAGTTAACATCTGCCATTTATACACTTTGACTTTCTATTATGGTCTTTTATTGTGTTGGTTCTCAGTACACAATACTTGTATATTGTTTCCTCTGCAGCTGATGAGGTACTTATCATCAAAAGTGTGACTCATAGGGACTTCAATGCAATGATAAAGGTAAATGCTTATCAGATATTACATATTTTGTCAAAAGTTTGCGGGTTAATTTTTATAGGAATTACCTTGTTGATTGCAAGATGAAGAATGAGGAATCAGATTACTTAAATCATAAAGAGGATTGTAGTTACTGTGGTTCTTTTCCAAAATCCTTTTGCTGTTAGTCTCTACTTACATGTTTATATAGAAACTCTATTCAGGAATTGACTGACGAGGCTCCTCATTAGTGGGACTCAAGACCTGATGGTGCATAGTCCAGTTATTTGAGAGCTGAATAAATCCACATCACGACGACTGCCTAAATCATATTAAAATAGTGTGTAATTGCTCAAACTATCAAGAATGATAGAGAGAGAGTGGGAGCTAGAGCTAGAGCAAGAGAATATGGTCTATCTGTCAAACTCTCCTAGATCTTTCTAGCATACCGAATTAACCTCCTTACCAGCTGGATTATCCCTTAACAGGGACAAAATCTGAAACTTTGTAGCTGAAAATAAGTTTGCATTAGAGAAACTAGTAACAACAAGAATAAGCTATACAAAAAATAAACAAAAGGACCCTGAAGCGGATGGCCCGTGATTATCTGACCACGAGAACAAAAAGTTCTAAGAGGTAGCTTTGATCCCTCTCTAGGCAATTCCTATCTGATTCTTCTTTCATATTCATTCCCAAGACCGCCAAGTCAGCAAAAACCCTGCTGATGTTCGCCTTTGGATGGGTGGGGAGAGGGATGGGGTATTATCGGACTGGGAAACAAGGGCTCTTGGGCCAAAGCCCTGTAGCTCCTTCCTGTATTAGGACTAAACCGAGGGAAGAGCATTAGGAAAAAGGTGCATTTAAAGAAACAGAGGAAACGAGAGACACAAGAGCTCTCCAGCATTGAGTATCAGCTCCTATTGTAATAAAAGCATTACCAGCAAAATTGCCTGTTAGCTACGCTAGCTATTTTATCAGACAGCTGGACTCAGTCTGGACAGTAAAATCTTACTTTTGCTGAACGGCGAAATCTTATTAGCAGTTCTCACACATGATTTCCATGCGTCCTTGGTTCAATTTCTCTTCTCCTAGAGGTGTCATTCAATAAAGGCACGACTAACATCTGTGTAAATTATCATATGCATCTTGCAGAATATTCCGAACCCAGTATATCTCTTCCAAGGAATAGTACTGCGCAGAGGAGCCAAAGGAACTGGAATGAAATCTATAGAACTTGCACTTTCCATGTGTGACATTGTTGACATTTATGGTTTCACTGTTGATCCTGGTTACACCGAATGGTAAGTTTAGTTTTCTAATATTGTGGTTTTCCATAAATGAACTCGTCTATATTCTTCATCTTGGAATCTGAACTCAATACTTGCTCACAACCTTGAATTGTCTTATTGCAATGTTTTTCTCGTGCTCGTACATACGTGCTCTAGGACTAAATTCTGCTTGTGGTGCTCTCTTTAGTGAAATTTTTACTTCCAAACGAATTTGTGATGATTAAATAGATATAATTAATCATATTTCACCTCTATCTCTCATCTATAATACTGTTACACGCAGGACCAGATACTTCTCAACACCAAGGAAAGGACACAATCCCCTTCAAGGAAGGGCATATTACCAACTGCTAGAATGCCTTGGTGTATGTATATATATATTTTTTCCTTGAAAGAAGTGTACTCTCTGTTTTTCACTGGACCTTGTGTCTTCAATTGGGGCTTTCACCTCTCAGGTTATTAGGATTCATTCTCCCATGAGAGCAGAAAGGAAGCAAGAGTGGTCAGACGTCCCAAGTCGAGAAATGATAGGCAGGGCTCATGCGGCGGCCTTGCGCTTAAGGAGGAGTCAAGCTGGTCAAACAGATGATTTGGGACAATTCGGTAGCTGTAAAGTGTGGGGCAATGTGGGCTCCAATGGCAGCGGGCCCATTTCTGGGTCTCCGGACATGGGCAGTGTCCGCAGGTATTCAAAGTATAGTAAATGGGAAATCATGCCTTTAGAGAGTCTAAGAAGAGAGGCCCAGGATCATTATCGTCAGATGGAGGGTGTCTCTCTGTACAAAATGGATGGCAATAGATTAGACGATCTTGTATGCGTGAGACATTCTTTGAAATCTGAGACGTAAGAAAGTCGGAGTTGATTGGTTAAAAGCAGAAAAAAAGTTGAGATGTATGTTTAGGGAGATACACTGCACGGGTTTCTGGATGGAATAGGTTTTACATTCCGCCAGTGCCAGACCCTTCTTTTACCTCACTCCAAACACTAGGCTCGTGTAAACAAGTGGTGGCTATGTACTCAGCCGGCGTAAAGAAGAAAGACGAGAAATTTTGACCTCACTGATCGTTGGGATTTATGTGGATGAGGATGAAGTCTGCTGGGTGTTCAAGAATGATTCCGAATTTGCTACAGATGCAACTTTCGATGCTCCAAATTTTTTCATCATATGACTTCAATTTGGAATGTTCATGAAGTGGCCCAATATAGTTTGAGATTGAATGAATTAAAAATTTATACAGTGCCTTAGTACTCGTAGTCCAGAACTTTGAACTCATGATCACGTGTTTAAACATTACGTTGTGTACATGATGGAAAGAGAGTGATGCAGAGAAAGTCACCAGCTTCCAGACGAATCTCATGAGTGGGTAACGCGGAGGGGACAGATTGAACAAAATTACCCTACCGGCTTTTAATTTTACTATTTAGTTCTTGTTTCTCCTCTTGCTTTCCCTGGTTGAGTTTGCTGTTGTATGATCCATGCTTGTCGGTTCCATAACGTGCTAAGGTCTATAATCCTGGAAAGAGGAAAAAGAAAAAAAATACAAGCAGGACATGTTCTTCAACTAATAGCACATAGTAAACCTCGGAATCACATCTATAGAAAATGGTATATTTTACATGGTGTACCACAAGATTACATGTTTCTTTACATGTATAATGTAATTCTCCAATGCCACTTTACCGATTTGCTTATCTGAATTAAACTAACAGTAAATGTACGACACGCTGGAGTATCTGGTGTCTGCCATGACAGTAGCTAAAACGCGATTTCTTGAAGAACTTGAAGTGTATTCTGATGAACCTGAATATGAGATCAAGCATTTGCACAAGTTACTGCCTTGTTGGATCTTTTTTAGCATGAAGATAAACAACTGTTTTTTAGTCGCGAGTCAACAGTCTAATCCCCCATATTGTCTACAAGAATCAGGGAAGTCTGATAGTCGGAGAGCTTGACAAATCCAGTACAGATAAAGCATGCAGCAAATAGAGATACTGTGAGAGAGAGAGAGAGAGAGAGAGAGAGAGATGTACCCATTCAAGATGTTGAGCCGTGATGCCGGAGATATTTCCAGAATATATGCCACCTAGCACCTAACAAGTCCAAAAGGGGTATATTGAGTAGGCATAACATTTTCATGTCTGAGTATGCCGTAATATTCTTTTACTTGACGTGTATTTGAAGCTTTATCTAACCCAGACATGCTGGATAATATACTAAAGCGGAACAAGTTGAAGCCTATGTGAGCTTTAGGGCACCTTAGAGAAGCGAGTGTTGGTCAAAATTCAACAGTATCAAGTTTCTGATAAAATGTTAGCCAATCCACTCCCAAATGCATCCTCAAGTTCAATGGACCCAAAGCAACCCTTTCCCTGTTTTGCTTATAAACAATGATCGAAAATGCAAACAATAAGTACCTTAGAGACGGTCTCGAGAAACATGCCAGGGCGCACAGGTTGTGGTTTACGTCCCGTAACACTAGCCTAGCATATCAGGAAGGTCAAACATCTTCAGTACCTAGTTCAACTTATAAACTCCCTATGAAATGAACATTTTATCATGGCCTAAAGAGACTCACCCTTCCTGCAATTCCACTTGAAATCCTTACTCCACTTATATTTTTCTCATCGCTGCTAGTGTTGTCTGCGCCTTCATCTTTTCCTTGCATTACATTCTTTATCATCTCCCGTACAGTTTTCCCGGGTCTAAGAGCAACAAGTTTAGTTAAAAAGTTCACCTGCACTGACAGAAAAAAATTGCAGGTAATTTTATAATGGTAACAGAGAATAGTGATAGAAAATTACGAACAACTGTACGGATTTCTCATAATTAGTACTGTATAATTTCTCATCACATAGAAGCAATCTAAGCGCTATCACCAAGACATAATCTTATTCAGGAAATCATCTAGTAAAAACTTCCAGACCTCTGATTCAGGGAGCGTATTTAAACCACGGTCATTTCTTTCATCTAGTATTCCACCTCCCATCATATTCCGAGCTTCTTCTCTGATCAAAACAAGTCTTGCAAGCAGCTTTCGATCAGGAACAACGGGCCGGGTTTCCATTGTCTACAAAATGTAATCGATAAGAGTGGTTTGGTTTTCCATTCCCCAAACAATACTTAAATACAAGTGAATATATGTATAACTCTCTATACCACATGATTCAGTAGAAAATATGAAGAGAATCAGACTCCAGAATGATTTTGAACTTTTAGCTCTCCCAACCCCCAACAAAAGAAGAAACATTTTTTAAACAAAAATGTTTAGCAAGGGTTATTAAGAGTGATAAAGTGAAAACTGCACACAAACAAGAAACCACACAAAAGAAGCAGCTTGAAATATCTAAATTTATGAACAATACGGTTGGCTGAAATAGCAAATGGTAAATTTTCAATTTGGAAACATCATTCCCTTCACTTGCTATAGGTTATACAATGTGGAGAAATTATCTTTGTTAGGTTATTGGACATCAATGGTTCAGGAAGATCACTAAATTTCGGCTCCATAATGCCACACATTTGTTAGTTAGTTTGCTATAAAGTAGCAAAGGCCCGCAAAGAATATGGACTACTAAACCTGATTTTCTGAAACATCGCTTTCCACTTTTCACAATCCCTCACTAATAACCAAATCATTTATTCCTTCATCAGCACATACAGAAAGAGAGAGAAAGATTCTATTCCATGATTCAATATCCAGGAAACTTGCATCGATTGATATCCGCTTAACAGGGTGTTCCATTTCACTTAAAGACAACTCAGACGAGAATAGCTGCTTCTACACTTCAGGATAACTTCTATTATGGAGATTTTTTTATTTCTGGACAAGAGAAATATGTGAATTTCATGTCATGAAACATCAAGAAGCATCTAAAACGAAGCATGCTGGTTTCTTGAAATTCCCACTTTGGAAAAGGATTGAGACCTATCATGAAGAATATGTTTCTACAAATAACAAGTCCCAAATTTCAACACCAATTTAGTCTGTAATGCTTCTTTAAGTTTACTAGATTTTTTTATTTTTTTATTTTTTTTGTGAAGGACAGTTGGCAGGACTTCATCTTTAAAGCCCTTCATCCTTTTGTTACTAATTAAGGCAAAGTACTAAGGCCTCAAGTTAGATCCTGACCGTAGTAATGGTTCCAGAGTAGTACTTTTCAGTTAATTCTACTAAACTCGGATTTTTTTATCATTCTCCTTAGATGGTGAATACTTTCCTAATCCTGTTTGTAATTTGACCCCGACTTGTGTGAAATATCTTTTGCATTTTAAGCTTTGATTGGACTGCGAGTCTTAACTTTTAGCTTGCTCCTGATCTTGTCTTCTTGTTAAGTGTTCTTTTATTCTCTGTATTTTCAGGGTTTCCGGAGTCAAAAAGTAACTTCTCTCTCCAATGCTTTACTTGGATCCTTGAGAGCAGAAAGCAGAAGCAAAGCATGCTGGTATTCTAAAGTTATTACCTCCAGCAAATCATCAGCCTGATTAGCTATATCATTTAAATTTGCCCCTGGGAGATGAACTTTCGTCCCGTTTTCACTTTGAAATGCACCACCTCCGGCAGCTACTCGCCTAAGTAATTCATGTCTACTTTCTTTCTGGGGAGTTCTGCAGAGCAGGCCAACCACTTGAACCTGGGAGAGTATGCAACATGGTAGCATTACACAGACATGATGTAAAGGTTAATTAATCAGGCTTTGGCAAGAAGTTTGAATCAGGAATATCAGTTAAAGGAATCCTCACATGTGGGGGGCATTTCTTGGTAAGATGAGATAATACAGTATCCTTGATCACCTCCAAAAGTGACTTCCTCTGAACAGTAACAACTGAAGAAGTGTTAAAAGAAGCATTGCTGAAACCACAAGAAGATCAAAAGAACAGACCCCGTGAATGCAGCAACATCTTAACAAGACTCGTAGATGAGCTATCCTCAATTTGAGAGAGTAAACAAGTGTCACAACAATAAGAAAGCTTTGCAACAGGAGAACATACGAAAATAATGTTTAAAGTCGCAGTCGCACATAGCATCCTCTATAGAAAAGTCATGAAAAGTATCATTATTAGTGCAATAAACCTAAAGAACAAACGTCACGTCAGATCGCACCTGAATCAGATACTATTACCATATGCTAATGTGCTCTATGGACCAAAAGACTTGTGCCAAGAAAATTTCTTTTGCTGGTTTGCTATTGCCACTTCAATTCCCCTTAAATTTCTCTATATCATAAGTCTTTATTAGTCAACGGCTGCAATCTTCTTACTATATATTGGGCAAAAGAATATAGGATCACTACTTGTGTGGTAGGCATGGGGCCTCAGCTAGCCATACGGCATCACCAATCAGAAACACTACAATAATATTAGCATTTACATAAGTGCACAGCTACCATAAAGACACCAACTGATGACAACATAAGTACCACAATGATTACGATGGTTAGATTCTAACAAGGTAGTTAGGTAAGAAGCAAGGAAGCATTCTAGATTGCCGGAAGGTTTTGGTAAGATCAATGGATTAGCTCGACACGTGATGTTAAAAATCTATTTCACTGCAAGAAAGGTGGATCAGCAGCAAAGGGTTGATCTGGCGTATAAAGCACTTTTCTCTAGCATGCAAAATCATTAACGCTTTAAAGCTTTAAGAGCATAGTAATGTTTGACAGCAAATTAATATTTCTCAATTATTATCAAAGAATTCTACGAGGTTGGCAGCACTTCCAGTAGATGACATTGGCCTACAGAATCAAAATGAGAGTTATTATGGCTTCAGTAGATTACCTTGTCCTAGATATGCAACACAAGATGGATAGTAAGCAGCAATGCTGTTTGATAGATGTAAAAACGGACTTCCGTTTACTTTGATGCCAAGCTCCAGCTAGACACTATACACACCTTTTGTGGGCAAAATCAAAGGGATAATGCCTCCCAAGTAAGTTTTCTTTTGCAAGGAGAGAGTTTAAGCAAAGTTGTGATTTGGATATACTCGTAAACTATAGCAGTCCCAGTTTGATAGGAAAATCAGGTCCTTGTCCTTCTATTACCAAGCAAGCTTCGCCAGCTCTATCACAGTTTCTAGTATATAAATTGGTTAAAGGAGGGGCAAGGGAAGTGCCTAACCTCACCCTGCCGACTGTTAAACAGGTTGTGATGCATAACCCCTAAGCACAACAACAGCTTGAAACTGTGGGTGACAATTATAGTGATACCAGATGCTCTAGTCAAAGCATATAACACTCATGAGACCAAGTGTCTAGTGAAAATAGATGCCCTTCGTATGAAATCATGTAAAAGCAGATTTATCACCTTATCATCCTGGTCCTTTTCAGCAAGTTGGATCATGTAATCTAGGGCCATCATAAATCCTGACTCCATCTGATCAACTCTCTTGCCAATCACTCCTTGCGCAGCTAACTGTACTGCCACCTCCTCAGACGCTTCATCCATTTTGTCATCTTCCAACTGTAGACAAGTATAAACAAAAACAATAGCTGGATTTAAGATATGTTTGGATTGTAGATTGTGCAAAAAAACTTGGAGAAACATATGTTAGTTGCCATTCCAATTGATAGCTTATGACGAAAAAATTGTTTTACTCCATTTCATAGGTCGAATGAGAACAGATATTGAGATGGCATGCCTTGAGTTGACCATTCAACTAAATTCTCGAATACAACAGCTTCTGGGTTTTGGATGTCAGGTTCACCAAATGAGAATATTGAATTGTAACCCACAAGAGCAAATGTGAATAGCAAGAATTCAGATGTCCAATCAAACAATTTATGCAGAGTCGTAGTCTATGTTCAACCGTCGTAGTCTATGTTCAACCAGACAGAGAATTTGGGACTTTACACGAAAGAGTTTAGAATACCCAAACAAGAAGCACCTTTCAAGAATTTAAGATTAAGGGTTTGGGGGTTGACTTCAAGGGTTACATACAGGGGTTTCATCAAGAACCATGAAATAAACAAAATATTGAGGATTAAAAGAGTGAGGAAACTTACAAGCTTGGCCATCTCTTCAAGAACGGAGGTGACCTGTTCACCGCCTTTAAGGAGAGCCTCATAGTGGGAACTGTCCCAATTGGGATTACCTTGCTCTCGCTTGTGTTTCTTACTGTCTTGTAAATCCAATTCTTGCTGCGAGTAGCCTCCGCCAACCTCATAACTGTTGGCACACTGACCCAACAACAAGTTTTGCTTCTTATTGGGTGGCTTCCGCTGAGGGACGAGGTGAAAAGAGGCGGTAGATGGTTGTGTCGTTACAACAAACGTTGGAGGGAGAGAGACAAGAGCAGAAGATACACTGACCATTGAACAAGCCCTCGCCAACATTGTGTTAGTTCTGTCTGCACACTTTCTTTGGGTTTAGGGTTTATGGTCGAAGCCGGGATTCTGATTTTGAGAAATTAATAATGTTTGTGGTGACCAAAAAGTGACAACTTTTTCTATCGTCGGAGCAGTTTCTTGCCCAGATGACCGAAGTCCTAACTAAGGCCAGCAACTCAGCAAGGCAATAAATTGTTGCAATATATAGAACTTATTTTGAGATAATCAAATTTGATTTATCATGTCAGTAGGTGTTTGGTAAATATTTAAAATTTATTAAGTCAGCTTTCATAATTTAAAATACTGAGGCCAAAGGATTATGATTAATCTTTTATTTTTTTACAATCAAGTTTGACCAAATAAATCACAAGATTATCCCTACTAATTATGAAGACCTTTATCCTATTTTATTCAAACAGTATTTTTACTCTTTTTGTCACATTAAAACTACTTTTAAACTATTCTTCAAATACCATCCATAGCCTGATGCTGATTTTAAAAGTTGATTTCATCTGAGTTTAATCAAGTTTTAACCATTCTGAAATCGATCTCAAATACTCTTTAAAATTTACTTTCAAAAATCTATCTCAAATTAAATAACTATATGGCAAGAGTTATCCACTCGTCAACGGTGACGGCAACCGATTATTCACTGAGAGACACCTTTTGAGTTAATTCTTAGCATTGAGTTCACTTTCTCTATGTCCAAACTTAGGTGATGTGTTTTTATTAATTCATCAAGTTCCTAAACAGGATTGTCGCACTTTTTCCATACAATGTTCTAAACAAGGTTGTTACTAAAAAATCCATCTAAAAGCTTCACGTTCTACATATATGATTAGGTAGAGTCTCACTCATAGCCAGGTGCCTGTTGAAGTTAACAAAGCGCGCTCATCGTTGAGGCCCAGTGCTCGCATCACTGGGTAGTTTAGTTGGTCTAAAGAGACGGAAGGATCAGTTCGTCAAACTTCAAACACATCAAGGTTTCCTGGACTCAATCACTGGCCTTTGCTCGCGGCACTAAATGGCAGCCACGGATGATAGATAAAGAGTCCCTTTGTTCCTGCTGTTCTTCCACTCAGAAAAATAAAAAAAAAGGCAGTTGCTATGCTTGTATGGAACAGTGAACAATTGAGATGGATAAACCAAGTTAGGCATGTTGGAGCTGTCTGATCATTTAAGAAGTCAAAAAGAGAAAACTCTGGATGTTCCTCGCGCAAGATGCTCCAGGAGAGTGAGTATGCATGCTTTGATTGAGTTGAGACATGGTTCTTTAGCTTCACTGCAGATTCAAGGAACAAAGCTTTCACGCCAAAGCTCCTTCTGGAAGTAGGTTCCTAGCCAGACATAAGAAGGCACCAGAGCCTCTCTCCAGGGGTCACACAAATTCCATATCACAAAGAAACGAAACAAACATCAAGAGGAAATCTCACCACCCAAGAACTATTTTGCGCCAAAAAACAAATGGCCATTGCAGACAGTCCCATTTCCAAACTTTTAAAACTCCTCTAAAGGGCGGCAGCCTGAGAACAAGGGCAAACGAAAAGGTCCACAATTTCCCATTCAACCTTTATGTCTACATAACCTAAGAGTCTATGTCAAATAACATGCCAACCACAATCACCATTGTGTCTTATCTTTTATTTGCTTGTCCTCAAAATTACATCCAGTGGAGGCCTCTGAGTGAAACAACAGTAGTCTTGCATTCGAAAGTTAGAACCCTAATGAAGAACATTAAGCACAAAAGATACGACCTTCACACTTTGCTGATGATCCATGACTGCTGGGAGAAACTAAACATGCAGGAAAAAGGAAACAAAAAGCTGCAACTTTGACCTTGTATACACAAATTCCTTTCTCCCTTGAAAAACAATCTATTAAGTCCTTTCTTACCACATTTGCCTCGTCCAATTTATCACTATCTGCTCCTTGGAGAGCTTCTCAGCTTGTTTGACCATCCTGATTTTTCAAAGTCATATATATACTTGGAAACTATATCAGGACCTTGAGTCTGCAATGATGCAACTTTACCATGGAAAACCTAATGTAGGAATAATCAGTCTTCGCTAGTGGTATTCCTCCACCACAGTTTCCTCTTCAAATACATAGCAACATTAAAGACAAGACTTCACTTCTTTTTGCACAGAAATACAAACCTCAAAGGCCATCACTGGCTGCATCATATATCGCTGGACCCACTACCTTCCCACAAGCCCACCGATTATGGATGCCATGGCATCCCTCCCAAACATTCTTGCATCTCATTAGAAGAAATTTGGGTGATATTAAGCAACTCTATCCAGTCGATTCAGAAAGCATTATACAACATCCAACAAAATTGGCCAATGTGTTGCAAAAACAATGCAAGAAAAGAAGCTTTTTTAAAGAGCGATACTGCCGCAAATACAAACATTTTGGTTAACCATTGACGAGATTACACAATGCACTGATGCAGGCACATATATCTATGCAAAGCTGGAGAATGTTAGATGCAAAATTCAACAGCAGATCATATTAATCAGAAAAAAAAACAGTTGCTCCTCATTCATAACATAAACATCAACCAAAAAGGGCAGAAAACGAATTTATTTCCTGAGCAAATCATCGGGAACAACCTTCAGGAGCTTGCGCTGCTTGGACTTGGCAAGCTTCTTGAGCGTCTTAGGGTTAGTAATCTTCTGGAGCTTGGTACCGGACTTGAGAATATTCTCCTTCTTCTTCTTCTCCCTCTCCTCCTTCTTCTTCCTCTTCTCCACCTTGTTTGTCCTTATCTCCTCCTTGAGCTCTGTGATCCTCTCCTTGTACGCCCTCTTTATCTCCTTCTCTTTCGCCCTCTGCTCGAATGTACTCCCCTTCAAACTCACCTTCGTGGAAGATGATCTGCGCGTCCTTACCTGCTTCCATTTCCGGCCGGAGACCTTCCCCGCGATGACGCCGTCGTATGTCGGATTTCCGAACACTGGTTTGTTCGGATCTGCGTCGGAAGGGACGGCTTGTCTCTTGGACGATGGGGGATCGACATCCATGGAGCCATCGGCATCGGCGCCGTTGACTAGTAGGATCGATTGGTTGCTTTCGGATCTCTTACGCTTGTAGGTCTTGCCGCCGAATCCCTCGTCTAGGTTCCTAAAATCAACCGTGCAAGCCATCGATTCGATTATGAGGAGATTCCGCCTTTCTATAAACCCTAACCCTATAATGTTTTAGGGTTTTATTTTGTAACGGGTAAGGAGGAAAGAGAGTTTATATAGCACACGTGGTTTAGATCAGCTGCGGTGACTATCTTCTACTCTTACACAAACAACGTATGCTGTCTTGCCACGTTTCACTAAGAGGCTTCTATGTTCTCTTCATTTGTTTTTGCAATTTTTTTGTATGAAACTAGTCCATAAAAGTCTTGATCGTTTTTTTTCCGAGTTTTTGTTTTAAATAATTATTTTTTAATACTTAATTACTTCTTTATCCCATTTTCAACCTTATGGAACCACGTTTTCGTAGTTTGAAACTGAGATTTTCAAAAATGGGTTAGATATGTAAAGAAGGTTGAAAATGGGGTAGATGAGTAATTAAGTAATAAAAAGGGATTATTTAGGGCAAAAACTCTTCTTTTTCCCGTTTTGATAAAAAAAAGTAAGAAATTTTTGACAAGTCCTCAGTATTTATTGTAAAGCTTTTACCTTAAATCTCTCTTCTTATGTGAATTAAATCACACAATTGAAGCAATGACCTAGCCAAAAAAATTTAATGACCTAAAATCTCTTTTTTTTTTATTTATTTATTTAAGGGCAATGAGTTATCACTTGGCTAAAAGTTTTAAAAACAATGCTATTACGTAAAAAGGATACTTTTGTTATCACCATCGTGTCTCCTCCATCAATACCACCACGATCATCGTCATTGCATTGTGTGACGGCCTACACATTTCATGACACAGCGAAGCAACGATGAGGCTTCATAGCACTCACAATCTACTTGCGAACTGTGTCATGAACCGCCATCTCTTATACAAGCGGCAACATTTTTTTTTCTAGAAACACAATGAACAAAGCTTGCATAAAAACCATGCCAACATACTAAAATGATTACAGACGAATAGCATCGTCTTAATACGTTTTCATAAGGCTACACACGTTGATCTTGTCAAGAATGTCGGATGTGCATGCCCCCAATGCTCAACGCCACAACACTTCGAACTTGGTGCACTAACGTGCCCTTCATCGTGCACACCCAACACTATATGCATAAGTGTCCCAATGCACCACACATATGCCAATGCGCACCAATAACAAGCCCACATGTGCAGCGACGTGCTATGCTTGATGTCATGCTCGTCGTGTGCGACAATATGCCCACTTGTCCAACTCTGCTCTAAAATTTGCTTCACTTCTTTTAATGAAGCCATCATCAAGAATAGCTTAGCAACCTTATCATCATAGTTGCTAACCCATACATGAAGCACGACATGTTGCCACCAAACATGTCACCAATATCGTTCATCCGGTGAGCGTGGTGGAGCCAACACGATGCTCATTTTAGCACTTGGTGTGCAAGCACGCGCATAGCCCATCCGCCATAATATCCATTCTCAATATGACTTAGAGTAGTCTAGGACATGGCGGGTGTCTATATAGCCTTTTGACACAAAGATAAGGCACACTGCCCGTTTGAATACACCAAGAATGTATTTTTCAATTGAAGCTCTCGAGCATGTCTTTAATGCTTCTGAGTTTAAAGTAAAGCTCCCGTTGCTCGCTCACTTGATGCCTCGTGATTGCTATGAAAGAACATGGAGTGGTGGAGTAAGTGCCCCCACTACCATAGTCCCCCCTTGTAATGCCTTTTAAGAGACAAATCCAAAGTGACAATAGTAGATACACATTTGCAAGGAGAGTCATAATGACCCATTTAAAGACGCTAATCACATCTGAATTGCATGCCATAAAGTGTACATTCATAATAATCCACACCACAATCTCCTTTTTATGTTTACGTCCACCCGACGCACGCACAGGGATTCTTGCCAAAAACCAATTCCATAAATTACAAAACTACCTCTAAGAAACACATCGGATACTCTCTCCTCTTAACACCAAACCCTAAGGCCTTGACTCAAGTCACTAGATAGTTGGTCTGTGCCAAAAGCATACCGTGAGACACTGCCATGCCGACCACCAAAACCACCTCACCCCACTCGATTGCTCAACTGAGGTTTCTGCAAACAAGATGTCAACAAGAAATCATCCGCAACTAGCAAATGGGAAATTATGGCAAGGCCAAAACTTGAGGCTCCATTGCCAGCACTATGTTCTCGCGGCCGCAACTAGCAAATGGGAAATTATGGCAAGGCCAAAACTTGAGGCTCCATTGCCAGCACTATGTTCTCGCGGCCACCACCACCACTACCATGCAACTGTCATTGCCACCAACACCACCCACATCATGTCACCAGCTCACCATATCCACCACTATGGCCCTTATGCCGTTGCAACCACCACCACTTTCACCACCTTGCAAAGCCACCGCCACCAAGGCCATGCTCTTGTCACCGCCACCAGCACCACTACAACCACCACCAACACCACTGCGACCATCTTGCCGCCACCTACACCACTACAACCATCTTGCCGCCACCTACACCACTACAACCATCTTGTCGCCATCACCACCGCGTTAGTATGTCAGACCACCACCACCAACAAAAACAACACAGAACATCATATTTTTGGCATTAAGAAAATCATAAATGTAAATGTATGTTTATTTCAAGCAAAATCACTTCCCAATTCTAGGAAACGGCAATCTAGGAAAAGAAGCATTAGCAATGGACAACTAAGAACTGTTAAAAATAAAAAGCACATTCGTCAGAAAGTTATTCCGTGCAAAAGTACGAAAGTCAGGATCAGTTAACAATAGAGGTGCAAAAGTTTGGCACGAGCAAGTGCTGCTTTGGCAATAGCAATTCCCATTGAAGTTAATGACGATTAGAATACTAGTACATCGTAATCTGTAAGCAAGGTCCCTAATGCTCGAAGGATGTGACCAAAATGTGGACAATAAAAATTAAAGCTGGGAACAATTACAACGTCAATGTAAACGAAAATTGATGACATGCATAAAAAGTCTGTCAACAACTATGTTGCGAAGCTGAAAGGGAACTTTTTTGTCCTTCCTGTTGGGACATCAAAGGGAACCATTTTGAGATCTGCAATCCTGTACTAGTTCCGAGAGATCACTTTCAAAGAAGGCAATGTGGAGAGCCCTAACACACTGTTCTGCTTCACTGTCATTTACTATCAATGAGATATTAACCTGGTTGGCAGTTTATTGAAAGTGGTGTTAGTACTTGGCAACTATTGAGAGGTGGAATATCCACTTTACACAGAAGTAAAAAATTTCGACCCTGCCCTACTTCTACATGGTAAAATACAACAATAAACTATTGACTGTCTCAAATGCATGGGTAATTTTGTGCAGTCGGTCTCTTTTTGTGGACTCTGTCATTTTATCATCATGATGGTTTTGGTATAGGGAATCTCCTCCTATCAAGAGTTGTCTAAGCTTGGGGTTAAGCTTATAGCATTCCATGCTTTTGTATTATAAATACAGCAAATAATTGCTTGTATACCTTGGATGCACCTTGAGATATCATCTGAACATTGACTCCATTGGTGCGAAGAACATAAAATGCCTGTAATAAGGAGCACAAATGCAATCAGTCCTAAAATTCATAGTAAAACACGTCTACTAACATGCATTGCATGCGCAAAAATAGAGAGAAAGAGGAAGTTATCAAACTATGGCTAAAGGGTCACTCACTACCACTGTCATTACTGGAACATTTTAAAACACAACTCATGGGTCAGATACTGATTTTATCCGGATAAACATAAAAATTAGTATCAGTGTCTTTCCAGAATAACAACAAAAGAACCTAAATGTAGGTGGCAAATGCCAGCCTCTAGTGCGCAGGTAGCCTATCACCTAGTCTTCCTCAACTAACCACATAGGAGATAAATTACAAGCTTTTACCAAGGAAGTTACTCGACAGGCGAGCAAGATAGTTATAGACAATTAGAGATCAAATGCAAACGTTTGGTGAAGAAATCTCAAGAACAATACTAGTCATCCATCCATATTTGATTCCAAAGCACTCCAAGGTTGCATATATTACCATGAGGAGAAGTACGTAGGACGAATATAACCAAACATAAGGAGAATCACTGCAAAAAGAACCAACACATAAAAAGACACCCTATCAGGGTCATGCAGGTTTAAGAAGTACCTTCTCCAGTATCAGTGAGGACCTTTGAACATTCCCAATGAGAGAGATAATTGATCTACGCTGAAGAAGATTCACAACGGCAATTTTCTCAAGTTCTTCCACTACATGATCAAGTTCCTGCAAAAAGAAGCGCAAATGTAGATGCGAACTTACCAGCTTGAAACTCAACAACAAAGGCCAAACATACACACGCACAGATTGAGCACAAAACAAAAAGAATTTGAACACATGAGCTTTAGATTGAGCACTATAACAACATAAAGCATGATTTCATACGCTTGCCTGCTGAATCAGTTCTCTGCTCCAAAGCTTCGAGGGATCCAGTGTCAGGGAAATACTAACTTCACTAGTAGCTACAACATCCACAGATATGCCTAATTCTTCAAAGGTTGAGAACACCTGAATGGCACTAGAACATCATCCTTGGTACATTCAAGTAAGAAAAGCAATTAAATTAGCAAGAAGAGAAATCGCAATCAGCTTCAGTAGCTTCTTTCACCTTAGCTAGGAAGCCATATTGACCAAGCATACGAGTGCTGACAATATCCAGCATAGTAACATTCCGTTTCAAGACAATGCTAGTGAGTACTGCCTGAAAGTGGCCAAGAGAACCATTAGGCATATTAGAACCTATCACAAATTAATCCAACTCTTTCATGTGAATAGTATCCTGCTACGAACCTCACTCATATCCCTCGTTCTGGTGATGAGGGTCCCTGGAGCATTAGGGTTGTAAGAATTCTTAACCCTGACTGGTATATCACCCTCTCTAGCAGGCCTCATGGACTGGGGATGAAGGACCTGTGGAATAACACCAGAAAAAGAAAAACATTGAGAAGGAATCATATGATGAAACTGTTTTTTCTTAATTTTCTGTTCAGTATCCTTTAGGCCTTGCAATAGGCAGACTTCTGAATTTCTGATCAGCTTCGCTGTGTAAATACTGCATGGATTAAAACAACTTTTTTCCCGCACGTGCCCCCCCTGCACACACGGCCCCTTCTTTCAGTGTTTCTTTGTAAAATGCTTCCCCAACACAAAGAATAGCTACTAGAAAGGGTCATCAGAAAAAATGTGCACTAGAGGATCCAAGTGTAGATAACTCCCTTTTTGTCAATTCTTTTTTACCAGTACGTTTGGGGATGGTGGCAGGAGTGGGGGCTCTATGGCCGCTACCCAACCTTATAAAGGGCCATGGCCTTGGTAAGCTCTTGCATTGATTATTTCCAATCAATACTATGCAAAGAGTAGGATCCCATGAAACTCACTAGCATATTTGAAAAAGAGTCGTATAGAACCACATTACTATCACCCAACCAAGAAATGTATTTAGCAGTCCAACTATGGTTTTATACCTGAGCACCAAAATAAGCAAGTTCAGCCGCCTCGTCAAAAGTTAGATAGGGGACAGGTTCTGCATTTGGATATATCTTAGGATCACATGTCAAAACACCATCCACATCCTTCCACACCTGTAATTGAGAACTAGGATTATTAACTAGCTGTCTTGACACAGCATATAGAAAAAACACAAACATGTTACTAGGCTATGAGATATACACATTTCTGTAGTGACATTGTTATACACAATCCACTTCTGGGTGCGAATGCTCATAGATTAAGATGAGCATTTTAAAGAGTGGCCTACAAACAGCATTTGGCTACACGCATCTGACCTGAATTTCTCGCATCCCCAATGCTTTACCAATCGTTGTGGCAGTCAAATCACTACCACCCCTACCCAATGTAGTAACTGCACAAGTTCTCCAACCCTGCAATCAAGATATTTATTTATATCGTGTTACTGTAAAACCTCAGCAAAAAGGTTAATGCAGAATGGAGCTATTTAAAAGACCTTTCCCAGGAAACCAGTAATAATAGGAATTGCAGGATTGCCGATCCAATCACCATGTAACTTCTTTGCAACAGCTGGATAAGTAGCTTCCAAAATATCCGCATTTGTAAAATCATCAGTTGTTATAAAGCCAATATCAAATGCGTCATACTGCAAAGACATGCGCAATGCTTTTGGTTAGGTGAGATCCACGCGGACTTTAACCAGCATGCTCTGAGAGAATGGATCAGTCAAATAGCTTTTGATGCAGAAATCATTTGAAGACCTCAACCAACTATAGCAGAGCTTCAAACAAACAACTGTTCCTTGATTCCTTTTTAGATGAACCTCAACATTCATAGTTAATTGAAGTTCCAATGTCAATTCCTCGATCTTATTTCTTTTTTTTCTCACTGAGAGACTGAGGCAATAATTGAGGAAAGTTCAAAATGAACACGAGAAAATGGAATTAACCACACAAGCAAAACACAATAAAAAGAGCTAGGATCAATAAGAATGTGGATCAAATGGATACAGGACACAAGCACGCAGCACAACAAAATTGCAAAAAAAAACTGGTGCTACAGTAGTGCAATTCACTTACATTAATCTATAAAACCTGTCTATTAACACTTGAGCCGTAAGCGAGAACCATTAAGGAACTCTCTACTTGTAAGACTATCATTCTTGGAATTTCAACGGCATACAAGGCACTTATGGTGTATAAATGGACCTTAACTCTTTCAAAACCAAATTTGATCCTTGTCAGTATCATGCAGACAATGGCCAGATATCAATGTCTATAATCACTGGGTCATGGTGCTTTAACAGAAATAACAAAATATAGTGTATGCCACCCTCATGCTGTAACTACGTATCATGATAGCTACTGGGAAATAAGAACTTGTAGCACTCGTGATGTTTAGAAATTGATCAAGAAACAACTCACTTGACGGGCTCTGGCACCGATTTTGTTCAAATAGGCAGCAAAAATTCTTGTAGACAGACACTCCCCAAATGAGACTAAGTAGTCTCTGGTGCGTAAAGTTAACTCTTTCATCATAGCAATTCCCTTCAGAAGTTGCTCCAGTTCTTCCAGATGTCCTGCAAATTGATTTCCACAAAAGCAAAACAAAATGAATAAACAATGCACAAGCATCATCAGTCCTTGCGTTTTAAGAGATATCCGTAGTTCAAGTAAGTTCAAATACCAAAAAGGGCCAGGAGCATCACATACCAAATGAAAGAAAATTATATGATTGTGTAGCTTCAGTATTCAGATTGAGCATCATATAAACAAATAATTTAAGGCGTCACTAGTGGTGAGATTTACTATTGAAGAGCTACTATGAGGCTCATATCTCGTGTATGCTTCCCTGCAAATATGCAACCCTAAACTTAAAATGGAAAACACTTGACAACGTCTTGATGCTGGATATGTCTCAATTAAAACGAAGAACTTTTGCTGCAAGATTATCATTGATGGCAGTATTCCAAGAATTACTTTCACTAACAACATTGGGATGTCAATACTTCAGTAATTTAATTCACGCAGAAAATCCTAATGATATAAATGGGATGTCAATACTTCACTATATATAAACGAGGGAGAAATTTCGCACAACAGATATTTAAAGGAAATAGAAATATAGGTTCAGCAGTGGAACTTCCAATTCTTTACGTTAAAATCAAACTAACTACTTGAGATGGAAACTCACTTGAAATGATAGAATTTTCTATTCCAAGCTCAACCACAGTCCTGAATATACAAACATTAATCCGAATTAAACTTGGTCTGCAACACAAAATGCAAACTTCTCCAGTTTTTCAAATAAGAAACAGAAAGTACGAAAATAACTTACTTATTATGCAATTCTTTCACAGAGGACAACTCGTTGATATCATGAACATTTGAAACGCCACAACTAACAGCTTTTTCTCCAGCCTAAAAGCATAGGCTAACAATTTTCAGTCTGACTTCCCTGAAAACCGTGCGAGAAACAGATGCATAAATATAGAAAAAATATAGAATTAAAAATACCTGTAAAAGCATGTTAGTTGTCTTCCCCATAGCAGACAGAACAATCACAGGCCTCTCTTCTGGAAAACTGAGGATAAGGTCAGCAACTTCTCTCATCCTCCCCGCGGATGCCACTGATGACCCACCAAACTTCATCACACATGTCAATTCGTTATCTACGCTTTCAGCACCTTGATTCTGGGTTTCACTCCGTTCAAGCACATCCGTATTCCCTCGCTTGCAGCTGACCCTCAAAACTCGTCCCCTACATGAACACTCAAGTCTTCTACATAATCCGGCCGCAGAACCCACAAATAACCCACAATCAAGACGCTGCC
This sequence comes from Escallonia rubra, assembly GCA_033065855.1. Lineage (NCBI taxonomy): Eukaryota > Viridiplantae > Streptophyta > Magnoliopsida > Escalloniales > Escalloniaceae > Escallonia > Escallonia rubra. The sequence continues at coordinate 558,093 of JAVXUO010002884.1, read as the reverse complement.
GCGGCCACAAAGGCTGGCAATGCAAAGTTCTCATGGCAAATGATGTGTTAGGACTTTTAGCTCCACATATGTGCATTGTCATTGCCATGTCAAGTGCGCAAACTTAACCTCTTCTTTCTTCTCCCGTGTTTCTTGAGGACCAATGTTTCTAAAGAGAACCAAGGTATTTTCGACAAATTTGACAATCTGGAGATTATCAGAACTAAATGCTCTCTTGCTGATAGATATCTTGGAAGATCTGATAATACAACAAACCGCATATTACACGATAAGGTTCAATGCATTGAAATTGCAACGCGAAAAAATATCTCAAAAACAATTGTAGGAAGAATATTTCAAGAAAGCACGTACAAGAACAAATCAATTGACGCTTTTCTTGCTGAAAAACCTAATATCAACAAATCTTGGTTGCTTTCACAGATCTAATATTTACCATACCAAATAATGCAAATGGTTGGATTAGCTCGAGGTGAAATTATTGCATAACTCTATTCGAAATGTAGTGCACTTCTTTGAGCAACCAAATGGCCTCTTCTACAGGAAGAAACAAAAAATTTACACGCAAAGAGAAAGGAAGAACGGGAGAGAAGTCATGTGAAGTAGTACCTCAAAACAGAACGGAGAAGAAATGTGAGGTGGGTTTGTCAAATGTTGACAGGGGTAGCAGGGGGCGTCTAGGGTTTCTATTTCCTTTCTTCTCGATTCCTTCAATGTTCAGGCCGCCAGGCGGCGCAACGGCGGCGAGATTGAAGGAATGCGAGAAGTTTCAGTGAAAGAGAGGAAGACGGCGGCCCTGTTAGTAACCTCTTTATGTTAAGTGGTGTGGCCCACGCCACGAATTCTGTCCCACAGCGTGTGGGACAGATTTGTGTTCTTTCTTTCCATTTTACTAGGCTTGTTGTCTGCCCAGCTTTTTGACGTTTAATTTTCACAATTTCAGATTCATTGAAAGAATGTTGACAACACAAACTTATACCTCATACTTTATATATTAACAAATTCTTAATATACATATTTGTATTCGATAGACACTTTCTTTGCCTTTCAAACGTCAAATCATTCTTTTTAAAAAAATTATTTCATAAATACAATTAAAGAAATAGTAGCGTATTATTGACCTGAAAGTTACTCTCTCTATTTTTTCAATCGAATTAAAAAAATGTTAGGACATAAGTGGTCAGAAAGTATACTCATTTCACATCATGACTTCTAACCGTCTCACTCATGACTTTTCTTACCCCACTTTTAACAATTACCACCGAGTAAATATATATCAAGTCTGGTGCATAGAATGGAGTTTATGTTAATTTAATATTATTATTATTAACTTTATTTTTGCATGCGTATTGCGTGTGTCACGGTAATATGGACATGTTTGGTTTCTAAAATTTGAATTTTTCATCGAAATAAGTGTACTTAAAATACATCGTAAAGACTTATACTATAATAAAACAATTATGTTAACTTCATTTGTGTACGACCATAACTAGTGTATACCATGCAAAGGGAACATTTCTTTTAGTTTTACATAATTACCTATCTAGAATGTTGACACTGGGTATAATTAAACACAATTGTTAAAAAATGATACAAAATAAAAATTAAAATAGCAGACAATTGTCTTTCTATCTATCTATCTATCTATATTATATATGTATTTGGATTCGATTAGTAGACTCTTTGCCTTCCAAAACTCTAGTCCTTTTTTTTCAAGATTTTTTATTTTTAATATGCAACAAAATAGGTGTTAAATTATAAAAGGTAACCTCTAACCCCATGATCTCTAACGGTCTCAATTCATGGCATCCCTTCGCCTACTTTATAATTAACTACCTCCGTTGTCGTGCACAGCACAAGGTTTTAGCTAGTAAGAACATGTTTGGTTTCAAGAATTTAAAATCCATTTGACCCAATGTGACAATAATCACTTATATCTAATGCTTAATTTTTTTAATAGACTTTATATTGCTAACTTTATTTTTGCTTGAGTATCTCGTGTGCTACGATAACTAAGTTGATTTAAAGATAACACGTTGACACTGTTCATTTAGTAATACAACCACGTGGAATAACGAGTGAAAGGTAACTAGTTGATTTAGGGATAACATGTTGACACTAGTCACCTAAAATAAAAACATGTTAGAGAATGATTAAAACTCCAACCTTATTTAGAGGCATTTTGTGATTGAATCTCATAGTTAAATTTTTTATTGAGTCAGATTGGTTCTTAAAACTCGCTTTAAACTATTAAAAACATAATAAACTAAAAGTTATTGAAGATACCTGGATAAAAAAACGTTGAATGTAGGTTTAGTATGGCAAAATGAAAGGTTAAAGAAACATTTAATATCTTTTTATATGTGAGGATATTTTAATAATTATTTTGGTCAAATCCGATTATGCAAAACTCAATCGGAATCTAAGAAGATGAGAATTCTGAATTTAACCACTTTTAAGCATTTTGAAGCAGATTTAATCCGTTTATTTTTTTTAACCAAACTCTTCTAATCTATATACAATCGAGTTGGACCACTTTAGAATAAATATCATAGGCTCTTTTGCGCATGATGTTATGTCGACGTGCTTTTTTTTTTTGTCAAAACTAAATCTCAAACTATTACAAGGTTGAGATGAAATTTTCAAGCATCATGGGTCGCGTGATAATATCTTGCAGTCAACAAATGAATCCGGAAAATGCCAACCCCGTTTTAAATGAATATAATGTTTCAATGAGCAGAGCCGTCTAAGATTATCATTTTCCTGTCAAATTCCTCAACCCCGGAATTTGATAGCATTTGAAAATCTTGGGCAATGAGTCGTCGGATTTGGTCAGCTTTCCAAGTCCGACGTAGACCGCGATGTGACAAAAGGTGTGCCTGCGTAGACTCGCAACAGAGAATTTGCGAGTCTGATGAAGAGCGCACCAAATTTGAACAAGAGCTGCCGGCCGAATGCGGAAAAAAGTCCTGCGAGATACGATGGATGGATGGTTGACTGCCTCTCCCTTTACCAGTTATTGCGATAGCTCCAAGTGGCAATATGTTTCCACCAAAACAAAGCAAAAGGCAAACATCATGTGTAATAACTTAAGTTTTGCCACGCCTGCTTCATGTTGTTTCTCCGAGCTACAAAAATGACAATTTGATACGTTTCAAAGTGTTGTTTACCGAGAGAGTTGAAAGTGATGGCCATGCAATACAGCACGCCAATAAGGACTGCGGCCGACAAGAGAGCCAAGGCTTGCTTTGCAGTTTGGCCAAGAAATGTCGATTCCTAAGCGCAACCATTGTGTTGGATCATAAAGTCAACTCCAAATCTTGCTTGATAGGGATTGCCACTACTTGTCTCGCAAATCCGAGCTCCATCCAGGAAAAGCCTTGGAAACCGTTGATGCTGCAGTCTTGCCGCTCGAAACGAGCTTCGTCTGGATACATGAGTTAAGCAGGATGGTCTTTTTCATGTCAAACCACTAGCAGCTGCAAACGCAAGGTATGAGAGTTACCAAGTATCGGCCCCCCTTTATAGATGAATGTAGACCGACGAACCTGACAAATGAACCAAATGCAGTTTGAGTGGTATGCCTTCAAGACACCAATTATATAACAAAGTTTATTCTCCTTTAATTACGTTATAAGGTGCGACCATGTCCGCACCCTTTCTGGCTAATTCTGCACCGTTACTGATTTTAGTGGCTAATCAATCTTCCAATCTTGCCCCTCTTTTTTCCTTCTCTCCCCTTCGTTGACTATCTTTGCCTGGTTCAAACCCAGAGGCAGCACCAAACAGTCACCGCCGGACAACCAAGCACAAGGTACACGACCCCAACAAATGCACCGCTGCTGCACCCATCTCTCCGCATACCGCGGTGAATGGAGATAGCAAAACATTATCTGTGGCGGTTATATTGCCACTGAGATCAATGGATCTTGGGGGTGGGTAATGTGCATACTAGAGGAAAAAGAGAGGTGTGTGAAATACAGAGACATGATGGTCTTGGTGTTGGTGGTGAGGCGTTGAATTGCCTGGGTAATTTAGTCTGAGATGGCAATGGAGGTGGGTTTCAAATATGAAGTACGAGACATTTCTATAATGTTATGGAATTGCTCATTGGCAGTGGTTAGTCAAACTTATTACGAATTTAAAGATATTTTCCAGAATTTTGGAAGTTAGTACTAGATGATGAGAGTGATGGTGGGAACAGCGGGTTGATGATGATGTTTGTGCCTTTGGCTACCATGGAGGGAAGAAAAGGACATATTATCTGTATGAGGCAAAATAGAGACAGATAGAAAGGGCAAAATTGGAAAATTAGCCACCAAAATTGGAAAGGTGCTGAATTAGCCGCGCCCATTTATACACTCAACCTGAAAAGGTTATGATTACATCCTGAGCTACTTAGAATAAGCCACTGCTTGAACTAACACGCTTGGGAACCATGCCTGACCTTCAACCTCAGGTGGGCTACACTAAGCTGTAAATTTTCTACGACTACCATAAGAGCATAAGACAACTATATGTGTTTTGAACTATGTTCTTCTCTCTGTCTTAACTTTTGGGCTAGATTTCAAATTTGTTCTTGAACAAATGGACAGTTCCTTTAAAAAGTATCGAAAGAAACAAGGTTTATGTTACCAACAAAATAAATGGAATTGTTACCAACAAACGCGAACAGCATACTTCATGCATGAAACCAGCCATCAAGTTTGTTAGTCCAGATAAATATCATGCAGGCTTCACCAAGTACGATGCCCATATCTCATCCGCCGGTGGTGGTGGTTGAACCCAGTGCCCTGGTATTCGGCTGTGCAAAAGAAGCCCAAGAATTAAAACGTTTTGGGACAAATGATCTGAAGCAAAGGCGACGCTCGATGAATTTTCACATCTTAGAGTAGTTGTAGCAGAGAGGCTGTAATATATTGTCTCTCGAGACTAGAGTTATTTTACTTCTATATTGACTCGACTGTTTTCTTCTCTTCACCAACCAAAAGCAAAATGGAAGACTGCTGAAATTGAAGAAGCAAAACTTATCGGTGCAAATAACTTCCCAAACTGAAGTGACATTAAAATCGTGTGGAACAGTTTTGGAATTTAACTGGAAAGAGGAAAGGATGTGACAATTATAAACACATCTAGACAGTAAAACTCTCTTTCACCACAGGGTTGATCCAGGAGTACCAAGAAAAATGGATATTATGTTCAATCTGACACTGATAAGATATACTAGAGAATTTTGGGGCAAAGCCAAGTAGAAGAAAAGGGTAAACATTGGACCTTAAATCAAAACACTAGGCTCTTTCCATGTAGTATTCAATATTTTCAGTCAAAAGGTTTAACAAAATGCTAAAATAGCAGTAGCTCGAAGTCCTTTTAGGAAAAGAATCCCCATGTATTCCCTGGTACACTTTTCCGATTAACTGGTCTGATTAGAACTTAACAATCGCATTTGACTACAACTTCTCATCAAACAGGTAGAATTTTAGCTAGCATAAGCAACAACAAAACTCTAATTTGGATATAATTTCCAAGTGAAGCTGTGATATAATGCAGGTTGGTACGGGTTTGGGTACCAGTTCATTCTTACGCCTTTTCTTAGTGATCAACACACTGGGTCACGCAAATCCAAAGAAGTTATCACGGATGAGATGTATGCAGGGAAACTTGCACGTGTGGTTCTGGCCAGGCTTTCCTTAGGTATCTAATAACCTTGCTTCTGCTCACCGCTGGCGCATCTCTCTAAACTATTTCCCATTTATTTCTGGAATAATCTTTTGAGGAGGGACAATTTTACATATTTCTGCCAAATCCTTCTATTATTACTTACGATTGGTGCCATTTTGATGTGTTTCCACTTCCAAAACCCGAGAAATATGGGGGGTTGAGCCTTGACGTTTCTAACTCAATGAGGAGTTCCCACTGTCAGCTAAATCATTTTTTGGAGCTCATTGATGATGTTACCCTGGCACAGTAATTTAGTTATTTCTTGGATCACCCTATTTTTTGTTTTTGTTTAGTCAAGATTATAGAGGGGGGAGATCTTATGCACATACTTCCCGTCTACAAGGTTTTATGTCCTAACTTCCTTCTAGTTAATGGCTCTCACACAATAACAGAAAGTTCTTGGTGTAAAGTGAAAGAAATCTCAAGATGCAGTCAAGCGTAAACGAACTCATTCATTTACGATGTGAGTGCAAGTGTGAACACAGATTAACTATGGTCTATAAATGAAGCCCTAACGGGGAAGAATGGTATACTCACCTTCCTCCAGGTCTTATATATGAATCCCATGCTCGTCTGACCTGCACGTAAGAATGGAATCACCTCAGTTAGCGGAGACTAATCAAGCTTCAAACAGAATGAGCTTATAAAGAAGGAGACTGGAGTGCACGCAAAATAAAGAGTTTAGAGATAAGAGCGTGTTCGGGATTGATTTTCCAAAGCAATTTTTAGATTAAATCATATCACTTTCTAAAACCAGCTTTAAGCTATTTTTAGAGAAATTAGCTTCAAGCTATCGATGATGTTTGGATACAAAGTACTCAGAGTAGTTTCAATGACGCAAAACGACCAAAAAGTTTAGTGTTTGGATAAAAGGTGCTAAAAGCCTTCCGTAATCAATAGGAATAGTGGATTAATCCAGGGATCTTCGTTTTCCAGGATCATGATTTATTCAGTTTTTTAGCTTTTAAAAGCTGATTTAATCAGATTCGTGTTTTTGCGTAACATCTCACAACCTGATTTAATCTGGTCTGACCATCCCATAATTACTCCCAAACACCCTCTACATGACTTGAGGCGTCATTACGAGGAGTGCAAATCAATACTTGCATAAAGACCCTTGGTTCAAGGGTAAGGTGCTATACTTGCGACCCGGAGGTCACGGGTTGATATGCGTAAACGGCCGCCTCTGCACCATGTGGGCTAAGGTTGGGGGTACATCTAACCCTCCCCTGACCTGGCAAGGGGAGTTGCTCCATTTTGAGATGGAGGTCACTAAAACAGGGACAAGGCTACGAACGTAAACCCTTGACCGTAAGATAGTGGGAACCTCATGCAAGGGCAGCCCTTTGCTTGATCTAAATATCCTTTCTTTAATGTGCATATTACATATTTCTTTAAAGAGAAGTCGAAAAAAGCCCAGTTTCTCAACTTCACTGGATGTAAGTATCCTTTATGTAATGTACATTTACATATTTCTTTAAGAGAAGTGCAAGATAGCCCAATTTCTCAATTTTTTTAATCCAAGGGCCTCTTAACAAACAAAAGGGTGAAGGAGACTCAAACAAAGAAGCGGCCCCTCCATGTGCAGCCATAAGCTCCCTTCCTCCCAGTTCCTTGCTGCTCTGAACCTCAGAACAATTCTCAATCTCTAGCTAAGATTCTTTATATTGCCGCATAACTGCTAGATGTGCATGTGTATATTATGCTCTTAATAAAGCTTTACTGTTGCTTAAAGCTGGTCCATTCCATTGACCACGTTCCTCGCATGAATCACGTTCCTCGCATCTGATTCATCTCATTTACTAGCATATGGTATACATATTACTGTAGTTAGGGTTTACGATCTCACCATCAATTAGATTATCAACAAGCCAAGCTTGAGCTAAGCTCATCATAGTTTATTACACAGCCAAGCTCAAACCTGGAACTCTGAGTTCATTTAAACGCGAACTGAGCCCGAACAAATTTCACATGAAACGGGCAACGAGCTGTTTCAGCACGTTTTCCCCAACAAAATGCAGTACGTAGCAAGACTAGAATAAACTGAGAATGTTGTAGAAATCACCTCAATAAGCGTCCCCATATCAGTGTTGCTACCATGGTAATAGTGATAAAACTCGAGGGGTAAACTTGCCACCGAATCATATGACCCGCTAGAACCTAATCCTTGTTTTCTGGATTCCTTGTCCGTGACTCTACTAGAACCATCTTTAGTTTCACTCCCTGTTATCTGGTTCTGACTTTCCTCTCCATCTTTACCACTGCCTATAACTTCTGAGCCTGATCCGCGACCGTGGATAATTTTTCTAGATTCTTCAGCAGTTACAATGGCATCCTTAGCAGCATCCTTATCAGCTGCAGCCATGGCTTGGCGCTCCTCTTCCTCAACAGCAGCTCGAACTCTCTCAAGAAACTTGTCGTCCTCCTCTGGAAGAAAATGGCCTGCATGAAAACATAACTGGTCAGGAATTGGCATAAAGCAGATATAAAGTCACTTCAATCAGCCCATCCACATGTCAGGCCTAAATCATTGAAAAAGGATCGAGTAAATGTCTCTGATAAGCACAGAAATCAAATAATATTGATGAAACTTCTAAGCAGTCATTGACCACATAATCAAACTTGCTTTGAGTGACTGCAGAGAGTGTGTGCAATAGTAGAAACAAAAATCATAAATGTATCAATCACATTTTACTATGTGACATCCAAAGTTAACAACAAACAAGACTGACCACTAATTAAAAAGAGATAGAAGAAAGCTTTGTGAACAATAAGCAACAAAGCACGCACCTTGTCTTTTCAATTTATGTATCCTGATTGAGCGCAATTCTTGCAACTTCTCCACGATTAATACCAGCTCAAGCTGAAACAAAAGATACGTTTCTAAAATTGGAGATCTCAAAGGTCCCGGCGGGGAGAGGGGGGCGGGGGTGACAATTGTAAAAGCAGCAAACCAGTAATAAGTATTACCAAGGTACATATATCTGTGTATTCTTCTCCAGAACCAGAAGTGAAAAACATAAAGTTTTCGGTCATCAAATATAGTTTTTCAAAGAGAAGTAGGATTAACGTCTGAGCATGCAAAAGTACCATTGCCAGGATTCTTACGTTTTGCTTCTCTATAGCGAATTTTTGTCTCCATCATTCATATTGATAAACAATTCAAGACCAGATCAGCAAAGGAACCATATATGTTGAGAACGATGAGGCATCTACGAGCAAAGAAGCCGTTGGAATGGAAAAGAAGGCTGACGATAAAAGTGTGTTCTCTACTGTGATAGAGTACCATTAGGAGCAGTTTCCCTCTTCTTTTCTTCTTTGAATGAGCAAAAATAGCCAGTCACAAGAATAGTGCATCGAGAAAAATTGATCGGATGATGGAGGAATCCGTGAAAGCAAGAGCCATCTTTCCCATACCGAATTTGCAGCATAGTCAACGAAGTGAACAAGTTCAAGAGCAAACGCTCTTGCTTCATTTCAGATATAAGCGCGAGGAGATATGAAAGAGATCAAATGACAGTTGTCTCTATCCATATTTCCTCCCCTTGACCAAGGCATGGAGGTAACAAAAGATAATTACAACAAACACACAGATGAAAAGTTCATAAACAAAATCTACATATAATCTCTAAGTAGTGCTAATGAACATGGATAAACCTAGACAAAGCAAGAGCCTAGCACTTGTTTGTTTAAAATGGTCATGAGAATAAGTTATGAATTGAGGCAAAAATCATCCCCAGTTAAGTTGTCTAGCATGAATAAAAACCATCCATCTTATAATCTCCATACGCTATACTACCTTTTGAACAAAGTTCCCAATAGCAGGTAAATTGACAAAGTAGTGAGTTATAACCAAAAGCAAGGACCAGAAAGTGAAATATAATAAAGAAAACGTGCAACAAATAATGATGATTTGTACGTCAGAAATGAGCGAGTTCAAGGTGATGGTCCTACTTAAAACAGAATTATCTCTAGAGCCAAGCAGTTGGATTGAGGCCATCTTGAAGAACAGGACATCGTATTACTTTTTTGTTTACGATCTTAATCAACTGGCAGACGAGCAAATGGAAAATTTAGTGTTTCTAATTCTTGTAAATGACAAGTGTATGTATGGTACACAAAACTCTCACCTCAGACTCTGCTTTCCTTCGCTCCTCTTTTGCTTTGAGCTTTGCAATCTCCTTCATCTTATCTACCTGCATGTCAACATATCTCAGTCACCAGAGGAAATATGGTTAGGCTGCAATAGGATGCAGGGCACAAATTCCGGTCACTAAAGTTGTTATCACGTTTACTTGTCCAGCTTTCAGTAGTAATGTAAAAGGAGCCGAATTACTCAAGCTCGCTCAAGCCCAACTCTTAAAAGGCTAAGTTTGAAACCAGAGCTTGTGGCATGAACCTCCAGCTTAAATGCGGTCAATAAGTTATTCTACTACTGAGGTTGGTTCAAGCTCAAAACCAGTTCATCAATAGAAATTGCAAGCAGAGCTTAAGCCACCTAATTCATGCAAACTTGTAAAGCAAATAATCATATCACTGTGACAATACAAAAAGGAACTGGAAAACAAGTTATAAAATATGGTAGTAAGAAAAGGTGGAAATATCAGTATTTAACCTATACAGTACACTAATTCTTACTAAAATTTAACTGAAGAGCAACTTCAGTTCAATCTTTCGATAAGAAAGACAAGATAAGTGTCTCTTATAGTTCTCTCTCAGAAAAAATTAAAGACCTCAATGTCTTGCAGAACATAATTATCAGAAGTTCAGAACCGAACCAGGCATCAAACTGATCAAGATGCCATTATGCTGGTTCAATATTCATTGTTTCAACCAGCGGTTAACTAATAAAAATTGTATATTCTTTTAAACGTAGGCGGTAGGCAAAAGGAAGATTCTCTATGTAATTAATGTTGCCGAAAAGCTTTACAAAAGCGCAACAGTGGTACAGTGGCTATCACTTCATTGTTCCATACAAATAGTTGAGGACTAAGGTTCGAGTCTCGGCAGGCCCAAATGCATCAATTCTTCGTTCATATAAACATCATGCAGAGCAGGTTCACTCCGCTTCATCCGGCCGGTTGAACACCGGCCTAGTTCATGCAGTTCACACCAGTTTACTCCGATTCACTTGCACAATCCAACCAAGGAAACGAACCGCTCGACCATATGGTGCAAACGGCCAGTTGGTTCTGATAACTGTTTTGCAGATCTAAGTAACCAAGGTAAAATGTGGCTGAAAGCCAATAAAAATGTAGTTTTCCATTTCTAACTTACTTAACTAACTACTCCTATACCCTAGGTTCAGGACTCTTAAGTACCTAACCCATAACTTCAAAAAGCTAGTGCATCACTGTTCATGCATTATATCCTCCATGATCTCATAAGCGTTAGAATTTAGCAAAGTGTAAAATGCTTTTCTTTTCTTCATCTATGTACAGACACGATACACACCAATGCTCCAAAGTGAAGTTCAGTGAAGAAGGTCTATAATATCCACATAGAAGCTAATTTTCTTCCTTCCCTACTACCACATTATACTAGAGAAGCTGACAGCAGTTCCAAGAAGGATGCGAATTGAGTAGTGAAGGAACGATAAAAAGAAATGTCTACGAAAAAGTGAACAGATTGCCTACAAAAGCATAATAAGCAACATTGGCTCTGATGTTACACCATTATTACTCCGCTAAAACCCTTGAAGCTATCAGGATCGCATAAGAACCTCTACAGATCTCGGCATTACCCACTAAATCTCAATCATAGCAAATAGTAGCACCGGAGTCCTTGGGCAAAAGTAAATTATAAAATGAATCATCCAACAGCAATCTAAGCCCCTCACACTCCTTAATCTTGAATGATTTTTCCAGTAAATGCAATAAGCATTTCTCAATTTATGCTATTTCCTTATTTTAAACAGCCTTTGCATGTTGACCACTCCCCAAAAAGTATCAACTATCAAGTTGATCATAAATCATTCCCAAGTTTAAGCAATATTGATTCGTGGCCACTTAGTTGAAACAGAACTCTATAGTAGCTTGAAGTGCAAACTAGCTGGTTTAATGAGAAAGTCGGAATGTCATCTGCAAGTACACAGCAGTGCTATACAAGAAGTATATAATTAGATGATAGAGTGCAGGAGCAGGAAACTAAATTAATTCTCTGAATAAGAAGGTAACTTGAAAGATTTAACCAATGAAATGGATGTAATTGCCACTCATTGAACAGTATGTTGCATTGAAAAACAATTTCGCACCTTGCGTTTTGCAATTTCCTTGGCGATCTCTCTAGCTCTCCACTCATCAGCTTCTTGATCGGCTTGTTCAAACCGTTCACGCTCCTGCGATCGTAAAAGGACAGATGAGCTCTAAACAACAATTCCAAAGGCTTCAGTCATTTTGCAAACGTATATTCACAAAAAGAAGGGAGAGGGTTTGACAATGTAACCACCTTTGCAAGACCTTCAGCAACGCGTTTCCTTTTCCTTTTTCGCCAAAGCTTGTTTCTCTTGTTCTTCTGCAATTTTTGGGCTAACCTCACCTCTCCAGACTTTTCCTCCCACGGACTTGCATCGTCCGTAACAACCTTGAATGGCTCAAGCGCAACCCTTAATTTCGATATCAAAGCACTTGCCGCTTCTAATGAAAGCGACTCTTGAGAAGCCAAATCGATTCTATTATCCTCTAGATACTTAGAAAGCACACAACTCCAAGTCTCGTTAGACCCATTTCCATCTTTAACCTTAATCAAAGTATCCAACTCTCTCTGCCTAATAGGGATAATAGTTCAGTTAATCGAAAGCAATATTGATACGCAATGACGATTTCTATTCAGAGTACTTACATGGCTTTAGCAAGGTAAAGGGTATCGCGTAATTCTTGAAGGCGGTCATGCACATTTGCGGTGTTCCAAAAAGCACTAGACATAGGTGGCAAGGGTGGTAAAGCTGGGTACCAATGAGGAGGCGCCATGGGTGCAAACTGAGCTCGATTCGTTGGATTCATCGGATAATTAACCGACTGATAATAGAATGCCTAGATGGTGGTGGGTTATGGAGGGCCGATCGACGGCGGCCTGCTGCTTGGCGGTGGTGCAGAAGTAGTTTGGACGGAAGCAGAAGCAACCAGAGTTTAGCAGGTTGGTTGCAGCAGGATATCAAGTGTCGGTGAAAATAAGACCTCCCTAACCCGTTATTTAGTAGTGCACGGTTTCTATCTGTCGCTGAATGGGTGTTTTAGCCTTGTGGAGTACATTACTACATTTTCGTTGCATTATAAATTTGTCTAGTCCAACATAGAATAGGCAAGGAAATGTGGTTTCCTATAATTTTGTCCCACCCCTCATTTGTGAAGCATAAACGAATAAATACGATATGGCAAATAGTTTAATTTTTAATAGCTTAATTCACCTGACATAATCTGACCTTTTCCTAACAGAACGTAAACGAATTTCATCACTAAGGTAGTAAATTGCCAAAAAAAAAAGATTAACTACTCACCATTAAAATTTTAGATAATTATACAGTTATAACATTCAGATGAGTTATTGTAATTAGGGCTGTATACGAATTGAGTTCGAGCTAAACAGAAGTACGTTCAAATTCGTTTGTTTAGTTTCACGTCGTGTTCGTGTTCGTGTTCGTTTAATCTTCAAAATTCTGTTCGAACTCGTTCGTGGTTCGTTTCATTAAACTCGTGTTCGGCTTGAGTTCATTCGTTTATTTATACGAACCGAACTCGAACTTGAAAACTCATGTTCTCGTTCAAAACAGTTATTTCAAAACCAGAACTACACCTTACTTGATCTAATTGTCTATCTTGTTTTAAGACTTCCAAATTTAAACTTATTTATACTATAATTAAGTTATATGACTTTTTGGGTTTGGAATATATTATAATTAAGTTATTATCCAGACGAGTTGTTCACGAACACATTCATGAACACTTTGAAATGTTTATGCTCGACTCGATTAAAGAAACGAGCACTAATATTTTGTTCATGTTCGGTTCGTATATTATACAAACGAACATGAACGAGTTCTTTGGATAAAGAATCACGAGTAATTCATGAACAACTCGGTTCATTTACAGCCCTAATTATAATATGATTTGATCAGAACAATTGTTGAAGGTGTTGAAGGAGAAATAGCTAAACTCTTGTATCAACGGGGTTGGTCAAATCTTCTAAAATGCCTCAATTATTACACCCAGTATGTGAGTTTTGTGAATGAGAAAAAAAGAAAGGGAAAGAAGAGAAGAGTCTCTCTTTTTCTTCACCTTCTTAGTCTGTGAGTCATAAGAAGGGAGGGAAAGAAGAGAAATGGTGAGGAAATAGAGGTAAGATCTTGCATTTTTCCTAAACAAATATTTCCTCCAAAGTTGGGAAGAAATAGAGAGAAAGAGAAGTCAGTTTATTGGAACTTTTAGAATGCCAATATTACTCTTTCATCTCTCAACAAAAATTTACACCAAGCTGTCACAGACAGATTAAGAAGGAGGTTATTTTTGGAGGTTACGCCATGCGGGCGCTTACTAGGCGCTTGCGGAGCTCTTGTTGGACGCTTATTTGGCAATGGAGGGGCAAGGAATTCGGAATGTTCCACACATCTCTACACACTTATGTCTTGTAAATATGTGAATTTTTCAAGATTAGTGATGGATAGCTCTAGAATGGTAAAAGGATATTTTAGGAAGAGTCTAGAATAGTAGAGAAACTTGTAAATATCTAGAGAGAATTATAGATAGAGAATGAAAAATAATGTATCTCCGACGCCTGTTGAGGAAGTGAAGTAGTATATAAAACCAAGGCCATGTCTTGGCCAAGGCATCTAGAAGGAGTGTCATCTAGAGTGTGTATCCTTGTACTTAGCTTTCTCCAAATAATATATTGGAATTCATTCTCTAAACTCTTTTATTCTTTTGTTTGTTTGTTTCTAACATCGCTCAGCTCCAAGGGTAAACTGACTTAGCGTGCAAGCGAGGGCATGATCTAGCTAAGTGTTGCACAGTCGACTTAGGGAAGTTGTTAATGCCATAACAACATGCTTTAAAAGAACTAACAAGGAATACTTCTACTTTGTTCCTCCTACTCTGCTCACCTTTTAAAATCAATCCCCAAACTCTTATTTTCTTAAAAAATTGTCCTTATAGTATGATTTGTCACCATTTTGTCCCTCCGCCTATTTTTCCAATTCAGTTAGAGGCCTAAATTCTTTACTTCATACTTTTAAGGCAAAAAATGGTACATGCCATGGACGTGACACTCTCCAAATTGAAGAAAAAGAGAAAGAGATCAACCAAATTGACGGTTGTGATTCATCAACACGATGATGAATAGCACCAATCGACAGCATTGATCCATCAACATATGAAGATCCCACGACCACAACCACCTGCCACCCCCCGTCAAACTCCCACCACCGCTACACCACCATACTACCAACAACACCAAAATCTATTGTCGTGCGCGAAACCCATAACCTCCCACCACCAACATCAAAACCACCATTGCACCACCACCATACCAACAATAACACCAGAACCTGCCACCACCCGTGAAACCCATAACAAACCACAACGTGCAACCAATCGATCAAACACACAACCTCAATTAACCAGATCCTCCGCTATAGCTGCCACATTTTCCTCCTGCCTCATCCACAAGAATTCACCCCTTTGCTGACCAACGTGGGATGCAAGGCCACGACCAGCGTATGACCAGATCACTCGCAACACGGCCCTCATCTGCTGCAGCTGCCTCCTCAACCTCTTGTTGTACCAATAATTGGCCACCCCGTCGCCGACAAGCGTGGGATGCAAGGCCATGGCCATGGCCAGTGCACAACCAAATCACCACAAACGCCCTCCTCCGCCGCAACTATCGGCTTCTCAGCGACTACCAACACCACCAACCTCATCGACAAATTCTCTATTGAGGACATAGTCGATCTTAGAGCCATTGAAAGTTCCTCTGTCAATGGCGAAAGCGATAAATGGTAATGGTGGGTGGGCTGTGAGTGGACGAAATTTATGACGGGGAATAGTACAAAGATTAGTTTCAAATAATTAAAAGTTCATAGACTTATTTTAATAAATGGGTAAAGTATAAGGGAGAAAAATGGAATTCTTCCATTTCTTTTCTCTTTTTCTTCTCCTCTCTCCCATTCTTCTCACTCAAAACTCACAAACGGGTTGTTTCTCGCTTTAAAGTCATCTAATCCATATGAAGTGTCACAATTTTAATTCACACTCTTAAATGGATCTAATATACGTTTATCGTTGTTCACTTGTAGGCTAAACTTGGATGAGCTGGTAAACTTAGGTCTACTGGTCATTACCACAATAGCGACCAGAAAAGCGAATAACAGCTAATCTTGAATTCTTTCTGACCAACCTTTTAATTTGGAAAAAAATGTACTAAAGACAATCAGACGTTTATTAATTTCCTTATTTAGAGTAAATCTACACCTCAGTTATTAGTCAGCTAACATCTTTGATAGCATATATAATCATGTTAACTCAATCTCTTCTGGTGCTTACTATCAATCATCCTTCAAAGTAAATATGGAGTCTTATAACCGCAACCAAGAGGCCGAGTGGAGTTTTGAGGAGAACAAACTGTTTGAGAACGCTATCGCCGAATGTGGTGAAGCTAACTCTCCAGGCTACTTTGAGAAGATTGCTTCGAGGGTTCCTGGAAAAACGATTTATGAAGTTATCAAACACTACGAAGCATTGGTCGAGGATGTCGAGATGATCGAATCGGGCCGTGTTCCGCTGCCCGACTACAAAACTGCCAACCAGCATTGGAAGAAAGGACTTCCTTGGACTAAAGAAGAACATGAGTACGTACATTTTATTGTTGTTCGAACTTTTACACCCTTTTTTTTTCCTGGTGGAAGGGGGAGGGATATGATACCAAGAGTTGCTATCGAATTGTTGCATGGTAAGAAAATAGATAAAGTGAAACTTTTCTGTCCAACCCTAGTTAATTTAATATTTTCTATGAAAAACAGCAAGAAAACAAGAGAGTCTTAAATTGTATTGCTCCTTCTGCATTTGATTTTTATTGTTATGTGAGGAGAGAGTGTTTTTTGGTTGGGGTTTTGGTCTAACATGCTCAATTGGCCGTGTAGAATGTCTTTGCTTGAAGATAAAAAAGTATGTCGAGTGGAAAGAAGTTTAGCGACACGTTAGTTGTATCATAAGTTGCTAGTAGACAATTTTTTCCTTGTTAATAGGAATGTTATTATTACGAAAGCCGTCCCGGCTATAAGCAGTGTAAAAAATAAAATTACAAGTTTCAAAATTTGGAATCAAATTAAAAGTCCACATCTCCATAGGGAGATCTAGAGGTATCTATTTTTAGCTTTGTCAAACACCATAGATATATCATGATCGTTCTAGAAGCAAAAGTGGCCAAAGAAACGAGCCTCCTCTTTCCTAGTATTAACCGCTGAGCTTGCATAACAGATATCATACACAACTTGGCTCGCAGTAGCGCTAACGCTCTCCTTGCCTGTTATATGATCAAGAAAACGCTTTGAAATAATCTAAGTGAAAATACATTGTCTAACTGCCGTAGTATTATTTTCTTCAATGCCATGATTGATTCGATAGACAAATTTTCTCGATAGTTTACAGCATTCACTCTCTGATAACTTTGAGTTTTTGGTCAGTAAATTCCTGATTGGTCTCGAAAGATTTGGCAAAGGAGATTGGAAGAGCATTTCAAAGCACTGCGTA
The DNA here is from genome assembly GCA_033065855.1 of Escallonia rubra. Taxonomy (NCBI): domain Eukaryota; kingdom Viridiplantae; phylum Streptophyta; class Magnoliopsida; order Escalloniales; family Escalloniaceae; genus Escallonia; species Escallonia rubra. Next base: position 540,634 of record JAVXUO010002884.1, on the reverse strand, counting down.
GTGAACAGGACCCCAACCCAAGTTGCAAGTCATGCCCAAAAGTACTTCATCCGCCTCGACAAGTCAGCAACCGCCTCAAAGCGGTAAGAAGTGGCCCTATTTTCCGGCTCTACACGCCAGGGTGGTGGTGCTCTCTGGCAATTTCAAGTTGAGATGACTTGCTTGTAATCTCACTGCACTCTTAAATAAGTAGAAGCTGTAGACAACCTCTAAGGTGTTCATTGAGCGAGATGCAACATGGTTCACTTTCACTTATACATGTCTTATAATTTGAGACTGGTGCAACGGTATTTTCGAAATTTTTAGAAATACTTTTGAAGATAAAGTATATTAAAATGCTTTTCAGACCTTTTTGCAAGATTAATAGCTTAACTACTAAAACTTTCAGCGACAAGTAGAACGTTCAAAACTGAACCTAGGTCATGTGGTGAACAGCTATAGTTTCAGATTTGCGGGCCTCCTCAAATCGCGGCGGGTGTATTGGGCTCCAATTTTCATAGGACTTTGATTTACAGTGAACCACGGGCTTACAGACGTGAAAATCCCTGGGTTGGACCAAACTAAATTTGACGGGTTAGTCCCTTCTAATAATGCCTACAGCCCATTTCTCATATTTTAAATGCTTTTTACACAAGGATATGGGAGTGAATATTGCATGGTCTCGGACGTGACTTGTGTTGGATTATGAAAGGTTGTGTGATAGGAAGAAGGTGGTGGTAAAATTTGACCCCATTATTTTGTAAGGATGAAGGGCTGAGCGTTAGCCGACACAAAGGATTTTTGTGTCTCGATCAATTTAGATGGCAAGCCCTAATATCAAAGTAAATATGACTTTTGTCAAAATAATGTACTGTTACAAGAGTTGGAAGTTCAACCGTGCTGCATCAAACATAGCTTTGGCACAAACGTCGTGTGTTTGGTAAAAGGACTGCCTCTATGGAATTATAGAGTCATTCACATGCAACTGACAAGGTATCTTTAAGTTAAACGAGAGTGCAATACTCACTCATTTGAACAAGATAACATTTTAACTTACTTAACTAGTGATTCGGCCGTTCGGGGCACACAGAACTCGTGTAATGGTCAATGTATGTGCACACCACTCCTAATGCAAATTTTTGGGTGAGAAAGATGAAGGTGGTCGATTTGTGGGGAATGCGGGTGAAAGAGATAAGGACGTGAATTGTAGAGGCCGTCTCATAGTTTTAGTTTCTCTGTCATTGTTTGAGTTTGATACCCTCGGTTAAAAGAATAAAGCATGGCAAGCTTTGGAAGTCTACAAAAGGCTTCATAATAAAGATGTTCTACCTTAACTTTAGTACACTTTCTTCAGATTGACAAAGGAAACCGAGAGGCAAACCACGTAGCCGCCAAAAAAGCTCCAGAGCTTTTCAAAATGACACTTTGGTGTCTTTCGACGAAGGTAGGATGCAGGTTGTAACATGTGGGATGCGGACATCTGGTCTACGGACGGATTCTAGTCTGACATTTCTTTAGTTTACTTGTGGTCGAGAACCAGACGAGACTAAGATGATAACCCAGTGGTGAGGACCGTTCTATAGTCGAGTCTTATGCAATGCAGGATATGAGGATATACTGTCGTTGTGACCAAAACGGGGGAAGTTTTTTGTTAATCATACATATTTTTTCCCATGATTACAAGGCCATGCCTATGGGAAAATCATCACCCCCCCCCCCCCCCCCCCCCCTCCTCCCCAACAAACACCGCAAAAAAAAAAAAAAAAAAACCCCAAAGAGAAACGGCTATGGGCCCAACCCTTGATGGGGTGGGGAGGCTGGGAAGGGAATTCAGGAGTAGGAACAGCATAATAAATAAATAAATTGCGAAGGGATGAATTTGAATAGCTGAAAGCACATGATAACACTGCGTTGTGTATTACCAAGCACGATTAAAGAAACTGATCCACTGCAGGATTATCTATCAGGTCTCATTGACGTTATCTGACCTACTTCAATTAGCGAACCCCACTCACCCCAGCAGAGGTGAAACATATGCAGGAGCAGAGCTACATTGCACCATGAAATCCAGCCGACTCCAGTAGTACAGCTTTGATCTGTTCCGGGAGGGCATCCTGGCCTTCCCTGCATTGCTGATAAACAACAACAAATCCTCAATCTTCTAATAGCACTATTGGGACAAAGATATAAAACAGCATAATCCCTTGGTTTGAAGTGGCAATTCAGGCAACATGCAGGTTTTGTATCACTAACTGAACTAAAACAACCTGTGGCATGACAACACGTAACATCTAAATGAGAGATTTAACGCCCCATCTGAACTGTTGTCCACCTTACAGAACACATTTCAGTCAGATTTTCAGACAAGAAGAAAAAACCATTTTCATAGAGAGGCACCTACGCGTATATCTCCACATCACGGAGAGGCAAGAGAGACAACAGAGCTAATCTAGTAACGCACCTTATTACGCTATTGCGGTCTTACACATAGTTTATCCCTTCATGGTAACCAGAACAAAAGGGAAAAAGCTGGTCAAAACCATCAGTACAAGTGACCGATAAGTTTACCTATTCAGATTCCAATTTATGAGGATGAGGCTATTTCCGCACCTCTGTTGACTATTCTCACTCTTTTTGTCACTCAAAGCCAAGATTTTGTAGGCAAAAGAGGTGCACAAATAGCAAAAAAGAGCGAAATAACCCACTCTTTTTTCGTTTCAAAGCTTTGCAGGTAATTGGTAAACACTCTTCTTCATGTCAATGAGTGCTGGGTAAAGGAGCGGAAAGAATCCGTATCAAGTCATAGCCAAGTTATTATGCATAGAAAAGGTTAGTGCGCGGGTAAACATCTACAACTGGACTAGTAAAAGGGGTGCAGTTTAAACTTTAAAGACTTGTAGGAGATGCAGGAATTTGCATCAAGAGCAGATCACAGTATACATCGCTGCATCAAACTTATGTTCTGAATCATAGTTAGCCTTCTACAGGATCAGTATATAACTATATGGAAGCAAATGGAGCTTGAAAGAGGACCTACTAGAAACCATACCTCAGCTCGAAAAACGTCCAAAGCAAAACCATTGAAACAGCTAATGACAGCTTGCTGAATGTCCAGCCCAAGGTTGTCCATGGCCCTCATGGTGGAAAGCAGTAGACCTGGTCTGCGGGCGCAAAACATGTGAATGTTGACAGCCCTCCCTTCTCTAACCCTTACCTCCACCTGCACATGATCAATAAAACAGAGAAAAATCAAATAATGAGAAACTTTTTTTCATAAACCATTGGTCAAATAATAGGAAGACGAGGTGTTTCAATATTTTAGAAAACGAATTCTGACATAAGAGAAACAGGAGGGGGGAGGAGGAAATAACATGCAAACAAATATAGGACTATCCTTTCACACGCTTCAGGGAAACAAAATGCTTGGAAAATAACAATCCATAGCAAAGCCCCCGTGCTCTTTCTGAAAAAAGACTAGTTGAGGTATTTGAGCTTACAGTCAAGTACATAAACAGTAGCGCCTAGGTCAAAAAGAATGAATGTTACATACATGTTTAGTTAACGTGAAGATTATTAGCCAATGATTGATACTGCTATTGGCGTCCCGCCAAATACATGTATATTATATATACCTAGATACATGTACTTTTTTTTCTTGTGGGGGGGTTTTGTTGTTGTGGGGGGTGGGGGGGGTGTTGTGAGATCCTAAACGACATCGAAATACTATCGAGGTTCAAAAGATCTTGTCATGTTGGTCACATCAATATGCATAAACGCCAGGCACACTTGGATGCATACCACACTTGATCCAGTTCCTCTAATGACTTAATGACAGGACCATTAATCTAGATAACAAATCATTTTGAGTTTGTAAAGATCCATTTACAGAGAGAATAAAGCCTCCCAAACTAACTCAAGACAGAGGGTAGGAAGTCGTGCAACATAAATTCTGCGAAGTGATAAACTGGCAAAGTAAAAACATCCTAATCTTTTTAACAACAGATAAATGAAATCCAGGTTCCTTAGAACAAGAAGGAAAGGGAAATTTACCCTGGCAGGATGGTTTTTGGGGCTCGGCAGTGTGCTTGGGCAAAGTTCTTCCTTAACGCGATGAGGAAGGGTAGGCGGAGTGGGTGTCAACGGATGGAAGCTTGTCGTAGGCGGCATCAGAGAGCCTGGTGGGGTTGCCTCCAGTTCATTATGGAGATCATTGATCCTCTGCAGAAGCTCCTTCAAGTAGTCAATGGCATCTCCAAGTATTGAAGCTCGGTCCATCTGCAAACAGACAAGCACAATCACCGGTAATTATCAATTACTAGTATAGAAAGGTCCAACGGCATCCAGATTACAGGAGCAGTAAGAAGGGTAACAGATCTCCAAAAGCAGGAAAAAGCACCGTTAAAATTTTTAGTCCTTTCTTTTTGATGTATGGATATCTATTTGTCTCTCTAGGTTTGGTCCGTGGGTCTAGGGATGGAATAATAGCTCAAATTATTGTCACCATTGAAAAGAAAAATCTTTACTTTTTCCTTGACAGACAAAAAGTAGTTCATAAAAATGAATTCAGTTCTGTGAGAGAGAAAGGGATGCATGCAGACAATAATTTCAGAAAAACAGAAACTATTCAATTAGAGCATAACAATGGAGAACTGCTATTGCAAGTCAAGTGGCACATTTTCAGAAGCAGATATCTTAAAGATAACAAGACACAACTATAATATTAAGTAAAAGTAAGAGAATTGCATCATGGCAAGAGAACTATAAAACAATATGCATATACCTTGCTGATTTTGGGCACAACAGACCTAAGCATGTAAAGCCTATCATTAAGCTTCTTCCTCCGCCGCCTCTCCGCCATCAAATTCTTCGCCGGCAGCCCCTTCTTCTTCCCCTTGTGATCCCCAACCGTAACAGCACTAGTACCGTTCGAATTATTATTGTTATTATCAGCCCCGTTCACATTATTTTCAGTAGCGTCATCAGAATCATAATTCAAACCGGAAACATCCATACTCCCTTCATCCAGCTCATCCTCATTCATCATAACCCTCTTCCTCTTCCTCTCCATTTCCCCCAAATTCCCCATTTTACCCCCGCCGGAGCCCTGCCGTAACGCCGCCCTCTTTTGAAACAAAGTGGGTTGTGTTCCAACCGGCGGCGATACTTCAAGTGGCCTTAAAACCTTAGACCGGGTCGGAAACAGAGGATTTGGAGCAGAACCCTCAAAACCCTCGAACCCAATCGGAGTAAAAATGCCGTCGTTGTGGTGGGTGGGTGGAAACTCGGGATTGGGAATGAGTTGGGGGATACCCAACTGAGTTTGCGAACTCAGTGGATTGAAGCCCATCAAAACAGGGGAACTGGAGCTCTGGTTGGACAAGAAATTGGTCTCGCATCCCAAATCGAAGCTATTCTCAAAAGGGTTGTTGGACATAACGTTGAAGAGGGAAGAGAAGCAAGATTTGGGGGGGAAGAAGGTGTGCGACTGTGAGGGGTCGAGGGTGAACGCCTGTGACGGAGAACAGGAGGAGGAAGAATCCATTGATTGTAGCAGAAGATTGTGACTATCTGTAGCTGGGTTTGAACAGAAGGGCATGTGTGGCGGCAAGTTGTGGAGGTCTTGGTGGTGGGACGGGTTGCTGCTGATGGCACTAGCATTGTTGAGGTACCACTCACTCTCAAGCATGGATTTCAAGGTAGTGAGAGAGGCGTTCATGTCTTCATCTTTGCATGTTTCTTCTCCATTGTTGTTTCGAGTCCAGGAAACTGTGTCGTCCTCTTCACCTTCCATCCAAACGACGCCGTTAGACCTCGGTAGCATTTTCTGGTTTTTGCTTTCACAAGCATACAAAGAGAATATAGGGGAGTGGGTTTGGGAACAAGCAATTCAAGAAGAGATTGAAGAGAAACAGTGTGTGTGTGTGTGTGAGAGAGAGAGAGGAGAGAGAGAGAGATTTGAAAGTTAGACTAGTATACTACAGTGTGAATAAATGGAGACCACTGCGGGGTTATCTTTTCTGTTTTGGCAGGACAGAGTTTGCATTGCAGCTGCTGCTCTCTCTGGTGGTTTTAACAACTTTTTGCCCGCCCCTTCCCAGAAGTTACCTTTTTATCCCGCATGGTAGAAAATGATGTCATAAACACATTACATTCAACAAAAATTAATGAAAATGATCAGTATAAAATTAATGTTAATAGCTCTGAACAAAAAAATTTCACTTTTAATGTCATTACGTAAAAAAAAAAAAAAAAACATTTAGGAATGACTTTAATCTTAAAAGAAAACTGTAATAAATATCGAGGAAATAACTTACGTCTCTTTCGAACAGTTTTCTTAAAATTTTATCGTTACTATATTATAATTTAAATTTTTAACTTTGTGTGAACAGGTAAAGATTGTAATTGAGTTGTTAGTGAAAATGATCTACTGAGTGTTGTCTGTATGACATTGCATACCATGAATTGATTCTTTATTAAGCTTTGAAGAAAAATGCTAGGTGGAAATGGTGTTTATGTATGTTCGAACACCGTTATCAACTTGTCTCCTCGTTCTATTTGCATATTTACCTTTGCTGTGTATCCCAGTGCAACTTAAATCCAAGCCTTTGCCGCTAATTTATAAACGAGGTGACACGTGGCATATGCAATTAGCCAATAGGAAATCGTAGAGGAGAAGGATTAAGGGTGCATTTACCCATTGTTCCTAAGCTATCGATACAGTATGTGAGAATGTGAGGCCTCGGGGGATATTCTTCCAAGCCGAGTAAAGGGCACGACGAAGGATCATTGTTGTGACTGCAGATTTTACAAAGCCATGCATCAATTAAAAATTAATCATAAGTTTTGCTGAAGAAATGTTCCATTGTCCCTAAAAATATAGGTGTTACGGTTTTGGGACAGCTAAACTTACCATTAGTTTTGCTAAACCAATCATTTCAAAAAAAACATAAAAAAAAAATTTTGATGGCTAACATAAAGGAACGATGAACGTTCAAGTTCACATAAAACATGAAAAATAAAAGACACTAAAATTAAAAATAGTTCAACAATGTTTCACAAAACAATAAAATATAAGAAAAGTAATTATATACATCAATGGTTAAATTGAAACTCGACGTTCTTTATACTCACGAAAATCATCGATGATCGAGTCTATAGTAAACGTTTTCACAGTATCTTTCTCAATGTGCATAGTAAATTGTTCAATTCGTATTTTTTCATAACTATTGAATACGTTAATATTATAAGAATTAAACTAATGAATAGCGTAAACTAAAAATAAAAGAACTCACATTGATCAATTCGTATTTTTTTGCAATCTGGATATTTGAAATTTAAGATTTAGAAAAATGATGAAGCAAAAGAATGAGAACGAAGAAGATTACGACGGCCGGTGACACAAAGAATAAAGAATACAACAACAAAAAAACTCTTATTAATTAGTTACGATATAATGGTATTTTTATAAATATATGAAATATGAGAGTATATATTATTGAAATAACCAATCCCGGGTTCATGCAAGAGCTCCGCCAGTGGCTACAGTATCTATAACCAAAAAAAAATGATACGTTCATGTACAAACTTGATAAACAAAAGTTATATAGTAGCTTTTAATCATCGTCAAAGTGTAATTTGCAAATAAGAAAGCGTGAGTTGCAGAGCGTGGGTGTGTGAGGTGAGGTGGTTGATGGAGGAGAGTCCTCTCCTGGTCCAGAGCAGAGCAGTATTTACAGGTTGTGCAAATTAAGAAGAGCTTGGAATAAACTGGAGTAGAAAAGTAGGGAGCCAGGTTTCTCGTGACTCCCTTTCCATTCACCGCACCTACCTCCCAATCAAAAAGTAGCTCCTGTCAGTTCAGTCAGTCAGTCATACCCGCTTATACCCTACCTTGTATGCATACACTAATCCAGTTGTTCAACGGCTGCTCTTCTCTCTGCCAAGTGCCAAGCTGCTTGTCCCTCCCTCTCTCTTCTACCTACGTTCAAAACCAGGCAACAGATTCTCGATCTCCAAAGCTTACACAACCACGACAATTAGAGACACCTTTAACTGCCCCCGTAATGATGATACTCATTCGCGAACCCAGACTTGTTTTTGGCACAAAATCGGGAAAAATAATAATGATAAAACCTTGTCTCAGGACCTCTTTATTTTCGTCACAGTGGAACCATATTTTGGGCCTTAAAATTTTAAGGTTAGTGACAAAACTATCCCCATTATTTATACGGTTTTGCAGAACTCTCGTTGTATTTGTAACTTTTATAATAGTGTATCCTTTAATTCATAAAAGCGTTGTAAAATCAGTCAACAAACTGATGCATGTCTACTTTTGGGCGTTAAGTGGGCAAATGCACAACACGTGGGTTTTTTTCAAGGCCAACCAATACGTTCACCACCACCCTACCAACCATAACAACCACCACCCCTGTGAGCTGCCCATCCACCCACACATACCCCCATTGGTTTTCCCTTTGCTCGAACCACCGTCAACCCACCATCACATTACCCGCGAAACCTGCTGCACACATCAATTCTCCACCACCAAATGCCACCACCTCGTAATCCACATGCGACCATAACCCACAAGTCCATGCTGCCTCTGCCACTAACAGCCCACAACTACCCTATTTCGATCTACATCTCGATCTTCATCCCGATGCACAAATCTTGATCTTCACCATATTCAGATCTGGGTATGATATCGATAGTGGTTTTGGTTGTCGTTTGAGTTGTAAGCTCAGAGCTTAACTTAATGGTATTACGAGTTGTGGGGTTGTGGGGTGGTTTGTAGGTTATGGTGTGGGTGAATGGATGTATGTGATGCCACAAGTATGGTGGAAAGGTATGTGTGGTGATCAGATGGCAGTTGCGAGTAGCTCAGGCATATCCATCTGCTACAGCGGCGACGTATGATGATCGGTATGTGTGTATGTGATGTGGGGGGGGGGGGTCAATGCTTCTTCTTCGTCGACAACGACAATTGATCTCGTAGGCAGAGGTGGTGGTCGACAGTGGTTGTTGTGGTAGTGGTGGTTGGGGATTGGGGGAGGGTAGGGTGCTCATTGGGCTACAGTTACGATGTGGTGCTGGGTTAATGATCAATATGGGATTTACCAATTTGTCCATGAGAAATGGGTTTGTGTTATGGACGTGTACACTTAACGCCCGAAAATGGACTAGCATCAGCTTCTGAAGCGATTTGCAATGCTTTTGTGAATTACACGGTACACTATTGCAAAAGTTGCAATTAAAGGAAGAGGCTTGAGAAAACGTGTAAAAAATAGGGAACAACTTTGTCATTAATCCCAAATTTTATGCATTGGACCTTAGATCTACAACACCATGAGGAGCAAGCAACAAGAAACCATTCCAGACTTCACCTCAAAAAACCAAGCTTGTATTTCTTTAGCACCTTAAGTCAGAAGGGGGATGTTAATAATGTATTCCCTCTGTCTCAAAAAAAAAAATTAATCATATTTCCTTTTTGGGTTGTTCCAAAAAAATTTGCTTACATTTTCAAATTAAGAAAAATCATGTAGGTATTTTTTCATATTTATATTTTTTATACTTTTTTGTTCAATTTCACACTTAACCATCCACTTACCCATTTTCTCGCTCCTGGCCAACTTTCTTACACTTTTTTTATTTTATTTCTCTCTTCACATTCAACCCTGCACCAATTCATTTTCTCTCTGTTGGCGCACTTTCTTCTCCCCACCTCTCTGCCAAAATTGAGCGATTTTTTTTTAGGCGAAGGAAGTAGTAATATGTAATTCTTCTCCCCACCTCTTTTTTCTGTTTCTTGCATTGCAAGATTATATAAAGACGTAGTTATACTCAATTCTATTAAATTCAGTAATATAATTATTTATTCTTTACCTTTTTTTATCAATATTGTGCAACAGAGCAGAGTCATGGTCACGACAAATACACATCTCCTGATCTATATCTTATATTAGAATAAAAAATTTTCACAATCCTATTTCATTGCATTCACATTGTCTAACCTCCATGTCATAGAGAAACAAATTCACTAGCCAAGAGAGTCTCTAAATTTAGTGTTGATCTGGACAAAAATGTCGTGATTAAAGATCAACGTTTGTTTGAAATCACTTACAGTTTTGATTTTCAGTTTTCAAAAGAACATAAACCAAAATCAGTTTAGTTTTTGTTTTTTACAAAAATAAATGGGTATTTGATTAGCCAATTTTTATTTTGAGTTTTTTCCACCATTTTTTCTTTACCATTTGATTAGCCAAATTTTCCAACAGATTCCCAGAACTCCCCGAAGCACCACCATTGGTGGGTGGCACCACCACCATCCAATTCGTAGCACCACCACCATAATTAGATGCGATTGTGGTGGGGTGGTGACGGTAGGGCAAATTATGGTTTGTGCAACGGTGCTGAGGTGACGGCGTCGCTTGAGGTCCTATTAATTGTTCATAGCAGTGGGGTGGATATGGTGAGTTGAGGTCTGATTCATTATCGAAGGCACGGGTTGACGATAGGGGGGGCAGATCCATGAATGACGATGATGGTAAGGTGGCGGTGCCGGGGCAGATCTTTAGGTGGCAGTGGTGAGAGTGTGGTGGTGGTCTGGTGGACCCGTGGTTGTCAAATACGTGGATTGGTGACGGGGGCTAGATCCGTGGGTGGCGATGACGGTAGGGTGACGGTGTTGGGGCAGATCTGTAGGTGGCAGTGGCGAGAGTTTGGTAGTGGTGTGGCAGATTCGTGGTTGTCGACGGCGATAGGGTCAAAACGACAATAGGGACAAATTCGTGGGTCACGACGGCGATAGGGTGACGATGACAATACAGTGACGACGGGACAGATTTTGCCGATGGAAGGAAGTGTCTGATGGTGGTGGAGCTCTGTGTGTGAGGGGGTTTTCTTAAAATGATACTCATTTTTATTTTACTTCTAACAAAGTTTAAAGGTTGGATCTCAAAAACAAAACAAAAAAATTTGAAAACTCAAAACTCCAAAATAGAGTTTTCAAAAATAGCCTTATTTTAAAAATTGGTATTCAAAATTGAAGGGAAAAAAAATAAAAACTTTACATCAAACTGTTTTCTTTTTCTAATTTATAAAATTGGAAAAAAAAATTGTCTAACGCTTCCGAAACTTTTTTTCGATTCTTTTTTTTTTGTTGATAAAAGGCAGAATAACATAGATAATAAAGGAGGTTTCATTTTATGCATATTTAGTCCTATCACTTTCATATATAATTTCAAGTCCTCTTTTGAGATTCTGAGAAATCCCATGGACTTTTCGTCCCACCTTTGTACCTTATTAGTAGCTTTGCAACTTATAAAATCTATGGCAAGATAACCATAATATGAGGCTGTGGCGCCAAGAAATCATTCAAAGTTGAACCTCTCAAAGTCGTAATAAATATGAGGACGATTGAGGAGAAGTGTGTGGTGTGCACGGCAGGGCACAGCGTCGTCTCAGCTTTGCTCATAGTAGTAGCAGCAGCAACTAATAAAAGTCATCTCCCTCCCATCACGTGAATCTAAAAAGAAATTTCATGGTGGTGGTGGTGGACCGGTGGTGATGATGATGATGAAGATAACTTTCTGGATAGCACACACCTGGCAAACATGCAACTCATTCTACCAGTTCCACCACTAGGGGGTCCACACTTGCATGCAATGCCAAAATTTGATTAGTTGTACGTACCCCCTGCCTGCAAGTCTAATTTTTGTTTGATGAAACCTTGGAGCGACGTCCCCACATGTGTCACACTGTCACACAGCACCCATGTGGGGTGGTCGTGCCTCATCAGCCAGCCATGGCCGCTTAATTCGTGAAAAGATAAAAAGCCGACCTATTAATTTGGCGGAGTATTTACTGTCGAATCTGCTAAAAAACAAAGGGCGATAAGGTTGTATTACGTAAAAATAGTTCGACACATATGCATATAACATCGAATTGCATGATTTCTATGTCATTGTTTGTTTTAAGGTAAATTACACACAACACCTTTGAAATTTACCATAAATTACACATGCCGTCTACTAAATATTTTTATTACACATTTTTATTTTTCGGTTTACAGAATTAATCAAATAAATGAAAAGACTGTGATACTACTCGTAAACAAATAAATTTACCCTCTCACCTTACTGATAGGCCACCACTGCAATCACCACGACCCACCCCCCGGTAACACATTACGGCAATACTGCCAGCAACCCCACCACCCCCACGCCGGCTTTCGTTGCCTTTGATGCCTGCGATCACGTGGGTAGATCCCCCGTTCGCTAGTCATCCTTGGTCGACGTCCATCAGCGGTGGAGGACGCCACTGACCTGCCGATATACTCCCTATCTTTCTCCCTTCCCCTGCTCTTTCCGTTTCCCTCTGCTCTCTCTTTCTGCCTTGCTTTTTTTTTTTTCCTTTTTATTTGCCTCCGCTCTCTCTATCTTTTTTTCTCCCACGAATTTCTATGTGTGTATGTGCCTGTGTGTGTGTAGTGGCTGGCAGGCATCAGTGGCAGCGGTAGCTTGGCTTTTTGTGGTGAGGGAGAGGAAAAAGACATAAGGGCATTTTCGGTATATCGTAATAAATTAATGTTACCCTAATATTTTTTCACGGTGCCCTTACAGAAAATGGGTATTATATAATACAATGACAAATTACAGGGGGCAGGGAGTAATATAAATACTTAGTAGGCGCCGTGTGTAGTTTATGACAAACCTTAGTGGTGTCGTGTGTAATTTACCTTCATTTTTAACCATCCCATGTAACCATGTCACTATTTTCAATTCGAGGCCACTGAGAGAGGCTCTGACATATATCGTAAAGTCACAAGGGATTTATTTCACTAATTTGCCCCTTAGAGAAAGAAAAAAATCTCATGATATATATATATATATATATATATTGCAGCGTTGTCCAATCATTATCAATCTCATTGTATTTTTAACGCATGCGTGTCATAGTTATAGTGTGAAGTCAATCGTTACTTATTTGGCTAGCTCTTATGAGTGTTTGACTTTATGCAGACTTTTGGAACATTTTCGCTAGAGCTTAAGTTGGTTTTGTTGCAAACTTTAGCAACACCGAGTGATAAAATTACTTTACATTCCATTTACCAGAACATTGGCACGAGAAATTTCTACTCTGCAATCATCATACAACGTATATGCGTATGAGTAGTGGAACTCTGTATGCATTTCTACGACGAGGGATGAAAGAATATGATTTGGGTTCGATCACCAATGCGTTTTTGTTTGCTTTGGACAAATTTATTAGATGGTACCACGCAAGTGTCTTAGTAGATAGCAGCTACATTGAAGGCCGATCTCCGGCTGGGAATGTACGCGTACATAAGATATAAATGTGTCGTGAGGCAGAAGGTGGGGTGAAGGTCACATTAATATCTAGGTCACATATCTCGTGATACATATTTAAGGCAGATTTATGCGTCTGTAGAAATGGAGCTTTCTATTGGGCGTACAGTGGGGGACTTGATCACCTACATGCATTGAGAGCATTAAATAAAGAATCGACTGGGAACCAACCATACGTGACTATGTCTTCCACCATGGGCATGCCAGTTCTAGCCGTTTATGCAGCAGGCCGGTCGACCGTAAGGAAGAGTTAATACTTAATTTTTTTTTTTTTAATACCGCGACACCAAACTATGATATGTAGGTAAGAAGAACGTAAATGATTATTTCTACATACAAATTAATTGCATTTCTTGCTCAAAGATTACCTAGTTTAACACTTGAAAGCAACAACGAAATGGAAATCTAGACCTTCTGATCAGGTGAAGGGAATTGGAGGCTTTTAAAGCAGGTAAATCCTCCGTCCACAACCAGGTTATGGCCCGTTACGTACTTGGCTTCATCAGAAGCCAAGTACAAGGCAGCCCTTGCAACATCTATTTCTTCACACTTAGCCCCCTTAAACTGCCCCCACCCAGTCACTATCTCCTCTATCTGCTCTTGGGTCGCACCGGGAAAGAACTGGGCCAGCTGCGCAATCACCAGCGGCGTCGGAATTGGCGCCGGAGAGATGCAGTTTATCCGGACACCATGTTGACAGAGCTCACTGGCAACAGACTTCACTACCCCCGGTATGGCGGATTTTGATATACTGTATGGATGTGGGCCGAGCCCTCCTAATAGCCCACTAACGCTAGACGTGCAGAGGATTGATCCCGAGCCCATAGGGATCATGACACGGGCCGCGTGTTTTATGCCCGCAACTATGCCCCGGACATTGATCCGCATAACCCGGTCAAACTCATCTAGGTTAAGGTCCGCAATGCTTGGTGGGATTGATGGGCCTGTAATTCCAGCATTATTGTACATTATATCGAGCTTTTTGTGGCGGGCCACGGTCGTATCCACGGCTTCTGCAACCTGTGACTCGATTGCTACATCACACGGGACAAAGTGGGCTTCAGGCCCAAGGTCTTTTACCACGCCAAGGCCCAGTTGAGTGTCAGCATCAGCAATCACGACTCGGGCTCCATGTTGAATGAACTCCAGGGCCGTCGCCTTACCAAGCCCACTCGCACCCCCTGTTATTAGGGCCACCTTGCCTTCTAGCCTGTCACCAAAACCAGTACATTAACAAAAACATTCTAGCGTGGGCCCGCCCAAGTGGCAGCTCATTAGCGTTTGGATGTTGGAACCCATGTGGTCTAAGAACTTTGTTTCCAATTTGTATGTGAAAAATTGGGAACGAAAAAGGCAAATGATTCAAATTCACTCGCCTCCCTTTTCCTTTTTTTCTCATGAAAGTTGTCAGCTCATTTGATTTGAATGAGATGTAATGAATTTCTGCCTCTGATTTGATTGGTCCCCAAAGTAAAGCTTTTTTGGCGGGCACCACCGCTACAATACTAGCTATATAGATAAGAGAGTTGATCAAATATCATCCTTAACAATTTACTTTAAGTTGACAGCAATAACTGATCGTCTATTCATTACGAATGAAAAGGATCGTCTACTTCATTATGAAGCGAACCGTGAAATTTACCACATTACTCTCTCTATTTACATGTGCTTCCCTCCGACTCTTTGCTTATCTCTGAAGACTTAAAGAAACGTAAAAAATCTTGTTCATCTATTCGCGATGTATAGACGGTTAAATTGCAGTGACTGACGGTAGATCACGTCCCATAAACGAACTGGATGACGAAGTTTTGGCAGCATGTATCATTTTGCTTGCTGGCTAGATGACCAAGGAAAGGAAGTATTGTAGGGGATATTGTAGGCTGTAGCATCATTGAGGGATAAATTATCTAGCGGGAAAGTCAACCATATGAAAAAGGCCATTTGTTTGGATTCGGAGCAAAGAGATGATTTGCGACAATAATGCCGAAAAGGGAAGCCATGGCAAAGCAAAGCAACCGATGAATTCTCAAAGTAATAGACTTGTGCCACCGCCTGCAACTCGTCGAACTGGTGATCACTTGGCAGATTTGCATTCATAGGACTATAAAAGAACAGACGCCGCTATCGCTACAAGTATCCAGAAACCAGTGGAAAGTACCGAAAAGAACAGAATTCGGCATTCCAACTAACCGCTCTATTTTGTTCTCTGTGGCATTCAATGTTGAATTTGACTACTTCTTATTTCACTTCTAAAGTAACTTCACGGTTTTCCGACAAAAAAAGAAGAAGATAAATTTGATCGTAGTATCATCAATATACGAAGATAATTTACCTTCTGCCACCACCACCAGTAGTAGAGGAAGAATAACACCGGACGACCTTGCGGAAGAAGCCATCCGAGATCAAATCCAATTCTCTGTAACAATTGACAGAATTTTCGGTTCAAATTCCATCCGATGGCGAAAAAGAATAATACAACAGTACATATGTACATATATGCCTGTAGTGACTAATAAGAGACGCGCGGTACCTGGTCAGAATTCTAAGCATACCGAGGTTCGGTCGGCTGAAAACCTTTCGAATTTTGGAGCAGAGAGAGATTGGTTGGATCTGATAAATTGTTAGTTCAAGCTGTAATATGAAGGCAGACAGAAGAGTGTTTACTGGAAGAGATCGGAAATGTCTAAGAAGAAGCAGCAGCAGCAGCTCTTGCGGTGGACACGCATCTCCATGCAAAAGCCTCCCCCTTATTGGCTGTGTTTCTCCGACTATTTAATGCTCCTCATTGCCCAACGGAACGGAACGGAACGTAACGGCGAAAATAATTTCAACTGTAGGTCCGCCACCGATCCCATCACTACCGCCACCCTGGGCCCATCCAAAGATGATGCAACCTTTTACGCCGGTTTTACAGTCTTCATGTTCTCACGCACGCTTGCTTTATTTGTCTACTAAATATCCTCCCTCCCTCCCTTTATTTATTTAAAATTTTTTTTTTGTCTTTTCTTTTGTTTAACTAACTGTGAGGCCAATGTGGCCACTAGCAATAATAGTTGGTTCCGCTTTCTGAAATGTCACTAAAACTTACTGTTGCTGAATGAGCGTCAATACATGCTTTTCATTGTTCATTTGGTTAAATATCATGCGGTATTTGTAACAGCTTTATCGATAAAAGATTGCCGTCATCGTTAAAATTTTTAACAAAAATCTCGTGTCGCTAAAATGTATTTAGGAATAATTTTTCTATTACAGCCGAAGCCTTGTAAAGCAGAGAATCCCGATCCATTAGTTCACCATTTCTTTGTCATTATATGATTGGTTTTTTTTTTAAGAAAATACATTTATAATAAAAAAGTGTACAAAAATGAATAAAATAGTGGAAATAATATACATTTCTTAAGCATATATTAAAATACTCCCCAAGCAAGCTCTCCAAACAGACAAAACATATGGAGCAGCATGCAGTAAGAGCTGCACAGGAGAACCAAGAATTGTTTATATGTACTCCGTACTCGAGGTGGAAGCCATAACGCACTGTTTCACTCTCTTTCACGTATATATTGTCTTGAAAGAAACGAAATAAAGGTTGAGAAGGACACCTTGTTAAGGTCTACCCTACCGACCTAGTTAAATGGAGAATGGCTCTCTTTCGTTGCTAAGCGCAAGCTGCTTTACTTAAAGGTAAGACTCGGAAGTCCAATACAGGAGAGACATAAAGAATCAATGAAAACTGGCAGACTTCGCACTCTCATTTATTTGAGACTACTAATTAACACTCTTCATCCAACTACTTAGTTGACACATAAACTGTCATAGGTAAAGACATAAGTGCCTCCACTCTCTGGTGTATTGTTCAGATTACATCTATCTATCGTGCGATTCAAAAAGTTTATAACAAGTGTACTCACTAAGAACAAATTAAGAAATTAAAAAGTATTTATAAGCTTTTCATAACTTTCACCCAGAAAGTAAGTTTTCAAAGCTTGTAAACATGATTGATCCCGTGATACGTAATGACCATCGCTCGCACGTTATTTATTAACTATCGTCTATAAGCTTTGGAAGATTAAAAATGCTTCTCCTACCTAGTCTCCTAGACAAAATGGAGAGAGAATAGTCCATACAACACATAAACCTAGCAGGAGCATGAGATGTCTCCGAGCTACAATATGGTGGATGAATTTGTTCTTCAGATCCAAAAATATGCTCGAAAAAACTTATAAAAGATACTGAAATAAACAAATAATACGTTAGTAAGTAAACGACAACTTAAAGAAGAGGAAAACGGGAACCTAAAGAGATCATCAACTGAGGTTTTTGAGGGTGAGCGTAAAAGGGTAGGGTATAGGGTCGGGTGGAGAGTGGAGATGGATGGATTAGCGACACATGTTTGGTGGACATAATGTGTCATTTGGATATGTCATTACTGAATAGTTTAATGCGGCTAACATGTGAAATGGTTGGTTACGGAGTAAGGCCAGCTCGAGCTAATTGCGATGGTGGTAGGTCCCTAAACCCAATGTGCACTGTCGCCAGGAATTGCCCCCCCTTTGTCAACCCCAATTTAGTCCCAAACCCTTACACCACCTACTAGTCTGTAGTCGCTGTCCAAATTTCCTTCTCAAGCGATTAAATATGAATAATACATTTACGCGTCCGGGTCTTTTTCAGTTGTCTTAGCCTTTAAAAGTGTTCTCGTACAATGTTATCAGAAGAATATCATTAGATATATGTCATCAAAAGAAGCATAGAAACATGGAAGTAATTTGGGAGAACAAGGTTGTCATGTTCTTGGGATTGTGGAGACAAATGCCAGACAACCCTCGAATTGTTTATACCCACAACGCAACTAGCTGCCTTGCTTGTTAATTTTTTTTTGTAAATTCCGGGGCTTTATTAAATTCAAAGCATTAAAGTTGGTTACTTGATCTTAGTACGATATTTGAGTGCTTGATGTGTGTTATCCATAATAAATCACACTGTTCTCCCGAAAAGGAAACATTACAAGTGGAGTGATCGTGACCTGATGGCGATGGTCAAGTGCATCACTGTCCTGGAAGACCTTCAAATCTGCATGTATCTTGCATAATTTGTCTCGTGGTATTTTTTGTTTTTATTTATGCAAGACAACCAAAAAAAAAAAAAAACGAACGAACGAACAAACGACAAACGAACAACCAATTCAAACGAGATAAAAATCATAAAAAGATGACGCTGCCAAATCACGAAAGTCATATATCCACCGAACATCCTCGTCTAAACTAAGTTCGTATAACACAAGGGACACCTGAAGGCCAAAGTAATGGCATCATGCTCATCTACCGATCGATTTCTCTTTCATTAGAGGAGAAAGAAAACAACGCTGAAAAGAACGGGGCAACCATTAGGTGATGCTTCCCCCCATTTCTTTACGTCAAAGTGGGTTTGGTGTTAAACTAACCGTTTGATTTGCACTTTTTATTTTTGTTTGGTATACTGCTGTTTCCAACCTATTTTGGTCGCACAGGCCCACAAGAGATTCCGTTTTTCGAGACACGTCACTGTTAGCCTTATGGTTGGATAACCTAAGTTTACATCTTGTTTTGATGATAACTACACATTGATTATGTTCTAATGTGTACTTTGAGTGTATTCTTAGTAGGTATATACATGCANACTCATGAAGACACATTTGAGAAGTTGAATAAATGGATTAAAGCCAAAGAAGCTTAAAGTTATAGTGGACATGCTATAGAAGCTTCATCAAGTCCAATGTCGAAGAGCAACAAAGAATGCATCGGCTAAGTTACTATCGATTATAATTGATCTTTCCTATTATGTAACTAGTTTTGGTTTGATGCTTGGATTGATGACTATGACCTAAAAAGACCTTAGGACACCTTGTGCATTGCATGTGAGTTCATAACCTTTCACACAAGTGTGGTTCTTGAAAATGAGTGAACTTTGGAGCTCACTCAGATTTTCTCAAAAACTATTTTGGTGCTAATCTTTTCATATCTTGATAAAAAATTTCATTAGCTTTCCAACGCAAAAAACGGCATCTCAATCCGATTTTTCTAGAGAAAATTATACCCAAAATAGGAAAGGGGGTTCTGTGAGGCAGCTGATAGGCAGTAGAGTAGGGTATTACAGTCGACTGTAATTGAATACAGTCGACTGTATTCCAATGCAGTCGACTGCATTGGTCAAAATTCAGTTCCAACGGCTATTTTCGAGGACAAAACTCCAACGGCTATTTTCGAGGGAATACAGTCGACTGCAATGGCAGTTTTGCCCATATTATGCCTATAACGGCTATATTTCATTTGCTCTCTATATGAATGATTTGAGACTTCATCGTACACCATGGAAACCACATTCTAAGCCTCCATTCATTAGAGAAACATCAAGGCTCATAAATTAAACTTTTTTCTCTTCATCTTCATGATTTTACATCATTAAAGAGAGCATCTTTGTGAGCAATTCTTTGATTGAGAGTGAGCATTCTTCAAGTCATCAATTCTCTCATCTCTATATTGTACTAGAGTTTCGTTTTTACTCTTTTCCTTTCAAGAAGGTTTCTTTGTACACATTTGATCTTTGTAAAATGATTATGATCAAGGCTTGGGTTTGTCAAGTCTTGGGTGAGCTTTGTGGATTCAAGGCTTGTGCTTGGTGTGGGGATATCACCAAGTGTTGTAAGGGTTTTGATCTTGACCCGGAAAAAGATTGTTGCTAGTGGATTCTAGTGCTCTTGCAAGGGACTTCCTTGAAGAGGTGGATGTAGGCTTGAGGGTATATCAAGCCGAACCATTTAAATCTCCTTGTCAAGTATCTCTAAACCCTTCTCTCTTTTCATTATTGTTTTACATTTGTGTTGAGATTGAGGTTAGTTGTTTGTTAATTTTTAAAATAGTCTTAAAACCCTATTCACCCCCCCCCCCCTCTCGGGTTATTTTATTGGTTTCAGTCACCATAATCAATGGTCAATTTTTCAACGCTCCCAAGCCGAACAAACGACCATGCCCAAGTCACGTGCATTTTCTCCTTTGAAACAACCTCGGTGCGCCTTCCCCCTTGGGGGTCGGCCACCTTCCCCTTTAAGGGGTCGGCGTGCCTCCTACCTCTCATGCATCGCATGCTCTTCCTTGGCCTCGCGCCGACTCCGCGACCCCCGCGTGTTGGCTTCAGGCGCCCGTGGTTGTGCGCCGTCTTCACGGCACCTGTGGCTGTCGCCGTCGCCGCACGCCGGCTTCACGGCGCCTGTCGCTCGTGGTCGCCTGCGACGCCCGCTGTCGCCTGTGATCGCGCATCGACTTCCCAAAGCTCGTCACCCGCGGCCGCGCGTCGGCTTTATGGCGCCCGTGGTCGCGCGCCGACTTCCCAGAGCTTGTCGCCCGTCGCCGAGTCCACGGCGCCCGTCTCCAGCAACCGACGCCATCTCCGCAACACCAGTCACCCGGGCGCCGTTTCCAACACTCCGCCGCTCTCATGCGTCGCGCCACTAATACAGTCGCGCCCCCTGGCTTTATGTCACACTACCACGCTCCTTGTGCTGGTCCATCCTATCACCACACCATGCGCACCTTGCTTTGGTTGTAGGACATGCTTCGACCCACTCTCCGGAGTGTGCAGCATCCCGCAGGGATAGACGACTCCTCCGGGACACTATCTCTGCCAGGAAGTTTTTCAATCCCCCTTACGCCTGGTAGATGGCTCTTCCGGGATGCTACATCAGCCCGTCAGGTAGACGGCTCCTTCGAGATGCTACCTTGACGCGCTCCGAGTGTTTTGGCACAAGGAATCACCGGCGGGGATAGGCGACTCCTCCGGAAAACTATCTCCGCCAGGGAGCTCTAAGTGCTCCAGTACAAAGACTCCCCTTCTGCCAGGTAGACGGCTCCTCCGGGATGCTACTACCTCGACCCGCGGAATAGACGACTCTTCTGGGACACTATCTCCACCAGGGTGTCTGCGTGACTGGCCTACGTGCTCCGGCACTGGAGGCTTCATCAGCACCCCTGTATATCCTCAAAAGTTGGGGGGTGCTGTGCAGTAAATATCATGTAGGCAAAATGCCAAGTGAATAGTGACAGATCCGTTCATTCATTTTAACGATGGACCATGTATTGATCTACAGTTTGCTACTTAATTTGAAAATCAAAATTTAGGATTAGGATTTAAGGAGATTACTCGAGGCAATTTGTCTTTATCAACTCCGTACTTGCAAAAATGGAACTTAACCTCGTTTTTCGTTAAAAAAAAAATGCACAGAAGTTAACCTTTAGGCATCTAATCACAAAATACCACTATTGTTAACACAACGATTACGCCGTGTTTTCTCGAATTTAGCGACAACTTTTTTCTCTGTCTTTTTGGAATTTAAGGTGATGAAGTGCAACTAGCCCATAGGCTTGCCACCACAAGAGCAAAGCATTACATGTTCGGCCCACCGCCGCAAGGTATGTAAACTGTACAGAATAACAGGGTTACAAAGCCTCCACTGCCCTATCTGCGTACTCCTCCGTTGGCCTTTCAGGTAATATTTGTAGCGTTTTGACTCTATTACAATTTAGACGATTTCAGTATGTTAACGCACTATTATAGCGTTACAAATTAGAACGACAAGGCTAAGTCAATTTAGTGCTCCGAAGGAAGTCTCGGGAGTCTAAACCGTGCTATATCACAATGGACTTGCTATGCTGTTTGTCACGTAAATCACAGTGGCATTTGATTCATAGCTTTGATATTAGTTGCATTTGGTGATTGATTATAAACACTTTAAGATAATCTCAAAGATCGAAAGTGTCACTTGCAATCTCCGATATTGGATGATTAATGATCTCCATACATGGGCTATTTTGCACCCTTGAGATTCAGTGGCACCTAACTTTTTCGTGGAGAAGTTATTATGGGAGTGAAACTAAAATTTGTATCTTGGCCTTTAGGATATCTTTACGCTCGCTGATGTGAATTTATCTTTTACCTTTAAACCGAGCAGGAGTTGTGATTTTCCGGAAGGGAGGTTATGTTATGTCGGTCATATAATTCCCAATTGTTAATAAAAAGTAGATCCTACTCTAAAATCTTCTCTAACAACTTATTTTGGTTATAAATATAGCTTCTTTTATTACATATTATATTTAAGATAGTTTCCTGGTGTATTTAGGTCATAATTTGATTAGCACTGAACATTAATTGCTACTGGCACTGCTTCGTGGAGGTGATACTGCAGCAGCTCGTGTACTTCAGAATCTTGGGGCTGACTTAAGCAACATTCGTTCAAAGGCAAGCTTTATGATAGTAAATTGTTCTCCATTCTATTTAGGCCCCATCTCTCTCATATAAAGTCATTTTTGGATGTTAACCATATCTGCAAAGAGACTTAGAAGCATAAAGTCTTCCAGGTCATGCATACATATGATTGGTGAAAGAGAAGAAACTGTTGGTGCTGTTCTCGGTAGTGAAATTACTGGTACGAAGATGCCTACGCTTGACGAGTATGGTTCCAATTTGACAAACCTTGCAAAAGAGGTATACTGTTGTCCAATGTAGATGGTGTTGAGTTCTAATGCAATGGTGAACTATTCACTTTGCATGTAAAGGCTAGTGTTATGTATGAGGGTCTTATATTTCGCTCTCCTTCTTTATTTCTATGGTTTTTCTCCTCCTCTACTAAATTGGATAATGTTGTACCTTCTAAGGGTAAACTAGATCCTGTTGTAGGAAGGCAGAACTAAATAGAGCGTGTCATTCAGATTTTAAGCCACAAAGAACAACCCCTGTCTTATAGAGTTATATAGGAGAACCAGGTGTGGAAAAAACTGTCATTGCAGAAGGCCCTTGCTCAAATGATTGCAGACAACAATGTTCCTGAAACAATCAGTGGGAAGACGGTCAGTATGACTTGGATTTCATGCATCATGCTATCTTATGCCGAACTTCACAAGTAGTTTCCATTATGATTTTGTGAAGAAAGTATAGTTATATATGATTTCAGATGAACTAGTTGTCCCACAATTGGAAGGTCTTGAAACATGGCCTGCAGAGATCTCATTCTAGTTTATATATCATAGGATATTGTATTTAACATGTAGTTTTGCATCGTGCTCGAGTCAGCAATAACCAGCTTTTATCACAACTCTTTTTTCCCTGATGAATGCTTATTGGCTATCAGGTGTTTAGCCTGGATATGGGCCATCTTGTTGCCGGCACAAAATTTCATGAAAAGTTTTGAGGAAAGATTGAAGAAACTCATGGAGGAAATTAAGAAAAGCGAGAATATAATACTATTTATTGACGAGGTTCACACTTTCATTGGGGTAGGTTCAGGAGAGGGTGGATTTGACGCAGCAAACATCTTGAAACCTGCCCTTGCAAGGGGAGAACTGCAGGTGATCTAGCTTTTTTCTCAGCGCTCATTTCATCTCCATCTTTTTTGTTGGTTCTCAGGTTCCTTTATAATCCAGCACCAAAACTAGATTGTCATAGTTGTCAAATTAGGTTTAATTAGCTCTATTACAAGAGTTGATGTAGCATAGAAATGCAGAATTGTGGAGTGTTGGTGCCTGTATATATGTGCAGTGTATAGGTACTACGACGCAAGATGAATACAGGATGCATGTTGAGAAAGACCCAGCTTTGGAAAGACCATCTGTTGACGAGACAATAGAAATTTTTGGAGGGCTTTCTGAGACTTACGAAACGCATCACAAAGTGCATTATACCAAGGAAGCACTAATAGCTGCAGCTCAGTTGTCAAATCAGTACATCAGGTTTGCTTTCCGCTAATGTTGATGTTCTTGTCATGAGCACCACCTTCCCCTTCTTCCCTCCCCCACAATCCTGTTCACCTAAAGGCGGTAACACTGCTCAAAAGACTAGGTGAGAGAAGTCACTCGGCTACAAAGGCCTTGTATAATTAGACAATTCCCTTTAAAGAAATTCACTATAACGGCAGTCTAAGCAAGGATCTAATAATCACATTTGCGCACCAAGATATATATGTGTTGTATCCAAATTATCACGATAATATGTATAACCATCATAAATCTTGACATCTCAGTCAATGCAGCGATCAAAGGTTCATGAAATACAGAAGTCCAGAAGGGATTTTTTATATATTACATTGCATCTATCATCTCATCACATTGTTCATTCAATATATAATCCACATTCCACCATCTTATAAATCACAAGGCAATGGCTGGCTAAATAGCAGTAACGTGGTGGTTAAATTACACAAAAGAGTTATTAAAGTGATAGACATACTAAATCTCACAAAGGCAACGCAGAAAAAGAAAACAACTCTTATGGCGTTCCAACAAGACTTAATGAATGGGTTTTGGGGCCTTGAGTTGTGACCGAGGTGAGCTTGTAATATGAACATTATAACTTGTTCGCACAGTTTGCTGCCCGATACGTGTTGTTTTGGGGCCATGTTGGATACATGTTGCCTCTTAATGCCTTTGTGCTTATGTTAATAGTTTGGCAGATGTCATTATTTCCGGGGATCGATTCTTACCAGATAAAGCAATTGACTTGGTAGATGAGGCTGGCTCTCTTGTCCGGCTTAGTGAAGCTCAGGTATCCGTTTTTTGGTGAAAGCATATCTAGAGTCGTCAAACGGGCCGGGCTGCCCGAAGGCAGGCCCGATCCTGCCCTAAATTAGCCCGAGCAGGCCCGGCCCTATTGTGAACAGTGCACAGCCCTAACCCATAGGGCCATGGGCCAGGGCCTAGACCAGGCCTTATTTTTCTCCAAAAAAATCCAGCCTAGTCCAGCCCTATAAAACGAGCTGGCCCGAAACGGGCCCGTTTTTTAAAGCCTGGCCCATTTTTTAAAGGGCTGCCTCGGTTTTTGGCCCGTTTTCTGGCCCGGCCCCACGAATTTTGAAATTTCAGGCCATGATCTTCAATTCATTATCCAAATCAAGGCACTTCTCCTTGCCATTCATTACAGGGATGTAAAAGAACAATGGATCCAAGGACACTGCAATAACACAAGCAAGTACAAAGAATTTATTCCATCGCTGGAGAAAGGGCCCCTGTGGGTCAAGAACCTTCTTCCCAGAGCCTGATTCTTTTGTTGGCTGATCACTCGCTGACTGCAAGTTTAGTAAAATTTTCAAGCTTAGTATTTCTTTAGAACCTTTCTCAAACCCTCTTTTAATACTTCCCATTACTGAACTGATACGTGAGTTGGAACTTTGCCTCTCAGAGTTAGATTTCTCCGAATTGGACTCCACAAACGTGTATAATCACAGCAAGCTGCATAATGTTTATTTTCGTGTGAAAAGTTATGCTCGTAACTTATCAGTTGTAAGAGTACTAAGAATTGACAGCAACCATGAAGACGGAGACCGTAATCGATCAAAATATTCTTTCTTCATAATTTTGATTTAATTGGACACTACATATCTGCCATGGCATTATGTTGAAGATCAATAGAAAGGCTGATAAATCTGCATTGTGCATAGCATAAACCAGTTACTCATTCATGTCAATGATATAGTCAATATACTTTGCGTTAGAAATGAGCACATCATTGAATACAAATGCTAAAACTCCAAAAATTATCATCCATGATATTCAATTTGACGACATTTTACATGTAAACAGCATAGATGACAAACAAGGGCCAGGCTTGAAAAAGGGGGCTACCTAAGGGTCTATACAGTTCTAGAACCAAAAAGTAGGTGTCTACATAGCCTAACCTTGGTGCTCACCTGGTCATGACGCAGTTAAGCTGCAGCAAAGATGCTCATGAGTATGGAACCACAATTACAGGGCTCCCTTATGCTCATGACTCTTTTCTATTGATACATTTATTATCTTGATGAACAACTTTTAAGTTCTCACTTGCTCTATAGCTTATACTATTAGAGCATGAACCCAAGAATGCATATCCTGCTTAATACTTTACACTTCTGCACGAGTTCAAAATACTAATGCCAGTGAAACTAATGATCAACAGTTCACATGGTTAGAAAACCGATCAAAAGCAAGCTTCCTGTAGTTTCTAGTTCCTTGGTGGTGTTTGATCTTACAAAATTCTCTATTCTACACAAGTATGATGCAGTGTATCATATCAAAATCTATCTACGATGCAGTGTATCATATTTGAAGCTAAAAATTATAAGAAGAATTTTTGAAAAAATAATAATTATTTTTTTGGGCCCGGGCCTGGCCCAAGCTCAGCCCTAAATATTGGGCCTATGGCCTGTGCATGTACTGGGCCTAGATATTCTGGTAAGTTGGCCCGGCCCAGCCCGGTTCCCTACCCCTGAGCCCAGGCTGGGCCAGCCCATGCCCAACCCATTGACATCTCTAAGCATTTCCTATCTTGGTTTAGGATTGCGAGGTGGCTCACTTGTTATTTCCTTGTAGCTCCCTGATAAGGGTGCAAAATACTCTTATTTTTCTCTTTCTTCCCTTCTGAAGATGTCTCACAAACAACTATTCTTCCAAGCTGCTGAACTGCGAGATCAGGAATTGAAGCTAAGGACTCAGTTTTCAACTCAAATTGACAAATGGAAAGAAAAAAACAAGGCAGAGATTAAAGCCGGGAAGGGAATCCCTCTTGTGACAGAAGATGATCTTCAGCAAGTTGTTTCTTCTTGGACCAGAATGGACGAGTCAAGTCGCCTCCCACAAATGGAGGAGACCCTTCACAAGCGGGTCATTGGACAGGACGAAGCTGTCAAAGCAATCAACTGTGCCCTCCGTCGTGCCTGAGTTGGTCTGAAGAATCCCTACCGGCCTATCGCTAGCTTCATTTTTTCTGGGCCAATAGGTGCTGGAAGATGGAGCTAGCCAAGTCACTGGCTTCTTACTACTTTGGCTTCGAAGATTACATGATTCATTTGATATGAGCGAGTACATGGAAAGATACACAGTCGCCAAGCTCATTGGCTCACAACCTGGTTATGTTGGCTACTCCGAGGGTGGTCAGCTTACTGGAGCAATTCGACGCTGTCCTCATTCTCTTATCCTCTTTGATGAGATTGAGAAGGCTCACTCTGATGTATTTAACCTAATTCTTCAGATTCTTGAAGAAGGTTAATAGATAGCAACGGTAGGGGTGGATTTAAAAAATGCACTCATTATAATGATTTCGGTTTCAAAAGGGTCGGGTCGGCCCGCGCTAAAATGGCCCGGGCCTGGCCCAGCTAGGCCTCAAAAAGGCCCCTTTTTGGCCCAGCCCTGGTGTCGCCCCCTTGTAATGTTTTTTTTTCCTTTCATTTTTTGAAGTTTCATCTTATTACATTTTCATCGTTTTAGATCTTTTTGGTTACATTAATAGTTTTGGATGTGTTATTGAGTTCATCTAATTAGTGTTTTTTTTAACACACGCAGTGAAGTGTAGGTGTGTGCTGACGGAAATGTGTTTTTGATGATTTTTAAGTGGGCTTTCATTGAATGTTTTTGTCACAGAATTTACTTTGTCATCTATGTTTTTGTTTCTCTTAATGGTAGCTTGTTGTTGCTTTAATTGTATATTTATTGCATCCCTGGTTTATTTTTTGATTAAGACTATTTATGTGTTACCATTTTGAGCACTTTCCACATATATGAGAAATTATGATTTTCTTGTGGTAATTTACTGTTCATACTTTTTTTGGAACAATTTGTATGTAGTTAATGCAACAAAGCACATACAGTATGAAGTGGCTTTGATAAATATAACTGGATGATATATGGATTACATTTTTCTTAATATGAGCAACTTTTTAGTAATTATTTTCTAGTTTTACACTCTTCCTGAAAATATATAATCAAGCTGGAGCAAAGGAATTGATAGCATAATATAATGAGTACTTTTTTCCGTAACATAAAACATGAATAAAAAGTTTTTCTTAAAAAAAAATTATTCAGGCATGGCCTTAAAGTTATGACTTAGGGCCTTAAAGTTATGACTTAGGGCCTGGGCTTGGACCGGGCCCTAATATCCTTCAGTTGGCTTGGCCCGGTTCCCCGTGGTTCGAAACCTAGTCTGCCCGTTTTCTCCTTTGGGCCTAGGCTGGCCCAAGTCCGACCCATTGACATCTCTACTTCCAATGTGGGCAGCAGTGTGATTAAGAAGGGGGGCCGATTGATTGGTTTCGATCTTGGTTACGATGAAAAGGACACAAGTTATAACCGGATAAAATGCCTGGTGATGGAAGAACTCACCCAGTACTTCAAGCCAGAGTTTTTGAATAGATTGGATGATACAATCGTTTTCCGGCAGCTCACAGAGTTGCAGGTGAAGGAGATTGCTGATATAAT
Source organism: Escallonia rubra (assembly GCA_033065855.1). NCBI lineage: Eukaryota > Viridiplantae > Streptophyta > Magnoliopsida > Escalloniales > Escalloniaceae > Escallonia > Escallonia rubra. The sequence continues at coordinate 512,040 of JAVXUO010002884.1, read as the reverse complement.
GCTGAGTGAAGTCTTTAAGAGGCTAAAGTCTAGGGATATTAAACTGCAGCTCACGAAAAGATTCAAGGACAAAGTGGCCAAGGAAGGTTACGACCCTAAGTATGGGGCAACACCGCTGAGGAGAGGGAGAGCATTCATGAAGCTCTTGGAAGACAGATTAGCCAAAAGGATACTTATGGGAGATATTCGAAACGGTGATTCTATCATCATCGATGCATCTTGATGGGAGTGTTACAACATTTGTCAACTGATGATGAATATTTTCCGTGAGAACCTGGGTCCTATGGTAACTGAAGTCATTTCCTCGCTTCTGCCAATTTGAAGCAAGCCTTTCTAGTTTCTATAAATATTGCCTTTGGATGTACAGATTCGTTTGAAAATTTTTGGCTGCCATTTTGTTTTAAGAAGATTGGCACACAAGTCCAGTATAGCTGCATTGGGAGTGCCATTAGCCGGAGATGATTGCCATCTATGTGGTGGGAAAAATGTACAAAAATGAGTTTTATACACCCTGCTTTTCTAACCTGCTTCAACCAAAAGTTAAAAGCATTCCTTTTAACAGGGTTAATTACATTTGGGCACCCAAGTTTACTCTCGGTAATGGCCTGCACTGTAAACTTTAAATTCGTTAACTTGCACCATAAAGTTTTAGAAGTCCATCATGTAACCCCCCCCCCCCCCCACCCCAATTTGCGGCCAATAAGCTCGCAGGATTAACAGAGGATGAGGCTGGGACGAGGGACGGTTGTGAATATGTTGTTTGGTTGAGGCAGCGGGCGGTGGGATTGCTAATTGATGTGGAGGCCGTGGCTAGTGGGTTTGCTGATTGGTGAAGACGGTGGGTGGTGAGGGCATTGGTTCTTGTGATGGAGTGAAGGTGATTCTTGTGGTTTAAGGTGGTGGTCGTCCGCGGTGGTGTGAGAGATAAGGGGGTGGGTATAATGATTGGTGGAGGTGGTGGATGGTGGGTATGATGATTGGTAAAGGCCGTGGGTTGGTTTGTGCAATGGTGTGAATGTGGTTTAGGGGGGGGGGGGGGAGAGAGAGAGAGAGAGGTGTTGGCCTCTGCGGTGTGTGTTGATGAAGATGGAAGGTCAAAGATTAAAATGGACGAGTGAGATATAAAAAGAGAATGATGCGACAAAAATGTCACCCAAAGTTGAATCAAATCACCACTTCGGTGACTTTTTTAGCAGAAAAATGTGTCGGGTTGTACTATTTGTTAAACTTATGAAACTTTATGGTGCGAGTCAGTGAATATAAAGTTTACAGTGCAGGCTGCAACTGCAAATAAACTTGGGAACATCAACCTAACGATCCACATGGTATCACTCTGGTTCTTTAATCACCGGTTAATCTATCTATTCTAGTTGGATTGTCTAAGCAGGATAATCCCTTCATATATTTGCCATTGACTCTTTATTCTTTCAAGTACTTTTTCTACGAGGCAGTTCACTTACTCTGCTTCATTATTTTGAGGTAAACAGGCATTGCTTTGAGCTGTTTGGAGATATTACACGACTTCTCAATTTCCATGGCTGTGATAGAAAGAAAATGGTATCTTTGTACTTGTAACGAAGTAGGATGAGGCTAAATCGAAGGGTAAATTTACCGGGAACTAATGTCTCTCTTACATACATATCTATGGTTGATCAACAGTGATAGGGAGCTCATTTTTTCCGGCGAATTTCAGTAATTTATTATGTCATTGGATCAGGTAGTCTCGGGATGAATCCAAGATACTGATCCAAGCCTTATGTTGCATCATCGATGCATATATATGTCACTGAACCGCTGTGTTTTCTATTCTTCTTCATCGCCTTCTTCTACCTAAGTACTCTCTGATTGGGAATAAGTCATCTTGGATCTATAGCAACAAGAGTACCATCTTGCTGAAAAAATGTGATTTTTCGATATCAGATTCAACGGTTGAATCTTGAGACACTTTCTGCAGTGTACTTGTTAGTGCATTAGTATGTCCCTAACATAGAATTTAATGTAATACAGTATTATGTTCCTTTTGAATATGCACATGCGGGTTTATACTTAAATGTGGTTCTTGACGAGAACTTACTTCTGGGCCTGCTTTGTGAAGGCTATGTACTTGAAGTTCATGGTGTTGACTCGAGGACAAGGTACACCAACATCATTCTGACTTGATTAAGGTATTTGCTGTTGCAGCAAAAATTGGCTGGAACGGAACCAGCATTAGATGGGACCGGACGAGGACGCAAGACTTGCGAAGCACAACACAAACAAGCAGTGACTCGCCGGCACGTAAGACTTGCGAAGCACAAACACAAGCAACCAGTGACTCGCCGGATATCCCCAGAGAGAGCTCCAGCGGGACTGTCTGATAACTTATGTGAGATAAGATTAAAAAAAAAAATAGCCAATCACGAATTGAACTTTAGAATTTGCATTTGTGAAATCTTCTTCTTTTCAATTGAAAATTGTATCCTAGAAAGTTCTTACTGTGATAATAACCTACCATCAACTATTGAATGATGTTCCTGGGTACTCATCTAATATCCAAATATACAGGCTAGCAAAGGAAAAGCATAAAAAGTATCCCATCTTCTTAGAAAAACATTTATCGCTGTGAAATAAAAACGTTACTTGTCATGTCGACGAGAACCAAAAATTGGGAATTCCATCACCCAAAACACGGTCATTTTCAAAATGAACGAATACCCGGAGAGAAGGGATGACCGTGTTGCACCATGTAACCTAAGTTGGAAAGATGGTCGAGCGTCCCGGAGTGTGACTTTATAGTGCGCCACAAGATGTCCGAACTAAAGTTCATATCATATATATATATGAGCAACTTGCGAAAATGAAATACGTACACAGTAGAACGAATCTCTTCTCCAGTATTTTGGTTACTCGTTAGATTCGGGCATTCGGCCACCAATCCAAACGGGAAGAAACCCACACATTTATAGCAGGCAGCTCTGCGTTAACACCCAACCCAACACAAGAGAGACCAGACAAACAGGCGGACACAGAAAGATAGCCCACTAAGATCTACTTTCTTCCAGATCTCACTCCTTTCCATTCTCAGTTCAAAAATTCACCGCCATCCCCCAATGTTCACCTAAACCCTTCATCCTTCTGCCAAACAGACCCTAATTTGTAATATGCACCCGAACGTATTGGAAACTTGAATAGATCGGCGAGATCTACGTTGGTTTCCAGCTAAAGATGGGAGCTTCTCAGTCCCAAGAGGCCGGTTCAGAGGATGAGGAGGAAGAGGAAAACGACGACGAAGAGGCAGGGGAAAACGAGCGAGAACACGAGAGAAGGAATTCGGGTGATGACAGTTTGGTCAAGAAGGTTCTGGAACAGGAGCCGGAAATGTTGCCCTGCCACGCGTCGGCATCGCCGCTATCCCCGCAGCTCTCGTCCTTCGGCACCCCGCGTCTCGGGCCGTCGATCAAGGTGTGGGACCCGTACAACGTTCTGGCTCCCCCGCCGCAGCTGCCGCCGCCTCCGCAGTTCCCCAGGAGCTTTTCGTCCGACGCGGCGGACGACGATCGGGCGGTTACGGAGGTGTTTTTGATTAGTCATGGGGAGTGTCACATGAATTTGAGGCCGGATTTGATTGCCGGGAGGTGTCCTGAGGCGGCGCTTACGCCGAATGGGAAGCGGCAGGCGAGGGCCTTGGCGGTGTTTTTGAAATCGCAGGGGGTTAGGTTCAACGGCGTTTATACGTCTCCCTTGGATCGGGCGCGAGCCACCGCTCTCGTGGTCTGTCAGGTGGTCTTTTGATTTGCTTTTGTTCTAGTTTTCTTATGGTAGCATTCTTCGTATATTTGATGACTTACATTTTACTGTGGTGTATAGACGGTGGTAAATTGTTTCGTTTTTGGGTGCAAGTATATTCTCTATGCTCTTCAATCAAGACAGACTTTATGCACTCATGAACAAGTGCATCAGTGTCGCTACCTAATTAACATGATTTACCACTCTGAGATCGTAATCAGCTTCTCGAGGGTGAAGACTTATCTGATGATTACCACTTTGAGACAGTAACATAGGGCCAATGGCTTAGTGTCATCGAGTGCGAAGCTCTTTAAGCGTTTAATGAAGAGTTTCCCAAGATAAGATTTAGTCTATTATGTCACAGCCACTCTTATCTCATTAACCTTTTTGTCAGACAAACTTTCGGAATGGAAGAAAAGAAAGGTGCACTTGATGTAAACTTCATTGTACCTCTGACTGTGTAACATCTTGTCATTCATTTTTTTAAATGATTCAAGGTTCTGAAACTTTTGGGATGTGTTGTAGTGCCCGTATTAAAAATTGATGTATCCGTGTTCGTAACCCTTCCCAGAAGGCTGGCCGCTGGCCTATATGTCCTACCTCACTTTGAGTGCCAGAGGCAGGCTGGATCCAAGATCACTGCTTTCTTAACTTTGTTGTGAATGCTCAAATGCTTCTGAGATATAGAGTTCCTTCTCAGCAGCCAAGAGCTGCATCTGACCTGATCATGCACAAAAGTTCTACTTTTGCAAGGCAAAGATTTAGGTGATAGTGAATGACTTCCAATGTAGGGATGCCGATGCCGGGGTCTATGAGTGAAACAAGATTGGCAAGCTCTTGGGCTTGGCAAGGAATATTAATATAAGTTTATGTTTCTCTTTGGCAAACAAAACTCAAACATTTGAAATATTTTGTGATAGGGGGCTAACTAGCTCTAGCCAGTAGGCTCTTTTTCCAGGAGTAGGATTTTTTTTTTGTTTGTAAAAAGGGTTGTCTAGAGCTATTTGTTCGGTTAGGCCCCTTCTTGGTGCCTTGGACTTCTGTTTTGTTTTTTGGAAAATGCCTGTTTATATAGGTTTCCATCCCTTTTGTGAGGCACTTTCATTAGTTGGTAAGAGAATAAAATGATTCTTTGTTTTTTAAGATCGCATGGGGAATATTTAAGACAAGCAGACGGTCATTTAATCGGTGATAGTGCTGATATAGAACGCGTAGCATTGATTCCTTGTGGAAGAAAACAAATAATTATTGGTCAATAGGGGGGGGTATCCTGATATTTTCGTTAGAGTTAATAATTGGAGGTTTGTTTTAGTTTGTTCTGAGTTGTAGGTTCATCCGCGTTACTCTTTCGAACAATTGAATCACGCTTTCGGATATGTTACCATATGTGAACGGGATATTGGTGAGCTTCAGTTTTCTTTTCTGCAGTAAAGGTATCAATGGATTTCAGGAGTAACTGGTAATCGTGGGGAAAAGTTGGTCATCATTGAGATTCTCCGTTAGGCGTCAACATGGGAGAAAGATGCTATTTTAATTTCGTCTCTCATAATTACTCTTCTTGAAAGGAAACGAGACATTCAATAAAATACATCAGTAGGCTTCAAGACGGTATTATTAGTCGCTACAACATTGTCTGGATGTGTATACAAAAATGAAAAATCTCTGCCGCATCCTCTGAAATTTGTTTTTTTTTTCTCACTTTGTGACTTAAAATTGTTTTTAAGATGACGTTTTCATGCACCGTCAGTCATGGAAGTTCTGCAAATCCTCCCCTGTTGGGAGTTTGTAAATAAACCCCATACTCCCGTGGCATGTCTTTAATTTCTGTGTTATTTGAAATGGAGGTATGCCAGTGTCCACATGCCGGGAAAGCTTTGAACGCGTATTGGGCATGTGTCGAACTGGCCCAAATGGTGGTCAAGGACGCAAGCCCCTGGTCTTTCTTCAGCATTGATTTGTTGTTTTCCAACGTGGTTTAGTTCATTGGGGGTTGTGCATGATCAAGTAAAGCTGTAATAAGCATGCCTGCCATATTATGGTATCTGTTAGAGGATTATTATCATTTAATTCCACCGAATGTACTTGTCGTGCTTTATTACCATCTTTAGGTATGATCAAGGAGTCGTTTAAATGATGATTAGGGCACAAGCTGTCAGATGTGCCTAAACTAGTACATTAGTAGTTGCTGTCTAAAGTGTTTATACACACAAATCTTGCAGGAGATGAATCTCTTGGAGGAACAGATACAAGCCTCAGATGCTCTTCTGGAAATGAGTCAGGGACATTGGGAGGGCTGCCACCGATCAGATATATACACACCTGAAATGTCGAGCCTGATGGATAGATTCCAGCCTGATTTCTCTGCACCTTCTGGAGAATCACTTAGGCAAGTTGAATTCAGAATGGTCCAGTTTCTAAGTGGAACAATTCTTGGGTTGCCTGAAAAAGTCAGATCCGATTTCTCCCCGCCAGATCAGCATGAGAACCAGAGTTTTTCTTCACACCAGAATTCTCTCTCTCTTACAAACCCAATTCTTGACCGTAACGGACCTTCTCTCCCTCCAGCCCACTGGGATTTACTTCACAGGCACCGGCAAGGGCTTCCAAAGAAAAAGTCTGGTAAGAGCAGGCTACAGGTTGTGACCACAACCGGGGATCATGAGGCTGACGACGAAATGTCTCCTCGAGAACCCAACCACCAAAGTGCCCTTCATGATATTAACATCCGAAGTTCCCCTTCTACCGTATATACTTCGGTTGGTGTTTTCACTCACTGCGTGCCTATTAAGTGTCTTCTCACAGGCCTACTCGGTTGCAGTCCAGTAATGTCAAGCAAGATTTGCGTAGAAGATTCTTCGGTGACAGTGCTACAACATTCATGGAAAATGGGTTGGCAGATTAAGAGATTGAATGACACTGCTCACCTTAGGCTTCTCTAAGCGCAGAAATGCGAGAACCACTATCAAATATTGACGCGGGGGGGACTGAAAATTTAACTGTTGGCTTGATATATTATTGCAATACGGATAATTATTGTCCATGCTATACTCGTGTTATTACACGACGAGATGATGCTTTTGGTCATTGTAACTTTTTGCTGTATTATTTCCAGGATACCAACTCCACGGGGAAAAGAATTGACGTTGGAGTTGGGATCTTGGTCTCAGGTGATTCTTTTGATTTGTATCATAAACATTGTTGTTACAGTATAAAGTGAGCCGTGAATTTCAAGTTTATGATGATAATAATCTGTTATGGAAATATGTTATTTCGCTTCCTTTTTTTGTTTTTGTTTTGTACATCTGTCAAGAAGGAACAGAGAAGTTTGTTTCTACACAATGCAGTCTACAGATGCCGATGCCAAATTTGAATTGAAAATTTCATGGTGCATACTACATGGAAAAGTTGACGTCAGGGTGAGAAGGGATGGCTTCATTCAGTATCAAGTTAAGGTAATCCTTGGCTTATAAAAAAAAAAAAGTTAAGGTAATCCTTGCACTGTCTGGACTCACAGAACAGGACAAGTTGTTCATTGTTGGAGCTCATCAGCTCATGGGTTGTCGAAGGCCAGGCGTAAAAATCTAATAACTAAATAGAACAGGTACAGTGGCGGTCACGTGGAGAGACCAAGGGCCAAAAATTGCAGACCCCATCAGCTAAGGTGTCAAATCATCCACATGTGAAAACCACTCTATTGTGCAGTAGATTTTGGCTGTTTCAGCACAGAATCTCATACAAATCAGAGACAAGAAATAAAGGTGTACTCCGTGAGCGGTGAGCCACTGCAGTATAACTAAAGTCTCACCTGTCATTTAACCTATTGACACAACACACACTTCTTCACTTGGTATACCCCCATACTTCAGCTAGCTAAAGTTGGATAGATCTCCATGGCTATTGCGGCCAAGTTTCCCATTTGCCTTCTTGCGCTCCTCACCTTCGCCAGCTTGGTGGATTCTGTGTTCTCAACGAGTGTGCCTACAATCTCAGCTTCTCCAGCAGTTCTACCGTATGTAAATGCACCAAACATGTCATCATTCTTCCCTGCTCCTAAAACTATGCCACTGAATCCAGCAGTTTCTCCAAGCTTGCAAGCAGTTTCACCGATTCCTAGTTCGGGCGAGTTTGTGGGCAGGAGCTGGTCCAGTGCAGTGAAGTTACAGAGTGGAACTGCTATATCTGACCTGTGGCTACATGTGTTGATTGTATTTTTATGTGTCTGTAATTTCTAAGTTACTCAATTTGCTTGGTTGTTTTGAACTTAAAGGCTCTGGAGCTATATTTTTGAATCACTGATGGATCTTGCAACTGATCAGTGTTGTGGTAGATTTGATTTTCCAGGAAGTTATTTTCTGTTGGTGCATAGTTTATAACAAAACATTCAACGACGGTGACAAAAAGTGAGTTACGTTTGGTGGCTAACTTCATTCGACACTCAAATTTTGTCGCTAAACAAAATGTTGGAAAAGAACGAAGGAAAATGATAGGACTTATAAAGATGAGAGAAGAAAAGGAAGTCGCGAGGAATGAATGAAGCTTTCAACTGCTAAAGCAGCAGCACTAGCGGCGATCGGTTCCAAGCCATTCAAAAACACCACCCACTCATCAAATCCAAACCTTGCCACCTTGTTTAACAAATACGTCGACAAAACCAACGTCTTCTCATGGAACTCCGTCATCGCCGAGCTGGCTCGCAGCGGCGACTCCGTCGAGGCCCTCCGAGCCTTCTCCTCCATGCGAAAGCTCTCCCTCACACCAAACCGCTCCACCTTCCCTTGTGCCGTCAAATCCTGCTCGGCCTTGTTCGACCTCCATTCGGGTCGGCAGGCCCACCAACAAGCCCTGATTTTCGGGTACGAGTCGGACCTTTTCGTGTCATCAGCTCTCATTGATATGTATTCAAAATGTGGCCATTTGGACGATGCCCGTCAACTGTTCGATGAAATTCCTCAGAGAAATGTGGTTTCCTGGACCTCGATGATCACGGGTTATGTCCAAAACGGCGAAGCCCTTGAAGCTTTGTTGCTTTTTAAGGGTTTTTTGATCGAAGAAACTGAGAATGAGGACGTGTATATTGATTCAGTGGCGATGGTTTCGGTTCTATCAGCATGTTCTCGTGTGTCGAGGAAGGGTGTTACACGAGGAGTTCATGGGTTTGTGATAAAAAGGGGATTTGAAGGGGATACGGGCGTAGGCAATACGTTGATGGATGCGTATGCCAAGTGCAGTGAGATTGGTGTTTCTAGGAAGGTGTTTGATGGTATTACTGGGAAAGATGTAATATCTTGGAATTCAGTGATATCAGTGTGTTCGCAAAATGGGATGTCAGCTGAGGCGTTGGAGCTGTTTCACGATATGGTGAGGGACGGAGCTGTTGCCTATAATGCTGTGACTTTGTCATCCGTGTTGTTGGCATGCGCACATTCGGGAGCTTTGCAAGTAGGGAAGAGTATACACAATCAGGTACTTTTGCCTTTTCCTACCTACCGTAAAATTGTCTAGTACCTCTGCTAGCCCCAATTCAATGACGAGATTTATTTTAGTGTGTTTAGAATTCCGCAATTTTTAGAATCCCCATTTAGTCGTAGGTGCAGTCAGTCCTTATTGACTGAAATATCTATTCCACTGCCATATCACTTTGATCCTAGTTTATAATTATCGAATCCTTTCCGATCTGTGCTGAATAGCCATTCATGTATAAGTAGATAACGCTTGCATGTTTTTTTTTGTTGTATAGGTTATAAAGATGGGTTTAGAGGACGATGTTTACATGGGTACTTCCGTAATTGACATGTACTGTAAGTGTGGAAGAGTGCGGGCTGCACGGAGGGCATTTGGTCGCATGAAGGAAAAGAATGTGAAGACATGGACTGCCATGGTTGCGGGCTATGGAATGCATGGCCATGCCAGAGAAGCTCTGGAAGTCTTCTATGACATGAATCAGGCTGGTGTAAAACCAAATTACATTACTTTTGTGTCAGTTCTAGCGGCTTGTAGCCATGCCGGCCTGCTTGATGAAGGATGGTCTTGGTTCCAGGCCATGGAACACAAATTTAACATTGAACCAGGAGTGGAGCATTATGGTTGCATGGTCGATCTTCTTGGGCGCGCGGGTTTACTTAATAAGGCTTATGATTTGATCAAGGATATGAAGGTGAGGCCTGATTTTGTAATTTGGGGTTCTCTTCTTGCTGCATGCAGGATGCACAAGAATGTGGAGCTTGGGGAGATTTGTGCGAGAAAATTGTTTGAACTTGACCCAAGCAATTGCGGGTATTATGTCTTGCTTTCAAACATATATGCCGATGCTGGAAGGTGGGAAGACGTGGAAAGGATGAGAATATACATGAAAAGTCATGGACTTGTTAAGCCACCTGGATTTAGTTTGGTTGAACTAAAAGGCGGAGTTCATGTGTTTCTGGTTGGAGATACAGAGCATCCTCAACATGAGAAGATTTATGCATATTTGGAAATGTTGTCTGTGAAGCTGCAGGAAGCTGGCTATATGCCCAATATGACATCGGTCCTTCACGATGTCGATGAGGAAGAGAAGGGAATGACTTTAAGAGTTCACAGTGAGAAGCTGGCCGTTGCCTTTGGAGTTATGAATTCTGCTCCTGGTACAACAATCCAGGTGATTAAGAATCTTAGGATCTGTGGTGACTGTCATACAATGATCAAGTTAATGGCCAAGATTGTAGATCGGGAAATTGTGGTTAGAGATTCAAAAAGGTTTCACCATTTTAAGGATGGTTTATGTTCATGCGGAGATTACTGGTGATAGTTATACTACGGAGTGCCCAAGTCAAGAAAATGTTCAAGCCGATGGCTATTTGAATCGTGGAGCTTATTTGGCGAAAACTTTTCCAAATAATGGTTTGTAGTATAATACCCGTATCCGAGAAGATTGGGTGGAAAAATTGAGCAAATGAAAGCTTGGTGCAAAGAACTAAGATATTTCCCATATTGTTAATGGGAGATCTTGGTCACACATTCAAATTGGTTTCACCTTATCCGCCTTGCAGGATTATTTTCCTTTCATACAAGGTCATTGGCTGCTACAGATAGCCAAAAGTTGTACATGCTTGGAATCGCCTGTGCTAAGCCTTGAAGGGTAAATAGCAATGTTTGAACGGCACAGTGATGATCATGCTTGACTTCATTATAGAAGTTAATTACTGGAAAAAGTGGTGCGAGAAGATGCTAGGATGGGAAGAAAAAAGGAAAGGTGAAAGGGAAGAAAGAATGGAAAAAAAAAAAAAAAAGCAGCACCCTTCAAGACATAGATGACAGTGGTTCCAGAACAAGGTCATTCTTGAAGATATGCAATTACATGGCTACCTCCCTCCATCGGTTGTTTCTTGCCCAAGTGTATTTTTATTTATGGGGAAGAATGGTTCTAGTAGCTATTTGTGAGATACAAGTCATTACTCACTTTCCAAAGAATGAACTATGAAGCATAGCAATCCTTTTTGACTCGTCAAGTATCAGCTTTGCAGTTGTTCTTCTTTATGACGAGGGTATATGTTGGATGTAGCAACTCAAATGAATTATTATTTCAAATAGAACCTACCCCAGAGCCTTCGCAGAAGTCGTCTGAATTTTGATATCCGAGTCTGCTTTTGCTTCGCAGTAGCTGTGCATCCGAGACAATTCTGCAGGGCCGTGTTCTCATCCCTTAATAGGTGCAGCTGGTAGCGAAGCTCCTTGATTGTTTCTCTCTTGTTATCATTTCTCCTAATTAATTCATCCTGCTGCTGCAGATTGTCTTCCACGAGCTTGGTGACTTGAAACTTCATCTCAGAGCAGTCATTCTTCCAATCCACATCCCCCAACTGTGGATCACCAATCTCATTCTCACATAATTTGTAGCCATTCCTCTTCTCCACAGTATCATCTTTGTCAGAAAAATTTGTGGTCCTATCTTCTAACCCCATTTTCCGTAATTCAGTTGACATGAATTTATCTGCTAATGTATCTAGGGACATGAAGCTGGAAATGCTATGTCTGCCGACATGATATCCAGCGTCTGTTTGGGAGTAGAAATCACAACCCGTCAGTTTAGAATCATCAAAACTTCCTCTATTGTGTTTGATTCCCCTGGACTTTTGAGTTGATTCAGATTTGAAGTGGTCAATATTTTCGGTCAAGCCACAATATGACCTGCCAAGTTCTTTAACTAGTTGTTGAAGGTCCGTTCTTCTCTTGTAACTTATCTCCTTCCTAGCGGGCGAAGGATCACAATCCTCCTCGATGAACTCCTGCATAGCTTTCACTTTCTGGCCCATATCTGCAATTACATCAGCATAAAAGGCTTTCAAGCAATGAGAGGTTTTGGGGTTTGACAATGACATTTGTTTGACTATGCATGCCTTCTAAAAACAAAACGTGCATCGTTACTACATAGGAATGCAAAGGGAGAGGAGAGAGAACCAACCTAGTAGCGACACGCGAATCGACGACGGAGACTTGGGGGCGACATCACAGCCACCTGAACACCGTGGATAGGAAGTGCTTTGGTTCTCCATGAAGAGTATTCAGTTTGCGAAAATGGGCTCTCTTCAAATTATTTCTCTATGAAAAGATGCTTTGAGAACTCTTTGAAGCAATTGAGGATTCCTTGCCGTCGTCATATAGGGGGGGAAGGTGTTCTCAAGTTCAAACGCATTCTTTAGGAAGGCTGAATCTACTCCTGGTGTGTCGAGCTTAATTTGCTTTCTTTCGTATTTAGTTTCTGAGGAAATTACGTTTTCAGTTTTGCATACATTTATTTATTAGGGCCCTTCCATTTGAAACTCTTAAGATTGTTGGGTAATTTGAACCCACAGCCCCTCAATATCATCTGCTGTAATACAGATGTGCTGCAGCACAAGAAAGTGTTGTTAATGCATTTTAGCGACAAAAAGTGTTGTTAATGCATTCTACAATAGAAAGTGTTGTCAACACGTTTTAACGACGATAATTGTCACTACCAATTTTGATAATACTGACAAAACACGTAGCCTCGGTCTTTTGTGAATGTAGCTGTACATAAAGAGTCGAGAATTTTCATTCGAGTAGAATCCAAACGGTAAGACATTAACACCCCATACCCTCCCCCTTTTTTTTTTCTTTCAAGTAAAAAATTGAAGTTTACCTTCCATATACACCACTTTCAGAGGGTCTGAAAATATATCATAATTTTTAAGAGAAGACAAGATCATAGCTAGAACCTAATTCACGGTATCCCCGTGTTAGGCACAGCCTTGAGGCTCTTATTTTTCCCCTTCTATTGTCAAGAGGTCGTAAAGGACTTCGCTCATCTCTTCTGTAACGGAAATCTTTATAGTGAATACAAAGGTAAGCTTCCGCTCATGGCTTAGAAACATTTAATTCCTTTAACGTAGACTGCTATTTATACTCATTTATAGCTCCCAATTGCATTACCTTGATTAATGCTCCACTTTCTTATAGGCTTATCTTACTAAATTAAATTAACTCTCATCTCATGACTACAATAAGAAGTCAATTACACGTAAAATTATCATAAGAATTTGTGTTATTAAAAAATGCTAGTAACGGTACTCAAAAGACAATTTCTTGCCCCTTAAAAGGGTAGGATACATGAACACAAGCTCTTAAAATTTAATTTTGAAAATTAATATTATTAGCACTTGTGGTTAATCATGTATGGACATGGCAGAAGAACGTCGCCGATATCCTATAAGCGCCACTAATCACATTTATCGACCTTTTCTCGCTGTGGTGGGACAGACAACCGGCAAACAAAGAGCACTGGCAGTCGCGCCGAAAAGGCCGTCCAAAGTCCAAAAACAGACACCAGTCACCGTCATTCCATGGAAGCCCATATGGAAACTATTCACTATTTATACCCACGATTCGGCAGTGCTCCATCTCGCGGCTCTCTGCGCTTTTTGCCGTTCTTTGAACACAGGCTCGTATCTCTCAGTTCCCATCTTTTGCGTTTCTTGTGTGTGTATGTGTGGCACGAGGCGTTTTCTTTTATTCCGCTATCTGTGTGCGTGTATGATTATTAGGTTCAATTATCTGATGTTGCTAATTCTGCAGCAACTTTCTTGGAATAATGATATAGCGTTAGGGTCTTCCTTCAATCAATTTGAGCGCCCTTTTGTTGCTGAAGTACGAAAAAACTGTTCGATTCTTGGACAAGTATAATTCTTGATGATTTGAACGAGCCACCCGAAAACTATTGGTATTCTGATACGGCTTGCTTATATCCTCCTAAATTTTGATTTACTTCTGACTAACCTTTACACGATAACATGTATCAGTGATGTCTTTGTTAATTCTGCCGTTGATACATTGGAAAAAAAAGGGTAGGATTAATTGCAAAAGTTTCCCTTAAAAGATATTACGCTTTTGAAATCCTCTATGTAATGTTTTGCCAATCAACTTTAACTAGTAATATGGCATTTCTGGGAAGTTATGATTGTCAGTAAAGCCATGTTAGAGCCGGCTACGCTGGCAAAAAGTGCCACAGTTTGAGGGGCAAATTTGGATAAATGTTAGTATGAAGTTCGACTTTGCAGACGTAAAAATGATGTAAAAATTAAGGGGGGAAATTATCTTCTATTCAGCTGATAAAGATCGCCAATATAACAGAGTTGATGTTGCTACAGAACCTGTCACAAGCAAGCATTATGCAGCACATGGCAAGTCAGAAAGTTGAAGAAGACGTGGAAGGAGCCAATGATTTTGGGGAGTCTACATCCAGCTTAACCCATTTTCACTTGGAAATAAAAGATTTGAATGTATGACCAACCAAACTTACTGTTCATAACTGTTAATGAAGACTTACAGTTCATGAATTCCACATCTTCTTTAACTGGTGTTGGAATAATTCAACACGGTGCGGTGTTTAATAGTCTATATTTTGATGTTTCTGCTATTTGGTCGAATTCGTATTTACTCTTCTCCACCTCTCCATCCAAAGTGTTTCATTATGTTCGCTAGGGGAGAGAAATGAAATAGAAACAGTCTTCTAGTGGGTACTGGTTTTCAGCAGGATGGGGTATTAACCGAAGTTCAAAATGACAGGTCAGAGAGTCATGAGATAACATAGTTGCGGCCTGCGGGCTTCCATCTGTTTCTCCCTTTAGATTTTATTCCTTTCTTGGCATGCCATGTATACTGTGTTATGCTGGAAGTGAGTTCTACATTCTGATTGATTTTTTTGCAGGCTTCGTTCTGTTTCTCCTGAGTGGTATCTTTGGTTGTTGTTGGAAATTTTTTTCTTTCCCTTGGTCGTTTGCTACGTCTTTTGGGTGCTTTTTTCCTATATTCTGTTGTGTCTTCTTTAAGTTGAAAGTTTGTATTCCCAACATAATCTCATACACAAAGAAAAGTGGAAAACAGTTTTATTTGCCACCTCCACATGGATATCATTGAACAAACTCTTGCAGTATTTACTCATTTTATTTGATTGATATTTGCAGATTTGTCAAGGAGGCATCAAGAGCATAAACCATGGGCATTGTTGCAAAAGATGCTGTTATGAAAGAAGAAACTGCTCGTCGAAGTGAGGTTGTTGCAAATGTGATTTTAGAACTCCTCACTCGTGCTTAAACCCGGCTTGTACTTACTCTGGCCAACACGAGCTTGCAATATTGGGGTTCCTCTGTCTCTCTCTGTTCTCTTTTCCAGCAACAGTGATTAGCTGCTTTGCAGGGGGGCAGGGGGCCTTTTGGTGAGATGATAATGAAAGATTTACCACAAAGCTGTTAACCACTATTCCCATGGAAAAGAGAGGGAGGAACCACTGTGCAAGCTCATGTCAGCCAACCAAATGTTACATTTGATGAGAACTAGAAAATATTTTTACAGTCGGGGGTTCCGACCATCTAGGACCGTTGGATATATTGTATGATAACCCCCTGCCTCCCTTCCTTCAATAGCATCAGCCTCTCCTGATCCAACAGTCCTAGTTGGTCGGGACAATAGTCCGGGACCATGTAACATTTACTCGACGAAAACAGAGTTAAAGAGATTCAAAAGAAAATTAGGCCTAAGAGTTATGACACTGTAATCATTGAACTTTTTCCAAGTGGTACATCTGATAAGAAGATATTTATAACCAGAGATTAATGTGAAGAAGCTTTCAGATTGAAAGCGGAAAGATTGTGCCAAAGAAATTTTAGAGAATCAACTCCTGGATAACATGGCCTAACCATCTCAATCATACAGTCGATCTCAATCCGAGACCAAAAATGTCCAACTTGGAAATACCAATTTCTAGAAAACAACCAATCTTATACCAGTTTGTAAATACCAATTACTATGCTGAGGCACCTCTTGACCTCCGATTGATTTCAAAATTGATATTCATGTTCTTGGTGAGTATATTATGAACTCCCAACGATCAAATTTTAAATTTTAAATATCCATTATAAGTTATCATGGGCACCTTGAACAAGTCACCTAAGGAATTACCTTATGCTCACTTTTCCCCCTTTAGGTATAGGTGGAAATGGAGAATGGCGTATGTACTGTGACGGTGGAAATCAAGAATCCTGAAGCCAGAATAATTCGCGTTTCTAGTTGATCTTTTATTATTTTTTTTGGGCTGTTTAGATTGATTGGATTGGTATGAGTGGTTAGTTGATGGTATGATACCCTCGATGTCGAATTCAAAGGCTGCGATACTAGCGATTTTGGTCTAAATGGCTAAAGCAGAGTATTATTATCTAATAAAAATGGCTAACACCTTTGATATGACATAGAATGTCATCCCCACAAACTAACAACTTATACCAGAAACCCTAAATAGAAAACACTGAAAAGAAAAAGGAAAGGACAGAGACTCGGACCAACCAGAGATCTGAATGGTTTCTGCATTGGAATTCTTGACTTCCTCCTGTTGCAGTAAGTATGCCAGCTCCAAGTCCGCTTTAACCTTACGTATTTATGTTGTTTATCAGATATGAACGATTATGTTTTGGTTGTCTAAACGTCCATGGACATTGGTGAACATAGATATGTTCATATGTCTTTTTATTTTGATTATTAATAAGATCTGTCTAACAGGGCACGAGTGGGATACTTTCAAATAAGTACATGGTAATATACGTGTTAGGTAAGCAGTTTTTATTATGTACTTTGTCATCCTTTATACAACTCAAATTTCAATATGGCGTTAGGTTCATCAGTGTTGAGTATGATTACGTTTTGATTTTAGCAATTCCGTTAGTGTCTTTGCTTTGGTAGAATATTCAATATTATTCACATTGGGTTTCCATTACCTTACCGGATTTTAATGGCTTCAGGGACTTTTAGTACTCCGTATATAATTTCTGTAATGTAAATTAGCATGCTCTAATCCCATGATACTTAAAACTTCGTTAACAATATCGTCGCTCAGGAGTTTCACATCCGCTAATATGAAAAATATGGTCACACTTTTCTGTTTGACCTGTTTACTTTGATTTTTATCTGCCCTTTTCTTTTGTTTCCCGAACGAGTGTGCTCTTCAAACACAAGTCCTCTTATTGGCTTAGTATGTTATGGATCACTAGATTTTTAAAGAAGACAATATTTCAGGTTCTGGCTTCAAATTGAAGTTATTTCTTCTCTCTCACTGTTGATTTGGCCAGCTCTGGTATTGTCTGACCATAGAGAAAATCATTTTGTATTTTGTTTTTCCCTTTTTTTGTTTTTGTCTTTTTATTTTTGTGTTTGGTTTTCTTTTATGTGGAGTAGCATTTTGTTGTAGTAGCTCTTCTATTTTCCTGCCAACAAAAGTCTACACAACCTCTTCATGTATGTCAATGTTCTGTAACTGCAGTCTACACACAAGCTTTTAGTATTTCTGACTTAAAGAAGAAATTAAATAGATTATTTTAGAGCTTGGAGTTTCCTATGTGGTGTAGCCTTCTATCATTTAGACATTATATAAGCCTTTTCACTTGGAGGTATGTAGAGATACAATTGTGACAGTATAGACACTGACCCTAGATGGTTAATCAGCCACCAATTTTCCACTGAGGTACTTGTGTCAAACTGGGTGAAATTAAATTTCAAGTGATTGATGTTAGGCAAAATCCTTTTACCTATCAGATGCCTTTATGTAAGTCGTTGATGTTAACTTGGATCTCCATTCCCTTATGTAGCTTTTGTGATCCATTTTTCGCTTTGGCAGGTGGTCCAGGCAGTGGAAAGGGCACCCAGTGCTCCAAAATTGCTGCAACTTATGGGTTTTGCCACCTTAGTGCCGAAGAGCTTCTTGAAAAAGAATCCCAGTCAGGATCCGAATATGGGTTTGTCAAATGAATTGATTTATACATAGTTTCTATAAAGAGAATTCACTTTAATATGGAAGGCATATTACATTGTTGGCACTGGACATGCCCAGTGTGTTCTTTGCCATCTCTTTTTGGCGTTTGCATGCTTATGATCTATGATCTTTGTAGAGCATTGATCAAGGCTTTGAAAGCGGATGGGAAGCTTGTCCCCTCTGAGATAGTTATCAAGCTCTTGCAACAGGCAATGGAGGAAAACAAAGTAAAGAAGTTTCTCATCGATGGCTTCCCACGTAACAATGAAAATCGCACTGCAGCTGAGAAACTTGTAGGCATTCCTCTTTTCTTATAAATTGCAATTTTGAAATCTGTGGTACCTAGGTTGCACCTTTATCCAAGCTTTAGCTGTTGTCTTTTCTCTTTAATTAGTTACTGATATTCTGATGACAATTCAAAACTGTGTTGCAGATGCAAATTGACCCGGAGTTCGTATTGTTTTTTGAGTGTTCAGAAGAGGTGATGACGAGGCGCCTTTTGAATAGAAACCAGGTTAGGAATTCTCTCTCTCTCTCTCTCTCTCTCTCTCTCTGTGTGTGTCACACGCGCGCGCATAGATACGCACTCACGGACCTATGATTTTGTAGGGAAGAGCTGATGACAACCAGGAGACAATTCAGAAGCGTTTTAGAGTTTATAATGAATCTACTCTACCTGTAATCAATTATTACAGCTCAAAGGGGAAGGTTCACAAGGTAATAGCCTGCTGCGTCTAAATTGGCTGCTCTTTTGTTCTTGAGCTACAAGTTTATTGTTGACATTTTCTGGCTGTGCATAGTATGCTGAGAGAATGGACACGGAGAAAACTACGTTTTAGCATTTGCCTTTGTGTTTCTAAAGTAACGGTTGCTGTATCAACTTTAGTGTGTTGTCAATGAGAAGTACATTAAATCTATCATCTCAGCTGAACTCTCTCTGTCTTCCTCAGATTGATGCAGAGCAGCCCGTTGAAGAGGTATTTGAGGCAGTTAAGAGACTCTTCTTCAAATTAGGATGGAAAGTCGGGGAATAAACCTGCTTTTTACTTGGCAGGAAATGCCCACAGATGGCTTCCAGTTGAGCATGAACTAGACAAGGCTCTTTCTTTCTTCCTCCTCTTTTTTCCATTTTTTTCTTTCTTTTCCCTTTTTTGTCATGGAAAGAAGCACGTGGAATAGTGAAAATTGGATTGCTTGAATAACGGGTTAAGCAAAATATAGTTCTACGTCTTATTCCAATCTTAACCTATCAGCAGTAATAGGTTTTAACATTATAGCAAGAAGTAGCTCACAGTCACTGTGGTTTTTCAAAAAAATGATGAAGAAAGAGAGTGGGCATGGGTTGACGAGAGTAAGAGGCGAAGGTTTGTGAAGATAGGGTTTTTGCTGCCCTCTTCGCAAGCGATATCTTCAGAAGCGAAGGATTAGGTGGAAGCCAATGGCGAAGGTGGTGGCAAAGTAAAGGCAAGCGGCGGTTGTAGGAGGAGAAGCGGCTAGCACCGGCGGCAGTCGAGCGCTAGCAATGTGGAGGCTTGCGTCGCAAGAAAGGAGAAGAAAGAAAGAAAAGAAACTAGAAGTGACACGTGTCTCAATCTCGACCGTCAAAAGTCGAAATTGGTTGGGGCACGACCTTTACTCACAAAAAAAAATATGAAGAATGACATGAAAAGACATAAATATCCCTAACTATTAATGGAATCATTCACTTCCATAAATAAAAAAATTCGATTGCAAGACAATAGCAAAACCTTGAGGTTTTGGTTGTTTAATAGTAAATATTGGAGTTTTAACCCCAATGTTTTGCGAAGATCAGGATTGACAGTACAATTAATTCAAAAGTAAAGTAAAATGTTTTCTTGAAAGAAAAAAAGTTTAATTTGACAAAACTATTAGTGTACCAAAGTAGTACGGAGTATGTTTTTGTCCAAAAGGAAATTCTGATTTTTGTTATCTAGAAACCAGAACTAAAAGGATGGTCAACCGGGTTTTCCACTTTTCCTTCAAAATTTTCAAAATTGCACGTGAGATTTAACGGCAGAAATCGTTGAATATTATTATATATAATAATAATTCTAGAAGGGTAGAGAGTAGAGAGCACTAAAAGAAAGCGCTGAATAGAATTGACGAGGCCGGTGTGTGTGAATTGACACGGACTTTTCCTTTGTTTGAAAGGTCAAAAATGAATGACATGTGTGATTGCGTAAACGGCAAGATAATCGTAAAATTAGGTCCACCGAATCAAATTTAAGGGCCTGCGCCCGCGCGCCCGTTTGCATTTCCAAATTCCAGTTGCGTAGCCTCCCTCTGCATTAGTCTTCCCACAAGGAAAGCGAGGCGCATTGGCCAGTACTCGGACCCAATAATCGCTTTCCCTTGACCAGATTCGGGGACACAGCAATTCGGAGAGGCCCATTTCCAATTTGTGCCTCCCCTCAGCTTTCCTTTCTCTATCCCGCTCTCTCTCTAGTCTCTACCACACCACCAATGGCGTTTTCCGAGAACTCTCCTCAATCTCTCATCCCTAGCTTCCTCTACTCCTCTTCTTCGTCGTCCAAAACCCTGGTTTTGGAAAACATGACGAAGAATTCCAACCGCAGCCTGTTTTCGTCTCCGCCGTCGCCGACGAAGAGCGGCGGCTTTGCGATTCAGGCTCCGAGCGAACCAGGCAAGATCCAGATGTACTCGCCCCAGTTCTACGCCGCGTGTACCGCCGGAGGAACCCTCTGCTGCGGTCTCACGCACACGGCCTTCACTCCTCTCGACCTCGTCAAGTGCAATATGCAGGTCCGCCCTCCTCTCATCTCTTCATTCTCTTCATATCTCTTCGCTCTGTTTGTTTTTACAGCGCATTTATACATATTTGCCGTTTTTTTGTTGTGATTTTCTGCATATTTCCGTGAAAAAAGGTTTTAGGCTTGAGTTTGATGCTTTTGGGATGTTCCTTTGGATCCGCCGCTTTTTGTTCTCATTTAATAGGTTTGCAGTTTTCATCTATGTATACTTTTGCAGAATTCTCTTAAGTTAATTGAATGACTTTAATACTTTTGATGATCTTCCTGATATGTTGCTTGATCTTCTGTTGCTTTAATTCTTTTTATAGTTAGTCTGCTTGATTTGATTTTGGTTAGGCAGGCGACTGGATTCAGATCCGTGCTTAGCGTTTTTGCAATTCCTTAGTTGCGTGACTTATGTGTAAGGCTTAGTGCTATGTTTTGTCTTTTGTCAATTTATTACTTAGTTTTATTTGTTCCTCGTATAGCCATGTCAGCAACTGATATTTGTTCTGTAATGTGATGGTCCATACTCCATATCATATTGCGCAAGAAGATTCATATTCATCTCAGCTCAACTGGACTAGACTTGAATAGGGTTTGGAATGGACCAAAACCAACATGGAAATTTAAGTAAGCTGGAATTTTATCCAAGGTGTTGTTGATACCATGCTTCTAATCATTCTTCTAAGCTGTTGATCCGCTGGTAACTTTTGTTGATGATTTTGGTTAGTTTCTTTTGAGCTTGTGTGTTTTCTTCTTAGATTTTTTTTTTTTTTTTTTGTGTACTTCCTGTGTTTATATGTCTGTGAAATGCAACAACAACAAAACAAAAAAAAAAATCGTTTTTGAAGGGTTTCTATCCTGTTTATATTTGTAGTGTGTCACTGTGCATGTACAGGCTTCAATCAGTTTGTATCGTGTCATTAGGTTATCAAATGGATCTAGTACTTGCTATTATGTTCCTTGGAACTTAGCTCGTTGTTCTGTTCCTTTAATCTTCTGTAGTTGTTAGTCCCATAATATGGTTTTGTTACGATCGGCCACTCTGGATTTAGGTCTGTGGTTAGCGCCATAGTGTTTTCTTCCTTGCATAACATTATTTTTCTGGCTTACTGTTTTGCTTGTTTTAGACTTATGTATTGATCAGTTTTTCATGTTCCTCCTATACAATTGTGACAGTTGATCCATATTCATCAGAATATGTTGTATATATGGTACATTTTGCATTGAGCTAAGGGTTCATGTGACCGTCCCCGCTAGTTTGGGTCTATGTCACTAAGGCTTAGTGGAATTGAGCCGGAGTATGTTACAGCCATCTAGGCCTCAATTGTACTGGAGTTGATGCTCTTTGGAGAGCAGCATGAGACCTATGCATAGGATTTGGAAATGAACCATGAATTAACTTGGATTTTTATCTATTATGTTGATTCATTTCTTCAAAAAAAAAAAAATTTAGGTTTTCCTGCACGTGATATTAGTTATTAGTATACATGTAGACTGTAGAGGCTCCAATTCCTCTGTTGCTCAGGTTAAAAGCTTGTTATCTGCATATTCTTTTTAGAAGTCATCTCTCCTGCTCATAAGGTTTTTCATAAAAAATGAATGTGTTATTTCATAATACTTTATGTGACACTGGCTATCACACTATTACAGATTGACCCTGTAAAGTACAAGAGCATCTCGTCTGGCTTTGGAGTATTGCTCAAGGAGCAGGGAGTTAAGGGATTTTTCAGGGGATGGGTGCCTACCCTTCTTGGTTACAGTGCTCAGGGTGCCTGCAAGTATGGATTTTATGAGTTCTTCAAGAAGTACTACTCTGACATTGCTGGACCAGAGTACGCAACGAAGTACAAGACTCTGATTTACCTTGCTGGGTCCGCATCTGCAGAGGTGATTGCTGATATTGCTCTTTGCCCCATGGAGGCTGTCAAGATTCGGGTACAGACTCAGCCTGGTTTTGCTAGGGGTCTGTCTGACGGACTTCCCAAAATTTTAAGATCTGAAGGCGCTCTTGGGTAGGTTTTCAAAAGGCTCTCTATATCAGAATGAACTGGTCCTAATTATGTCAAATGTGTGCAGGTTGTACAAGGGCCTGGTTCCCCTTTGGGGCCGTCAGATTCCATGTAAGTTAGCAATAGCTCACTTTCTTACCTTTCCTTCTTTTCCTGCATAAAAGAGGGAGTTCTTGACTAATGACCTCTACTTGGTTTGGTGTTAGTTTTGTACGTTAAGAACTTCTGTCTATTGGTGTTACGCTATTTGGTTACGCACATTGTATTTATACTGTTTCTTTACTTTCGGATACTCATCAGCAGCAGGTATTGCAACTGGATAGCAATATTCTTTGCAAAAATACTTGCACGCTATTGACTGTGAATCTGTCATCGCCCTCCGTTCTTTATACATGTCCCATTCTTGATGGGCTGACTGTAAAGCTAATGCTGTCATCATCTTTGTTTTTGAATGTCATGACCTTGTCAGAGTAATGATTATAGCTAAATGCGTGTCCCTTTTATTGTGGGTGTATTACATCCGAAAGTGGAAGCAATATAAATAGCTGTCAGCAGGCAGAGGCCTTAAGTATATCAGAACTGGGTTGCTCTTTTTGATCACTTTTTCTACATTTCAGCTAATGTATTGTAGGGATGTGAGGTTAGATCCAGCAAGCCTAAATTTTGTCAGCCATTTTGTAAGGTTTGGGGTTTAGTATTTTACGTGTATCTGACGGTTTGTAGGGATGTGAAATTGGACCCAATTTTGTCGGCAATTTGTAAGGTTTGGTGTTTAGTATTTGACCCAAATGGGACCATTTGGTATGTAGATAGGTCCCCTTTTACCCTTTTTAAATCACTGCAAACGTATTGGCCTGTCTAGAATGATTGTTCAGTGTATTGCCATTAGCATTATCTTAGCACGCCTAGAAATTCCCTTTATACATATTGTCAAGATGATGTGACATGAAAACACATAAAATGTGCTTCTAGTATTTTCTTACGAATGATAATTTCTAGTTGATCATGACGTGGTAGTTTCAAGAATGTTAAAATGTTGATGTCTTATGGTGATATACACAACCACCGTGGATTCTTTATTCTTTATTCCTTGTCCCATATGTTTACTGTAACTACCGATGTCTCTCTTTTTAATCATACCTCTACTTTTTTGCATGTTATAGAATGCATCAACATTCAAGGTCAGTTCATACTCAATACATGTTTGTGTTTGTCTACAAATTAAGAGTTCTATTTAAATACGGTCACAGAAGAATTGTAACGATGTGTTTATGGAGTAATGGTGTTTGAAAAAAGTGCAAAAAACATCCAGTTCCTTCCTGAAACTGCATGTGCTTTCTGGCTGTGCCTGTGTACTTGGTTATCTGACAAATGTAGAGTTATGTGTAAGCTGTATGAGCTGATGTCAAAGGGTACACTTAGCCTGGGGTCAATTTAACTGGATTAGGGCCAATCCAGGCCGCCTTTAAAACATATGATTTGGTGCCTTAGGTTTCATTTTTTCTGAGTTTCTTTTGGTACTGGTGGCTGAGACAAAGCATAACTTGTCCGAGGCAGCATTCACCCTCTGTCATATAGTGCCTTCTGTCTTGGCATGAGCTCCGGCAGAGGGGATAAACCAGCTCAACTACGACAGACATGTATGGCATAGAGCCGATGTAACACACCCGGAGTTCTTAGAATTCATTACCATTGCATGTAAGCCAGGGACTTGCTTGGCACATATTCAGTCGTTTATTTACCAATTTTTCTAGTATATTGTATGATTTCTTGCAAGTGTCTGCTAATTGTTTGGTTGTTTGACATGATTCATACAGTCAGCATCTGATTTGAAGCACGTTGTTATACTATTGTAACATGGCCACCTTAAGATAAGTTGTCCCCACTCTGTCGGTTGGGAGCTATTTTTAGCTAAGCGCCCCTTCCAAACCAGAATCTGTTTGGACTAGAATTAAGCTAAACCTGGTTTCACCTTGTGAAAATAATTCATACTGTAATATGTTTATCTTGAACTTAGTTCACGGTTATCTTGCCAGACTTTCAAGATAAATTAATATAAAAAAAATTATGCTTGTGGAACACTTGCACCAGCTGTTATGTCTGTTCACCTTATTCTGCCTCTTTGGTGTATTCTTTAAAATATGAAAGCTACCTGGGACATACTTACAGTGGTATAGTGATAGACCTTTGCTTATTGTAATCTTCCTTTTTTGCTTTTTGAATGGAATATCACAACTATCTTATATCTCTTGATTTTACGTAACTAAGGACTGCTGTTTGTTACTATATTAAGCTTTCCATGAAAACCCCCCTCATGCTCTTCCACCTTATTCTTTGTTGTGATCAATTGGATCCTTAAAACTGAAATGGTTATATTGTAGATACTATGATGAAGTTTGCATCTTTTGAGACGATTGTGGAGATGCTATACAAGTATGCCATACCTACACCCAAGGATCAGTGCAGCAAATCTCTGCAACTTGGTGTGAGCTTTTTTGGTGGATATGTGGCTGGTGTTTTCTGTACCATTGTCTCTCATCCAGCTGATAATCTAGTTTCTTTCCTTAACAACGCCAAGGGTGCAACTGTTGGTGATGTGAGTGCTCTTATCTAGCAATTTGGTGGAGCTTCTCGTTTGCTATATACGTTGCTCGTGTCTTAACGTGCTTAAAACTTTTTTGTTGTTATCAGGCTGTGAACAAGCTTGGAATTATGGGTCTCTTTACGCGAGGGCTTCCTCTTCGTATTGTCATGATAGGAACTCTCACTGGATCTCAGTGGATGATTTACGATGCTTTCAAAGTTTTTGTTGGGCTGTAAGATCTCTCTCTCTCTCTCTCTCTCACACACACACACACGCACGCACGCCCGTTTGTGTGGATTGTAAGGATGTCTAACTGTTATCTCTTATCAAATTAGTTTGCTGATGGGTTTCATTGATATACAGGCCGACCACTGGTGGTGCTGCACGTCCTGCTGCCATTGAGCCTGCAAAGGTGTAGAATTAGCTACAATATGCTGTGATCAACTTAATCCTAAACCAACTCTTCAGAGAAATAAATATAGTAAATTGATGCTGCTTGGAGGGCGCGCTTTAGTAGTCATTCACTAACAATTGGGGATCACCAAACGTATTCTCATATAATTCGTAGCCATTCCTATTCTCCATGATATCATCTTTACCAGAAATATCTTTGGTCCTATCAACCCCATTCTGCGTAATTCAGTTGACATGAATTTATCTGCTGATGCATCTAGAGACGTGAAGCTGGAAATGCTATTTCTGCCAACACGATATCCAGCGTCTGCATGAGAGTAGAAATCACAACCCCTCAGTCTAGAATCATCGAGCTTCTAGTGTGTTTAATTCCCCCTGGATTTTGAGTTGATTCAGGTTTCAAGTGGTCAATATTGTCGGTCAAGCCACGATATGACCTGCCAAGTTCTTTAACTAGTTGTTGAAGGTCTGCTCTTCTCTTGTAACTTTTCTCCTTCATAGCGGGCGAAGGATCACAATCCTCTTCGATGAACTCCTGCATAACTTTGTTGGGTAATTTGAATCCACAGCCCCTCCCGATCAATATCATCTGCTGTAATATAGAAGTGTTGTAAATATATATGTTGTTACTAATGTTTTAATGACAAAAGATTATCGTCACATATTTTAATATCATTGCAAAACACTTTTAGCAACAGCTTTTCATCATTCTATATGTTACAGTAACTTTACTTTATAGCAGAGAATCTTAATCTATCCTAGATGATCTTCTATTGTGCTTCGGTACTGGATAGTGTTGTTAATGCATTTTATCGACAGAATTATCAGTGCCAATTTCAATAATACTAGCAAAATACATAGCCTCAAATCTTTTGTTGATGTTGCTGTAACATAGAGTCAAAAATTTCCCATTCAAGGAGAATCCAAGTGGTAATGCATTAACAACCCATACCCTCCCTTTTTTTTCTGTTTTGAGTAAAAAAATAAAAATGAAGCACCTTGCATATTCACCACTCTTTCAAAGGGTCTGAAAATCTCATAAGAGAAGTCAAAATCATAGCTACTAGCTAGAGCTACGATTCATGGTATACCGGTTTATGGATCATTCTTGTAGCTCTTTTTGTTTCCTTTTTTTGCCAAGAGGTTATAAAGTATTGGAAAAATTAGGAAAAAGTGGATTTTGAGATAAAACTTTTGAGGATGGTGGGTTTGTTTTGAAAACTTAAGGAAAAAAGGAGGCAACTTTTAGAAATCTCTGAACAAGGGAAGGAGGGGTTAAGAAAAAATGAGTTTTTTCAACTCCTCATTTTTTATCTACCCAAAGTACCCCTCCCCCATCTTCCCCTCAAAATCAGATTTGCCACTTTACATTACGGCTCATTTTACAAATTGCGGTTTGAAACCGCGACTTTAAAGTAGAAATCGCGATTTAGAACCACAACTTTAAGTAGAAATTTTCATTTTCTGCATAATTTAAAATGAAATATATATATATATATATATATATATATATATATATACACACACACACTAAAAACGTGGTTTCAAATCGCGATTTCTACTTTAAAGTCGCAGTTTCAAACCGCGATTTTCAAAATTGTGGTATGCGGGGATTGTGGGTCAAACAGGGAAAGTCATGATTAAAAAAAAAAACCATTCTTTTTTCAAGGGATCCCCTTATTCAGAGATTTCTAAAAGTTGCCCCCTTTTTTCTTAAGTTTTCAAAACAAACCCACAATCCCTAAAAGTTTTACTCCAAAACCCACTTTTTCCTAATTTTCCCTAAAGTAGTTCCCTTTATTTTATTTTATAGAAAGTGTTTATAGTGAATACAAAGGTGATGAGCCCCCGCTCATGACCTAAACACATTCCTTCAAAGCAGATCGATACTCGTGTTCATTTTAAAGCTCCTAATTACATTAACTTGATTAGTGCTCCACTTCCTTACGAGCTCATTTCACTAAACTAACGCCCATCTCATGACTATAAGAAGAAGTCAATCACACGTAAAAAGTATTATCAAAATATGTGTTATTAAAAAATGTCACTAACCATATTTAAAAGACAATTTCTTGCCTCTTAAAAACGGTTGGATACAAGAAGAGGGTTTGAGAATATTCAGAAATATATACCAGGATAATTTTTTTAGACGAATATACAAGGAGTAGCTGAAAGGTAAAAGATAAATTAATTGAATGACAAGTTCATCCAAGTGAGCTATCAAAGGGTAAATAAGAGAAGACAAACAACTAAAACTAAAACAACAAATTGCTAACAAACCAGCTAACCACCAGAAAACAAACCAGTAAACAAGATGAATACTAAGTACTAAAACTAGATAACTATAACTAAACAAGCCAATAAATAGATGCCAGCCAACTGTCAACTGCCAGCCCAGAAACCAGACACGTGTCTTCGCCGCTGCGACGTGGTCTCGAAATCTATGCACTATTCCAACGCCAGGAAACCCACCTGCTTCGACCATTAATTTACTGTCGGTCCCTAGGAAGCACCTCAACAAAACCTAAACGAACAACCCTCAAACGTAAACGGCTTGAGAATTCACCGGAAAAAGCAGTTTTGGCATCCTTCACAACCATAACCGACCACCATGGCTCAACCACACGTTGAAGAGGTATTTGAGGCAGTTGAGAGAGTCTTCTTCAAATTGGGATGGAAAGTCAGTGAATAAACCTGCATTTTACTTGGTATGAAACGGCCACAAATGGCTTCCCGTTGAGCATGAACTAGACAAGGCTCTTTCTTCCTTCTGTTCTTTTTTTCTTTTTCCTCTCTTTTCCTTTTTTTGTCGTGGGAAGAAGCACGTGGAATATCGAAAATTGGATCGCTTGAAATACTGGTAAAGCAAAATATAGTTATTGGTCTAATTCCTCTATTAACCTATCAGCAATATTAGGTTTTAACATTATAGCAAGAAGTGAGGTGTGGTTGCAATATAAGGGTTGGATCTAAAGTCAACAAAGGAACTTAGGTAGCGTTTGAAATCACTTTCAGTTTTGATTTTTTGTTTCAAAAAAAAATCAAAAGAAGTTTAGTTTTTATTTTTTACAAAAACAAATGGGTGTTTGATTACCCAATTTTTATATTGAGTTTTTCCTTTGGTGGTGGTTTGCGGTCGTGGGGCGTGGCAGCGGTCGGCGGGATGTCCGACGGTGGCTGCCGATGTTCGGCGGAGGTCACCGGCGGCAGGCGGTTGGAGGGTGGTAGTGGTTTCAAAATAAAAACAAAAACTCCTAAATGAGAGTTTTCAAAAACAATCATGTGTTTAAAAACTGGTTTTCAAAACTGAAGAAAAAAAAAACGAAATTGTGTGCCAAACAAAACTGGAGAAAAAACTGAAAACGAAATGAAAATCAAACAGACCCTTAATATAGCTTTTACTCATTGCTCTTAAGGGATAGTGCAATTAAAATGGCAAAAGAGAAATTTCATCTTAGTCCTTGTAATACCCAAGATTTGTATTTGTTGATAAACTCTCCTTGCAGATGTGTAAGCTACTTATTATTCTGACACAATGCAATGTGTGTGATTAGATGTCCGATCTAGGCAATGTGAGTGTCCAATCTAATTCTTTCGTCCAAATATTCTACGTCAGTAAAACTTTTGAAGCTTATTGTGGTTCTTTCCCTTTACTTTCCTTACCACCTCCTTGGCACTTCAAGGTTCATTCCGCTTTCACACTTTAAGATTCATACCACCCGACATCACCACCATCCAAAAACAATGTTCAACATTATAATTTGTACCACTTCTAATAAATGCAACATCACCACTGTTCAAGTTAACATACTATGCTCACCATCCCACTACCCCTGTAGATGTTGTCGATCTCCAAATCTGTAGCTTAGGCTTCATCAGATCTACAATTGATTTGAAACAGAAGCTTTGGCATGAGCATGCATCAATCTTGTCCTGGTGTGCTTTTGGCAGTCGCCGTGATGGTTGGTGGTTGGTGACTTTGTGTGGTGGTGATATTAGCGGGTAGTGATATTGGTTAGTGGAAGTGGAGGCTTTTATATTGGGCATTGATCACAATGAGATATAATAAGAGGAAAAGTAAAGCTTAATTACACTGTAAACATTGATCTTGGCAAAAAGATTGCAGCTAAAACACTAACGGTTTCTATTAGGCAGCAAAAACTCTAAGGTTTTGTTATGTCTTGCTCCCTTCGTCCCTCATAAATTGATCATATTTTATTTTTGGACCGTCCCATAAAAATTGATAACTTCCAAATTAAGAAAGATTATGTAAGTATTTTTACATATTTACCCTTTTTTATATTTTATTTCTCTTTCCACCAACTCATTTTCTCTCTCTTGACCAACCACTTTACACTTTTTTATTATATTTTTCTCTCCACATTTAACACTCTACTAACTAATTATCTCTCTCATGACCCACTCTTTTCCCCCCTCTCTCTAAAGGGTAAAATATAAAAAACATACATTACATAACCTAAATCTTTAATATGCTTGCAAAGTCAAAATGATCAAATTTTCATGGATGGAGGGAGTACAATAGAAGGATTGTACTAAACGGTGTCAAGAAATTTGTTAGTGTTTAATGGCATTTCTGTCTTTTTAATCCTCTTTTACCAAACCCATCTTATTCCAACCCTGACTACCCCTTCCCTCCTCTATTTTCAGATTCCCCGCCACCTCTACCACCATTGCAACCAAGCAACCCAATACCAAATTAGAGAGATTGCAAATATAATCGAGCAAAAACTCTAAGAACTCACTAATTTGCATTCACATAGGATGTATGAATGGGCCTGGACTGAATAAAGTGGTATCTTGAAAGTGTGAGTGTCTGTGTCTTTTAATCTTGAAGGAGCTTTTTAAGGCAGGCTTTCAAGCCGTTGTTTTGAGGGGCGATGTTTGCAAAGGAGAGGTAAACACCGATGGTGAAGTACCTCACTGCCGTTTCTTAAAAAATGATGAAGAGAGACGGTGAGCATTGGTTGAAGAGAATAAGAGGCGAAGGTTTGTGAAGATAAGGTTTTTGCTGCCCTGTTCGCAAGCGATATCTTCACAAGCAAAGTATTAGGTGGAAACCAACGACAAAGGTGGTGGCAAAGGAGAGGCGAGCGGCAGCTGTAGGAGGAGGAGCGACTAACATTGACGGCAGTCGAGCGCAGGTGAAGGTTGTCAATCTCGACCTTCAAAAGTCAAAATTGGTTGAGACGCGACATTTGCTGAAAAAATATGAAGAATGACTTAAAAAGACACGAACATCCCTAACTACTAATGGAATAATTGACTTCCGTTAGTAAAAAAATTCGATTGCAAGACGATGCCAAAACATTGTCTAACAGTAAATGTTGGAGTTTTGACCGTAACGTTTTGTCAAGATCAGGATTTAGAATGCGATTAATTGAAAAGTAAATTAAAATGTTTTCTTCAAAGTAAAAGAGCTTAATTTGACAAAACTAGTGGTGTACCCAATTAATTTTTTTCCAAAAGGAAATTTCTGATTTTTGTTGTTTAGAAAACCAGAAGAACTAAAAGGATTGTCAAACGGGTTTTCCTTCAAAATTGCACGTGATAATTAACGGCAGAAATCCTTGAATTTAATTATAGACTAGAAGGGAAAGAGTAGAGACTAGAGCAGTAAAAGCGCTGAATTGACGAGGTCTCTCTTTGTGAATTGACAGGTCAAAAATAATTGACATGTGTGATTGCGTAAGCGGCCCATAATCGTAAAATTAGGTCGAATCAAATTTAAGGGCCTGCGTGCGTCCGTTTGCATTTCCAATTGCGTAGCTTCTGCCTTGGTCTTCCCACAAGGAAAGCGGGGCGCATTGGCCAGTACTCCAACCGAATAATCGCTTTCCGTTAACCAGATTCGGACACACAGGAAGTCGGAGAGGCCCATTTCCGATTTGTGCCTCCCCTCAGCCTTCCTTTCTCGATCCCGATCTCTCTCTCTCTCTACCACAACAATGGCGTTTTCCGAGAACTCTCGTCAATCTCTCATCCCTAGCTTCCTCTACTCCTCTTCTTCGTCGTCCAAAACCCTGGTTTTGGAAAACATGACGAAGAATTCCAACCGCAGCCTCCTTTCATCTCCGTCGTCGCCGGCGAAGAGCGGCGGCTTTGCGATTCAGGCTCCGAGCGAGCCAGGCAAGATCCAGATGTACTCGCCCCAGTTCTACGCCGCGTGTACCGCCGGAGGAATCCTCAGCTGCGGCCTCACGCACATGACCGTCACTCCTCTCGACCTCGTCAAGTGCAATATGCAGGTCCGGCCTCCTCGGATCCCTTCATTCTCTTCATATCTCTTCGATCTGTTTCTTTTTACAGCGCATTTATACATATATGCTGTTTTTTGTTGTTATTTTCTGCGTAGTTCCGTGAAAAAAGGTTTGAATTATAAGATGAATCTGATGTTCCTTTGGATCCGTAGCTTGTTGTTCTCATTTAATAGCTTTGCAGTCTTCATCTCAGTATATTTGTGTGGAATTCTCTGAAGTTATTGAATTACTTTAATGCTTTTGATGACGTTCCTGTGGATCTGTTGTTACTTCAATTCTTTTTATAGTTAGTCAGCTTGATTTGATTTTGGTTATGCGAGGCTGATCTGGATTCAGATCCATGCTTGGCGTTTTTGTAATTCCTTAGTGGTGGGACTTCTGTGTAAGGTTTAGCGCTATTTTTGTTTTTTGACAGTTTATCAATCAGTTATATTCGTTCCTCCTATATTTATGTTCAGCAACTGATCTTTGTTCTGTATGTGATGGTCTATATCATATTGACCAAAAAGATTCATGTAGCTCTCTCCACTGGTTTGTTATTAAGGCTTCTGTGGAATTGAGCTGAGTATTTTAGTATTGATCTAGGCTCAATTGGTACTTGAATATGGTTTGGAAATGGACCAAAACGAACATGGAAGTTAAAGTAATTTGGAATTGATTGAAGGTGTGGATTCCATGATTCTAATCATTCTTCCAAGTTTTGATCCATTGGTAACCTTTGTAGACGATTTTGGTTAGTTTCTTTTGAGCTTGTGGGTTTTCTTCTCTGATGTTTTTTTTTTTTTTTGCGTACTTCCTCTGTACATATGTCTAGCAAAAGCAAAAACACAAATTCCCTTTTAGGGGTTTCTATCCTGTTTATATTTATAGTATGTCACTGTGCATGTACAGGCTTTACTCAGTTTGTAGTGTGTCACGACGTTATCAAATGAGTAACACTTGTTATTCTTCCTTAGGATCTTAGCACATTGTTCTGTTCCGTTCCTTTAATCTTCTATAGTTGCTACTTCCGTAATATGGCTTTGTTACTTTAGGCCGCTCTTTAGGTCTGTGGTCTGCGCTATAGTGCTTTCTTCCTTGCGTGACATTATTTTTCAGGCTTATTGTTTTAGACTTATGTATTGATCAGTTTTACATGTTCCTCTTACACCAATGTGACAGTTGATGCATATTCGTCAGAATGTGTATATATGGTACATGTTGCATTGAGCTAAGCGTTCATGTGACCGTCCCCACTAGTTTGGGTCTAAGTCACCAAGGTTTAGTAGAATTGAGCCAAGTATGTAAGCAGCGATCTAGGCCTCAATTGTACAAGATCTATGCATAGGATATGGAATGAACGATTAAATGATTAGATCTATGTTGATTCGTATCTTCCAACATTTTTAGGTTTTCCTGCGTGTGATATTAGTGTATTAGTATGCATGTAGAGGCTCCAATTCATCTGTTGCTCTGGTTAAAAGCTTCTAATCTGCATACTCTTTTTAGAAGTCTTCTCTCTCCTGCACATAAAGTTTTTCATCAAAGATGAATATGTGTTATTCCATAATACTTTATGTGACACTGGCTACCGCACTATTACAGATTGACCCTGCAAAGTACAAGAGTATCTCGTCTGGCTTTGGAATATTGCTCAAGGAGCAGGGAGTTAGGGGATTTTTCAGGGGATGGGTGCCTACCCTTCTTGGTTACAGTGCTCAGGGTGCCTGCAAGTTTGGATTTTATGAATTCTTCAAGAAGTACTACTCTGACATTGCTGGACCAGAGTATGCAACGAAGTACAAGACTCTGATTTACCTTGCTGGGTCTGCATCTGCAGAGGTGATTGCTGATATTGCTCTTTGCCCAATGGAGGCTGTCAAGGTTCGGGTACAGACTCAGCCTGGTTTTGCTAGGGGTCTGTCTGACGGACTTCCCAAATTTGTAAGATCTGAAGGCGCTCTTGGGTAGGTTTTCAAATGTGCCATATTTTTTTTGCAACGATGTAGTTATACGTCTTTATGAGAATGAACTGGTTCTAATTATGTCAAATGTGTGCAGGTTGTACAAGGGCATAGTTCCACTTTGGGGCCGTCAGATTCCATGTAAGTTAGCACCTGTTTAATTTCTTACTTTTCCTTCTTTTCCTGCATAAAAGAGGGAGTTCTTGACTAATGACCTCTAAGCTCTTGGTTTGGTGTTAATTTTATACGTTAAGAACTTCAGTCTATTGGTGCTACCTTTATGTACTATTTGTTTATGCACATTGTATTTATGCTATTTCTTTACTTTCGGATTCTCATCAGCAGGTATTGCAACTGGATAGTATATGCTTTATTGGATTTTGACTTGCCATCCAGTCTCATTTATTTATACATCTCATTCTGTGCTTTTGCTTTTTCTAAATTTATTTATTTCTGTTTTTTTTTTCAGTATAACATTGTTGTGTATGGTAAGCAATCTTCTTTGCACAAAGACTTGCACACTGTTGACACACATCTGCCATTGGCCTCCGTTCTTTATTCATGTCCCATTCTTGATGGGCTGAATGTAAGGCTAATACTGTTATCATCTTTGTTTTTGAATGTCATGACCTTGTTAGAGTGATGATTATAGCTAAATGTGCGTGTCCTTTTTATTGTGGGTTTATTACATCCGAAAGTTGGAAGCAATATTAAAAGCTCTCAGCAGGCAGAGGCCTTAAGTATATTAGAAACTGGATTGCTCTTTTTGATGTTTTCACTTTTTCTACATTTCAGCTTATGTATTGTAGGGATGTGAAGTTAGACCGAGCAAGCCTAAATTTTGTCAGCCATTTGTAAGGTTTGGGGTTTAGTATTTGACGTGAATATGACGGTTTGTAGGGATGTGAAATTGGACCCAGCAAGCCTAAAATTTGTCAGCCATATGTAAGGTTGGTGTTTAGTATTTGACCCGAATTGGACCATTTGGTATGTAGATAGGTCCCCTTTTACCCTTTCAAATCGTATTGGGCTATTGGCCTGTCTAGAAAATTGTTTGGTGTATTGTCATAATGCATTATCTTAGTACGCTTAGAAATTCCCTTTATACCTATTGTCAAAATTATGTGACATGAAAACACATAAAATGTGCTTGTTAGTATCTTTTTACGAATGACAATTTCTAGTTGATCATGACGTGGTAGTTTCAAGAATATTAAAATGTTGATGTCTTTCCGATATACACAACCACTGTGGATTCTTTATTCCTTGTCCCCATGTTTACTATAACTACCGGTGTCTCTCTTTTAATCATACCTTATACATTTTTGTATGTTATAGAATGCATCAAGGTTCGAGGTCACTTCATTTGTGATTGTGTTTGTCTGCAAATTAAGTGTTCTATTTTTAAATTAAGGTCGCAGAATAATTGTTAACTATGTGTTTATGGAGTATTGGTGTTTGGAAAAAAGTGCAAATAGCATCCAGCTTTTTCCTGAAACTGCACGTGCTTTATGGCTGTCCCTGTGTATTTTGTATATCTGACAAATGGAGAGTTATGTGTAAGCTTTATGAGCTGATGTCAAAGGGTTCACACAGCCTGTGGTCAATTTAACTGGCATTAGGGCCAATCCAGGCTACCTTAATACATATGATTTTGGTACCTTAGGTTTTGCTTTTTGTGAGTTTCTTTTGGTTCTGGTGGCTGAGACAAAGCATAACTTGTTCGAGGCAGCATTCACCCTCTGTCATATAGTGCCTTCTGTCTTGGCGTGAGCTCCCGCAGAGAGGATAAAACCAGCTCAACTACGACAGACATGTATGGCATAGAGCCGATGTATAACACCCGAAGTACTTAGAATTCATTACCATTGGATGTAAGCCGGGAACTTGCTTGGCACATATTGAGTCGTTTTTGTCTCAGAAATTTTACCAGTGTTTCTAGCTTATCGTATCATTTCCTGCAAGTGTGTGCAAATTGTTTGGCTGTTTGACATGATTTATACTGTCAGCATCTTATTCGAAGCATGTTGTTATACTAGTGTAAGAGGACAACTTTAAGATGGGCTGGGGGCTATTTTCAGCTAAGCGCCCCTTTTCCACCAGAATTCGTTTGGACTAGGGTTAAGCTTAACCTGGTTTCACCTTGTCAAAATAATTCATTCTATAATATGTTTAACTTGAACTTAGTTTGCACTTATCTTGCCAGACACACCAGCACCAGCTGTTATGGCTGTTCAGCTTATTCTGCCTCTCTGGTATACTCTTTAATATATGAAAGCTACCAGATATACTCACAGTGGTACAGTTTTAGAGCTTTTCTGATTGTAATCTTTCCTTTTTGCTTTTGGAATGGAAAATCACAGCTATGTTATGTCTCTTGATTTTACGCAACTAGGGACTTCTTGTTACCATATCAAGCCTTCCATGCAGAAACCTACTCATGCTTTTCCACCTTATTTTTTTGTTGTAATCAATTGGATCTTCAAAACTGAAATGGTTAATTTGTAGATACTATGATGAAGTTTGCATCTTTTGAGACGATTGTGGAGATGCTATACAAGTATGCCATACCTACACCCAAGGATCAATGTAGCAAATCTCTGCAACTTGGTGTGAGCTTTGCTGGTGGATATGTGGCTGGTGTTTTATGTGCCATTGTCTCTCATCCAGCTGATAATCTCGTCTCTTTCCTCAACAACGCCAAGGGTGCAACTGTTGGCGATGTGAGTGGTCTTGTCTAGCAATTTGGTGGAGCTTCTCGTTTGCTATATACGTCACTCATTTCTTATCGTGCTTAAAACTTTTTTGTTATCAGGCTGTGAAGAAGCTTGGAATTATGGGTCTCCTTACGCGAGGGCTTCCTCTTCGTATTGTCATGATAGGAACTCTCACTGGAGCTCAGTGGGGGATTTACGATGCGTTCAAAGTTTTTGTTGGGCTGTAAGTGTCCTCTCTCTCTCTCTCTCTCACGCGCGCGAGCACACACACACCCACTCTTGCGGTTTTGTCTAACTGCTATCTCTTATCAAATTAATTTGCTTATGGGTTTCATTGATGTACAGGCCGACCACTGGTGGTGCTGCTCCTCCTGCTGCAATTGAGCCTGCAAAGGTGTAGAATTAGCTACAATAGGCCGTGATCAACTTAATCCAAAACCAACTCTTCAGAGAAATAAATATAGTAAATTGATGCTGCTTGGAGGGCGCGCTTAGTGGTCATTCACTAATTTTGATACCGTTGAGGATTCTGTTATTCTAGTTATGTTGACCCTTGAAATTCTTTTTGGTAGAACGGTTAGGTATTCTTATCTTTGAGATTGTTGTGCTTTTGCCCCCGTAACGGAGGAGAAAATAATGGACAGCTTGGGGGGGTTATAGTTGGCTATGTCCACTTCTATTGAGATACAGTTGGTCTCTGCCGATATATCTTTTGGTTTTCCTGTTATCGAAAGGCATGGGAATAGTGCCTGTTTTTCATTGGGACGTGTTAATTTTCATTACATTGCTTGTTCTGTTTACTACTCTAATCAATGACAGCTTTACAAAACCAGATTGCTGATGATCCGCCACCAATCTTTTGCCTAGTAGAGAGGAGGTATGTATCATGGTAGATTTGTTGTGCAGATCCACCACCTGGTAGATTTGCTCTGGTGTGGGTTGGCCTGCCCCAGCCCTCTACCCAGCAGGAGAAAAATCTGTTGACCCGTGTGTATTACGGCAGTTTCGTCCATACCATCGAAAATTATACAAACAAATATAAGGACCTTGGTTCAGGATGTGCTTCATAACCAAACACCCAAAAACATGAGAATTAAGAATCTATTGAGCTTTCATCATACATCATAGATCACTTACTCTGATAATTTACAAGAGCAGTGACGTCACGACAAAAAGTTAATTCTCAGTCCAAGATAAGCATGACGCTCTTATTACTTACAAAAGCAGCTGCAGCTGCTGGTACCAGGGACATGCTTAGCCCTCCCAAAACATAAATGTTACACACATGGTACTGATGCCATTGCAAGACGCTCTAGATGAAATCATCAATAGCCAAGTTCTCGATGGATCCAAAGGTTGCTGGAGGCTCAACCCTCGAATAGTTGGTCATTGACCCTCCCAAAAAGTCCAGCGGGGAGTCATTTGAAAAGGTGGTGTCGTAGACGAATGACATGGCTGTATCATTCACAGTGGGGAAGTATTCTGGAGAGTAGCTGGAAGTATTTACCTCAAAGTCATCAAGCAAATGCTCACTGACAGCATTCCTTGCATCGGTATACACGTCATTAGCATCATGTTCAGCATATACAACTTGATCGGAAGCTTTCCTAGCTTCAATAACCTGCCAAATATGAATAATTAGTTGGCAAGCAAGATTACAGCATCACCACAACTAGAAGAAAGAATCGTTACAATAAGAGCACTACACGTACATAATTATGGTTTTGATGATCTTGATACAGGATGATATAGTCACCGTGTCTTAAGCCATGTGTCTTGACGAACTCCCCTAAGGAACATAAAGCAAAAAACTTGTGAAACAATAATATGTGGAAGTACAACATTGGTGAAGAAAAGGGATCTGAAGATCGCACCTGTATTTTCAAGCACATACATTCGGCTGTTGTTATTTGGCCAGTATCTGTACAAAGTAAACGAAATCCATATCAGCTAATAACACACCGAGTTCCTTCGAAATGCAAGCAAACTCAACTTTTCATTTAAGTAATGCTGCATATTTCAACCGTTGAGGTAAATATCTATTGAGAAGGTACAAAAATATATGTCATGAGGGGCAGATTGCTTAATTGGCAGAAGTACTCTTACAGGAGAATTATGCAAACTCACGTTACATGGTACAAGAAACATATCCCATTTATGTAGGTGTGCTTGAAAAGTGCCATTATACAGGTCATAAACCCTAAAAGGGTCCAATTACAAAACTCTCTGTGGCTATCCTATAGGCTCTGGACCTTGTTTTCATATCAAGAGCAACCAGCTAAGTTCAAACCTGAACTTGAAGCTCCACGCGTGTAGACCATCCATGTCATCCATGCTGACAGCAAATCCCTCCTTGGCCTCGAGAATGGGGAGGTGAGTTTCCGCTGCTTTCTATGA
Organism: Escallonia rubra; assembly: GCA_033065855.1. NCBI lineage: Eukaryota > Viridiplantae > Streptophyta > Magnoliopsida > Escalloniales > Escalloniaceae > Escallonia > Escallonia rubra. The sequence continues at coordinate 472,866 of JAVXUO010002884.1, read as the reverse complement.
TATACCATCATAACAAATAATATCAGGTTTAACAAATAATACACCATCATAGAAAAGTTTAGATGCAAACCTTTGGGAGTATCATTCGCCTGAGGGCGCTTACATCGCTGTTCTTGAGTTCCTTTTTAAATAAAAACCTCAGCCTCCTTGGATCGATAGCCTAAAGCAAAAGCAATAAGGGATGCCAAATTAATACCAAAGTGTCCATCTGCATTTAAATGTGGCTGACAGCGTGGCAAAAATAACTACTGAACGTCGAAGAAAACGTTTCTTGGGGACCTGATATACACGTTACAACATGTGATGACCTATGACAGAGTAACCATTGACGCCTCTACGAGTGTCAGGACACAATTGTGGCCACTATGTCCAAACATGGTTGCTCCTCAAAATTCCTCGAGTGGAAAATTTTGGAAACCCCGAAAGCCAGTTGACAGAACCACCGTTGGGTTAATATCTGACGGCTGCTATCTAGAGGCGTGGTTCTCTTAGAAGGAAATGCAGAGGCACAATATACTAGAAGGACTTTGAAAAAATTAAATGCGGTTACTGTCAAGCGCTAGAATTGCCATGCGCAGTAAGGAAAGGCCAGTAAACCTTTGTTCTTGTGTGGTAGTGGAAGAGAACAAGGTACCCGACATAACCACACTCCACGTTTGTAATGAATCACAATCTAATACTGGATAAGTCATTATAGCTCAATACCGAAATCCAGTTAAGACTGAAAGCAATGCAGTAACCTGAGCATCGTTCGTTTAATTTAAAGTTTCTGCTTTCAGAAGTACAAGTCTGGAAAACTTCAAATACATAAATTTCCATATTCAAGTTGTCTATATGTTAAACACGTCCTTGTCGTAGAGCCAAAAGAACTAAAGAGCCTTCTTTTCCTGTTTTCTGTTACTCCCTTAATTCTGCAGTACAACAGAAAAAAGGAGCCTAACAATGCTACTTCATATCTTGAGAAATATTAATCTTAAAAACAATAGAAAGGCATATAATGTCATCTTAATGACACACGGTATAAAGATAAGTGCTAGTGCTAAAAGTCTCTGTCTATCACGAGCACATTCTGCATGTGCTTCCCTTCGAAATAAAGAGCAAACACGGCTTTGTTCAAACGGTGGGTAGAAAAACCTGTCGGGGTGGGGGGCGTAAAGGGAATTGCTAAGGAAGGACACTTCTCCTCAGATATAAGCAAAAAGATTAACGAAAAATTCTAGTACTCCCTATCTACAATTTTTTTATTTTTTGTTTCATACACAAATTTCACAGTTTAAGGCATCTTTTTATCAGATCTGCTCACTCTGACAAATTTCAACATCTAAGATTTAGGGGAATCATCTCAAGTCCAACACTGTCACATTATGTCCCATTGAACACCAACAAATGTGCTTTTTCCATGTTTTTTCCATATATTGGTTGGAGACGTACTATTGTGGAGTAGCGAAAGTGATCTCAAATTGGTCATGGTCTACTCCAACATCTAAGAAGTTTTAAGAAATTCAGCGGTGTTGGAAGCAATAGCTACAAGGTCACAAAATGAATGGCTAGCTACACGTGGACTGTGTTTATACATACCGCTGTTTATAACTGGAGAAAAGTAACGAAATACTCTTAAGTTATACATGCATGGTATTACAATTTGAGTTCCGTTCCCTTTGAGCTCCGAAAATTGGCGCTAACAATATAAAGCTTTTAGCGACACGTCTCGAGCTCAAATAAATCGTGGTGCACGGTATGGGTTGATAAGATGATAGTCATGTAATGAGGTAATGGTAAGATCATAATTGTTAGTTTCTTATAGTGCTTAAAATTTCAAATTTAGCAATCACAGCCAAATTAATATCAAAATAATTATCTCACAAATAGTCTTCGCAGTAAAGACCGAGGAAGATATGCATAAGTGAGATCTAAAAGTTTTAAGCTCTCTCCCGGACCACTCTCCCCACCCCCAAGGCAAGTAATTTAGTTACTCAAGAAAGTACAATAGACTGATAAACAGCCAAAAGTGCTTTGACTTCTTGAGATTAGACGTGAAGTGGGGTAGAATGATGAGGAAAAAAAAATCCCATCAGAAACTGGAAGAGAAATAAGAGGTGTTCAAAGGAAGTAGCTAATTCACTTGGCTTTCCAAATCTGATCACCTGGGCAGCTCAGGACTGAGTCAGAAACATAAGCAAAATATAAATCCATCATTCTCCTAATAAAAAATGTTTGCACACAATTAAATCATCGTTAAAAGGGAAAAAGAAAGAAAGGACTCACACGTTCGGGCAGGGGAGGCGGCACGTAGGAGCTAAAGGGCAGGAGCAGGAGATTGAGAGAAGATCGCCTCTGTCTGGCCATCCTTTTCTTCCGCTGGACACCAACTCGGGTCGCGGCGACAAGGTCGAGACCCGACTCGGACGGGTCCGACTCAGCACCAGTCATGCTGTCCCCCTGCATTGTGACAAAATTGGCTCCTCCTCCCATGGCAACGCCACCACCTGCCACCACACCACACGCCTCGATTTTCTCCATCACTAGCGCTAGGGTTAGGGTTTCCGGGATTGTGAGTGGTTGGGCACTTAATGTTGCACGGTGGAGGTAAAAAGAGAAGGCTAGTGTTACTAGTGGCGGTACTAGGATTTGGGTTTTTTCCATAATTAGCAAGGACACGGTGATTACGATCACACAAGGGTCCGATCTGATTGACATTTGTGCAACGCCCATTCATGATGAATTTGGGTTATTTTGTTTTTTATGCCCAAAAAACTAAGTTAATGAGGCGAGTAATGACATGCACAGTGTCACAAACTGGGGTTAATGGGGGGAAAAGGGTTGGGTTTAATCTGATCTGTTGGGGTTGTTGTTTAGTGGGGGTGGGAGCTGGAAAAGAAAAAGGGTAGCAGGATTTGGGTACGGTGGTGGTTGCTAATTACGAGCGGGTATGGCCAATTGGGAAGGTGACGGATGGAAGGTGGAGGGGGCTGAGTTGGGGGTTGGGAGGAGGTACAGGTGTTGAAAAAGCTCTGAGGCAAAATCAATGGCGGTTTCCTCCCTCCTCTCTTTTGTTTTGTGCTTGTTATTGGAGTCTCCGTCTTTCCTGTTAAACGAGACAAGGAGGTGTCCTTTTTTTTTTTTTAGTTATTACACACGGCACCCCTGAAGTTTACCCTAAACTACACACGGCTAGATCTAAGTATTTTTATCACTCTCTGCCCCCTCTAGTTTGTCATTGTGTTACACATGACTCATTTTCGTTAGGGTTCTGTTAGAAAAAATTAGGGCAGTATTAATTTATTACGATATCCCAAAAATACCCTTTTGACTTCCTCCTCTCTCACCAGAAAAAGCAAGCTACCCCGCCATTGATGACATCTGCCATCACCGCCGGCGGCCATCCACTGCCCACTTACACACAGGCACATACGTACAGAGAAGTTCGTGGTTGGAAAGAGGATAGAAGTAACAAAGGAAACCTTATTTTCGATGCAATCTCCTCACAAATCAATTCCCTAAAGTACACAACCCAAGCTAAATTCCCGATGAAAGATTCATCGCAAAAACACCGTTTACCGAGTCGAATCTAGAACCCCCTGGATGATGACGACTCCTCGTTCAGCGTATTGTCGTGGCCGGAAGAATCGATCGTCGCCTGGATGACGACGGCTCCTCGTTCGGTACACCAGGAGAGGATTCCTGGCTGTACACGGTACACCAGGAATCCTCTCCTGGTGAATCTCAGCACCAGATCAGTAGACAAAAGTCGCTAAAGTTGATGAAAGCAATAAATGATATGTTTTTCCTTGGGTGGCCAGCATCGAGTGCAATCCCCTGAAGTTAGAAAGTAGTGTACACAAAAAGTTTGGCGAAGTCAAGCAGACTTTGAGGTGAGTTGTCATCTGCAGAAGAAAAGAACAATCAGGGAATAAAAAAATAACATGGTAGCACTGAAGTTTGAAAACCCAGTTGAGACCAAGACATAATGCTAACTCAAAGGCACCAAATTCGTCAACAACACTGATCATATCGATAGTTGCTCCTATTGGAGTCCACTCCCGATTGAACAAAACCAGCCCAACCCTGAATTTTTTATTTGCGGGAGAGCCTAAAACCGAAATGGAGCCTCCCGATTCAATGGACAATCACTTTAAATGATGCCACACAAGCAACATAATTTTCTAGAACATGTGGGCAAATCCTAGTTATTAGGGTAACTTTAATGGTGACATAAATTAGGAGATCAATATTGGTCTCCTATCAAAACTTTCGATAGAACTTGCTTGACCAACTCTTTGCTTGAGGCATTGCCATAAAGCAAGCCATAAACTTGAGGTGGGTGATTCCTTGAGTTATCCCCCTCGGAGCTGCTGTTACAGGTATTCGAGAAATGGTGTCAAAATTGACCGTCATAAGGATAAGAGCCCCACACTACTCATAGTCAAGAGGCATATTTTACAGATCAAGCCAACATTCAAGCCTCAAGTCTAAAGCAGACAATACTCGTGCGCACAGTAGGAAAATTCTGAACACTAAAAAGATCCTTGGCAAAATCTTGCAAAAGTAAGCTCAAAATTTTCCAAATTTATCATGGGACAAGCCGAAGTTACCCTTCGTTTGTGCTTAGCTCATAACCTACCTAGGACACGGTAGTTATAGAATATTCATCCGCCTTATCATAAAACAAGCGCATGCTCTCACACAACCTCCAAGGATATATGACCTCGTCTCTTCGTTGGCTTGTGAAAACTCCGAGTCCCTTGTGCCGAAGCATCGACCAGGTCGCAAATTCAAGTGATGTCTACTTAGATTTTTTTAATAGTCTTTCTCGGTGTTTTGGTAGTTGACAATATGATCCTCATTTATTTTGTTTGCTCCTTTTAGCATTTTTCTGAATAATACTTCCTTACTAATCAAAAATAATATTGATAAACATGACACATCACCTCTTAAAAAAGATGAGAACGAGTATTCACTTTGGTCAAATTTATTGAACTTCTATGATGTTAAAAGAAAATAATACTAATATGCCTCTTGAAGAAGATCCTCATGAAATAGCTAGATGAGAACATATATTGAAATATATGAAAACACTCTTATGTTGTTGGATACGATTTGCCAACACAAACCGAAATCCTTTTGGATTGCCCTAGAAACCAGGCCCAACGTGTATATCATTGGATGAACAATTGTATATAACCTTGTTTGTCTTCTCATTTGAAAAAGAAGTGGTATCTGCAAGTGGAGAATATGCAATTGTAGATATAAACGAACACGTGTTGGATTCAACAAGGTCTAATCTAATTAGGGGGTCTAACGGGTCATACAATGTTGACTATTTATTTGACTTGGATATTAGTTAATTAAATTGACTAAATAACATTATGGGTCGACTTAAATTGTTTTTTTGTTGGTAAAGGTCCCTTGTATTATATCAACATCAAAAATAATATGTATCCATTGTTTCTATGTCTACATCTACATTTACCTTCATATTTACAACTCACGTGATGTCTTACCTTCTATACATCCATTTATACAACAACATTACCAATGCAGTTATACTACCTTTTTCCTATTAGTAATTGCTTATAAATGTCCTATATTTTCACATAATGAGTGATTGAGAGTATTGGCAGTGTCACGCCCCAAAAATTATTTATTATCGGAGCGTAAATGATCGAATAAACGAAAATCAGAGAAAATCTTAAAATTATCAAAAAATCTCCCAAAAAGGTCATTCAGAGCATACACTAATAATTCTCAAAAGGTATATCAATAAATGACATATTGGCCTAAAACTTTTATACAATCCAAAAATTTCTCCAACATAGAATTTCAAAACAAAACCTAAGTAATACCAACTTGTCTTAGTTGATTACACGTAAATGTCAATATTAATCCTGAAATAAGGCAGCTAACTCTTGATCACACAGCTAGCATTTCAAATACAAAAATCCCACCTACTGATCACCTGAAAGGAAAAACAATAAGGGAATGAGTCAAATGCCCAATAAGGTCGCTCAAATAACCAATCAAACAAAAGCGAAAATATATGAGAAGCAAAATTTCGGAAGCACAAAAGTTTCAACGGAACAGACATTAAACCAAATTTTGAATGTCAAAATATATCTGAAAGACAAGATTTCAAAAGCACACCAGATTTGACTGAACAGAGGTAAAACCAAATACCAAATTCCAGAATATATATGAGTACGGACACATACACTAGAGAGCCATTCAGAAAGTGGTCGCATACGTCATTACTGACATATGAGGCCGGTTCATAGAAGTAAGATCGCGATCTCTAGCTCAATTCTCGCTGTGCTAGTCCACATTCCAATCCACGTGAGTAAGTTGAAAATAAGTCACATACACTGTGACATAGCTTATAAAGTTACCAAAATAAAAATCTCAAGACATCCGTTATCAAATATCGGACATGTCAAACAATATACAAAGTTTACGAAATAATAAAAATCATTAATCACCGAAACAAACGATATCAATAAGGCAAATTCTGAGAAGAAGAATCACTTAACTTAATTCGAAGAATTTCAAATTTCAAAAGGAATTAAGGACTCACATGAACGGTTGGTTCATCGCTGATTCGAATTTCAAAAGTAAACCCTAACCTTAATCAAGCCTTTAAGAAAACAAATCCTCAAGCACCACTTTAGAACTCAAGAGCTTCTCAAGCCTTTTCCTCTCTCTCTCTTTCTACCGCAAGGAAAAAAAAGCAGAGAACCCCAAAAAGGTTGGAAAGAAAATAAGACAACTATTTATATGGGACAAATATATTAAGTTTTTCATTCGACCGAAAATCATAGTTTTCATTCGACCGAAACCAACAGAGGTGAAAATGATTCAAATTTTTTTTTTCAATTTGACCGAAAATATGTTTTCATTCGAATTAAAACTTTTAATTTGAATGAAAACTTCAGATTATTTTTTTCTTTCAATTTGACTGAAAAACATGTTTTAATTCAAATTAAAACCTTTAATTCGAATGAAAACTTCAGTACTCGCTATTCACAATTTTAAATACTTTTCGTTCGAAGTAAACCCATTTTCATTCGAAACAAAATTATTTTCATTCGAAGCAAATCCTATTTATATTCGAATGAAACCACTATTCATCCGACCGAAATTTTCAGAAACGTTAACCACCATTTTCTCAATATTATCAAAAAGACCACAAATTTATTTACTTAAAATAATAATTTCGTACAAGGAAAAGAATTTTTTCGGGGTATAACATGCATGGGCTTTTTTCCAGCTAAATGTTCTGTATTTTACCCATTGTTGAATAACAGCCAGACATCCTTGCACAGATGAAGCCTTGCATAGACGAGGCTTTTATTGTTGCCCTTTAAGGAGCTTAATATGCAAATTAGAGTGGCAAATATGTTTCTCCTTTTGGGGTACTTTCGGCCCCGTACGCTTATTATATTTGTTTTCTGTTTTCATTTTCATGATTTTCATATTCAGTTTGAAAATCTGTTCCTATACTTTTATCATTTTCACCAAAAAAAATTTTGCTATTTTTTCTTATATTGAGTTAAGTTTGAGTGAAAAAAAGATGAAAACACCTTGGACGTGTTTTCAGTTTTTTTTACTATTTGAGTAATTTTATCCAAAACGAAAACAGAAAATGATAAAAGTACGCAAATTTTTTTTTTCCATCATCATTGCTAAAACCAGAAAACGAATTTGATAAACGTACGAGGCCGTTTCTGAGGTCGATGCGGGAGAAGTATCTATGACACTAGACTGTCCAAAAAGGCTATCTATGTGTATAGGGTTTTCTAGGTCTTTTTTCTTTCTTCTACATAAATACTTTATAAATTTTAGTAAATAATTGGCGATATGTATACAACCGACGTGTAAACTCCAATATAGTGAGGGGTCTAGGGATGGCAATGGGGCGGGTCGGATGCGGATCTGATAAAATCAGAACCCGCCTCGCTAGTTATGAAACGTTGCCCCGCCCCGCCACCGGGTTCTATTTATAAAATACCATAACCGATCCTATGTGAATCTAGGAGACCCGTACCCGCCCCGCTCCGAACCGTTCTGCTTGGTTTGGCAAAAATATCACATTTTTTGAATATATATTACAAAAACTTTATCACAAAAAATAAACTACACACATTAGACTAATGTCTGAAAATCCTAATGTCTGAAAATCCTAAAGAATATATTAATGTTTAAACTACACATAGTTGGTTGGTTTTTCCAAAATCGAAGAAGATGCAGTGGTCTTCGGGTCAATCTCAGATTGTGTGGTCGGCGGTGGAGTCGAAGAAGATGCGGTAGCCTTCGGATCGATCTCAGATTGTGTGGCCGGCGGTGGAGTCGCAGAAGATGCGATGGCCTTCGGATCGATCTCAGATTCTCGGTGAGAGACGACCGGCGGTGGAGTCGAAGAAGATGCCGTGGCCTTCGGATCGATCTCAGATTCTCCGTGAGCGACGACCGGCGGTGGAGAAGACGCAACGGAGTCGGCGGTGGAGGAGACGCAGCGGAGTCGCAGAGAAGAGAAGACGCAGCGTCGCAGCGGTGCCGGTGGCTCTTTGGAGTCTGCTGAAGAAGAGAGCGCCGAGTGAGAGAGAGAGAGAGAATAGATGATCTAGGATTTTAGTTTAGGACAAAAGCTTATATATATTACATGATGGACGGCTAGGATTAACTATGTATAGGGTATGTATATCGGGGCGGGTACGGGTCGGATCACGGGGAGGGTTAGGCAGAATACCATACCCGATCTTAACCCGCTGCGGGTTTAAAAAAAAATTACCATACCCGCTCCATGACCCCGGTCAAAGTCAACATAATCCTCTCCTATAGGAGCAGGGCGGAGCGAATATTCTGCGGTTGCGCGTTGAATTGCCATCCCCTAGAGGGGTCATTTGTCATTTCTGCTTTTCCGAATTAAAACTTTGGGGGAAAAATTGTAACCCGTTTTGCACTTTGCCCGACATATATTAGAGCCCTAGCTACATTTTGGGGTGGTCCGACTGAACCCTCAAAACCCTAATCCTGCAACTGAAACCACATCGTCAATGGCGGAGGTCAGGAACGACGAAGAAGTACACACATTGCCAGCGAAGCGAAAGCCTGATATGGACAACGAAGACATCGATAAGCCCCAAGACGACGACGCACCAAAGAAGCCCAAACTCGAAACTTCTTCTAATTCGTCTGTGGCCGACGAGACGAAGCCGGATGAAGACGCCGATAATGAAGAAGAAGAAGAAGAAGAAGAAGAAGAGGAGGAGGATTACGAAGACGATGATGATGACGGGGACGATGACGATGCTGATGAGGATGACGAGGATGAGGAGCATTCTAATGGCCAAGTTGAAATTGACCCCAAGGGCAAGGGAGTTATGAGGGATGACAAGGGCAAAGGCAAATTAATCGAAGAATCAGACGACTCGAGTGATGATGCCGCGAGCGAATCGAACGGTGACAGCGATCTGTCCGACGATCCGCTGGCGGAGGTCGACTTGGATAACATCCTTCCGTCCAGGACTCGGCGCCGTGTGGTTCGACCTGGCGTTTTCATCTCTAATGAGCTCAGCAAGGACGACGATAGCGATGCTTAACTCAGAGAGGTTAGTACAAGAATTCCGCAAATTTTTAGGTCGACAGTAGTTCTGTTTTGATGAGGTTGCAATGTCGACTATGGCCTATTAGGGACAATGCTGTAATCTTGGTGAAGACTGTTTTGGATTTTAGACGTCTATTCTATTTAATTAATTGGTTGTTCCCTTCTAACAAGCTGCATTATAAGCGTCTCTCTGCGATGATTTATTCGAGTACAAAATGCTTTTAATGCTGTGGAAGATGGTTGAGTTTTTGTTCGAGTTAAGAACGTTTTGGTGCTTTTGACCAGGATGTTCCAAATGAGTGGTTTATATTGCGAAACTGGGTAGTTGGTAGCATGATGGTGGATACTCATATTTAGTTGGGAAATCTTTATAGACTTTATGTTGCATCATATGCAACTACAATCATTTTTCTCTTTCCAATTCGCGAGTGTCCATCAATACATTGAGGTTGCTAGGTGTGCTTGGTTATGTTATAAGCAAGATAATGATGGTTAATTTAGGGTCGTTACTCTGTTGGAATCAATTTACTGGTTGATGCTCTTTATAATGCCCTAGGTAATGCTACGGTTGCAGACAAGATACTTGTGGTTGAAACCAGTTAAGTTCTCTTTAGTAGGTATTCTGACGCTTCTCTTCACCTGCCCTGACAATGTTCGGTAGTCATCCTTGTGTTTTAAAAGAGACATAGACAAGTTCAGATCAAATTATCTCCCCTCTGCATGCAGTTAGCATTTACCACGTGACTTAGTTTCCCTTTTACTGTTTCTCTTTCCCACTCATAAATTCAAGGAAATTTGAATTGAATGTCATTCCCTCTACAAGTGTGAGTACTAAATTGGAAAATCATGGTCTCTCATTTATGCCAACACAGGTTATTTCATTGAGACCTTTCAGTTATGTACTTTTTGTTTAGAAATCGAAGTGTTCTCGCTTAGCAAGGTGAAGTTCTCTTGAAATGAAGTGCAGAGCAAGATGGATTCCATTCCCATAGATTTATCTGTAATATCAAATCATAGCATTAGAGTCTCTAGTGACTTATTTGCCTAAGGATAAGCTATCAGAAGTTTTAGCAGGTAGCGGTGATTATACTACCCTAGGAACTGGTAAAACAGTAAAAGTTTAGTAGTTTTGGCATTTCAGCTTTGAGACACCAGAAAGCCTTTGTTGACAAGAGAGGACTCGGTCGACTGTTTTTCCGTGTCATTCTCCAATTTCTTTGGCTAAGTGAGGTATGAAGTGTCCTGGGTTTGGTTTTGTAGCTGTATTTCGTTTGTGGGAAAGTATTCAGTGCAAATTTGCAGAGTCAGTAGGAAGATTCATCTTCTTTCCTTGGTTACTTAAGGTGCATAATTTTTGAACAACAACGTGGATAACAAGCCTAAAGGATAAAGCAAAGGCTGAAACAGTTGAAATGAAAGGGCATTACTTGAATGCTACTGTGGGTACATAACATCATTTAACCAGTAGCGAAGAATTTGAACCATGATTTCCAGCTGGATGAATATAAAATTTCAAGTAAATATGTTTGAACAAAATGATTAATCTAGCAATATAGACTTTGGATTTATTTATTACAATTGTATATTGTTATACGTATTATTAGATAGGAACCTTTTTGTTTATTTTTTGAATTCAAACAGTGTGTTCGAGTTCTTTTTAACCTAACTGGAGATTAGGCGCCACACCTATTCAAAATATAAAGTCCTACTACATCAAATGAGCAATGAGCTCAGCATCGTTTTAAAAGAAGAGTATTTTATGACATATTTCTATGCTTCGATCAATAACGCAGGAGGGGAGATTGATGATGGGACTCTGTAGCCAAAATGTGAATGCTTGGGTGGATGTGCCGAGACACAAGGAGGGATAGAATGAGGATATCTGCAATAATGCAGGAGGGGAGATTGATGAGAATGTTGCCCACGGGGGTGCGGCCGCGGGTGGGGGGGGGGGGGGTGGTGGGGTGAAGGGAAGACATTACAGGACGTCAGTTTGCCCAACAATGTTGTATAGTTCAGAATTTTGGGACTCTGTAGCCAAAATGTGAATGCCTGGGTGGATGTGCGGAGACACGAGGAGGGATAGAATGAGGATATCTGCAACAAAGTGGGGGTTACGCCAGTTGAGGAAAAGCTGAGGAATATCGCTTGAGATGGTTTGGTCTTGTCCAGTGTAGGCCTTTGTTTGCCTCTATAAGACGAAGTGATTTATTCCAAGTTGATGGGGTAAAACGAGGTAGGAGTAGACCAAGATTAGACGGGGAGAAGTAGTGAGAAAAGCCTTGATTGCTGAGTCAATAAATAAAGCCAAGGAAGACTGATATAGAAGTAGGGTTTACAGTGATCAATCTTCTTTTGTGCCTGGTAGAACGGGGTGCAGTTAGAAGGGTCATGGGGTGATAGAAGAAGTAATAAGATGAGAAGAAGAAAGGAAGAGCAGTGAAAGGAAGAGGAAAGCAGAGTGTGAGCATACCAGGACCTCTGTTGAGGGACGCAGTGAGAGAGGTTGAGTGAGTCTATGAGAAGAGACACCTGTCCCCTAGATTGACAGGCAGAGGAAATCAGCTTCTTTTGTTACTCCGTTTGTTCTTCTTTGATTCTTCTACTTTTCTTCTCCGTGTTTTTGTCTGCATGCCGCCTCTCCCATTGAGACTTTGGGAAAGCAAACTGAGGTGATTACACCTCAACTCCGCTATGTTGTGTGACTTTATGTGTTTCGCTAGTAAGGAATTAAACCATTTGAGGCGTAAGTGAAAGCTCACTTTAACTACTATGCTTGTTATGTGTGCTTTGGATGCTATGCGATTTAGTGATTTCACTAGAAATTCCTTAATAACTATAAAAAAATTTATAAGCTGATTTTGTCTGAATCTGCTAAAATCTATGGTTGCCAGCCTTTCACTTCTACTCAAGAATGCAGTGTGTAGGCAGCAAGAAAAGAGTCACTAGTTCTGGTCACTGCAATTCAAGGTTCAACTTGTTCAGAAGAATCAGACTGACTTTACCGAAATCTGAAACTGCTCCACCTTTTGCTCTGTGGTTATGCTGACCAGTGATGCAGTTCCACTGCCCTTTTGTTAGTAACACAGAAATGCACAAAGAATCAGACGAAACACTCCCTTATTTAAATGCAAGTTTGAAATGCTGAATCTCATCCTTTTCGCATGTTATTGGATACCTCTTTGATCCATCATATCAACTGTATGCTGTGTTGTAGTAGTAGTAGTTTTGAACATGGTTAGGTACTAAGGTAGACTCTGAGAGTTTGCCACAAGTATTAACATTTTGAACATGATACTTTTGAGCATGTTATTATTGTGAACTGAACCTGTTATTGTGAATAGCACGACCCATACGGGCGTCAGAGATAATGCTGCTATAGTTTGACGTGATGGACACCTTCCATTTACCAGTAAGAAGCTTTTTTATGTTTTTCTGCTTGGTTCATATACAAGGATTTTTAGGGCATTCTGAGATTTATAATTATCAACAAAGCCATCTCTTTTCGTCTGCTAAGAAGTCTTTTGATTGTTTTAATCTTGAAGCAACTCAAGGTTTTCTCTGGATTTTATGTCTGGATTGTTTTGGTGGTCTTAGGAACGAAGTACGAGATGTCCGTGGTTTATTAGGCCCCGTACGTTTACGATATCCCTTTTCTGTTTTCATTTTCTGTTTTCGTTTTCATAATTTTCGTATTCAGATAGAAAATTTTATTATTTTCACAAAAAAATTTAGTTACTTTTTCTGTCGGATTTGCGTACTTATATCATTTTCATTTTCACTTTTGTATTGGTATCCTATTATTTATAATATATATACCCTACGAGCCCCACACCCTCCCCGTCCCCCCACTCTCTGCCCCCGTCCCCCCACTCTTCCCCCACTCTCTGCCCTTTCCAACAATCTTCCCCATCTACCGCCGCCCAAAGATCTGCGACTTTCATGGCTTCCGATTAAACGCAGGGGCTTCAAGATGGGCGATTGCCATGGGTTCCAGATGAACGCAAGACTTCAAGATGGACCACTGCCATGGCTTTCACCGCCCCAAGAGGTGGTGGTCTAAATGACGATAAACGAAGCGATTGGAGAAGATCTTTCTCTTCACCTACCGGATCTCTCTTTTTTTGTTTGAAATGGTGTTACGGTGGTTTGATTGGCCATCGTGGGTTGCGATTGGAGAAGAAATTGCAACGATGGTCGGTGGTTTATGGTGGCTGTGTGACGTAGTGGCGGTTTATGGTGGCTGTGTGCCATCGCTATGTCGTTAACCGTGCCCGATCTGGTGCAATGGTGGTTATGGTGGCTGTGAGGCGACGAAATGGCCGGAGGAGATGAGGTTTGAGTGTTGAGTGATGGGCATGGTGGCTGTGGTGTGATTCTTTGTGGTGGTTCCGTGACAGCTCTGGATAAATCTGGGTGGTGCCGTGGTGGTGCTAGGGGAGAGAGAGAGGGAGGGAGCAGGATCTGTTGTGTCAGATCGGGGGAAGACTTTTTTGGGTTTTTTCTGACATTGAGTTCAATTTTTCGAAAAAAGGTGAAAATACCTTTGGGCTGTTTTCATTTTTTTTGAAACTGTTTGGATATTTGGATCCAAAACGAATACTGAAAATGATAAAAGTACGCAAAAAAAGCATCTTTTTTATCATCATTACAAAAAACGAAAACTAAATACTGTAAACGTACAGGCCCTTAGTGACTGGTTTTCTTTCTAAGTTTTGCGAAGGGAGTTTCGAGTCCATCTTACGTTAAACTTTATTTCCCCACTTCCTTCTTTGTTTACCAGTCAAAGCTATCTATTTAGAGGACTTAACTTAAAATACAATGTAAACCACATCGGAGGACTTTTCGACCAGCATCCTAATGAAGATCAGCAGCTATGGAATCACACATCTTCGGGAGCTTACTCAGTCAAATCAGCATATTCTCTACTCTTTAGACAAAAAACCAATCACTTGAGAAGTATGGGACACATAACCACACTCCCTTCTCTGGAAACAAAATTCTGGGAAGCTGTCTGGTCTCTTCCAGTGCCTCACAAAATGAAGTTTCTCGTTTGGCAAATCTTATGGGATCGGTTACCGCTCCAGTCAACTCTCCATCGCTTTAATATTACCCCGACAAATTCATGCCCCATATGCCTAAATGAGCCAGAAACAATTGATCATCTATTCTTATCATGCCCAAAGGTTCGTCCTATATGGTTTGGAGGACCCGCATGTATCAGATCTGATTCAGTCTGGACCTCTTTTCGGGAATGGCTTATAGCATGGCTTGAACACACTTTCCATAAAAGCTCATATATGAACATCACTCAGTCTATCATTACCACCCTCTGGGGTATCTGGACGCATCGTAATCATCTTATTTTCCGCCAAACTGAGTTCAAACCCTCTGCAATTACTCGAAGCATACAAGATCTTCACCGAACAATCACTAGAGCCTACGATAAACTCACAGCCTTCAACGCCGTAACGGCTCAGCCTACCTTTCAGAAGCTTCCAGTTCCCTTTGATTTACATAACAATGACGTATCTTGCACTTGCCGGCAACGAACTCCTATCCAACTGTACATGTCTATTTGCTTTAATAAAAAAACTCTTGAAAGCCGGGATAGGCATTTCGTGCCTCAATCATCTTCATAAACGGTGTGGATCTGCTGCAATCTCCACTCCAGCTTCTGATCAAACAGCAGCACTAGCTCGGGGAATTCTAACTGTGGTAAAATGGGCGAAGCATAGGAATTTATTTCATATTAAAATTCTTACTAATTCCAAGCTTCTCTTATCTCAGATGACGGACATTGAAGATATCCCAACTCAAGTGGCACCAGTTTTATATGACACCTGCTGATCTTCATTACTGCAGCATTGACAGGATTACAGATTTGCATTTAAAAAAGGCCAGATCTTTAGCAGCTTTTGCGTGTCATGCCCGTATCTCCGTATATCAAGACTAGGTACAAGAGACAGTGCTGCAATGAGATCTCTCTCTCTCTACATCATTTTGTGATCCCTCGCTTTTGCACAATCTTCTATTTTGGTGTCACTTGTCTCTTTTGTTGTTTTCCCTTTGTATCTGTTTATATGCCTCATGGTTTCTGTAGCGCCACTGTAATGGCAATCTCTGTAAACACTTTTATTATCTATGCAATTCTCTCTTTATCAAAAAAAAAACTTAAAATACATTTTGGAGCGCAGTGTTTCATGAGTTGGCTGTCATGATTATGGTATCTTGAGAAGAAAAAAAGAAGTTTATGTTTTTATAATCTGGCTCAAAGTGAATTAATATTTCTTATGAACTACGGTTGATAGCGAAGAACAATTTGAGCGGGAATATGAAAATGGAGAGGAACAGTAACAGAGAAACGAGAATCTTTAGAGAAGTTGGATATTTCCTTGCATAGCCTTGAAATACCATGTGAGATCACACCGGTGACCTTTGCGCGATTCTTGAAAATGCAAGCGGGAATTTACAACTGAGCTTTGTTGAAAATGCACGTGAGCGGCATGAGCTTTGTTGTTAACTGCCTGTCATGTGAGTTGCACGTGGAGACAACTTGATTCTGAACTGCAACTGTTGCGGCTCTGTGCTGTCCTTCCTTAGAAATGCCACTGTCTCTCCTTCTTGGTAAGTTGTCTTCAGTCCTCATCTTGACATTATTTGTGCCTGCAAAAGAAACAAAACGACATGCAATTGCATATTTTGGTCACTATCCAATCAAAATGTGACAATGCAAAGATCACAGGCTCCAAATTTGGACGGGAATTTCTTATGACATGGGGCCTGAAGAGTTGGAGAGATTAGATGGGTCACATTGAACATGGAATGTAGTCCAGGCCTTTTGAACAGAGTCTGGACCCTGGTCTGCATGTTATTAACCCACTTGCTGTGTGTGAGGTTTGAGGACTCCCATTCATCAATAATCCTTCACTGTTCACTAGATGTGCAAAAAAAAGTTTTTTTTTTTTTTTTTTTGGGGGGGTTCTCTCGCGTCATTTAAAACTGGTAGATCACAAAGAGTTTTGTGTGTTCCGTATATTTTAAGATTGTTGATAGTCAAATGGTCCTTGAATCACTATGTATGTGGTCCTGTATCCTTTTTGTTGCCCCAACTCGAGTACATATCTTTTCTTCAAGTAACGTTGCACATGTTTCCCTCTACGTGCTCTCGGGATTGTATTTGCGTCATCAGCCGTACATCCAACATCAAAGCAAAAGAAGAAAAATGATGACAGCAAGATCAAAAGCTACACCACTGAATTTACAGACCACAACGGACCAGAGATAAATCTTGGCACTGCCCATAGCTAGGAACCTGCCTGCCTGCCTGTCTGGAGGAGGCCGAGGCCGAGGCAGGGACCATTTCTATTTCTCTCCCTCTTATGTCAAGGTTCGATTTCCCTCTCACACACACACACACACAAGTTCGTAATTCTTAACGGACAGAGGACCACAAATTCATCTGTATGCATGCGTTATTATATGGCGTGCGTCTTCTTCTGAGGCTTTTCTTTAGGTTTTGTCCCGGAAATTTGAAGCAAGGACCGCCTTCCCTGATTGAAATGAGGAATCAGTGTGATGAATTTGCAGCCTCACATGCACCGAGTTTTCACAATGGTTTAACTGTGGTAACAAGAGGATGATTTGATGGTCTTTTCCCGAATATATGTATGATGTATCACGTGGATAGATGGAGTTCTAACAAATGATGGATGAGGCATATGAAGATGGAATTAATGATGATGACCCCCCACCCCCACCCCCACCCCCACCCCCACCCCCTTAGAAGAATATATCCTTTGATGCCTTTCACCATCAATTATTGTCTGTAATTATATAGCAGGTGGAGTTACAACGACTACTAAACAAATCCTCTTCTTCCTTTTGTTTTGGTCTCTAATTACTCCCTCCCTCCCTCCCTCCCTTTCAACCAAGTCTCATTCCATAGTTTTTTTTGGTTGGAGTCTCATCCCATAGTTTGTCGTGCAGCAGTCGATGTAAAGAGCGTCACCTCTTATTGCGTATTAGTTGTTGATTTTGTGCACAATGCCGAGACAAATTTTGACAGCCTTTTAGTTCCTCTCTCCACTCCCACGCCCACCCCACCACACCAAAACCCCGCCCTCTATTTATTTTATTCAACCAAAACTAGTACTCCTTTATATTATGCATTCTTAATGGACATGTTGGCTCATACTTGAACCGGTGCCAGCATATTTGTCTTCATCTTTTATTACCAATGCTAAAACCATAAGCTTTGGTTAGCTCATGCTCGTGCGCTGGCCGCCTAACCGGCGGCTCAGCCTTCAATGATCTTAGTCAAATCTATTCTAATGTTTTAACTCCCAAGCTTTTTTATATTCTGGTTCATCAGAATTTCTTTCCAAAATAGTGAGGCCGGCAAGAACCTTTGCACTCCAACATTTGGCAATACTGCGGGATTGAATTGATAAATGCATTCTTAGTTTGGTAATATGCACTTGGACACTTTTATTTACTTTATGCTCGCAATCGCAAGATAGATTGTGTCGCTGAACATTATTAAAGCTTATTTAGTTCATTTAATATCGGATAGTTTACTTTTTATCATTAAAAGTTGCTTATCAACATATTACTGAGGTGCAATTTTGACTTTGAGCAAAATGGTTCCCAAAAAGGAAGAGGAAAAAAGTTTGATCATCATCGCATTTGGATGCCTAATTAACTTTAAAAAATGACTACTCTCTTAATTAACTTTAAAGAAAAATTGTATGTGCACGCCTCCACTACTTTTTCACCCAATAAGACATATTAGTAGTAGTTGTAATATATATTCTCTCTCCTAAAAGATTTCTATCATATAGGGAACTGATCCGTTGATAGTGCTAGCAAGTTGTTAGCACTGTTTGGCCGTCCGCTACATAATGTAGTGAACGATAATTTACCGTCTGCTACATTATGTAGCGGACGGTGAAAACATTCGCTATTGTGGCGCACGATCTGGCCGTCCATTCACGTCCGTGGACGATCAGATCGCGCTAGCAACTTGGGTTAAGTTGCTAGCGCTATATGTAATAAAAAGTCATGTAAAAAGCAATACAAAAACAAAAATATTTTTATATGACTTCCCATCAAAACAATCTTTTTTCTAAAGTAAAAAGCTGAAACAAAGGGAAAGCCGAGGGGGGTAATAATTGAGTAAAGGAAACGTGTCCTAGGTAGTAGCGCTTAAAAACTAGCGGCCCTTTATGTTGGCTGATAAGCCTAGAGCAGGTCATCACTAGGGTCGGTAACCTGAGCCAATGCCCAAAACGCAGCTCAGCCGCATCAATCTCTGAGGAGGCGTGTCATGTCACATGCCCCGGGGGGCATTGAATAAATACTGAGCCACCATTTTCTCCAAAGAATAAGATTAGAGATAAGTAGACGTACAAGTGTGTGTGCCCCACCATCACATGGCCACTGATGCTCCAATTTGCGTTGAATCATCACCCAAAAAAACAAAAGAAGAAGAACCAAAATTCAACCCGAGTAACTGTTGCACGTACTGTTTGGTTTTCATGAGACATGGCCCCCCAAGTTTGAAAAACAGGTCCACTTCCTCCGCGTGGCATGAACGGAGAGGACCACCGGCCCCGGGCCTCCACAGCCCATGAGAGAGTTCTTGCGATGGACCAGATAGAGGAATGTCATCAACAGTAGGAGTACTGTGCTTGTATTTGACTGGAACTCTTACGATCGACGTGCAAAGTTCCACGGCTGCACGTGATTAATTCATCTTCCTTTGTCGGTCTTGCCCGAAGATACATCCAAGAGATTTCGGTGACCACTCTTTCTTCATGAAGCGAAGCTGCATGCGTAGGTTCCATGGGGCATGCATTATAATAACTAGGCAGCTTCGTCTTATTATAAGTCCAGGGCATGACGCCCAATTTTTCTTGTGGAAAAGAAGGGACTGCTCGCCTCTCACCAAGGCTTTTGGCCTGCCTTGGTTTTCACCACCTACCGACGAGGGCTAAATGTATAGAAGATGATCCTCACTATTAGCTAGGTTTTCATTATCATTAGAATGGGACAAAACGCGTATGCACGCCACTATAGTGCTCGATTTTGAACTTTATTTACTGATATTCTGGCTTTAGTTGATGGCACAGTGAAAACTTTCCACATCTTAGAGTTTTTTTTTTTCTTTCTCAAACAAAACAAATCGGGGTAAACTATGATCACAACCGAAACTCAAAACAAAAAGCTCCTAGTGAGTAATATTATTGACGCGTGAAAATAATCATACTTCCTTTCAATTTAAGTATGAGCAATGTTTTGTTTTCATTGGACCCAATAATACGATTGACACGTGAAAAATAACCATACTTCTTCTGAACTTATGAGCAACTATATATGTATGATGCGTTTTGTTTTCATTGAACCATAATTCACGAGTTTTTTTTTCTTTTTATTTTATTTTACATACGAGAATGTTGTACTACTACTATAACACTGTTGAAGCAATGGAAACGATAGGAGAGACAATTGTGGTGCCAAAACGTCTTTATTTTTTATGAGATTGTTCTTCATCACATCAAACGTAGCCTTTTAACTTAAAGAAAAATGATTGCCACAATTTCACACAAAAATAAAAATTTTGATAAATTCGCTCCATTTTTGAACTCTCCAACCTCAATCATTCGTCTATTTTTATCCGATCCCTAACCCTCAAGAGATTTCCAAAACAGTCAATGGGACCTTCCATAACTACTGCTCAACACTCTTCAAACCAAAAGGCCCAGACCCCTCTCCTACTTGGCGACCACCACCATTTCAGTTGGTGGAAGGTTGACGTTGATATGGCCTTTCGTCTAGGAAAAACTTGTATTGCTGATCAGTTGTGTAGAATTTTGAATGGTGTGATCTCATTTGGCATGACAGACTCTTGCCAATCTATTGATCGAGAAGTGAATGCAACTTTCCTTGCAGGAAACGCAGCCTTGAACCAGTAGCTCAACTTCGTCATCTTCAAAGCATATGCTAGCAACATCATCAACAACACTCCCTGCCAAATTAGACTACTATCACATTTTGTGATAGTAGCACTGTCCTGTCCCCCCCCCCCCCCCCCCCTTCAATCACATCTAATTGCGTAACGCATGTGTACGGTCGAACCCATACCATTCCCCCTGAACCTCTCTACGGTCGCGATCGCAAGTATGAGGGTTCACAGATTGCACGGACGTGCCACGCTGCCATGTACCGCGCCACACTGGATTCCCCACTTATTATTATTAAATATAAATGAGGTCGTGATTCCGTAACACACATCATTCTACACACGTGGCGTTCACAGCAGTCTTAGATTGTATCAAAAATCATTTTTTCTTTTCCTCCGTCCGTCTGATTGACTCGTCAAAAATTTACTAATCATTATAAAGCCCATGATGATAGTCCATAAAAGCATCGAACGCCATATAAAATACCAACAAAAATGGCTTAAAAATCCTCCCACCACAAAAAAAAAAAGGGGGGGAAAAAGAAATCATCTCCAGAACAGAAATAAAAAAAAAAACCAACGCCGAGAGTACAGAAAGGCAGTACTGGCGCGTTAGGCAACGTATTTGGCCATTTATCTTGACTGGGGCACCCCAAGTCCTGCCCCCCACATGGGCATGTCATCGTCACCGAGACGCGAGTAGACCGTACTCCCGCGAGTGAGGGAGGCACCGATCTTATCGGCAACGTGGCATTTCGGTAATTACGGTGGCGGGAGCGGGACAGTTGCGTGATACCGACAAATTTCACTGATATATATCTTTTGAGTAAGATAAGACTTTTGGCAGAGAGCTCTCCACACATCGAAACCAGAGATAAAGACACATGCATGTTACCCCACTCGACGGCCCAGATTCCCTCCACACTTTCTACCTCCGCACCACCCACCGTCAGATCTCACCACCAGAGTTTCTTTCCAACCTCAACCACGGTTAGAGTCTAGTCTACACAGAGTTAGATAGTCTCTCTCTTCTCTTCTCTTCTCCTCTCCTCTCTCCCCCATACTCTCTCTCTCTTTCCTCCCTGATGAGTGATGATGAGCTTTAGCTGTGACATGAGTGAGAGAGTAGATAATAGGTAGAGAGAGAGAGAGAGAGAGAAAGGATAGCCATGGGCTAGAGCTAGACCAAGGGGGGTTGGAAGCTTTGGTAACAAACTGATTATTATCTCCTCTCCAATTTTCTGTTGTTGTGGTTTTAGATTTATGAGGAACTGAAGTTCAGCTCTTCAGATCTGTGAGTTCAATTCTATTTTTACTCGTAGAGTTTGTGTCTTCCGCTCTGTAATCATCACCTTTTGATTTCCAAGTGATGATAACTCGGCGGCAAGGCATCTTCTTTCATTCCTTATCCAATAACATTCGTTCCGAGAGCAATTCCTAGATTCATTTCTTCTTCTTCTTTTCTTCTTTTGTTATCCAGATCTGGGAAATAGTAAAAAATATATAAAAATTCTCGCGACTCTTCAGATCTAGTTTTACTCAAAAGATCTGCTGTTCGGAGATCTAGTTGAAGTTTTGTGGCAAGATTGACCGCCTTCAGTAATCAGGTTACTAATGTGTCTTGCATATATGATGAATTACTTTCCTGAGGAGGTATTAGAGCACGTATTCGACTTCCTGGCGTCGCACCGGGACAGAAATGCGGTGTCCCTGGTGTGCCAGTCGTGGTACAGAGTTGAGAGGTTTAGCAGGGAGAAGGTGTTTATAGGCAACTGCTATGCGATTAGTCCGGAGAGGGTGATCGCGAGGTTTCCTAGGGTTAGGTCGCTGACGCTGAAGGGGAAGCCGCATTTTGCGGATTTCAATTTGGTGCCGTCCGACTGGGGAGGGTTTGTGCTTCCGTGGATTGAGGCAATGGCGAGGAGCGGCGTGAACTTGGAGGAGCTTAGGTTGAAGAGAATGGTGGTTTCGGATGAAAGCCTTGAGCTTTTAGCTCGGTCTTTCCCTAATTTGCGGTCTTTGGTTTTAGTTAGCTGTGAGGGATTTACCACTGATGGCCTCGCAGCTATTGCTTCCAATTGCAGGTATAACTGTGCTGTCCTGTTTATTTGTTAATGCAATTTTGTTGCTATGCTTGCTTTCCTTTACTTTCACTTGGGACTGCTATTTGCTTGTACATATCGAGTTCTATAATGGTTATCTTATGGTCGTTTCTAATTTTCTCTTACTACTATCCACTAGGCTAAGTTACATGAACTGGAATTGTTGCCATTCAATGGTCTATTTAGTTAGGCTTTGTAGTGTTTGTAGCAACCTGTTGTTAGCATGCAGTGTGACTCCCCTTGGTGAACTGGCAATTGGCGATGTTGATGCAATGGTGGGGTTAATGTTGGTTTTGGCCATGAACATGTAAATTGTTTGTAGCTGCTATCGCCGGCCACATGTTAGAAAATTAGATGATGGCCTAAAATGACTGTATAAGTATGCATAGAGTTTGATATGGATTTTAGTCATATAACCAGTTTGATTCGTGTGGTGGAGTTTGCTTTTCCTTGCTTATAAGTTCCTGTGCATGGCTCCTGCAGTAACTCCTAAAGTTGCTCGGACTCTATATACAGATCTACTGGCTGGTTTTTATG
Organism: Escallonia rubra; assembly: GCA_033065855.1. Lineage (NCBI taxonomy): Eukaryota > Viridiplantae > Streptophyta > Magnoliopsida > Escalloniales > Escalloniaceae > Escallonia > Escallonia rubra. The sequence continues at coordinate 449,666 of JAVXUO010002884.1, read as the reverse complement.
CGTGTGCTTCTAACAGATTCCTTATGCACATGACAATGTCAATGCCTACTTGTAGATTTAACTTATCATGATATGCAACTTACCCAAACTAAATAACAGTGGCAACAATGACTTTACCGGTCTGCTATAGATTCTGTGAAACATATGCTAGTAACCTGCCATTGCCAATGCGCACTTTGGTGCCCATTTAGTGGAGGGAAGCTGGGTGCTTTAGCTGAAACTAGCTTCTATTACTTTTGCTTTACTTTGTTTTCCTCTTAATACAGGTTTCTTACGGAACTGGACTTGCAAGAAAATGAAGTTGAGGACCGTAGAGGGCAATGGCTTAGTTGTTTCCCTGATAGTTGCACGTCACTTGTATCCTTAAATTTTGCGTGCCTCAAAGGAGAAGTCAACCCGGCAGCCCTCGAGAGACTAGTAGCAAGAAACCATAATTTGAGGAGTCTGAGACTAAACCATGCAGTGCCTCTTGACGCTCTTCAAAAGATTCTAATGCAAGCCCCCCAATTGGTGGACTTGGGAACAGGATCTTATGTCCACGATCCAGCCTCGGATACCTACAATAAACTAAAGAGTGTTGTCCAGAAGTGTACATCCATAAGGAGCTTGTCGGGATTCCTGGACGTTGCTCCTCGCTGCTTGCCTGCCATCTATCCAATTTGCTTGAACTTGACCTCCTTGAATTTGAGCTATGCTTCACTCATTCATAGTAGTGCACTTATAAAGCTTATTCATCACTGCAGCCAACTACAGCGCTTATGGGTAAGATTTCTTAACTCCTCTTTGACATTAATGCCGACATTTTCTCTAGGTTGGAGCGAAATGACACTTTATATTTTCCCTACAGATATTAGATTGTATTGGAGATAAAGGACTGGGTGTAGTGGCCTCCACTTGTAAAGAACTGCAGGAATTGAGAGTCTTCCCATCAGATATATATGGGGTTGGCAGTGCTGCCGTGACTGAAGAAGGCTTAGTGGCTATATCAGCTGGTTGTCCCAAGCTCAATTCTATTCTGTACTTCTGCCAGCAGATGACCAATGCTGCACTTATAACTGTGGCGAAAAATTGCCCCAATTTTATACGTTTTAGGCTCTGCACACTCAACCCAACTATACCCGACCCAGTGACCATGCAGCCACTAGATGAAGGATTTGGCGCAATTGTTCAATCGTGCAAGGGTCTCAAGCGGTTGTCACTCTCTGGCCTTCTAACTGACCAGGTTTTCCTATACATTGGAATGTATGCAGAGCAGCTTGAAATGCTTTCAGTTGCATTTGCGGGTGACAGTGACAAGGGCATGCTTTACGTGTTGAACGGATGCAAGAAGCTTAAGAAGCTGGAGATCAGGGATAGCCCTTTTGGCAATGTGGCACTTCTAGAGGACGTGGGGAAGTATGAAACAATGCGATCCCTTTGGATGTCGTCCTGCGAAGTGACACTAGGAGCCTGCAAGACACTTGCAAAGAAGATGCCTAGGCTTAACGTGGAGGTCATCAATGAGAATGACCTGATAGATGCTAGCTCTGATGACAGGCAAAAGGTGGAGAAGATGTACTTGTATCGGACATTGGTTGGGCCTAGGGAAGATGCACCGGAGTTTGTGTGGACTCTCTAGTTGCATCTTGTGTGAATTTGTAGCGGCTTGTGGCCCTGCCCATTGTTTCTTCCTATCACTCTATTTGCTTAGATGAACTGATTTATGTACTTCTAGTTTGATGACGGTGAATTAGCTGTATGTCCGTCTTTGCTGTACAAGAGATCACGCATTGGTTAGTATTATCTATATTCATCTTGTCAGTGGGGGATCCCACCGAGGTATTAAGGTGACTTCAGTTGTAATTTACAATTTACTAAGACAATACCTTGGACTTGATTCTCTTGGAGTATTAGTGTGAGGCATCACTACTCTCATCCAAAGTTCTTGGACTCTTCACAGACAAAAAGGGCTAGAGAAAATTGTAAAACCATTAGCATCAAAGGATCTCAGATAAAAAAGAGCGAGAGACTGGCAAAGCCAAGACGACTGAGGTTAAGTCTTTCAGGTGACCTGCTAACGTGGTCTGAATGCAAGTCTTTTAACCGCTGCTCTCCAATATCGGTGCCGTCAGGAGTTATGATCGAGAAGAACACATGTAGTAATAGTTCTAAACTACAGGATAACCTCTTAACACTAAACTAATTCTCATTGACAATTTACGCAACATCTACAGGATAGTAGGAGACAATATGCCACGTCAAATAGGTAAACAAAGCTGTATCAACAATGTTATACTAGTAACTTATGTCTGCATATTTCGAGATACAAGGAAAACATTTACAAGAGACCAATGAGGCAGGCAACATGGTACCACAAATGCCTCAGGCTCTGTTCTAGCCACGAGATAAGGTACAGATCCCGGCAAAGAGAGATTACAATTGTATATATAGCAATATTGGCGACACTCCTAAATAAAGAATGACCAGATACCCAGATAAGCCGTTCAAGGTTCATTGCACTTTAGAAGCAGCATTCCTCCAACACACAACAGCAACAGAGCGCAGCCAAACTGCATACGCAACAGAAGTACATGAATCAGCGACTTCATCATATCAAACTTGCCGATCTAGTCTAGCTTATTGTGTTTTCACACAACAGCATAATGCAGAACAACTCATAAGGCTCAGGTAAATGACATGGTACATATGCTACAAAAGGCCATCTCTGCTGGGAGACTACAAAAGAAGCTGATGCAACATATCACAAGTAAAGGAGGTTTGGCCATCAGGGGGACTCAATCCTGATACGATTGACAAGACAAAAAGTCAATGTAATCAATGTGTACAAATTTTACTGGAGACGCATACAAATGTTACAGGGGCCGTGTCAACAAAACGAGAGCAAATCACTACCCCTAATTCATAACATGCATGAAGTCAAGGACAAAGAAGTGACTTAAGAAACTTCCCATTAGGATCACTACTGTATAATCGAGGATAAGTATGGACAAAGGGCATACTCTCGTCTTGGACAACAATTACATGTCAAATTGCATTAGCAAATTTCCTTCCAAAGTGTGCACTGACATACACAATCAGGGTAACAACTGTTGATCCTCTTCCATACATAAAACTATCTCAATTCTAAATGCACCAATTAGAATCTAAAGCCAAGGGGAAAATAGATGATCACCGGTTAAATGATTATGCAGTCAGCTATATTGTTCATATCTAGTCGTCTGATCAAGGTTCCACTTGCTGTCATATGCTTCTCACAACTACAAATCTCTGTTGCTTTGACAAGTAGCAACCCATATTTTTATGTGGCATCCTTACGAGCTCTTCAAGATGCCAGACAAGATGCACACTTTTCAAACCAACAAAAATAACAAATTACCAGTAATACCTGCAGAAGGTATTGGTGTCCCACCATTCTGGCCCACATGTTTTGGGGCCTTGATATAATCCTAAGAAAAAGGGGAGGAGATGTTATCTTATGAAAACATAGAGGAGGCAATACATGCAGCCATGGAATCCAAGTTGAGAATGGCGACGAGATCCCAGAGGGTCCACGAAGGATGTTCTGCAGTAAAAGAACTTCCTAAATCTTCTGAGGCTCAAGGGCAGAGCCTCAACCATGATGAACAGATCTCAAAAGACAAAAAGGAGAGGTAGTATGACGCGTGAACTCGCATCCTCGAATTAGAGAAGCATGTTCTGGTCAGTACGGTGCCACACACAGGCTCTTCTGTATGCCACGTTGGTACCTGATCTTCCATGTCTATAGCTATTTCAAACGTCACTTACGTAGCAATTTCTTAAACACTATTGTAAACTCAGATAATGAGTTTAATTAGCCAGTGTTCCCACTAATTCCCCACATCTTGTTACGTTCATACTAAACTTGACAACCTCATGAACTCAATCATTGAAATAAACATATGGATGCTGAAGAAAGTGCGAGCTTCTACATGTCACCTCCATCCAACTTACTGGTGCCCTAAAACTCCATATTAGCCACAATGTTTCTCCTCTAAATTCCTTTTTTGTTTTACCATTTTATTCAGTAGTAGCCACAACATTTCTCCTCTAAATTTTGTTCCCTATTTCTTGAAACAAACTATACAGTACAGTTTCTCTCCGTGAGGTCAAATTTTACCTTGGCCATAAAGTCAGAATATGAACAACCAAAGCCATCAAATCACACAGCCAATTTTGTTCCCCTCTATATTCGCCTGTCTAATCCATTTCAACTTCCAACTTGAAACCAATAATTCCAATCCGACCCAAGGACTAATTAGGCTGCACATCATCTCAAACTGACAGCTGTTTAAAAAACTGATGTCACCAAAGTTTCGCATTAATAGCGGCTTATGTTTTCTGGTGTCCCAAAGTCATGTAATTCAGGGTCATTACCATAACTCGTTTCTCCACGAGTTGCTATAAAAGGTTCTCCTATCTAGTAAATATCAACTGTTATACCAGTAGTTGAAACTCAATTAATTCTGCTATTTGTGCTAGGGTGGGGTGGTTACACTTGTTGGTGAACAGATAACCTTTAAACTGCTGCATAGTTGTTAAAAGCGCTTCTAGACTCCAAAATCAGCAAGGAGCACCTGTAGCATTTAAATAGTCACACGCCCCCTGTGCCTAGGCTACAAGTTCCAGGCTCATGGCGTCGCTTAGGCCGTGGTTTAGGCCCCACCGCCCTGCCTTTCTTGATATATTGAGGTTTGTAAAGACCTTATTTTACCATGTCTTATTTGTAGATGCAGCAAAAAGAAAAATTTTCTCTATGGCGAAGTTCTTTCTCTTCCTCTTGTCACGCTCGAGAGAAAAAACCAGAGGAAAAAACCTTTGGCCAGTCACCTTCCCCCACTCTCAGAAAATCTGTTGCCAAGTTAAAAAAATGAGAAACCGCATTTGTCTTTCTCTGTTCTACAAATTCTCTGTGTGTGTAATAGCTGGTACCTCCCACATCCCATATTTTGGGGCAACACTCTACTCTTTCTCTCTCCCCGTCTCCCTCCTCCCTTTTGTCCTCATTCCCTGCCCCTTGTCGCCTCTGTGCTTCAGGCCCCTAGTCCTCTTCTTTTCTCTCTCAAACTCTTCTTGTCTCCACCTTTTTCTTTGTGAGGTTTTTGTTTCCTTCTCTTTTCCAATTTCAGGCCCATAACTTTCTGGCCTGCTTTCCATCTAACTTCTTCTGTTCCTCTCTCTCTCTCTCTCCCCCCCCACACACACACACACATATTTTGGGGCAACACACTACTCTTTCTCTCTCCCCGTCTCCCTCCTCCTTTTTGTCCTCATTCCCTGCCCCTTGTCGCCTCTCTGCTTCAGGCCCCTAGTCCTCTACTTCTCTCTCTCAAACTCTTCTTGTCTCCACCTTATTCTTTGTGAGGTTTTTGTTTCCTTCTCTTTTCCGATTTCAGGCCCATAACTTTCTGGCCTGCTTTCCATCTAACCTCTTCTGTTCCTTCGCCCCCCCCCCCCCAGGGGCACTATATCAAAAGTCTGATAATGGTGTTACAAAACATGCCAAACAGAAAAAAAGGTGAAAGGTTGCAAAGAAATCTCTCATTCAATTGCATATTCTTCACAATATGCACCTACTTCAGGCTCATAGCTCTGGAAGACCTTGCTGCCCTCGGCCCTCTAGCAACTATGATCTGCCAATCTCTTATCTCTCCGATGATGAAAGGAAAAAAAAACTATATGTAACCCACCAAAAAGGTACCAAGTGTTAACCAACTGACGAGGTATTTTTCCATTGGTTGATGGGCCCACATATATAGTCTTTTTTTTAATTTTTTATTTTCCTTCTACCTGTCATAGTAGTACATTCTTGGTTTAGCATCACACTACTTGTACGGCAATCATACCTGCTATAACTGTGAGGAGATCTCCCTTCAGAGCGGGAAAACAAATTTTGTGCCCAAGTAACAGATAGCTGGAAGCTATATGTGAACTAGGTAAGAAACTGATATTTGAAGTTTCGAGCACTGGTCAAGTATCAATATCCAAAACTAAGAGCTTTTGACTATTGAGCACAAAATCCTCTATCCATCCATCCATCCATCTATATCTGTCAATCTATCTATAACATAGACACACGCACACAGCAGCTTTGAACTACAGAAGAAATGTATGGTAAAGTAGCATTGTTGACATTCCACCTCCACCGAACTTACAACAATGATAACATTACCCCAAGTTCAACTGGACTATTTATCGTAATTTTCAACTTTGAGAAAAAATATATCGGGGATGCATCACATGAATGTTAACTAGGCTTTTACGCGAGATATAATAGGCTAGAGGTGTTGCAATAGGATGAGCGTCCTATATGGAAAGTCTCAACTACTTACCAATTATATTGCGCTTATATGACAACATTTGCTTGCTAGAAGCCCTTTGATAACCTGGGAGCAAACACCCGGAAAAATGTTTACACTAGTAAAGTCCGCCATTATCCTACAGCAGACCTGTCTTCCCCTTTGGAACTTATTTTCTAGGCCGCTTCTAACGCCTGTTCACACCCAATATTGTGTCCTCAAGCAAAGCAGACACAACGAGATAGTTTGCAGAACTGATCAGGAACTAGAATTGCCCAAAAGTCATCAAAACATGCAACTATATCCACCTACTTAAGAACATTACAAAAATCTCCTCCTTTAAGCCCTCCAGGTTTATAATAGCTCTTCATGTCTCCATTTTATTGTACAATTCACCAACACAACTCCAACAGATTCGTGCCTACAAGTGGAAGGGATCAAGAGTGCTCCAATCACGTGGCAATCACTGGAGCCAAAAATTGTCGATATATTAACTTACGTAGCAATCACCTACACGCCCAACTGCCCAAGAGTAAGTGAAGATAAAGAAACCTAGAAGTTTGCAGCATCGTAACTTAAGAGAGAGACCACAATTAGCCACATAAAACAGAATATTAAGAAAGCAATAAAGAAAGACGATATCAAAATGACGATCCCTAGAAATTAGATGAATTCAGAACAGACTAGAAACCAAAAGTAGGAGCAGAGAAACGTACCACCCTCGCAGGAAGGAGGTACAACCAGTCCGATCATTGTAGTCGTAATGATCACAGTGGTAGACTTGGTAAGGCTGCGGCGGTGGCGGAGGATACCCTTCGTTGAAGTAACCTTGGTACCCTGACCGTGGCGGTGGAGGATAAGGATACCCTGGCGGCGGCGGCGGCGGGGGGTACCCCTCGTAGGGCGGCGGAGGAGGCGCCGATGGATATCCCGGTGGCGGAGGATAACCTTAGAAAAAAAAACAACAACAATTAAGACTAATGACCTAAAATCAAGCAATCTCTAAACAATTCATTCATGATAATATGAAAAAATGGAGTAGGAATCCAATAATTAGTGTACCTGGACCTGGAGGTGGGTAAGGGTTCTGGTAACTCATCTTCGCCGAGATTTTTTTTTGGAATTATTGGACGGGAAAGGATGAAGGCAAAGTACGATTTGTGGCTTTTGTTTGTTTGCCTGTTGCTTTGTTTTTTTTCCAATCATGTCAAGCCACGTCAAACAGAGAGTAACTACTGGCTACGTGGCGTGCAAGTATTGGGTTCTAATCGAGGTGACTCTGTTCAATTATTTACCGCCGAAGTATCTGACAATCGACTTATTTTGCCAACACGTCAACCAACTATGTTTCACATTTGATTGGTTTCGACTTTGGACCTTGCCGTGTCCGATTGGAAGATATTTACCGACAGTTCATGCTTATATTCCAATTCGTTCCAACTTAGGACAGGTATACATGTTTCTTCGGATACCAATTGCTTCGTTGATAATATGAGATGACGCGTATCGACAGCTATATCTCTTTTTTCTATACCACTTACTCATACACAGAGTCTATTGCCCGGGGACTATTAATGATAGCAACTTGGGCTCTTGAAAGACAAATTCACCATACATATTGCTAAAAAGTTTCAAAAATTTCTTCTTTTTCGCAGTTATAGGATATTGATGATATCATGGATATTGTAGCGGATATCATGCACGACTTTTGCATTATAATACCAGATTTTCACTTTTTTTGTATGATTAAAGTGAAATCTGACTACTTATAAAAGCATGCCTTTTGTCTACGTTTGCATGCCAAGCTTGAACACAGTTGCACCTAGACTGGATCAGTTAAAACCTTATGTAAATCATTAACTCGGTTGTTAACCTATTTTTTGTAGGGGCACATGTATAAACTTGAATACGCCGTAAGGAAGTATATATGTTTTTGTTAGTCATGGAGATGCCATGACTAGTGGTGGACGGTCAAATATGTAAATGTAATGGATGATTTTATGTTAATGTCATTCTCACATTAACTAGAAAAAAAAAAAAAAACAAATGTTTAGCGAGAAATAGGGCATATTTTATTTTAATGCAAAAAAAGAGAGAGCATTTCTTGGAATAACAAGGTTAAGCAAGTGACTCCTCCATTCGTTCATTCATTCACTAAAAACAGTTGCACATGAGATAAAGATCCTCTACTGTATAATATTTATGTTGTAACAATTTTAATAACAAAAATTGTCACTAAAAGTGTTTTGTCGTTGCTGTTAAAAATTACATTGACAATCTTTTGTCTTTAAAATATATTTCACGACATTTTTCTAAAAGAGGTAGTAGTTTACAACAGAAAATCTTAATCCGGAACGCATGAGATATGTAACAATTAAAAAGTCAAAGTCGTCAAACTTCGGGCATATCTTATCTTCTTGAAATAACACGGTTAAGCAACCGAGCCCTCCATGCATTCATTCATTTATTAGTAAAACATGGGCGCATTAGATCTATATAATAACCAACAGTCAAATTCGCCGAATTCGCCTCATCTAGAAAGGATGACGAGGACCGTTACAACTCCATTATACAAACGAGCCTCTTCACGCGTCATAGCTCCTCTATAACTACCCACTCTGTTGCAAAAGCAGTAGCAAAGACTTTAGCTACACAGCGTCATCTCTAATCTTCTCCCCAGACTTAGCTGCACAGTGTCATCTCTAACCTTCCCACCAAACTACACAATGAACGGCAATACCAGTGAATCACATCAGCCTCTCTACCCCAACTTGGCCGCCCACACTGATAAACCTGAAGAGACGATCTCGCTGCCATCTTCATCTTCAACGCTGGCTTCGCCCCCAAACGGCCTAGAGACACCGTTTCCTCCGCAGCCTGAACCTGTTCCCAGCTCATATCCTCCACCTCCGGCGTATGATGACACGGCTACGGAGAAATGGGGCACTCAAGTGATGGGGGCACCTGCTGTGCCGACATGCCACCCAAATAACCAAAAAGCGGCCCTATGGACTGCTGGTGATACCGATCATCTCCAGCAACAGCACTCCCATCATTCCCCATACATTCAATACACCCCTATAGAGAAGAAGCCAACCGCCAGTCCTATGGAGTCTGTTCTTCACAAGTTCAACTCATGGAGCAGCAAGGCCGATTCTACCGCCCATAATATATGGCACAACCGTATGGCTTTTTTTTTTCTTCCTCCAAAGTGAATCTTATACGCTAGACTTAGCCTACGATCAACTAACGTAATTCTATGTTTTTTTGCTTGTTTCTATTCAGTCAAAACAGGGTCATCTGTATCTGGATCTGCTTGGGGAAAGATGAATCTAACTGCGAAAGCGTTAACTGGAGGCGGGTTTGAACCGCTATACAAGCAGACATTTACCACCTTCGATTACGAGAAGCTAAAGAAGACGTTTGCCTGTTATCTCTCCACATCTACTGGACCAGTTGCTGGAACTCTGTATCTGTCAAATGTTCATGTGGCTTTCTGCAGTGACCTCCCGTTATCCTTCACTGCACCCTCGGGCCAGGAGGCCTGGAGCTATTACAAGGTAAACTACATTAGGTCAAGACAATTACCTGTGGCTGAACATTCTTAAAGAATGGTTCAGTATTTCTTTCGTATTAGCTTTCATTAACAGTTGCCCTATTACAGGTAATGGTACCACTGGACAAGATCTGCACCTTCAACCCAGTAACTATGAAGGAGAATCCTTCAGAAAAATACCTCCAGATTGTCACAATCGACGGACATGACTTCTGGTTCATGGGGTTCGTTAATTATGACAAAGCATCTCACCATCTCTTCGACAGTATCTGGAGTTCTGCAGCACCGGGCATACCAGTACAGCCACCCGTTAACAAACAATAGCGCATCTATTAGTTGATTCATCTTGTTTGTTTCAGTGATTCTTCCTTCTTTGACTCGACTGGTCATCTCTGATTGCTCTGTTTCATCTATTTCCATCACTGTGCATGTACCATTCAGTTTTGAAAGTTCCTATGTAATAATGATATGGCTTTACCATCGTGCTTTGTAAATTCCTATTCTATTCTGATAATAATAATAGAGCTTTACCATCATGTTTTGTAAATTCCTATGTAATAATGACAAGGCTTTACCATCATGCCTCCGGGTACCATTTTCCGGTGCAGTTCTTTTTGTTAATGGAACATTAAAAAGAAACCCAAACAAAACAAAAACGCAGTAAACTAGAAATGTCTGACTAGAAGTATGGAAACTACCCAACAGTTCTGACCTGGTCCTATGTTCTAACCTCTAGGCAACTTATCAAGTGCCAAAAAATGAACAGCCTAGTGGCTTATTTCTTTCCTCAAATCCAGTTCCTCCATACAATTCCAGATAAAAATTTTAGAATTCAAGACAAGAATGTTATACATACCCCTCAAGTCAACAATCCTTCATTACACATCAACTCCATAAAAACTTCCACCATTTGCCCTGCTAATGGAGAACTTCATCATAACAGTACTCACCAAAACGCCACTGGATAGACAAGTGACAGGGCAATCTTCCTATTTGTTAGACCCCCGCTCCCATCAGCGTCATGTCCCGTGACAAATAGACAGGCAATTGCACTTTGGCATTGCAACCATCGCAACGAATATTATCCCAATAGTTCAAAGCTGTGCTAGGATCTTCTTCCTTGTATAGTATCATTAATACATACATTCTTGTGTATATGAAAGCATATTCTTTGACTCTAAAATGCATAATGATAAAGACAGAAGTACCAGATTCATATTTGAGAAAAGTGTGGTCAGGAAATATACTAACCAAAAAAACAACTGTTACAAATGATTAACTAGTCTGCTCATCTCACACTTGTAATGACTCTCTCTGTAGAAGATTTTACCATCTCTAGAAGTATCCGGATTTGAATGTCAAAAGTAGCGGACTGACAAAGGGGGCTGGGGGTGGGGGTGGGGACGGGGAGGGGGAACACATCTTGCCTTGAGAGATTAGATAGCAGACCAGCTCATGGAAGCTACCTAGAATTTTCTCTTGCCTTGGTGATCAGCGCTTCTTTTTGCTTCCCTTTGCAGCACCGGATTTAGATGGGGTTGCAACCAGGTAGATGAACAAAACGACAATCGAAATAACTGACATTAAAGATCCATATTTCGCCAACAACCTCTGCATACAGTTAAAAAAACATAAATGGTAAGTGTGTGTTTCTCTAAAAGCATCATGCTGCAAATAAAAAACCTCAGCATTTCTCAAAAGTTAAATAGGCACTACTCCATCCTAAACACATGTTCCACCACCACCAACCCAAAAAACAAAAACAGAAAAGCAAAAGAAACATGGAAAAAAAAGCCTTCAAAACCCCAAATCACTACAAGTTTCACAGGTGACGGTTTTGTCCCCTTATACAGTGTTGCCAAAAAAAATCATAACCCCATAAAAATGGCAAGAAAACGATAGGCAGATTAAACACCCACACTCAATCTATAAATGCAATACTCAGCCCACTAACATCGTTACGTGTGAACTTCAATCTAAATCCTTCATGATGCAAGCTCGACAAACGTAACTACTTGTAACCACAGAAAAAGTCACACGTAATTGAATTTGATAATTAGCGGTGGAAATTATACCTTAACCTGAGATAGTTTGTTCGCCGCAAACAATGATCCATGCATTCAAAACAACAAATCCTCTTAGTAAAGACAGTGTAAAATGCATAAAATAAAGTTGACAAAGCACATTTTTTTTTGCAAAGTAAAGGAGGCAAGCAGTTGCAATAAAAAAACTTACCCATTCAAATTTCTTCTCCGGAGGTCTATCTGCTAGAATATCGAGGGGCAAAATTGGAGTTGTGTATGCCTCCTAAAATGGCAACATTTAAAAGATTTATAAATCACATACATAGACTGCTAAACACACACACTGCTAAATATGCGCTCGAATATGCAGTGAATGCTGAACCTGTAAAGCGGCTTTTGTGGGCACACGGTATGTAATAACTGCTGGTGCACCATAAAACAGTGTCTTTTCTCTGGACTCTAATTCAAACGAGTGTGATACAACAGAACCACTGCAACAGAAAGTAGCATCATGATAAGATCAGTTTAAAAGAGGGGAGAAACCAAATAAAGATTGTGTGACCAAAGGGAATATTTGATCTGGAACTCACGCATCAAGCCTTTCCCATGATTTGGAAGTGTTACCAGTCACAGTATTGAATACATCTTTGGACCAGCTATCATCAGTAAGACTAACATCATAGGCAGTCCTGAAATAACAATGTACAGTAATGTGGGACCATATAAGCACAGAAATCGATAAAGACCTATAAAATGAGTACAGGGAGGAAGTTGCAAAAAGTAACCTACAACAGGAGATACAAATTCCCCCCACCCCCCGCCAACCATCAAACATGTTAAAAGGGAAAAGAAAGAGATTATTCACAGGCAGTTTCTCTAAGGCTAATCATCTCTTGCAGTTTCAAAATGGAGCAACTTTCAAATACAAATGGATATGGGCCCTGTTAAGTAACACATCAGTAACTTAACATTTTAAATTCAACACTTTTCTGAAAGCAAGTTACCCTCATGCTCTCACATTCTCGATGTTATAGCCAACAAAAGGGCACTTTTGTGTGAATGTATGCATAGACATCCTTCAATTCTCATATAAACCATGTGTACAAGTCCACAACTTATTGGTGGCCCACAACTATGACCTTCCATAGCCTGAGTGAAACCATGCTTATACATCCGCAACAGAACAGTAAAACAAACTGCTAACTCGCGCACAGAGGACGTATAAATCTACACCCCACATTAATGGATTCGAAAACATATCCACATATATGTAAGTTCAAACTTTTGGAGCGCTTATGAAACCCTTCATAGGCTTGCAGTCTGAGCACCAAAATTTCAATCAATAGGATAAATAACTGTATATATTACTATCATAAGTAAGAAAACATGCTACAAGGTGGTACAATCAGGTTTGAGCATAGATTTCAAGCTCCAAGGATTCAAGATTAGTCAAAAACATAAGCAGAAAAAAATCTTCGAACTGTATTAAGGCCAGAACTTGATGGATAGACACCTTTTTATTATGATTTGAAGCCTTCTATATGATGCAAGTCTTCCAGCTAACACCTTCATTCACCCAAGTTTCAAAGACCACTTTCAACCTAATGAACTTCTCACAAGCACTCCCATGCCAGAGTTCTCGCATACTATGCACATGATTTGACCCAGCTTAATGAATAAGAATTGATAAATACTTCCCATCCACCTGCTTCTTCCGTTCCCAGGATTTTCTCCACGATGCATTAACTTTTTCATCACGCACAGTGAGTTGCAAAATGTGTAAGCTCTAAGAGGTGAGAAAAAACAAGCATTCAGCTTTGAACTGTAACTGACTTTCCGTACTTACGATTGCGATGTTGCAGAAAACTTGCAGAACGGTTAAACGTCGAGACACAGAAAAATGTTGCAGAAAACTTGCAGAGCTCACAAGATTGATAATCCACAAGAGCATGAGGCAGTAGCCCATGTTACAGCAATCTTCAGAAGACGGGAATTTTTTTCTAAATGTGATAGTAACAAGTACTGGTCTCCTACAGTGAAGGCTGAACATAACAATAAGAGAAACCTGTGCTTAAAATACATTACAAAGACAATGGTGTATCTGCCATTTATGTCAAACAGATTCTTACTTTCCTCCCTTCACATCATCCCTTAGCTATGTGCTCTCTTAAGAAGAATCATGAGAATTAAAATCTCCTACAGATTTCCGCCAAGCCATATTATGACAAAGTGTACAAATTCAATCAAGTATACTTATGAATGTAAGCAAGTGCACAAAAGCTACATAGACTACGCCACTACAGCTACCAATGATCTTCATTACAAAAAGAGTAATTCAACATTTTTGCCACCAAACAGTGAGGTGATATAGAAGTCATAGAAAAGCTAAAGCCATTTTCAGTCCACATAAAACAAAGGCGTTACAAGAATTAAAGCACAATGTTTCTCGAGTCAAAAGAGTGAATTTACTCTAAAAGGAACAGTTTCGCGGTCAACACAGTATAACTGTATGCACCTTAATTCAAATCAAAATCATGCAAGAAAAGATAAATTATTACAGTGCATAATCACACTAGCGATGAGTATTATGCATATAATACGTATACTGCTTCGGGTCAACAAATCAGGATCTAAGATAATTACAGAGCTAGATCTGGAGGCAAGAGAAACAAGATCGAGAAATGGACTCACGAGAATCCTTGGTTGTAGATGTCGATGGAGACGGAGATTCGCTCGGCGCCGGACTTGAGACGGGTGAGAGTCGCCTTCTTGTGAGCCACGATGAACGGCGCGTCGGAGCTAGCGAGCGTTGACGATAACAAGAGCAGAGCTCCCAGAGCACAGATCAGGGACTTTCCGATCGAGTTCGCCATTGTTATTCGATGCTCAGGTTGGGGCTGAGCGATTCTTGGATGTGCCGCGGCTGGTCTTCGGTAAAAGGCTTTTAGTCTGGAAGGGATCGTACCGTAATTACCCTTTCCTGTTCACACACCACAGACCGCGACTCGGTCTTAGCTCTAGATGGGCCTGCTTGGGCCAAGCCCCACATTACAAGTTTTGAGTTAAGTGGAAATGGCTCCGGATCCAATTACTATAATTTTTAGAAAAAAAATTGACTTCTGCCTCGGTTGGAGGAATCTTCCTCTTATCCCTTATATAGCGACAATCAATCGTCTCTAAATATTTATAGTAGTTTTTATTTAGTGACGCTAAAAAAGTGCTACTAATAATTGTGACTAAAAATGTTAAAAAAAACGTCACTAGAAACATTTAACGACTATTAATTGTCACTATACATGAGGTTGGAGGAAGATTCCTACAACCCGGGTAGGAGCCAAAATTTGTTCATAATTTTTCTGCTCATTTGGATTGAAAGAGAAAATACAAGTTTTGTTTCCCTTCGTTATTTCCAATATTTCTCCGTTCAGATCCAATTATAAAAGAAATTAGTTTGGACGAGCAAAATACTAGTTTTTACGTCATTTGGAAATATGAAACCTCTCTCGTCTAAGCAGCAGAACTTTGTAAATATGCGGAGTGAGCCACAAACCCTCTTGACTTTTTTTCAGGAATTAAGGGTAGTAGGAATCAATATATTATCAAGGGCTAGCACTCTTATTGTAAAACATTTGATTGTACCCCTTATTTCACTATTTGGAACCATTATATTCCTCTTCTAAAAAACTTGACAATACAATCATTAAAGTAATTTAAATTTTAAACATACCTCCCAATGTTCTCCTATTTTCTAGCCACGCTTTCTTTGTAACTACCTATGACTTATTTTTTCTCACAATCTCTGCAATTTTTTCTCTTCCTCTGAATGTCATCCTTCAATTTGCAATATTATCTATTGGGATCTTATAATTTGAGGCATTGCTTTTGCCCCAAACGCTAGTTATTGATTAACGTCTTGGAATAGCCAATCGTAAAAATAGAGGATTAGATTTTTCAGTAACATACTGATTACACATTATGTTTATCCTTGTACATTAACTATTTATTAGTTGTTCTTTGAAGTCATAATTGACCAAATTACAACAGCATTATTCTTTACTTGTCAGTTGTCACCCATATTTGACTTTATAGCAGTTTGGTTCTACTTTTGCGCAAATTGAGCTAGTTATCAGCCGCAAAGGCACCGCACAACTTTAATTGGGGTTCATAAGAGGATCATGCTTTATTTATCATTGGGTGCATTTGGAGCATTATGAGTGGTGTTTTATTTATTTATTTTTGCCTCCAAAAGAGAAAGAGAAAACACATTAATAAGGCCTAAAAACCATGCTTTGTAACAAGGCCTAAAAACACGAAACATATGCCTCAAAAAGTTATCTAGAGTTGGTCATCTAAATTTGGAAACTACAGTTGTCGAAGTGAAATCTTGTTTTTCTCGCTAAAGGGTTTTGAATCGCGTCATCAATCTCTGCACAATTGGGGTTGTGGTAATTCTTAACTCTTCGATCGGACAAGAACGAGCATTGGCGCCTGACCACGTGTGGAACACCTATACAACGTTGACGAGACTTCACCGTTGTAAAGTTTTCTGCACACCAAAGAAGAAATATCATAAAAATCACTGCAAAATGCTGCCATAGTGTCACCACAGAAGAAATAGCATAAAAAAATCAGATATCTAAAGATGATAAACCGGTTCCAAGGTTTGAACATCTTGTAACTCTTCAACCATTGAAACAAATTAGAAGTATTAAACGACTAGAATATGTCTTTGCTCAATAACAATGAAGCATATAACCCTGGAAATCGTCTTTGCAGTTTGTCCACTAAAGCGCCCACCTCCATTGTATTTTCTACAACAGGAAAGAATTGGTGTATTCACATCAACGCTGACAGATAGGTCATAGGTAAGACATATAGAAGAATTGCTTCAGCTATCCTTGTATATATATGGATACTAACCATATCAGGCAATGCATGTGTGTTGCTCCTAAGTATCCAGAAAAACTATGTAAACAATGCTGGTGAGCTGCTGCAGGAAGAAGAGAAGGTCTAGCATGAAAGAGAAGAGGCAGTCAGGTTAGCCAAGGTGACTGCCTGAAACCAAGCACAAGGGGGCCGGTATCGAAACCCTTGACGAGTGGAGCAGGCAAGTCATCCTTGGCTACCAAACAAAAAGACTCTTATCTTCATGTAAGACCTCTCTTCTTCTTATCTTCATGCTCCAATTCTTGGATGCCCCCATACTTCTCTCTCTCCCTCTGCAGCAAATCCTCTATTTATAGGCGACCAGAAACAGAGAACACGAGTAGTATCTCTCAAGATTTTGCTATTTGCCCACATAATCTGTGGTCTGGACCCCCCACATGCAAATGTATGCACCCTCCATAATAATGTAAACGGTTTGCCTCGTCCACAATTTCCGCCTAATTTGGCCATTCCATCACCATACCAGCTGCCCATAAAGGAATATATTCCTCCTCACTTGCAGGGACCCAATAAATTGAATTACTGTATCTGTCAAGAGTTCTGTCTGTGACATATAAATGGATGTAGAGTTTTGATGAAGAAAAAGTCTTCCTGAAGGCATCAACCTGATGAGCAGCACTCCCCACCTGGCAAATTGGATTGGCAACTTGCGCCCTCTGAATCCATTCATCGAGCTTACCCAAACGACACCATGGCCCTATAGCTGATCGTTCCACCCCCCCGGGCTTGTGCAAAGTTATGGGGAATTTTGCCTTAGCCAGATTTTCCTCAGAATTACATTCTTACGTTCAAGTCTTGATTGAAGTTTGCTTACATGTAAAGTTGAAACATCAAAGTTCATGTATTGATAAACTTTTATATATGTTGATTCATACACTTTGTATGCTTCAATAAGAGGATGTACTAGTCTACCTAAAGCATGAAAAACTCCCAACAATGAGACAGATTGCAAAGCGATTTAGGTTTCTGTGGCCCAAAATGTAAACAAACAACTTGTCTTTCGGCTTTAGGTCCTGATGTCTATCTATTCTCCAAAATCTATCCTCATTTGCAGTGAACCTTTTTCCTTTTCTAGCCTAGTACTGGTTTTTAAAGGAAAATAATGATAAGGATTCGGCCCCACTCTAAAGGCATGATGGTAAGCACAAATCTGGTAAAGATGAAATCCAGATTTGACTAAAGCCTGATGTTTGAGTAAAGCAATGGCAGTAAACGTAGAAGAGATCCCTATATTATATGGTCATCCCCGTCCCCCCAACCTTTTTGACTCTTCACTTTCTCATTTGATGATTCAGTGGCAGCATCAATCCATTTTAGGTGTCCTCTTCCACCTGCAAAATACAAAGTCAATGCTTTTGCCACTAAACCATGGGTTTGTTCTTATTGACTCTCTCTTGACACCCACATCATGCATCCTCCACATCATTTTGCCTTTTCTTGTTTTCGCTTTACCCTTCTTCATGATTTTTGTTTTTTATCCTTCTCAAGGGAAAGATAACCATCAAAACTTTATGCTACTTGCATATCTTTATGTTATACATCGACTAGATAACGAATTTTATTTTTTTTGGTACATCGAATGGCATAAAGATTGAAATTCACCGTTCAATTGATACATTTAGTGGGACAAAAGTCTTGTTAAAAGTAAATAACGAATTGCAAGAGTACAAAAGAGAATTACAAATATAATCATCAGTAATATAGCATGAATCAGCACTTGTTGTTTACGTGTGAAGACACACCCACACCCACACGAGAATTTTTGTTCTGTAGTTTGAGTCTCAAAGAGAGCAGATAATGTGGGTTAAAGAAATTCTATCACACTCGTACCGACCAAAAAGAGGGAGAATCTTTTGTCCGTTATCTTTTACATGGTCATTTTCTGCAGGAAATGGCATATCTACAAGAGAAAATGACGTTGCCCAGGGTACAATTGTGACCTTCTTGTGATACCACTGCACATGACTTTTTTCTATTTCGAGATTGATTGATGTCTGTTTCCCCAAAATTGACTATTCCAGTTAATATCCTGCGGTTGTGGAGACCATGTGCGCCTCTTAGTAACGTATGGTTGTGCTTAACTTAAGGTGACCCTTGGTGGTATTGACTTTTCAATGCACCGCAGGAAATGTTCATGAATATTTGTTATTGGCCTGTATTCTGAACAAAAGAAATTCAAGAGTTCAGCTCTTGCACTTGGCATTGTCATGCGGATCTGATGCTGCACAGGAACGACCTGAATTGGAAGGAAGAAGACCCGTGCCTGTTTGATAGTATTTTCTAGCTAGTTGGGTGCAATCGTTTTGTTCTAGTCAAAATCATCATAAGTTGATTGCAATTGTAGGCTGCCATTTCCAAATGACAGCAGACGACGACGACAGGCCTATGGATGTGCCACCTTTGGAGCCGCAGTTGGTTGAACCCAATACAAGCAGTTGCACTAGAAACCTCGAGGTGATGGAGCGGCCCCTTCTGGCTGGTCACACACCGTCTGAAGCACCGGTAACATTCACGGCTGATCATGACATGGAGCTGCTGGCAAAGAACAGAGGCAATGCCATGTTGCGCTACAAGGAAAAGAAGAAGTTTCGAAGGTACAAATGCTTTGTTCTTGGAAAGTCGCACGTGGCACCGCGACCATGTACCAGCCTTGTAGGCAGGATGCTGTACAATCCCTCCGTGCATTCTGCATATTAATTTGATGGACAAACTTGGTGTTTGTATTCGTTATGACTTACGAGTACGGGAAGTGAAAACACAATCGTTATAGTTTTTCTCTTTCTTGCCACAATGGCTATTTCTTTGTTTCTCCCTCTTGAAAAGTTGTCATCGAATCCTTGAACCATTGAAGGTTTTTGTCTGAGCTTTTTTTTCATTTTTCGAGAGAAAAATGGGACATTAACGTATCTTTGTGTTGAAATTGTGAACAGGTACGATAAGCTTATCCGTTATGCCTCGCGGAAGGCGAGGGCAGAGTCTAGAAAGCGAGTCAAGGGCCGGTTTGTGAAGGCAACTGAAATACCTGATATTGGAACTAGCAGCTAAGAATTGTTTATCAGAGTTGTTCCTCCCCACCCCCCTCCCCTCAGCGCAGCCCGCGCCTAACTACGTGCATGTAGGCGCATGGACTGATGCACTCGAGAATGTTTTGCAGCAACCTGCATGTGTATAAGCATCTAATTCGCTTTTCTTTTGGCATCATCGAAAGGGCAAACCTCTTCAGGGTCACCATCTTTGAAGGGCAGTTGCAGTTGCACATCTTCATCTTTTTTCCGTCATCTTGTTCTTTATTTTTCGAACAAATTGTCCTAGTGATGCTACTGGTCCGGAGACTGCACAATTTAATTTCGTGGGTTATGATGCTTATCTTCTATGGTGCTTGCTTTTCTTTAAGAAAAAATCAGTAACACAAGATTGTATATATATTGGAGCTTTGCCTGCACGGTACTCGATATGCAAGCACATGATCCCCCATCAAATGGGAGAGTGAGGTTTTCTCGGAAGACCTCTTCGATATCATTTGCTTCAACTCTTTGTATTCAATAAAAATTTCTTGCTACGCATCTCGAGAGCAACAAGCACTCGTAGAACGCAACAAGAAGCAATAGAAGGAGAACTTTTTCCAAGGAAAATCAAATGCACATACACATAGCGAATTGAGGAGGTCCACTAATGTCTCCCAGTATGATTAGTTTGATATTTCTATTACGCAGCACGAAGACACGATATGCGGGCCTATAAAGATAGCTTCACTAGTAGCGACCGTTGTATAGCTTCAATGATAAACTATGAAGCTCAAATATCATTTACGGAGTATTTATTTTGGCTAGTAGGCAACACTCCAAAAGTAAAAATATTACAAGAAGCTCAAGACCCATCTTCGGGTACGAACGGACAATCATTACATGCGAACAACCGTCTCTGACTAGAGAAAATGCGCAACTCAAATATCCCCTTCGCATAGTAACGCTCCGTTTGGTAATCATTATTTTTTAATTTTTTTTTTCTAAATTTATAAACTGGAGAAAATAAACGCGTTTGACACGTAATTTTTTTTTTTCAGTTTTAAAAACTAAATTTTAAAACAGAGTTGTTTTTTAAAACTCCAAAAAGGAGTTTTCGGTTTTTATTTTGAGACCACCACTACCACCCTCCCACCGTCGGTAGCCACCGCCTGTGCAATTTTATGATTGCACGTGGAGAGAGAAAAGTTGCTCGAAAATCTTAAGAATGGGTAATACTGAATATCCTCCTTTAACATCGCCCCTCATACATGTAAGCTCATGATTGCATGTTAAGAGATAAATCGAGGTGCACCACTATAAAGTGCACAAACCAATAAAATACAAATTAATGCATTATAATAAATGAGGACCAAATATGTAAGCGGGAAGAATAACATCAACTTGTTCAACTCCGTGAAAAGCAAAAGAGTGTGCCATTCTAGTTATATGCTCTTTTATTCTTTATTTATTTTTTGGCTAAAAATACACTTTAATGATCATTACTAAATTTTTACGACAAATAAGAGGATGGAATAACATATTAAGAGATGAAAATAGCCTCTTTATTCTAGATTATGTAGCATAGGTGCGGCAATTTGCCTGAAGCACCGAGTGCGAGTGCGCATCGGGTGCGGCATGAGTGCGTGTCTAATGTTCACAATTAATTCTTTTAATTTTTTTAATTTCGAGTACGGTTCCAATACGTATTGGGTGCATAACGGATACTTATGGGGGTGAAAACATAAATTTTTAAAGAACTTTTAGGGGTAAAAACATAAAAAATGAAGCTTGGGGGGGGGGGGGGGGGGGGAGGGAGAGATAGTAAAGAAACATTTACTTTAAATCCCTAAATTAAAAGATCTTTGAAGACGAGAGACTCAGAGAGAGAAGTGACAGTGCGGTCGCGAAGTAGCCACGACTGACCACCCGCGGCCCCCGGACACTTCGGCGACCACATGTGGGTCATCCACATCCACTGATCGGGGGCAGCGCCGTCAATGGCCATCAAACTTCTCATATCTTTTCGGGATAACCCAAAAAACAAAACAAAAAAAACAAAGCAAAAGTAGAAGTAGAAGAAGAAGAACTCCGGCGACGATGAACGGGCGGCAAAATGCAACAGATTTGCCATTCGTGTCTCTGCTTCTCTGACTCTCTGTCTTCCTTCACCAGACTTCGTTTTCTTTCTTTTAGGCTAATTTTCAGACTTGCATTTGGGGACTTCATTTTCTGGTGTTCACTTTCTTTCTGTCTTCATGGAGCAAGTCCATGTATTGTGGGGCTTTGCCACTTGTGGCCTTTGGTAGTCCACGTGTGCTTGTATACTTTGAAAAACGACTAATATATTTGTACAAGAGTTTATTAAACATATATATTCAAAAGCAAATATTAATTATAAAAAATTAACTGTATCCTAGCCGCACTTGTATTTTTTTTTTAAATGTCGTATCGGCGTATCCGCACCCATTCCTGTACCCATATTCGTGCTTCATAGATTCTAGTTATTAGTTCTAGATGTATCGGATAAGATTTGGATAAGGATATCATTTACCTGATCATAGTAAACACCTTATTCCCTATATTGTTGAACAAAATATATAATTCTTTATTAAGTTGGTCCCGTAATCCAGCAACTTCACATAGTTGAAAGCGGCATCTAATAATAGTAAGAAATATCAATATTCACCGATTAGCGAGTGCTATGCCAATCCAAATCGAAAGAAACAGTAACCTTCTATTGTTCGCAGGGGAGATTTCACACCCCCTTCATCCAAATACTAAAAGATCCCGGAATTATGAAGCACTTTGTTGTTTTATCCGGCATACCAGTTATAAAATATTAGTAGTATAATTTTTTTAAAAACGAATTAGTTAGTA
Source organism: Escallonia rubra (assembly GCA_033065855.1). Taxonomy (NCBI): domain Eukaryota; kingdom Viridiplantae; phylum Streptophyta; class Magnoliopsida; order Escalloniales; family Escalloniaceae; genus Escallonia; species Escallonia rubra. Next base: position 426,940 of record JAVXUO010002884.1, on the reverse strand, counting down.
GTAACTGAAACTAGTGAGATATAATCGACTCAGTTGGATCGAAAATACCAGTTTTCAAGAATAACGCTATCCGAGAGGAGGATATGGCGGGTAGTCAACGAAGGGGATATGGCGGGTGATCAACGAACTTACCAATGGATAAATTCGGCTGGTCAAAACGGGCATTAAACTAAGAAAACCCCTTTTCCCTCTTCGACATCTTTCCTTGATCGCCGCTGAGGCGAAGTGGTACCAACCAAGTATTTCTCTTCCTACGAGTTGGCCATGTGATTCAGTTTCTAGGTTCCTGAGCTCCCCTTCTCTTATGGCGATCTCAACATGTACACACTACATCCTCGAAGCTTCACAGCTCTCCCTTCCTGTCAGAATCCAGTAAGCATATTTCCACACTATAAGCTCATACGTTTAACTGATCACATTCATATAGATCCTGACCGTCTAGATACAGACCAACCCACGCATCTATGTTATTTTATCGGTTGAATCCTAACCTTCTAGATTTAACTCTCCACATTGTCCGACCAACTTTCACCAACTGCTTCACTTCAATTTCTGCTTCCCCGTCGAAGTTGCCCTTTGGGGTAATTTATGTTTCCCATCAATCATAAGCATTAGCTAAAACTGACAGTTGCAAGTTAGTTAATTTCCCTGTATTTATTTATCAATGGCCTAAATGTAGAAATCTACTGATGTACACCTAGAATGCTATGTTTGGAAAAGATCCCATCCAAGCGCAATGGGGTGCACTTGTTCTGTGTACGCAGTTGGGAGAAGGAAGAAGAAGAATATCCCCCAAGTTACCATTTTCGTACCATCTTTGCGCGTTCCTGTGCAGACTGACCTTCAAAGGCCACTCAGAGGTCTAATTCCCAAAGATTTAGCGGACAGAATATCTTCACTTCGGAATCAAATTGTTCTTGTAGCAGGGGATACTGGTCCGTTCTTGTTGCAATATCATGTTTACTTTTTGATCATTAGAACACCTCTACTTTTAGGTTGAGAATTTGTTGTTCTTTGCAGGTGGATCTGCTATCACCGAACTACAACGAGCACTGGAAGAGTACTTGTCTCTCTTGATTGGCCTCACTGAGAAAGGTTTAATTCCTTTTACTCACTCTCGCATCCGCATACAATCTTTCAGATTCTTAAAGTGTTCAGATAGGAGTTCAATTGCCAAAATCTGCAAACCTTCGTTTTTCCTCATGCCTTTTGTAATCATTTATTTTGAGAAAGCCCGTCTAGAGTTCCTTTTACGAGGAATGAGGATCTAACAATCTACATATGCAAAAACAACTCAATGTTAGAAATTCTTTTTCGCCCAACCGCTACTACCAAGGCGGATACCTTTTTTGGGTATCAACTGCATATTTGTTCGAGAGATATAAAGACCTATTGTTACCATGCGGAATGTGTCAAGCTCGCTTTATTGCATGCCCAGGAGGGGGGGGGGGGGGGAGGGAAATAATCCAACTGCCGAACTTTCTGGTTGTTGGCCGACATTGCAAAAAAAAAAAGAAATTTGGTTCTGACGTGGACAACCAGAGTGTGTCTGGTGTGAGATATAGTTAGATGTGATCAACTTGTGTAATTAACAGATCATGGTCTTCAAGAGTTGGTGGAATTCAAGTGGAAAAATCTAGAAGATGGACGACAGGTAAGTGACAATTTCTTGAAGTGCTCTTCTAATATTTCTATGTTAACTTGGTTATTGATAGCTGTAACTTAATCAGCAGGAATTCTGTGTACAAAACTCCTGGTTCGAAGTACTTTCTACCATCCACATGATAGCTGTTTTGACACTAATGGAAGCAAACTCCACACTGATTGTTAGAGATAACGGTAGTTCTTTCGAAAGGGTTGTATCTGCAGGTATGTGCTTCCCATCTATCTGACTTTGTGGAGCCAAATTATATTGATGAACACCATCGACAGTTGGCAATTACTTTTACCACCAGATAGCATGCGGAATGCTGTTGATTTATTGCTCAAGGCTGCGGGGTACTTGGAATTCTGTGTCCAGAATATCTTCATCCACTTGCCAACTGACATTAAGTACGTTAACACGTTCTCCATAATACCTGAATAACTGCATCTACTTTACCCATTTTTATAGTCCATAATTGCTTAAATAATCCTTATACGACCAGGAACAGGTTGCCAAAAGATTTGCAGGAGGGTGTTCTGCAGGCTACTTCGATTCAAGCACTAGGGCAGGTGCATACTCCTGCGATTTTGATGGTTTTTAGTCGAAACAAATCCATGGAGAGATCTACACTGATTAACTCTAGGGAAAATCAGGGAAGATATATTATATCTTCCATTGAATCAATGATTACTGTTGCCATCCAAAGTCTACTGTCACTTTTCATTCCTCATAAATGAAGGCAATGCCATCTCTTGGTCAAAGAAAATTGTATAAGCTGTAGTGTATGACAAACATATGTGTTTTATATTCTTTTTCTCTTGTGTGCACTAAAGACAAAAGGGTTCAATTAGAATTGATTCAACATGCATACTTTTTGGTTATAATGCAAATCAATTACCCCGATAAGTAACTTAATTTATTGCATCCAACAATAACACAATCAAATTTTTGCTTAATAAGTTTAACATGCAATCATCATAATAAAAAAGATCCTAAGCAAGTAAATTAACCAGTCAGCCAGAAGATGTGAGCATAGAGAGATAAAGGGTGAAAATAAGAGTAAAAAATGACGTGAGACTCCAAACAGGTTGTGGACGATCAGTTAAACTTGAGTCATAATGCCATGTTGCGACAAGATGCAACTGGAACAGCGGCGAGCTGGAAACATGCCGTTTATTGTATTGCTTTGTCCTCTTAAGCTCCAGTCGCTGCATGAAAACTGGGGTTCAGAGTAACTACTTAAGCAGCTTGTGCATCTTTCTCAATTTGAGCTTAAGTTCATCTATAGTAGGATTGTAGCATCATTTTTTTTGTGTCGGAACAAGTATATGCATGGCCTGTCCTTGGAATCACTCGTTCACTCTTAAGCTCACAGTTAGCGCAGATTCCTCTATGCTCTATGCTTCCTCGCTATCCTCGTCCATGTTGAGTATATTCACCTTTAGTCTTTAATGTGGACTGTAAACTTGACTTAGTAGATTTATAATAGGATACATGTAAGTTCATGGTCCATGGTGCATGAATGCATTATCTATACCCATGTGTATAAGGCATTTAGATCCAGTGAGAACAAGTGAAAGTGTAAGTTAAGAGAGACTCAAGTGAGATCAACATTATACAATTTCCACTTCCTTCTCTCTTTTGAGTGTTTTTGTTAGTGTCAACTTCTCTAAGATGTAGTTCTACCAGTTCGTACATACATCAAGCTCTTCATGCCTTTTGAGCACGTAGGCATGTCTTCTAGCTATTGCAATGCAGCTTTAAGTTTTCGGTGAGCTATTATGTAGTTTGTGCTTTGAGATTGTTATCAACGTATATACAACACAATTAGAATGCTGCGTGCTTAAACACACTAGTAATGATCAATGCCTTGGTCAAGGCTAAAACAAGTCATCTCATTTTTTGTTAAATCAAACAGACTGTTGAAACACGAGTTTAGTACTTCTTTACATGAAAAATATGTATTTTTCCTGACTCTCTAGTGGATTAAATATTCAGGGAACTGAAATGCAGCTTAGTTTAGCTGTCGAAAGTCAAAATGCCACTTTATCTGTGAAGAGGAGGCTGGCATGTGAACAAATGAGCTATTTTGGACAGGTATATGGATAACATGATATTTTGTAGCTGCATGCTTAATACTTTTATTCTCTTCAAGAGTGCTTCAAGCCTGGTCTTCCTTTAGTTATACTGGATGTTCCTTATCTGCTAGACCTGATAGATGAAGCATTAGTGCATTGCCGATTAAGAAAACCAACATCTTGGAACAGTCATCTGCATGGTGTTTCCTCCCATCATGTGCTTTCTACTCGTATAAAGAAACGAAAACTTGTTTCTCTGCCCTTGTTATTAGCACTTTGCTAAAAGTAATATTCCAAGAAGCAAGTGAAATCAGTGAGGTTGAGGAAATAAAACAAGTTACAAGTTATGTCATAGTAGGCAAATTGGGTAAATTACAATGGAGCTATCAACAAGCTACATTATTCCTAAAATCAAGCGTGATGGTTGAGGATTCTGCATGAGAAAGGGCAGACATAAGGAAACAAGTTATGTGATAGTTGCCAAATTGGGTATAGTACAATGGAAAAAGAGCAAGTGATTCAGATGTTAGATGAGTATTTTGATATTCTCCGAAATCACTTTCGTATAAGCACGCCACTGAAGTAAAAGCCATTGTAGAATCATCATGTGATGAATTAAATTGTATTTGATTAGAAGGTCATATTTGGTACATTTAAAGAGCTTATTGGAATGAGTCTCAGCAACTCAGTATCCGATTTTTCTTTGTCATGATTGACTTTGTTAGTGTAACTTGGCCAGATGAGGAACATTTCCTTCGTATAATAGGGTTTAAGGAACATGATTAGATTCTTTTTGAACTAGAATATAAAAGAATGCTTTAGAGGTTAAGGAGTTTGCTACAGGCTACAGTTTGACTTTATTACTCTTGGGGTCAATTGATGGACTGTCTATGGCATTGCTAAGGTCAAATTGCCATCGTCTTGTTAATTTACCTGATCCCTTCCTTTCAGGCTCATTACTGCTTGTCCACGTGTAATACCGATCAAGGATATGGGAAGAAGCAGTTATTGTTCATCAAATGGAAGTACCTTGAATCCAAGGTGTGCATCACTATCAATTTCCGCTCTTAGTTGAGTACATCTCTTTGTTGTTGGAATCTAATAAATGTGCATTATTAGGCTGCAGCTTACTACTACCACGGTCTGATTGTTGACAAGGGTAGTGAACCATCCTGCCACATTAGTGCTGTGTGTTGTTTCTTCGCTTCTGAAGAACTTCTGGCAGAGAGCAAGAAAGTGTTTTTAAGCTTTTGCCTCACAGCTCCGGTTACCAGAGGTGCTCCACCCTGGGGTGCTATGAACCATTTAAGCAAGAAAATTCCTGAAACTGCATCTAAGAAGTCTCAGATGTATGGTTACCTTTTAGATGTGGAAAAGTAAGAGTCTGTACCTCTGGTAGACCTCTTATCAGAGATAAATGTTAATGACTGTGTGACTTATTTACTGGGATATGATGCAGGGATCTCCGAATCTTGCCCGACCTTCCTGAATTTCAACTGTCTCTGAAACCTGATGACTACGAATTGCCAGAAGTGGACTCAGGATGGGATCATAAAGAATGGGAAATCCCTGGCCAAATGCTTAAAGAGCACCTTATAGATAGCGAAGATGAGATGGAAACAATATGATACCGTATGGACTTTCTCTCTTCTCTTTCTGTAGCTGATATATATTTCTTTGACGTGAAGAATGTTGGAGATTTAGGACCTTCTCTATATGATTAGTTCCACTGGTTTCATTTTAGCTGTGATACATCAAACTATTTACATATGCTCTGAAGATATACATCTCGGTATACATGCATTTATATGCAGAATTATACTTCTGCTACATCTCTCCTTGGTTACCATCAATGGCTATGTATGTTTCAAGAATTCACAAGTTTTCACTGCCGCATATACAAGATTTACACATCACAAGATAATTTGTCAAAGAAGAACTTTAGTATGTTTTTATTGGAGCATTCTTAACATGTCTACATTCATCCTTCTTGTTGACATTTTTGTCTTGGCCTATCCTTATTGTGTCGAATATGAATCTCGTGCCTGTGGCCATGCTTCATTGTTGTGCACTTGTATGTGTGCTAATGCTTTACTTTTAAGTATCTAAATAATATCGTCGAAGAGTTCCCACTTCAAATTATGATCATCATTTGTAGGCTGATAAATACCCAGCCATTAATCAGGTTTTGTGGAACAACTACCTCTCTCTCTCTCTATTGAAGTACTGTTCTGGGGGATGCGATACCTACTTTTGCTACTTTAAGTTGTTTCCCGTTTAGTTTACTTGGTAATCTGACTTGCCAAGATTGCTTAATAATGATGAGCATGGGTTGTATGATACATAATATGAGAATTCAAGTTGGAAAGATGTTAGGATAACACTGTTTTGACGCTTAGGGATTAAGTTCGAGTTATCTTTACTGACCACAAGTGATAAGATTTTTAGTTGATAATGAAACAATGCATGTTAGAAGTGCCAAAGGGTACAAATGGCGAGATGGCATGGACTCCCTTTGTCTAGTCACCATATACTAGCAGAAGTTAACGGTATGTTCACGAAGTTTTTAGATAGAGTTTGAACGTTCATATTGTTAAAACTAGTTTAGCGGGTACTAAGAATCAATATGGCAGCACTCTCTGTTTGGTGTGAAACTTGCGAAAGACAGACAAAAAATTACTGTTAAAGTCGATTCTTGGTAATGTATGATCTACCTTCCCTATGAGGTGGCTCCCTCGGATACCAGTGTTCCAGAAGTACCTAACAAGCTTACGCTTTAGCGCTTCTTACTGTTTCAGATCTTTTCTATAAAAAATCTGGCTAACAGCATTATCAACAGGAATTTTAGAGTCAGCCCATAAGTAGAAACTAATGAAATGGCAGCATATGTCTTGCTTTGGTAATTAACAACTTCTTCTGCCTCAGATTTCCTCTAAGTTCAATAACAATTCATTTTGTGGCCTGAGATTTGAGTTTGTAGGCAGCCATGATTGTAAGCACCAAAAAGCATAAGAATGCCAGGTAAGATAATACAATGGACAGCATCACTTTGTCACAGAAATTGTTCACTTGACCACAAATGGGCGTCCAACCTATCTGGCTTTGCCCGTGACGACCCACGTAGCCAATTGCAGTTGCTGCTGCACATCCCGATATCATTAACACCATGAAAACCTGCCAAAAACATCCCAACCCGCAGACAAGTTACGATAAAGTTCTTCCTTTTTTTTCTTTCTCGAACAAAGCAGTAATGAAGCAACAGAGATTTGCTTACTAGATCAGGCAAAAGTAGGTAGAAATAGTTACAGGGATCTGATTTTGGACGGCTGAACACGTAACATGGGATCAGCGAGAATAAAGATAGAGTGCATACAACAGCATCTGCTCCAAGCTTGAACCTTCAAATTAATTCAAAAAAAGAAGTCATTATGCATGCAGATGAGCTGACACGGAGGTGCACATAGTGGTTTTTATGTCTTCTTTTGTTGTTCGAGTTTGTTAAAAGTAAATATTTACCTTAATGCAGAGGAATAGGTGTAGCGGGCTTGCAATACAGTTCCAAGTATGGATACTGATTCCTTACTCTTGACCATCATAATGATTGCAGCTGATGTGAATGCAATGGCCAAAGCTCTAAGAGCGAGTTGGGCCTTGAAGAAACGTCTCTGTGATGAGCTTGACGTTGTAGATGCTGGAGATTCAAGTACTGGAAGGGTGAAGGAAGTACTTTTCCCCTCTGTCACCTCGGACTCCATTAATCTTAGGCACTTTAAGAGAAGAGGAAAAGGGTGTAATAAAGCAGAACCCGTGGCTGAAAAGAAAGGACCAGACACAACTACGGAAGAAATCTTTTGACACAAATGGAGATTGAAATATGCTAGAGCAAATTGAAGTATGGAGCGAGGAGGCGAAGTCTCGTACTTATATAGGTGGAAGGAAACTGTTAATGCACCTAAGATATGCTTGCATTTCATGCACCCACTGATGTGTCAAAGCTGTTTTTAGGGAGTTTGTGCTAAGTCAATTGGTTCACTATTCTGATGTATGCAAACTTTACTTAGAAGCACACATATAAACCAAGTTCATAGCTTTCTCTTCGATCTAGCTCTCTGCCAGTCAATTCATAGTAGACCTTGGGAGAGTGTTCGTGATCTGGCCCTAGCTACAAAGTCCGCACCTATCCTGTTTAGCTGCTTTGTTAAAGTTCACATACCGTGTTGGTTTATCGACAAGAAAACCTTATTTTCTCCTTTATCTTACGTCTAGATACAAACCAATTTTAGTGCTCACGCAAAAAATAATGGAAGACGACTCTATCAGACTCCTTTATGGATTTGTGACCATCTGGTTCTTGTAAGCAACCCTCCAATATTGCTTTGTGAGTTTCTTGATTTGAAGAAAGTTCCCTCAACTTAGAGCATGCGGATTTGGAATAGCATCTTATCAGTCATGGCATGCTAAATTTGTTTTACTGATGATGATGTCGATTTGGTTAGACCACCAGGTTTTAAGGACAAAGAGATGGACAAGTGATGTGTTCACTTGCTCATGTTTAGCTGATATGGCGGGGAGAGTGAGTTTAATGTCAACGCCGAGTTGTTTTCATCATCAATTGCAAGTCACTCTTTGTAATCCCATTCGTTTATCTGACTGACATTTCTTGCAAGAATACGCTGCACTCTTCTATTAGTATCCATAAATTATACCTTGAAGATTGTATGCAAAGGTCGTCTTCTCGACAACTAGGGCTTACCATCCATTTTGTTTAATGAAAGAGGAATGCAATTCTTTATTTTTTTAGGTCATTATCATTAACACTTTGAATCCTCTTAAACGTCGATTGTTTTCCACCCTATCTCTGGTCTTTCCCTTCTTTTAACGTTGGTTCTTTCTTTATCTTTTGTTAGACTAATTGTCCCCGGGAGTCCCATCATTTGCACTATTTGTTGAGTATGCGCGTGTTCTTTAACATTTAACCAAAGGAAATGTCTGTTTCAAACTATGTTATGCTTTTTCACACATCCTATTTTATTGTTAGTGCACTTTTTAGCGACGAAATGAAGGATCGGAAATAGAGTAACGTTTTCGTGACGATCAATCCAAATATTTGAGTCTTGAAAAAGAAAACTATGCTTTCATTTAACATACTAATACACAACATAAAGATATGGTGCATGATGTTAACTGACTACTAAAATGTAGCAAAACTCCAAAGAAAGATGCACAGCTCTAGTTATGGAAGTTCAGTTGATTCTAGGGATGATACTTGAGCCTGTTGGCGGCCATGATTATAAGCACCAAGAAGCAGAAGAAAGCCAAGATAGATAGAATCACAGAATGCATCACCCTGTCACAAAATTTGCCTAGCTTGCCACAAATGGGCATCCAACCTGTTTCGTTTTGCCCGAATCGACCCACATAGCCAATTGCAGTGGCTGCTGCACATCCGGATATCGTTAGCACTAGCAAAACCTGTCCAAATACAATCAAAGATCAGCTCAAGACAACTTGTGATCTTTGCCTTCTTCCAAGACCAGCTTAAGCAAACGGCCAAACGGGTGATGCCATGTTTGTTTTCACAAAACGGTACACTCTGCTTGTATAGGCCACCAATGAGTAACTGAAGCAGCATTACACTTTCCTTACCAGATCATGCAAGAACAGGAAGAAATGGCTGCTGGGATTTGATTTAGAACGACTCATCGTGCAAACAAGGATCAATGAGAGGAGGGAGAGTGCGCATACAGCCGCATCTACTCCAACTTTGTACCTACAAAACAATCGAAGATCAGGGTTCTACTTGAACCTGTCTCAATTTTTCAATGTTCTTTTTACGTACCTAAACGCAAATGAGTAAGAGAAGCGGGCTTGGAACACCACCCCATAAACGAACACGGATTGCCCACTGGTGACCATCGTACTTATTGCAGCCACCGTAAATGCTAAGGCCAGAATTCTTAGAGTGATTTGGGTCAGGAAGAAACCTGATGGAAGCTGTGACGACTGTGACATCATTGTAGATGCAGATGCTGGAGTTTTGAGTACTTGGGAGTGTTGATCAGAGGCCATCATTGAGACGAAGGGCTTGGCAAAAGCAAAACCAGCGGCTGCAGGTTTAGAAGGAATCCATCAAATACTAGCAATGAACAAACTTTTTCTGACAACAAATTAAAGAGAGAGACTTCTAAAACCTCTTTGTTGCCATTGTAGTAAATGCAAATACATGCACGGGGTGTTATGCATCTGCAAGTGCATACACTTGTAGGGATTTTGGAAACGTCAAGCCAAAGAGATGCTGGGTTGTGAAAATGTTAGAAAAAGAAACTCCGACTGTGGGAAGTAAAATACATGAAACCGTCGAGGAGAATCTTTATTCGCGTCGCGGAAAACGCTAGGTAGATATCGCATCACGTCTATGAATTATTTTACGTTGCTGCACCCTTGCCTTTTTAATTGCAAGATTAAACTTAAAATTGCAAAAAAGATGGAGCTCTTGTTATAGGACAAAAATAAGCGATTTCTCATCTACACTGTAAAGTACATGGGTTATGGTAATATCAACATATTCGTTTCCTATGAAATTCACTTTATTCTGTAAACTACAGACTAAAAAATTTGTGCTTGCTTTTCAATGGGCTAATCTGTAGTTACCTCTGTATGTCAGTCCAATGGTGACAGATGTTATTGCAGCAAACTCCATTTATCAAACTAGGGGAGCTCTCGTCTTGTCTTGGACTGATACGGAAAACCCGTTGTTATTTTGTAATTGAATCGGTTGTTGCAACATTATTACCACTTACCGGTTGTTAGCTTAGGTTAGAGATGTCAAATGGGCCGGGCGGCCCGCAACCCAGCCCGAAAAAGCCCGGGCTGGCCCGGCCTCTTATGAACAGTGCAGCCCGAAAATAAAGGGCCTTGGGCCTGGGCTTGGACTAGGCCAAGGTTTCACCAAAAATGCCCGGCCCGGCCCTAAAAAGCCCGGCCCGAAAGCCCGATTTTTGCCCGAAATTGGGCCCTTTTCTAGCCCTATATTCGGCCCTTTTCTTAGTTGGCCTACTTTTTTTCAAATTTCGTTTTCCTTCATTTTCCCCCCAAACGGCTATATTCCTCAATAATTCCAAAATTTTCACTTTTACCTCCCCCCCCCCCCCTCTCTCCCAAAACAACTATATAACGGCTAGTTTGGGAGATATTTTAGTCCAAGTTAATTTTTTCAAAAATTTTAAGGTTTTTTTACACTTTTACCCTCCCTAACAATTATAAACGGCTAGTATTACTTCAATAAGAAATTTGAAGCATTCCTTATTAGAAAAGGTTAAAATGCATTTGGTTTGCTTTGGTACTGTGGCTTGCACGTGACGGCGATTGTTGAGGACAAGAATATTATTCTTTGATAGCTTAAGTTTTTTAAATAGCTGTTCAAAAACAAGGAAATTGTGCATCTTCATCTCCGCATAAGCGCATTTTTTGGTTGGTATCACACACATCTAGGGAGCAATAATCCTCATAGCAAAACAAAGTCTCTACATATGAGAGTTATTAACCATCCTATATACATATGAGAGTCATATATATAGAATAAAATTTTGTATATGAGACCAAGTAGAGAGAAAAACTGTTAGTCAAAATCTATACTTATTGCTTAAGATCGTCTAGGGAATTAATAACTATACTCCAAATTTAAATTCTTGTAAATTCCAACTAGTTTTTAGTGGTACATTATAATAACAAAAAATCAACTTTAGTGAAAAAAGTAAAGCTTAATAGTATAAATTTGAAATAAACTGATTAGGATTTCAAAATATATGCTAAAACTTTACACCAAATTAAACTAATAGTATAAATTTGAAATAAACTGATTAGAATTGAAACTTCCAAAAAATGCTACTTATAAATTATAATGTTAGTAGGCCAAAAAAGGCTTGTCAATATTACACCAAATTAACATGTATCAATCTCAACCAATTAATTTGATGTATTCTTGTTGGCCATCGACGCAAATAAATAACAAGGAGTTGGGAACCAAAAAAAAAATTTGGGCCCGGGCCCGGCCCAAGCCCGGCCCTAAATATTGGGCCTAGGGCCAGGGCTTGGACTGGCCCCAAATATCCATATTTCAGGCCTGGCCCCCGGCCCGTTTTTGTTGGATGCTCGTTGGGCTGGGCCAGCCCGGCCCATTGACATCTCTAGCTTAGGTCCTATTTGAAAATCATTCCGTTTTTAGTTTTTTTTCCTGTTCTGTAAATCGGAGGAAAAGACGGGTTTGACACACAATTTTTGTTTTTTTTTTCTTCAGTTTTGAAAATCAGTTTTTAAAATATGACTGTTTTTGAAAACTCTCATTTTGGAGTTTTGAATTTCCAGTTTTAGTTTTTTGTTTTGAAACCACTACCCCCACCACCACAGCCACCGGAAGCCGTCACCGACCACCGCAACTACCACCAAAGAAAAAACTTAAAATAAAAATTGGATAATTAAACACCCAAAAGAAAAAATTCAAAATAAAAAACTGTGTAATCAAACACCCATTTATTTTTGTAAAAAATAAAAATTAAACTGATTTTGATTTTATTTTTTGAAATAAAAAATCAAAACTGAAAGTGATTTTAAACAGATTCTTAAGTGTTGTCTTCTTTTGGAATGAAGCCGAAGAAGCCCAATCCATTTGCTCCTTTATATGCATACTCCTCCAACAAATGCATCTAGGCCCATCTTTGCATTCTCTAACCAGGACTCGAAAGCAATCCCAAGCCCAAAAAGGATGCTTCTAAAAGTTTTTAGTGACAAACTGTTTTATTTTTTGTGAAAAGGGGGTTTGGAAAAAGTTGATCAAACCAACTGAAGCTTAAATTTCATTTTTTTCCTTCGATGCTAAATGAAGGGATGGTGAATGTGTTGTCACGTCTGAAATAGGTTGTTTAAGACGTGACATAAGGTCTTAAAAAAAGTAACAGTCGCTAACACATTAACTAAGTAGACAAAAAGTATTATTCACGATCGATACAAAATATGTCAATTTAGAAGAATGGCTCAGATATCAGCATATTTGTTACTCCTTGAAGCTATGAAGTTTCATTTTAGGTTTTAAGATTTATGGTTTCAGTGTTTCGGATTTTAGCGACAAAAAGAAGGTAAAAAGATATATAATGAGATGGAAATAGCATTTTTTAACCCTAAAAAATGTGTTGAAAAGGCCCATCATTGTATCCACTAACCAGGATTCCAGTTACACCCGAAGGAAGATTAACAAGAGGGCTGTCCTTCGTAAGAACAAAATTCGTTGTGTCTCCCTAACTTTGCAATTGTCGCTTTATAATTTGGAGATGCAAATCATAGTTATAAATATCGTACCAACATATAATTTTTTTTTGCAAAATGGTACGCAAAGATTCTACTATCATCTACAATTTTTCATCAATTATTATACATATAATACTCATTCAGTAGCCAAACTAAAAAAAAAAGCATGTAACAATAAAATTGAAGTATGTTCAGTGTTCCTTCAATTATAGCTGAGCAAAGCTTTTATAGAATAACAAAAAATTGCACTTCTCTTGTATAATGATTCTTTCGACAGATTAATTTTAAGAAATTAACTGATCAAAAGAATTCTCAGAAAGAAATCTCATCGACTGATCACAAACAGTAGACAAAATTCTTGTTGCAGTGTATTAATTCATACAAAAAAATTGTTCCCTCTATTAATTGTTCCTCATCTATATATTCCCTATATACTCCTAATATAGGAAAAGACGAAACGCAAACATAATCTGAAATAAGATAAGGCACCCGTATAGGACAAAGTTCTATCTATCAACTTTATAGTTCAATTGAATTACCTCCTCTAGAATTACCCTCGTTTTCAACTATCTCATTAGCAAAATTTTATAAAAGAATAAGTTGTTTATTCAATAATAGAACTCATCTTTTTTTCTTTTTTTGTTACCTTTCTCGCGGATGGACCTTCGAGCATTGATCGTCACAAAGGGCGATGCTACCAGATCGAGCCCGACTATTTATTCTACAAACTAATTGACATGAATCGACTTTTGTGTGTGTGTCTTCATCCACCCCCACCCCCGTGGTCTCCATCCACTGCCAACCCTTGACCCACACAAAGCTGCACAGGCCCTTCAGGTCTTCACCAACCCCCAACCCTACACACATCATCCACCCTATGATGGTCTCTACCTACAAGGATGTGACCATCGCAAATGCTTACAACCACCACATATTCCGTCGCGATCACCACCTTGCTGTCGTCATTTTCTAAATTACAACACCACAACGAAATTACCACAAATCTGTATGAGTATGTGCGTGTGCACGTGCGTGTGTGTGTGCCCTCTGTGCTAGAGTTTGTGTAAAGATTTGTGCATGCCCACCACTAATCCATGGTCACTGTAGTGAACAGAGACTATATGGCCGCCAAACCCACCACCGGTCGTCGAAACCATCAACACCACCCTACTACCGGCCGTCAAATCCACCATAGTATACTACCGACCGTCAAATCCACCATGGTAGGTTGAAATAAACAAAAGAACCTATAACATATAAACGGCATCATAAAAGAAGGGTACATGTATTACGAATCTTTATTATTTTGGTCTGACATGTAACATTTAAGAAATCAACATGATTGACTGTAATTGCTCCCTAACCTCAAGGAACTATATTCATCAACTTTTAAAGCAAAGTGACAAATAGCATAAATGATACCTTATTTGGCAAAAATAATACTGTATTTATGTTTTATACAAAAATATATCAATTCAGATTTACCAGATAAGCGTATTTGATGCTTCCTGGCAATTATGGAGTTTTACTTCAATTTAAATTTACTGTGGGGTGCTGACATAATTTGCCTTGGATTACATAATTGGATTTAGTGGTTAACATGTTGTAATTAGTGTGGTGATTATACATTACAATATAACAGAGATTTCACAAATATTAAAAGATGAGTCTTTGGCAAACTGAAAGATTAGGTGCTCTCTTTTCGTGAATCTTGATGAGAAGTTGTTTGTATGTGACCAAAATTTTGTGAATTGGCACAAGATTTTCAGATTTTAGGATTGAACCAAAATAAAGGAATCCCTAAGGGCGGTATGGCTCTGACAATTGGAATTAGAAAAGTAAGGATGATTAGATCCAATTGCCTTAAAGATCCAAGTACTTCTAATGAATCTGATGTGGACAATTCTATGTTAAAATAGACTTTAGACTAGCATTACATAGAACTGTTCTAACGTACTCTGAGATAGGTGCTAAAGCGTCCATCTCTTTAACTTTTATGGTCTTTGATCGTTGATACATAAATCTCATATTGATCGTTAAACAATGATAAACAATATAAATTATAAACCTTGTGGACTCCATCTCTCACTATCGATTGATTTTGAGTTAGAATCTTTTCATGGTATTAGAGCCGGTTAAAGTGACAATTTAAAATTAAATTTAGGGTTAATTACACATATGTCCCTGAGGTTTGGGTGAAATTACAGTCAAGGACGCTAAGTTTCAAAAGGTAACAGACCGTAACCACAAACGTTAAAAATGTAACACTTATGTTCATCCGTTAGGTATCCGTCAAAAATTTGTATTTTTTGTGATGTCATCAATGCGTATTTTCAAAATATGGCAATTCTACCCCTAGATGACTGTTACCTCTCTTCTCTCCTTTTCTCTTTCACGAGCTTGGTCTCTCTTCCCTTTATCTCTTTCTTCCATCAGGTGAAGTTCTCTCTTCTTCTCCGGCAACCACGCCGTTGCCCCCACCGTTTCACCACCAAGCTGTTATCCCCACCGTCCCACCACCACATCGCTGTCCCCACGGCCCACCGTTCCACCACCACGCCGGTGCCTCCAGTGCCCACCACCACGTTCGCTGCTCCCCCACCCCCCCTGTCGTCCCCTACCTCGCCGCCTTCCCCTCCCTCTACCCCACCCACTCTTCCCTTGCCCCGCCACCTTCCTCTTCCCTCCACCTCACCCCGTCGTCCCCTGCCCTTCCTTCCCCTACCCCGCCTCCTTCCCTTTCCCCCCACCCCGTCGTCCTCCGCCCTTCTTTTCCTTACCCTGCCCCACTGCCTTCGCCCTTCCCCTATTCCCCCGCTGCCTTCCCCCACCCCACCTCGCTCCGTCCCCCACCCCTACCCCGCGCCGTCCCCCTCCCTTCCACTACCCGAATGCTTTTCAATTTCTTGAAAAGTTAGATAATATTGAAATTGAAGAAGAATTGAAACCCTAACTTGAAAATTAGGGAGATAAATGAATAGCTTGAAACCCTAATTTGAAAATTAGGGTTTCAATTCTTATTAAAATTGAAATCCTAATTTGAAAATTAGGGAGATAAATGAATGACTTAAACCCTAATTTAAAAATTAGGGTTTCAATTCTTTTTGAAACCCTAATTTGAATGGCATGGTAAACAATTTACCTTTCAAGTCATGGACAATATGGTCATTTTGACAATTCCATTATGTATATGAGTATTCTGTTAGGTCAAAGGACATAAGTGAGTATTTTTCAAACTTATGGACACGCGTGTAATTTCACAAAAACCTCAGGAACATAAGTGTAATTAACCCTTAAATTTACCTTCACCCAAATTAATTCATACATGTTTAACTTGCTCAAAAGAAATATGAACCCGACCTGACGTGAGGGGCGTGAGGGGTCCTCAGCTTTCATACTCTTTTCTCGTTTTATTTCCCTGCATTTATTGATCCAACTCAGGAAAATATGTGAAGCTTCTAAAAAGCAGTTTTCGGCTTAAATCTTAATCAGTTTTTAAAATCAGATTTAATTTACTTTAAGCATAATCAATTTGCTGTTTGGAAAAAGTAATTGTAAGTTACAAAATTTTTTTGGATAAAAAATACTTAAATTAGCTCCACCATGACAAAATAACCATAAATGGCACTAAATAAATATGTACATATCTAATGTCCATTTAGAAAGGGTAAAGTTAACGCAACTTTAATTTGTAAATAGTTATAATATACAAATAAATTGATGAAAAATGCTATTTTTACCCACTATCAGATATTTATTTCTTATTGTATATTAGAATCACCCAAAATCTCACATTAGTACTTATAGTATAATAGTTTTCTAAATTAGTTAAATGGTATGAGATGTCATTTGTGAGAAATAAGAGGACAATAATATGATAAATTAGAATGTCAAACCTGATTATGAGATAACTGATTATTTCACAATCTTCATTTTTCAGGATTATGAATTTATTTAATCAGTTTTTAGCTTTTTGAGACATATTAAAATCTCTTAGGGTGCTTGAGATTGATTCTAGATTGGTCAAAACTGATTAATGTTTCATTTCAGTTTGAATTCATTATATGGTAATTTTGCTACACTAAACCTACTTTAATCCTTTTTTATCCAAACACCTTCAATAACTTTTAATCTATTATGCTTAAAATAGATTAAATCTGATTTTGGAAACTAATTTTGATTTCGAAACCTACTTTTAAGAATCAAGCCCAAGTGGTCTCTTTAGTCTATTTTGTCAAACATCCACACACCTGATTTAATCTAGATTAAATTAAGTTTAACCAATCCAGAATCAATCCCAAACACCTTCCTAGTATAGTAGTGATGATGAAAAGCGGAGATAACTCACCCAAGCAATGTCATAATCAACATAGGAATGCCAATAATGTTAACTTATTTTCATTTTTTATATGCTTTTTACCTTCTATTTGTTGCTAAACATGTGTTTAAATGGTAAGTTTTGATCCTTTAGCGACAAACACGAAGATAAATTAAATCATAAGAGGTTAAATATAACACACCTTAAAAAATAAAAGAACTAGATTTATGTATCATATTTATATAATCTAAAGACTTGGCTTTCAAATTCAAATAGCCCCAAAGAGATTAAATATAACACACCTAAAAAAATAAAAGAACTAGATTTATGTATCATATTTATATAATCGTTTTCAAATTCATCTAAAGACTGCGCTTTCAAATTCAAATAACCCCGATGATTCTCACATTTGTCATTGACTAATGCATATCAAGAGCCAATATCTTTGATCTCTAATTTATTACTGTATTATGCATAATAAATACAGTCTGTGAGAGTGCTTCACACAACGATACAAGACAGTGTTGCTATACTTTCCTGTCCTTGGACGAGTACTCACTCACTAATGCCGACCACCATCGTAGCCGGCATTTCTACAGTCCATTGCTCTCCATTTCTCCGCCGCGAAATACCGCCGCGTACGGCCGGAATATTCCAACAGAAACGGAGATTCCGGGTGTCTGCGTCGGTGACAACTGGGCAGTCAGATGCGTCCACAGAAGTACGACAGCAGACCGCTCACGTTGCCTCCAATAATGGTGGAAAGTTCGAGGAAAAATGGGGAACAGACGGTGAGGTGCAAGAACGTCAGCAAGCGCCGGAGAATGTGGAAGGTATCAGTTTGAAAGACTGCTTTGAGCAGTCCGTGGATCTGATAAGATCGGCCGGCGGGCCGCCGCGCTGGTTTTCGCCGTTGGAGTGCGGGTCTCGGTTGAGCGGCTCTCCTCTCTTGCTCTTTTTGCCAGGTTCACTTTCTCTTCTCTAAAATGTCATGTTCATTTTGAAACGTACATTTCCGGCGGTCCAGCCCGTCGCGGTTCATTGCCATATTTGAGGTAAACTGCACCAAAGGGGTGTCAGTGTACCTACCATCAATAATGTGGCATAACTATTTTGTCCCAAATGGAGGACTGTGAATGTACTTTTTTTTTTTTGGTTGGTAGGAAAGAAATACAAACTGTGAATGTACTTTACCCTTCAATTATGGTTCTCAGCTAAATTTTTTGGGCCAAGTGTTTATTGGCCCTCTAAAAAGAAGTTATAAGGGTTGCTAAATGGTTGATTTACATGAACCGACCGGTCCTATTATCATTTCACTTCAGGAATTACTTTCTCCATTCCCAATCTCAGTCTCCCTTTCCATTGGGTGCGTTGTCCTATTGTACGTAACACGTGGTATCCTTTTTCAATTGATGTTTCAATTTTGTAGGAATTGATGGTGTTGGACTTGGACTTATCATGCAACATCAAAGACTTGGAAAGTAAGTGTTTTTGATTCTCGATTAGTTTTGACATGATAATAGTAAAAACATTTACGGTTCATAATCAAATAAAGGGTAGTCTTCAGAGTTAGGATATATATATATATATATCAGAGCTAGCATATCTTATGCTGACAAGAACTCATAAGAGTGAGCTCTATTTTTTGACTCTCGTAAAAAAATTAGTTAAATGTTTAACTCACTCCAATGAATATGAAACATAAAAGTTTACGATATCACTATGACGCATCCCGGCGAAAACGCGTAGACGTCAAATATAGATGAAAAACATGAATTCAAGTGCAAAATGTGTTGGTTTTGAATTTTAAAAAATGCTGGGATGAGATGCAACAAGTGCCATATGGCCCATATCTCAAGAGTACCAAATGTAAAGATATCATCAGATGGACCTGGTTTTTATTTTTTTGGTAGTAAGTTACAAAAGTGCATCAGCCAGGGCAAACTCGCGAAACACCAAACAGAAGCCTCCAACAGCAGTAGGCCTCGACGTGACATTATTGCTGGCATCATACGAGACATGCATTATTGCTGCTTAACTCATACAGTATTACGTCTAATCTGTACTTCTTTTTTCTTGTTTCCAATTCAAGGATATTCGACATATGGTGCTTGCATACTCCAGTTAGGGATCGAACACCATTTACAGGTCTCCTCTCTCTCTTATTTTACTTTAGCTGTTGAGCAGCTCTGTGCTAGTACCGTGCCGTAAACTCACTCAAAGGAACCGCACCACTTGTTCCATAAGAGATTTAAAGAAACTGGGCTGTGACCATAACGCGAAAACAAAAAGACAACTTGATTCAAGATAACGGTTTGGGTCATGTAAAGTTGTTTGGTAAAATCTTCCCTGCAGATGGGATGAAGTCGCCTATCCCAGTTTTTGACAGATGAATTTGATTCAAAGTTGATATGGTTTGCGCCATTGCGATTTATGGCGGGCAGGATTAGGATTGCCAGGTTACAGCAGGCTGCTGTGATCCCCTCTCTCATTTGGGATCACAGCACCCCTGCTGTAACCATGCAGGGGATCCTGATCCGATGGGGGCATTATAAGATGCTAAGAAATGGAAATGTAACTGGTTGAGAAAACAGTTAACCGTTAATTTTCCCAACTTTTTAATGGTTCAGAGCTGGTGAAGCTGGTTGAAGAAACAGTAAGGTCTGAGAATGGCCGTTCTCCAGCAAGACCCATATATCTTGTGGGTGAATCTCTTGGGGCGTGCCTTGCTCTCTCTGTTGCTGCGCGTAACCCTGATGTCGATCTTGTATTGATTTTGGCTAATCCAGGTGATCTTTTTCTTACAAATCCTGTTTCTTTTACTGTTGCTACTTTTCTTTGTAGCTTAAAGGCAATGCGATCTTTCGATTTTCCTGATTTGTTGCATAATGTTTTGATGGCAGCCACATCTTTCAGCAAGTCCCAGCTGCAACCTCTGATAGCTGCGTTGGAGATTGTGCCAGATGAGTTCAATCTTGGCCTGCCTTTCCTGCTTACTTCGATAACAGGTTTTTGTTGCCTTCCTTCCATCATGGCTCTGTTATTGTGCAGAATGTTATTCGTTAAACAATTAATTCTGTTTGCCATGCTATACATATAATTAGATGGACCATGTTAATGCTTGACGCAAAAACTCAATAAAAATCTACTGAGAGAAGCTCAAGAAACTTGTAGCGAAAAATTTATTTCCTTCTGTTGCTTACAGATTATGGAAGCAACAAGTTTTTGATAAACCAAACCGTCACATTTTAGGTAGTCCCCTGGGGACAATGATCACTACTCTGGCCAAAGGACTTCCTCTGCAGCAAACAATTGGACAGATATCTCAGGACGTCGCAACATTTGCAACCTACCTCTCTGTACGTTTCAAATCTTGATCTTAAGTAGATAATTGAGTCGGTCAACCTACATTTTATATTATCATAAATCATAACTTATTGCGACATCTATATTATGGACATATACATCCTAGCGTATGAAGTTATTTCTCTGTAGGCTGTTGGTGAATCTACATCTTGAAGCTTTACTATGCCAAAGTTTATGCAAAAAAGTTGATAGTTAAACTTCCAGGGCCTTGCTGATGTTTTACCTGAGAAAACACTTCTCTGGAAGCTGAAGATGCTCAAATCCGCTTGCGCCTATGCCAACTCACGTCTCCATGCAGTCAAAGCTCAGACGCTAGTACTCTGCAGGTCCTTTTGTCCAGTGTTTTCAGTTTTTCTTACCAAGATTTTGTGTGCTCTGAAGTGGTAACTGAATCCCATTGGAAACTTGCCATCAAAAGCTTCAGCTGCAAGAGAAGGGGCTAGACAATGTATATTTTGTTAACTGAATCCCATGTGATGGATCTTCACATGTGACATGTAATCGACCAAAACAAGTAAAAGCAGAAGTTCTTTTTAGGATTATCGAGTTTCAGTCTTCAGGAGCCTGACTATTTTCTTTGAATTTTCTTTGAAATGTAGCTGCTGTTCCAGACCTGAGCTAGACTCTATTTTGACGCGCCGGTAGAAGAGAACTCATAGAAACATGAATTTCATTATAGTGCTTTAAAAACTCGAAAATTGACAAAAAATGAACAAAGAGATAGACCAGTTGAGTATTTGCACCATAACGAGATACGAGGTGGAAAACCTTCTCACCATGAGCATACTAAGTAGTACTGCTGTTCAGTGGTATCTTCCATCACTAAACGCACACGCACCTTCTTTTATAAAGTTTGGCTTGTGACATTCCACCTTCAAGTTGACCTTTCAATGATTTCCATAACTGAAAGTTTTCTTACCTTTTATCAAGTTCTTTCTTTGGCTTGGGGCATGGTCATATGGTACGTAGTCATTTTGCTGTTCATAATGTATTTTCTTATAGATTTGTGGTCTTGAAAGCACACATGATTTACGACATCTCTTATAGTGATGAAGCATCTACTAGTATTAGTTGACGTATCCCTTTGTAGCTTGCTTACTATACAAAAGCTTATGCTTCTCATCTTGTTTTAAGTTTCCGCAGCTAAATACCGTTGCTGGCACTCATTGCTACCTGTTTGTAGCTTTGTTCAGCTTTTCTTCAGCATTTGGGCTATGCATCTTATAGTTTTGCTGGTTATCTCTGCAGTGGGAGGGATCAGCTGCTACCAAGCCAAGACGAAGGTGAAAGACTACGTCATATGCTGCCAAACTGTGACATTCGTTATTTTAACGACAGCGGTCATGGTCTCTTATTGGTAAGACTCTCTCTCTCTGCGTGTGTGTGTGTGTGTGTCTCTCTCTCTCTCTCTCTCTTTGATGCTTCAACTTGAAATCTAGAGATAATCGAGTCCGTGCTCTCTTAGCTGTGAACGCTAAGGTTTACCTCAACTTCCTTAATGACCCTATAATCGTTATGAGGAGTTTAAAGTCTCCATCTTAGTAACAACAGGTAGAGAAAACTAAACCCTCAGCTGAAGAACTGAAGATTATATTCTTCCCTTAAAATGTCAGATATTATGATATCACATCTGTTGTTCTTTTCTAGTATAGCACTTCTTAAAGGCCAGTAACGAACCTTGCCAAGCTTCCTCTTTGATCGCTGCAGTAAGCACGCAAGCTGTGCTGCAGGCCTAATTATAAAGCATAAAGTAATGTGCAGTTTAGTGATGACTATAGCTTTGTCTTCCTAATTGTGTGCCCAGATAGTGAGAACTTGTGTTTCAATGTCCACTTGACAAGAGTGTTACCGGCTTATAGCGCTCTTCAATTTTGTTACAATCTGCTCTGCTTGTCTTCTCATGGTGGATGGGAAGGAGAATACCGTCCAACATGATGAATGCAGCTGCAATCAAACATTAGGCAATTCAGATAAGTGTCTCTACCTTTGTTAACGTGTAGGAATAAGCCTTACACTGGAAATAGAGAGATCAATCATAAGAGAAAAGGAATTAGAATAAAAACTGCGCACTGCTGGACATCCTCTAGTTAGTTGATATTATTTTAGTACTACAATGCTGTTGTAGTTCAACTTAATGGCTATTGTGCTTGATTGTTCTTTTAGTACTCTTATCTTAGATTTTTTCAAAGTTCTAACTAAATGGAGGAAGAGTTTATCATCCAAACCCTCTCATCCTTCACATAAATCTCATTTGTCACTAAAAGGTTGAAATCCTTAATGCACTTTTAGTGGTAAATGAGGTCTACACAAGGGAAAGCTGGTGTGGATTAAGACTTCCCCCAAAACGAATCTACCCAAGTACTATCCTATACAATCGTTAATGTACATGGTACTTGTGTGCATATGTAACAGGAGGATGGTACTGATTTGGCAACTATCATAATTGGTGCCGCCTTTTATCGTCGTTCAAGATACACTGACTATGCCTTAGATTACTTGCCACCAAGCCCTTCTGAGTTGAAGAAAATATGGGCGTCCAACAGGTGATGTTATATGCAAGGGAAAAGAAAATTCTAAATATCATTGTGGAGGTCCTTGATTGTCTATCAATGCTATCTGTATTGAAATTACTAACAGTTGTCGGGCAAGAAAATCTTCACATGCACTTAACAAGGGCAGATCCACAATGGTATATCAAGAGGGACCAAAATCATAGACCGAAATCTGTTTACTGCTATTGCAACACACTCATGAAAATGAGGCGCCCTTTGTCGTTGCAGTGTTCTTTTAGGCAGCGACGGTTCTGGTCCTTCAGGTGTAAGAGATAATCACAATTATCTGTGAAGCTGAAAAACCATGCTTTACCAAATCTTAGGAAGCTGATGATAGGGACATTCAGTGCGCTGATTCTGTACCCAGTGCCTGCTCTGTCCAACACAGTAAAAATTCACGTAGGGTACTTAACCGCTTTCCAGTGATTTTTTATTTGTTAATCTTTATCCATAATGGCTTGCCTATTCTAATGTACTGCAGCTGGATCGAGGTGGCTACTGATCCTGTGATGCTATCAACTTTAGAAAATGGGAAGATTGTGAGGGGCCTTGAAGGTATTCCTTCTGGGGGGCCAGTGCTATTTGTTGGTTATCACATGATGCTCGGGTTCGAATTGCCTCCTATGGTAAGACGTTTTTGGACCGAACGAAATATACATCTACGAGGGATAGCACATCCACTGATGTTTGTGAAATCGGAAAAGTTGACCGACTTGGCACCATTTGATATTCTAAGAATTATGGGTGCAGTTCCTGTATCGGCAGCCAACTTCTACAGACTTTTGTCTTTAAAGTCCCATGTCCTGCTCTATCCAGGGGGCATGCGGGAAGCATGTCATCGAAAGGTGAACTATAATACATCTTTCCTTGGTCAACACCTTAAAGGTGGATTTTTTTCAATTTCAGGTTTCAGCTGCATTTTAGAAGTTCTGTTTGTGATGTGATGCGATCCATCAAATCTAGACTAGCTATTTTTATAGAGCCCAGCTTGCTTTCTGTGAGTAAATATTGGCCTGATTTCTTCTTCTAAACGTGAGATGGAAAAAAATTTGGACTAGCTATTCGTTGAGCCCGCCTTCAGATGACTTCTATTATAGTTTAGCATTACTATCCAAAGAGGTCAACCGAATCCTTGCTTTATGTAAGAGCATTCATGTAATTTTCTCTACTACACCTTTAGTTGGACTAGATTTGATGTACTCTTCCACCTCAACATTATGGTATTTGAACGGCCACATTAAGTAGATGCACAGAACAGTACTATAGATTTTCAACTTATATTTGATACTTTATCTTCACACTTTTCAGGGCGAGGAATACAAGTTATTCTGGCCGGAACAGTCTGAGTTTGTCAGGATGGCAGCTAGATTTGGAGCCAAAATTGTACCTTTTGGTGTTGTTGGAGAGGATGATGTTAGTGAAGTAAGTTTGAAGACTTGCAATTTCCATAATAACTCCCTTTGTTATGAATTGCTAGTTGCAACTGCTTACAATCATCGCATTTCGTACTCTTATGGAAACTTCATTAGGGAAGCATTTGGAAACCCTTTTGACACTAATATCATTTATAGGTTCTCTACACCAGAGTGGCATTAAGCATTTGTTGTCATTTTTGGTTCTATCGGATAATATACCCTTGATGGCTTCCATGATAATCGCACAGTTTTCACTTGCTCTAGGCACAAGACTAGGAAAAATATGTTATTAACTTATAAGCTGCTTGGTCTGTCAACATGTGCGGAATATGCATATTTGCTTGAGCTTGAGATTACCGAGTTAGGAACATGAATTAGGAGGCTTTGTTTCATGACACATGTAGGCCACAACGCACACATCATTAATGTTGATTGGTGGATTTGGTGGTTATGGTTTTATGATTCCAGCATGAGTGTACATGTAAACAAGTATAGAATGCTTCTTACTCCATGAAGCTGTAATATATTAACCGGGAAAAAGAGAAAGCTGTCGCTAGCAGGAAACTTTCCCTAGCAGTGAAATTACAATAATGGTCGGAATTACCTAGTGCTCACAGGAGGATAATATGCCAAGTTTGTAAAAGTTTAAGATCAAAATGACAATCTTCCTTCTAAGTGCCACATAGGCTAAGCAGAGAGAGTAGTAATATGAACCCTGAGAAGATCAGAGATGATAACATGGGAATTAAACAAGACCATATTTAATTGGAGGTAGCTGCACATCGAAGTAGTTACTTGGTGAACTTGAAGGGTACAAAGATCAAAGTGGATATGCTAAGTACTACGGCTTTTGAGAAATCTCAAAGAAAGGAATAGTACCTTGCTTCTGAACCAGAACTGCTCAATAAGGTGTCATTGAACCATGTCTTGTCCGCTGGACCCCTGTAATTCCCTTTGTCAAATGTAATTTAAGTTTGAATCTCTGTATGACTCATTGTTGTAATTTGCTGCTATCATAGTTCTCATTTTCCTGATAGATGGTTTGAGTGGGTATCTCTGTGCATTTTTTATTACGTGTTTTGTTTGTGAAATCATGCTATTTCAAACATTGTGATGGATGCAATAGATGCTCTACATGTCTATATAATATAATTATGCCCAAGAATAATGGGTAGTGTTTTTTCCTCTCAGTTGGTCCTTGACTACGATGACCAAATGAAGATTCCTTATCTCAAGAATTACATAGAGGAATCAACTGAAGTGAGCGTGAAATTGAGGTATTTTCAGTTTTTTCTGTTGTCTTTGGCAATAAGCCTGCTGTGAGGGTGGTCATCTTGCAGAACTAGCAGTCTTGTGTGCATTCTGTGAAATTCCACCCCCACCTGTAATCTGGTAGAAGAAGTATCTATACTTGTAATCAATTGATAGTGCATGATGTAGTAGCTTCCAATTCCTGCAGAAAAGGTATCATCTGAACTTGTTACGGAGCTAAGGTATACATGTCAGACAATCAATCATCATATCCAAAGTCACTGGCGACTTCCACTAGTAGTACTTTTCGGTTGCTAGTATTCAAATGGGGCACTCGAATCTGTACACAAGTATTCTTTGTTCATTGCTGTCTTAATAAAGGTGGCTAATTGTACACTTCTTGTTATATTCACTGCAATATTAGTCGACAAAAGGAATGCACTAGCCCCCAAAACTGTCTTTCCTAAAGATGACACTGAAAATGGGGTGAATTTAGCCCCACTCAGCCATTAATAGTTCTTATCTAGTTGACCATCTGACAATCCGGAATTTCTTTTTAGAAACGTGGTTTACACTTATTTGTGGGTTATCTTGTGTGAATTTAGCCCCACCCTGCCATTAATAGTTTTTATTTTCTAGCTGGCCATCGGACCATCTCGAAATCTATTTTGGAAATGTGATGTACATTTATTTTTGCTTCTATGTGACCAATCTCGACTTTCAGGAGTAAGGCTGTGTATAATAAGCAAATTAAGTTCCCAAATATTATCTCATGCAGTCAGCACTAAGCTTATCTAACCGTTAAGTTATGAAAATTTGCTGCTTATATCAAGAACATGTATTCTGCGTTCTGCTAAGTGTTATGAACTCTGCATCTGAGTCAATATTGTGATTATAGGACTGACAGCAAAGGAGAGGTTTCAAACCAAGGCGTGCACCTGCCAATACTGCTGCCCAAACTGCCGGGCCGTTTTTATTACTTTTTCGGAAAGCCATTTGAAACAGAAGGTTTGTTATCGACACTCATGTTTGAGTGTCTGTCTGGCATGATTAACTTCTCTCCGCTTCAGTAAACATGTGACTTTGCTCGAGTATCATTTCGTTGCATGTTCATTTATATATA
Organism: Escallonia rubra; assembly: GCA_033065855.1. NCBI lineage: Eukaryota > Viridiplantae > Streptophyta > Magnoliopsida > Escalloniales > Escalloniaceae > Escallonia > Escallonia rubra. The sequence goes on along the minus strand of JAVXUO010002884.1, from coordinate 399,892 downwards.
TCTTTTTACCCACTTTACCAGTCCAACTTTTGTATTGTATTGGCAGGCAGGAAGAGGGAGTTGAGGTGCAGAGAGAAAGCACATGAAGTTTATCTAGAAGTGAAGTTAGAGGTTGAAAGATGTCTTGCATATTTGAAGGAGAAAAGAGAGAATGACCCTTACAGGAGCTTCTTAACTCGGCTAACTTACCATGCCTCACATGGCTTTGAAACTGAAATCCCTACATTTGAACTTTGATGATTATCCGGTTGATTGTGCATATCCATTTCATCCTATTTTTACATACTCACCATTAGACAAAAGCGTTATACACGGGGAAGGGAGAATGAATTATGATGATTATCAGGTGGTACCTTTTTGTGAATATGAATTAATGGATTTCATGCATTTCAGCATATTAATGGTGACGATGAGAGTTACGGATCGGACGATATGGTTTTACTATGAGGCAGGCTAACTGGTGTTTAGCAATTTTGCTGCGACCTTGGCAGTGGTAGTTCTAAAATGTCGCTTCAATGGAACTTTCAAGAAAAAGATTTTGGTACGTTCTTCAAGTTCAAAACATTGCCCGGCGGTTGCACAATTGCTGCCGCTAGCAAAAAAATCGCTTTTCAAAATTGAAAGCACCTACACAAACCACCAACGTCCGGAAGTTTGTGATCATTAGAGAGATCACTACGAATGAAATGATCACACCTTGTCATTATGTACCCAGATTTTCTCAAACTACGAATGAAATGATCACAACTTGTCATTATGTACCCAGATTTTCTCAAAGTCGGACTCCGATCGGATTATAATAATCCAACAGGGAATAGCCACCGTAGATGGATTACTAAGTGAAATGGTAGTCCTTTCGAATTAAAGAACATTGGTCTTACATAGTAGTCGGTAGATGTCTAAGTTGGACAGAAGTCATTCTTGACCAAATCGGAGTTCTGTGCAGCCATGGGTCTCCCTAGTTAATTGGTTGGTCATATTTGACCAAATAACATCCATTGCCGCCGGCTAATTTGTCATTATTCTAGGATCTACAAACCTTTAGCGACAAATTATTAACAAAGAAAAATGTCCGTAAAACCGTTAGCGACAATCTTACGTCTCTGAAAAGATGAACAGGAGATCGAGGAAAGTATGTTCTTACAGGGGTTGGAGCATAATAATCAGCACAATTTTCAAATGTATTATTAGCAGCCAATGGTTGACATTGGTATTGGATTAGTGCAAAACATAAACCGCAGTAGATCGTTATTCGGCTACATTACGTTCCGCCATTGTTATGGCCTCCTCACGACAAAATGCAAGTTGCAAAGATCGCATCATGGCCCTGTTCAAATCAACCATAAAACCCAACAAAAAAGGTCTTCTTATTTTTCAACTTGCTCCCCCACCTCCTTCATCTCTCTCATTACAGATATTAATCTTATAGCTTTAATTAGGACGTTCATGGCGACCGCCGCGGCAGGTGCTTCCACGGCACAATTTCTCCACCGTGACTTATGGCCGACCCGCGCAAGGAAAATGAGGTTACGCTTGTTCTCTGCAACGGCCCGACAACCGGCTACCAGTGTTTGCACCTCCACCATGAAAGCTAGGCTGGAAACTGATGGGAAGCCTAAACTTCACGCCGGCTCGGAGGTTGGACGTTTGACTTTGAATGATTACATTGAGCAGTCGAAAGATTTGATGAGACCCGACGGTGGTCCGCCCCGTTGGTTTTCGCCATTGGAGTGTGGTTCTCGCTTAGATAACTCTCCTCTCTTGCTCTATCTCCCAGGTGATCACTTCTTTTTCGTTCAAAAAACTCTGTTTGCTCTCATGTTTATGTTCTGCTGATATCCCGGTAATGACTAATGATTGGTTCGGATCCCGGCAGTTGAGGGTTTTGTAATTGGTCACTAAATAGGCTTGTACCGACTAGCCTGAGTTTGTCACTTAAGAAAAAGACAACGTACTTATAGCGACGCTTTTGTCGTTATAGACTTTTACCGACCAACTGCACACTTGTAATTGAACCTTTAATCGCAGGAAATTCGATAATGATTAAATGTACACACCAATCCATCATACTTGTGCATATATTTTTTTTAAAAAAATTAAATTTTATGACTTTTTTGAAGTAGTGTATGTTGATCTAACAACGTTCACATTTCTTGAGAAAATCTAACAAAATGATTAACCGACTACTGTCCTCTCATTTGGAAATTGACAGGAATTGGTGGTGTCGGACTCGGACTAATTTTGCATCATCAAAGGCTTGGAAAGTAAGAAATTGTGGTATTCAAACTCATTTTGACGTTTCGTCAATGCATTGCTACAATGTACTCGTGCTTCTCATATTACTAACGGCAATGGTGCTTACTCATTAGACGTTTTCTCTTTGAAGCATCTTTGACATATGGTGCTTACATATTCCAGCACTGGATCGAACACCATATTCAGGTTTTTCTCTTAATATCTCGCATCATAAATCTTAATAAGTAGTTAATTTTTTTTTTTTGTGAGATTATTTCGTTATCCCAAATGAGCAATTTCTCGCCGCACATTTCATGAAACATACGATAAGGGGTTCATAGACAATTTACATAAATCGTCACATTGTCTCCACTTAGGAGAAAGGCAGCACAGAGAAAAATACACATTTTAAGTATGAGTAAATCAAAAGTCGTCCAACTCCGGTGCCTAGCAGCACCCTTGTGTCAACTCTAAGGAAGTACAGACGTTTATCATCCTTACTACACCGATGCGGACAAGTTGTCACGGTCTTATGGACCGGAAGATCAAACAAAGCGTCATAACTATCTTTGGGTACATATTGTCAAGAATTAAGTGCAAAACAAGATGAAAGCTAGTGCCTCCGAGTGGACGCGCTCCTCAAAGAGCAACCAACGTAAAGGAGGCCATGGTCAGGTTGAGGTTCAAGTGCTTGAAGATTCATGTGAAGTCTGACACAGTTACCCCCTCGCGTTACCAAGAAAATTATCTTTGAAAATCCCCCACTGGAAGTTAGAACATGCATGCATGGTGAAGAGTTTCCGGCCCCAAATCCCTTAAAAGTGACAAAATTCTACGAAGGTGTTCTGCCTATAAACTACAGCCTTCTGTTCAACTATTTAGTATGCACCATTACATATTCAAAGTCTCATCAAAAAACATTTTAGTATGTCATACACAAAAGAAATCTTTGGTGTTAGCAGGAGGTTAGACACTTGCGAGCCGAGAACCGTTGAACGTATTATAAGATAATTTTCTCTCTGTGTTAGTCTTTTCTTTTGAGTATCCCACTAATTTTTTTTCTGATTCAACGGTGATGAATAGCACGCACGAGAGTATGCAATATCTATTCATGTTGTTTGTGACTGCCAGTACCATTTTCGACGGACCCAAACAATTTTTTTTGACGTGCAAAAGTACTTTTAAACGACAACTTTTAAAGAAGTGTCGCTAACGCTATTTTCCTTCCGACGCTCGAAAGTCTCGATGGAGGGGGAACCGGGGAATGGTGTGAGGTGGTGCCGGAGAGAAATGGAGGCGATACCCGAGCCCGGTCTGCTACTTCCGGCGTCATTCGGTGCACTATTGCTGTTTCTCCGGCAATCAATTATGCGATTTCAGCCGATTTTCTGGGTCTCGAAAAGCCCTTAAAAGTTGCGGACAACTACCGTTTAAACCGTCTCAAATCAGCGGTTTGCCTGGAAGCCCACAAATGCGAGTATAACATTCAGAAATGCCAGTAATTAGGTTTCTGTGGTTACATTGGTAAGTATGCTAATCTTGTTCCCTTCCCTTTCCACCTTGGTATGGCTCAGAGCTGGTGGAGCTGGTTGAAACAACAGTTAGATCAGAGAATGGTGATTTTCCAAAAAGACCCATATATCTTGTTGGAGACTCTTTCGGGGCATGCCTTGCACTGGATGTTGCCGCCCGCAACCCTGATATTGATCTCATCCTCATTTTGTCTAATCCTGGTAAGTAAGGATTGCATACACAGTCTTAGGCATTTTATGCTATTTCTTAACTTTTGTAATCTTTATGCTTTATAATCCTTGTCTGGCAGCAACGTGTTTCAGCAAGTCCCGGCTGCAACAGCTCATGCATGTCTTCCAACTCGTGCCTAAACAGCTCCTTTCGGGTCTCCCTTATTTGCTGGCTTTATTGACAGGTTTATGTTATTGCCTATTTGCCTTACTGCCTTTAACCGTTGCGTTACATAGTTGCTTCCAAGAAGAGTTAGTACTCTGTTCTTTACTATTGTTAAATCTTGATTTACTCGTCGTGTGTACACACTGTTGACTCGTCAAATGCAGTAATTCACTTTTGGAGTCTAATTCAATTGTTATGTATGTACACTGTGTGCCAAGAGTTCAACGGGACTCTAATTTTGCAACATATGCAGATCAGGAGTCAGGAATCTTCAGCAAGGGCATCTCTTAATGATCTGTACTGTAGCATTTTGTTTTAGGAAGTGTGCAAATAATCCCACCCAAAATTCGTGATTTGTATGACTCAAATAGTCATAGCGCCAACCTATCCTTTTCTTTTAGTGTGACCGGAGTACAAAACCATGCTTTTTACGTCAATGAATGTATACATACTGAGCTGGGCTTACCAATGCAATAGCTGACATATTTCCAAAATTTCACAATATCCTACATTATTTGTTTTGTTTTCCTTCTCCGATTCCTTGTGCAACTGCTTTAGAGTATAGACGTGATAGAATATTATCCAGACTCGGAGGGGACTCTTTCAGTTCCTATTCCTTAGCTTTGGTGTCCGGTTATTTGATCTTGCTCCGAGTCTAAAACCGCGGGGGAAAGCAGTAGCACAAGCTTAAGTGTGCTATTTACCAGCCTAATTTTGAGAGACTACTTGTAGTCTAAATGTTCTGTTAACGTCATATTGAAACTTACAGTTGTGCTTTAAGTGGTCGGTTGATGACATGGCCTAAGCAAACTCCTTATATAGCCACTCGTCAACTGCTTAAATTGTTGATGACCCTATATTTTAGCTTTCTTCATACAATAATACAAGCGATGGCCAAAAATATTGCCCTGTTTCTAATAGCCAAAGGGAAAGTTTAATATGCTCTTAGGAAACTGGTCTCTTGGACGATTTCAACAATATTTGGATTCAGAACGTTGCACAATTTTCTACAACTGTTTATAAGGTTCACTCTGTCGGGTTCGTTTCGAAATAGCATGGTATTTACTCCAAAAAAGGTCGATAGAAGAACCTTTCTAGATATGTTGGGAGAAGTTCTAACCCAGTTAATGAGTGTTATGTATTTAGGTAATCCTTGGAAGGTAGTGATGGCTACTTTGAAGAAAGGACTTAATCTGCGACAAACATTTGGAGAGCTCTCGCAGCATGTCGCTGTGTTATCATCCTACCTTTCTGTAAGACTCAAAACTTGAATGATAGAAAATTTTCTTTAGATGAATATGTCTCCGTTAATATCCATGAAAGAGATTGTTCTTGGCCGAGGACTTTTTATCTCAACGTGGATGTCATTGAACCTTTCTGAAACTTTTAAGGTGGAGGACTCCTTGGGATTTTACATGGATGTGATTGCTTTTAGTTTACTACTTATCCAAATTTTCTTATTTTTGTTTTCACGATGCATGAGCTTTTAACTCTTTAAATAAGCAAATGAATTCATTATTGAGCTCACAGGGCTTGCCCGATGATTTTCCCATGGAAACATTACTTTGGAAGCTGAAGATGCTCAAATCAGCTTGTACATCAGCCAACTCATGTCTCCATGCTGTAAAAGCTCAAACCTTGATACTGTCCAGGTTTCCCTCTGTAGTTTAAGATTTTCTAGTTTAAATAAATATTTGATTGAAAATCTTACACAAACACAATTCTACAAAAAGCAAATCATTTATAAGTATGTGTGAAGATTAATCTTGACAAGTAAATTTTCAGAGTTATATATCCTCCGCTTTCTTACATTAGAATCAAAGTTCTTGTTTCATGCGATAAAATTTCAATGTTGTTTATCTTTGCAGTTTGAGGGATCACCTACTACCAAGCCCAGCGGAAGGTGAAAGACTTCAACGCATGCTACTAAAATGTGAAATTCGTGTGTTTAGTGATGATGGCCATGCCCTCTTCTTGGTTGGTCTCTCTCTCTCTCTCCCCCTCCCCCCGCCCCTTTGTTATGTACTTAGAAGAACTTGGTCAAAGTGATGCACTTGCATGCTTTAAGTCGAGAGTATTGCATAAACAAGTACCTTTTGCTCCTTCTCAATGCTTGTCTTGAGTTTGATACATTGCAGAACATAATCACCTTTGGGAGATATGTAGATTATGTGTCAATAAGCATTAGAGTATCATGCTTAGTCTGACTTTACTTACGTAACTTCTTTTGAAGAGAAGTTTTGTTAAAAATGCTACTAATCTGATTTGAAATTTCGGCCATATCTGGCTTAGGTGTAGGAAGCTAGTCCTAGAGCCACGAATCTCTCTATGCGCTCTCACTCTGGAGATCTTTGAAAGCTCACTTCCGATATAGAAGAACTAACATATTGAAAAAGGTAGACAAGAAGTGGACACAACCTCAGATTTGTGACTACCCTGACTTTTCACATTGTTTAACTAATACTATAATGTTTATTGAATTCAAAGCCCCAGTTTTTTAGCAAAAGAGGATGAGCTTATAAAAAAAGCAGTGAAAAACCCAGACATAAATAGAATTCGGATTATGAGTGGTGGTGGCGGCGGCGGTGGGGCTAATGCACTGGGCCGCCCAACTCTTCTAGATGCCTGTGCCGAACAATCTTGACATTCTTTCTCTTATTTTTGAGAATTACCACCATATATGGAGTCCTCTAGAACAAGTAAGCTCGACTCGAAGAACATGCATAGTGCCAATGTCAACAGTCTATAGCAGTCAAATTTCTTGGGCGAGAAGGTGAGAACGTGAATATCTTTCGCCCAATTGTTTGCTAATAATGCCATAGGAGAGATCTCTATATTAATCTTGACATGCTTATTCTTTTTTCGCTTCCTGGATTATACTGAATTGTGCGATTTAGTGCTAGTGTAGCTAGTTTCTCCCATGAAATTTCGTGTAGCCAGAGCTTGTGAAGCTGAAAATTTGCGTCAGACAGAGAAAAAAATATAAAGACTTCGTGTAAATTTCTCTCAAGGTTACTACTTTACCCCTTCTGTCAAGTATGGAAGAAGCCATCCACCGGCAAATGGAAAATTATACTACTGTATGCTACTACGCCATCCTGTATGGTAAATGAACGAGATTACTAGTACAATACAACTTTATGGTTGTTCACTACTTATCTCTTAATCTTCTGATGTTATCAAGTAGATTTCTAATTACATGAAATGTTTGTTTTTCTACTTGATGATGTGGAACTTAGTTACAGGAAACTCCTAATATGGTGACGTTTCTCTCTCGGAAACTCGCTTTTGCGATCCCAAGTTAGGAGCTCCATGGGATCTCGTCCCAAGCTAATATGGGAACTCGATCCCGTTAGCTGGATAGAGATGCATGGAACAAGTGAGAGAATACCTGAAATCAACCCCTTTTCAACTCAATTCCTTGTTTCTCTCTTCCTTCAAGTCCTTAAAGCCTCCTTGTTTGTTGTTGCTGGCTATGTAAACTATACTAAACAAATGATAATACTCTTTACGCATTTATTTATTCAAGCCGCTCCCAACCTCAGATTCTTCTTGGTACTTACGCTCCCCCGCCCCCGCTTTGTGCAACTAAGATGTGGAATCTCAGTTCAACATAACGTAAACAAGACAGTGGATTTGTTTTGGTAGGAGTTTTAACTTCAGTTTTTCTTTTCCTTTCTTGCATAGTGTTTCTTATAGTTTCCTATTTTAAATCACATTGCATTCTAGGATCCCATATATTAAGTTTGTTGCAAGACATGTCTGCTTAGGTAAAAGTTCTATATAGCATACCTGGAGATAATTACGTTGTGCCAGGTCCCAATGAAAATTGGCATCCGGAACCCTGGTGTATGGTTTTGCCCACAGATCAGACGAACCTCTTTTCTGACAAATTCAAGCGCAAAACGCAACTCTGGGGCCCTAATGCTATAAGATTAGGTTGTCCCCAAAAGTTGCGTTTTGGGCCCAAAATTTGACAGAAAAAATCTTCGTCCGATCTGGGGACAAAACCGTACGAGTACCAAAACTAGGATTCCGGACACCATTTTCATCAACGACGTGGCACATGCTAATCTTCTTAAATTTTCATATCGATAGATTTGGTAATTTTATTCATATTTAACAGGAAGATGGTAATGATATGGTAAGTACCATAATTGCCGCCAGTTTTTATCGCCGTTCAAGATGCATTGATTATGCCTCAGATTACTTTCCACCGAGCCCTTCTACATTCAAGAAAATACATGAATCGCAGAGGTAACTGTGCCTGCAAGTCTGCAACAAACTAGTTACTTGTTAAGATTAAAAAAATCCTGCTATAGACTCTTAAAGCAGATTCAGACGTATTGTTCTAAGAAATGGTAGAAGTTCAGGTTCCTTGACTGTTTATAGACTGTCTTATCACTCCAAATGCAATTTCATGGGACATTTTTATGGTGGTCAGCCAAGGAAACCTGGTAACATGATCATTTGTATTAGGATTAGTTGCATGTTTTGTGGAACTAAAGTTATAAACTCAATGTGGTGATAAATGAAGCTAATGATAGGGGATGCAGGATGCTCATGCTTTACTCTGGGATTACAAACTGTCACTACTACCTTGATGCTGTACCCAACACTTTTTTACAATAAATTTATCACTGTCCCCCATTAGTAAACATTACCCAATCCCTACTTACCATTTCTTAAATTCATTTTATTGGAGAAGGGTCTATGCCTAACTGTTGATCTACGAAGTCATTAGTATTCTATGACCTTCAGATGGCTGGAGGCGACTACCAGTCCTGTGACGCTCTCAACTCTTGGAAATGGGAAAATTGTGAGGGGCCTTGCAGGGATTCCTTCTGAGGGTCCGGTCGTATTTGTTGGCTATCACATGTTGCTGGGGCGTGAATTGGATCTCCTCGTAAATCGTTTTTGGGTTGAAGGAAACATACATCTGCGATCAATAGCGCATCCGATGATGTTTGAAAAGTTGAAAAAAGGAAAATTTCCTGATCTTTCAGCATTTGATAAACTCAGAACCATGGGGGCAGTTCCTGTATCAGCAACTAATTTTTATCGCCTTCTTTCTCTAAAGTCGCATGTTCTCCTGTATCCAGGAGGGGTTCGTGAAGCTCTTCATCGGAAGGCAAGCTTTCTTTCTCTACATGCTGCCTTGACTTAAATAGATAATGTCATTTGTTTCTGATCTATGCTAATGCTAGAATAATATTTGCTTTAACCAGCCCCTTTTCAGCGACGAAACGTGTCACTAAAATTTTTCATTGGCATTTCTGATAATACTTTAACGCCAATTGCAAAACTAGCCGGAGCACTTGTGGTTTAAAGTTCTGCCAAAATGGTAACCAATGAGGGGCTGGAGGAGGTTTGCTTTAAAACGGGTCGGAGCGAAATATGTCTGTTAACTATAATGGTATTTGATGCCTTTCACTACAAACCAGTTCTTTGTATCTAGTCATCTGGGTAAACTTATTTTGAAGTGGAAATATTAGATGATGTGATGATGGCCTACTTTCTTCTCCTCTCCTGGAACTAGAGCGGAATGACTTCCGTATAGAAAGAAAGTGTCAGTCAACGCAAGGTTGTCTGCTTCGGGAAATCCTGTGGGGCTCCTCTAGCCTTAACTAGAACTATAAGACTCCCCCAACAGGGAACTACTTAACGAATCCAGCTCGTGACTAAGGCTTTTATCTGAACTTCTCAATCATATCATATATCTGACCTTTTGTGAATAGTTAATCGTCCGAAACAACATCTTAATCTTTTCAGTTCTTATTTTGGATTAGCTAATGGAAGACCTTCTGATGAAATCTGTCTTTACCAGTGAAACTGTTAAGCTTTCCCATTTTTGGAAAAATACCCCTTGTGGTTTGGCTGCTTGTAATAAGGTCTAAATCTTTTTTTTCCCCTGAAGAAGGTCCTTATTTCCATCCATATTGACCGTTTAATATAGCACACGCAAAAAGGTGCTTTATTTACATTCTTTATTCTTTGTCTTGCCAATAGCTCTGAAATGACTCTTTTGACGCCATATAGTTCCCCCGTTCCACCCCTCCCCGCTTTTCTCTTTCAGTTGGAAAACCTTGATGCTGACATATACTTTATCTTCCTGCTGAACTTGGGTAAACATGGTGACTCCAGGGATGATAGCATTGAGCCGCTGTGGTTTGGGGTGGGGGGACAACACCTCTTAGCGGTGATTGCATGAACTTTTAGGGACCTAACAAAAGGTACATGGTTGCCTAAAGCATCCAAGCTTGCCAGTCTAGAGTAAGATAGGTCAACATCTCCGGACCATCTGGCCTTTGGTGGTTATTTTGAGGGTACTGTTGAGACATTCAAGAACTGTTGAGATGGTGAATGGAGCACTTGCGGGAAGAGATACCTAGGTGGGAAGAGGGGGGGGGGGGGAGGAGGATTCGTTTGCGAGGTGGGAAGAGATGAGATGGGGACAATGGGCATCTCTGTCTTTTCGTAGGTGATGTAATCGCTGTTGGACTCAACGATAAGTATGTTTGGCTTACAACCTTGCGTATCTGACTTGACTTTACCCTCCCGCTAGTCTGATTGTTATGCTTATTCATATACTCACATATCAAGTAGTCTGCCATTCAAATCTGCTAGATGTAGAAAGAACTTAAAATTTTCGTCTTTATTTTGTTATGTATATTGAAAATTTTGTCATACTTTCTAGGGGGAGGAGTATAAATTATTCTGGCCGGAACAGTCTGAGTTTGTCAGGATGGCATCTAGATTTGGAGCCAAAATTATACCTTTTGGTTCCGTTGGAGAAGATGATATTGGTCAAGTAAGTACTAAAACCTTTCAATCGCGATTTGTAACTGCAGAAAAAGGGGTACCTTAAACACAAATATCCTGCTATTGTGGGGTGGGGTTGGTAAGATGTAAACAGCCTTCTCCATGCTTTTTATTGTTTTGCCAAGGCTCAGCCGCTTATAGTTTGCACCTCCCTACAAGCTTTTCTATTAATTATGATAAGCCATTTCATCAGCAGACTTGAGAAAGTAAAATAAGTCAAGTAAAAACTTATATATTAGCAAGAATTTTATTCATGAATGTCACCCATATCATTTTTTTTTTGGTGTCGTCTGTATCAATTTTACATAGTAATGATGTAAAGGCTATTGCATGCTACACAGAAAGATAATTAGCCTTTTCTAGCAACAAATATGAGGAAGGAGAGATCGACAAGGACATTACTCGAAAAATAAGCGCAATGTGGATGAAGTAGAGGAGTTGATGTTAAACCAGAAAGCGTAAAACTATGGAAAAAGGAGGGATTGGAAGGTTGCATATGGCTAGCAATCAAGAAAAGCGAATAAAGAAGAAAATTGTTTCACCCGTGCGAGGGATCCACCAAGCCCAAAGGCCACAAGCACAAAGCTTGATGAGAATTAAGATCTGCTAGCTAGGACATAAATCTTAATATTGTGTATGACAACTGACAAGGAGACTCATCATCATAATTTTAGGCTTTAGGTTAATTAAACACCTAATAAGTTCTCAATTCTGTAATAGAACTAACAACTAAAAAAATAATGATAATCCTAAGTTAAAGTTGCATAAGATTTCGCAGTTTGACATTGCTCAATTCCATGTTTCCCCCATGTGTGCATTTTACATCAGGAGTTCATTATGTACTGAATGTTGAAACTGGCCATGAATTATGAATTTCATGGAAATCGTGTTGTCTCAAAGTTGTAGTGGATGCTTCGAGTATTTCAAGTTTCTAGTATTTAATTTATTTGGAAAATTTCTGGATCAATAATGGATTGTGTGTTTCCTTTGCTCAGTTGATCCTTGATTATGAAGACCAACTGAAAATTCCCTTTCTAAAGGCTTTTAACGAGGAAGTAAATAAGGAGGTGATGAGGTTGAGGTATTGTTTTGTTTTGTCTGTTGGTTATCCCGATCCCTCTGCTTCCCGTGTAGAGTCTGTAGACGTACTGTACAAGGGGTATGCAAAATGTTCCCCACACTGTTATATTGCTGATGAACTTGTTTAGCAACAAAAAGGGTGTGGATTAATACAATAGGGTGTAAATTTACCTTTACTCCTTCTGAATTTGTATTTCCCTGTTCTTAGTAACATGAATGGCCAACTTTGATACCCTGGAAAAAACATTTAGAGCCGAGTGACGTTATGTCAGCCACAAGGATAATTTTTAGGTTCGGATTTGAGAATATGTTTGTTCTGCCACATTGGTCATGGAACGCTCCATGTTATGAGAATTTTAAGCACCGAAGTCTTCTCTCCTATCCCTTTTTACACTAACGCAGACTATTGAGTGAAATTTAACTCACAAAAGTATTTTATTGAAGCTGATTGAGTTGTTAAATTCCTATGCACTCTTCGTACTCATACTTGGCTTCAGTTATATGAGCACTGCATTTCAATGCATTACCATTTGCTTCTTCTTACCTTATTGGGCTGTTCCTTTCCACAACTGTACATCTACGTAAGTGTTTTTTTTTGTCTGTGATCATAGAACTGACAGTCAAGGAGAGGTTGCAAACCAAGACTTGCACCTTCCAGTAGTGCTACCCAAAGTTCCTGGTCGTTTTTATTACTATTTTGGAAAGCCTATTGAAACAGAAGGTTTGTTATTTTTGACCCTCGTGCTATACTCTCTATCTGTTACTACAGTTATTACATTCCACTACAGGCTTAATAATCTGAAGATAAAAAAACCATGTTGCATTCTGTACTTCACTTCAATCGGGTTGTATTCTTCAATCATCCTTTTATTGTCATTTCTTACGTGTACGTATCTTCGTATCTTCATGTCTATTCTGTTCAGATTGAATATGCTTCTTTTTTTTGTTTTCATGCAGGGAGGATGCAGGAATTGAAGAACAAAGACAAAGCACTTGAACTGTATCTGCAAGTGAAGTCTGAGGTTGAGAGATGCATTGCTTATCTGAAGGAGAAAAGGAAAAATGACCCATACAGGAATATACTACCTAGGTCAATTTTCCGTGCCATTCATGGGTCTGAATCTGAGGTCCCAACATTTGAGCTTTGACTATTCTTTATTTCAAGAAAGAATTTTAGCCTTCGTCTTATTCAACGACAGTGGGCCGGTCTATAGTGAAATGATGAGGAAGATGGTATTTTATGTCCCATCACTGCTAATTGTAACTTGTACTTTGTACAGAGAGCCATTAGCGATTCACAAGTATCCATCGGCAACGTAGTGGATATGCAATGCTTATTAAAAATGATGATGATTAATTTGATAGTCCAAGCTTCAAATATTTCATTAATTAGCATGCTGAAAGTCTCTTCTTCTAGAGGTGGAAGTTTCATTAATTAGCATGCCTCGTTTACAGAACTGAAAGTGCAAGAAAATATTGGGTAGGTTCTAAGTACTAAGATAGTAAGATGTACAGCTGTTTGCTTGCATTGGTTTGAGCAATGGCCTTGATCTCCTGGTCGAAAATAAGACAATATTACATTCCAAGTTGAGGATTCTCACCTCTTCTCGACTCTTCTTTCTTCTCTGACCTTGTTCATAAAAGTCTTGAGATTCATCATTGGCGATTAAGAAAACCAACGCTGAACACTTTTGATTGTTTTGGTGATCTATCACCCTGAAAAATAGAGAGAGGAAATCCTTAACTGCAGCGCAAATTTTTTGACCACGAAATTGCTATTTGCTATTGACATGGTGGTGTAACCGCACGTGTAATTGATGCGGTGTTAATATGTTTGGCTTTTTGTTTCTTTTGACTTTTTGTTAAAGGCTCATTGGCGGTCAAATTGTAAGTATCAGCCAATAAGAGGTTGACACGTGGTAATTGTCTTCTAAATTAAAGTTTTCTTCTTCTGTATGTAAAAAGGGAATAACTAAATCAATCAAAATTTGAGAGTAATTTGTGTTCTTGACCATCTTCACCTTCCCCGTGCATTTGATCCAACACCAACACCGCCGTACCCACTTCTGCCACTGATTCCACCACCACCATTGTACCCACTACCATAGTGACCACAACCATACTCGACGTCGTTTGGCCCTGAAAAGGGCAAGGCTTCTTCGTGGGGACGCTATAGTAGTAGGGTTTTGACGTCGTTTGCAAAGGAATCGGCTATAGTAGTAGGGTTTTGAGGGTGGTGGGAAGCGTGTCGTAATTCTAGGGTTTTTTTTGGTGACATGTTTACTTATTTTTCAATCATTTCATGGGGACTCAGTGATATTTAGGGTTTTAATGAAGGTTTCAATACCACTTGAAGGAGATGAAATATCCACTTTTACATGAGAAATTAAAGGAGTTAAGTTGAAGTGCCGTTGGTAGCTGAGAATTTTGAGAGAAGGCCTAGTCCTTTTTTTTTTTTTAATTTGTGGGGTGGGGGGGGGGGGGGGGGGGGGGGGGGGGACTCGTCCACTTTTCTTGTTTTCATGTTGCTTTGAGAAAGTACAAAGCGGGTGGTGACGATGCTGTCGATGGTGATCCGATGGTCCAAAATATTGGGTATGGTGGTTGGGTGCAAAGTGCAAACCGTGGTGGTGCTCTTTGAAGTTACTTTTTTGTCCATTAAGAACTAAAAGCTATTAAGAGAAATTTGATTTTAGCTGTCAATTGCTGAATATAGTACAAATTATGGGTATTAAAAAAAATTTACTTTAAAATTGAAAGAAATGCACGCCCGCTCGTCAAGTATCAAATTTTATGCGCAAATGATCAAAGTATCTTACGGGCAATATTTGTAACCTAATCATTGGTAATTTACGAATACACCGATTAATATACTTCACGTAATAGTCAATTGATATCAATGCACCTTTCTTCCCCATTATAATAAGTCGTGGCAAATACCAACACGCTGTTTCCGAAGAACCTGTCACATGTCACCAAAGATACAACGTCCTATAATATTCCTTTTCTCAGTCTACCGAGTTTTGACTAACATCACGTCTATTTATAGCAGACGGTTCTGTGTTAACAAGACTTAGAACGTCACCCGACATAAACTCTATAGCACCATCTCGATCATGGCGGCCACCGTTCCCGGCCTTCCGCCGGCCTTTTTGTCGTCATTTCTCCACTGCAACATGTCGCCGAGCAGCAGAAAGTTCCAACTGAACAGGAAACCGTTCTTGTCGACGCCGGCGACACTCCGGCAATCGGCTGTGTCGACGGAGCAAGAACCGAGCGCTTCCTACTCCACGAACGGAAGGCTGGAGAAAGAATCGGGAACCGGCACGACGACGAGAACTCACGACGACGTGGAGCGTTTCTATCTGAGCGATTACTTTGAGCAGTCAAAACAGCTTATCAGATCGGACGGTGGACCGCCTCGCTGGTTCTCGCCGTTGGAGTGCGGGTCCCGCTTAGACAACGCGCCTCTCTTGCTCTTTTTACCAGGTCAGTTACCACCACTTACCAGGTCACGGTCATGTCATCTTTTCCGGCCAGTAGTTAATAACAGTGGCGGCGCATGGCTGAAGGCTGATGCTTTGTTTGCCGGAGCTTGGTTAAAACATTTTTACTGTTGACTTTTGGTATCTGCTAGTCGACGCTTTCGTCATCCCAACTTACCGTAATGTCTGTCTTCTTCGGTCGATAATGCCGTTGCGTCAGTACTTTATGAATCCGCAAGGCTCGGTCATTTGAATCCTCTTCCTTTTGTCACAAAAAATGTTAGTGGCACTTACTAATACTCTGTTTGATAATATTTTCGGTTTCTAAAAAAAAAAACGAAAGAGCAGTAGATATTTTTTTTTATAAAAATAACTGAGTGTTTAATAACCCAATGTTTATTTTGATTTTTTTTTTTTTTTTTCGTTTGTGTTTGATTACCTAATTTTTATTTTGAGTTTTTGTTTTTTTGGTGGTTTGCGGTGGCGGTGATACTTCACCTACGTAGGTCTCTTCTCCTATTTCACTATTGCATTATCAATCAAATGAAGAAAGAACGATGTAAAGCACTTATCATACTTATTTGTTTTCCCTTTTTTTTTTGGACTACTTAATTTTCCTACTTATTCTTTCGCATATGATCATTTAAATTTCTTGTGAAAAAGTGTCATATTGGGATTAGGAATTAAGTAGTAATTTTTGGTTTGCAGGAATTGATGGTGTTGGACTTGGACTAATTTTGCATCATCAAAGGCTTGGAAAGTAACTACATTTCGGAGCTTAAAACTCTAGACCTAAAATTAATACGGAAAACCAAGAAACAATTTTTTTAGGTTTTTTCTTGAAATTGTCAGTAATATGCCACTAAAAAGTATGCCATGCCACTCTTTCATTTATCGATTCATGATTTTGCAATTTATAGGATTTTCGACATATGGTGCTTACACATTCCTCTAATGGATCGCACGCCATATCCAGGTATGTCTATGTCTAGCTTATTAATTAATGGTTGGCGTTATGAGCTTGAAATGTGATTGTGAATGCTAGGCATCCTCTTGTAATCGTCAACATCTAAATTGTCGCTACAAAGTGCATTAAGTGAAAATTTACAGATTTTAAGCAACATCAACAACCATTAAAGTTGGAAAATTAGATAATATATATACTACTTATATGTTTATCTATATTTATATCTCTACTACTTATAAAGGGAACTTCACTTTATGTGTACCTCTTTGGTGTTATATAACTACCTATTTAAAATGTTCCATTTGACACTCTAAGAAAATTCTTAAAAAACTAGTTTAAATTAAAAATTCTAAATAGTAAATAACTAGCTATAAGCAATTTTTTTATGTTTACAATTTAAAATTCATTAAAAATATAGTTGAAATAAAATATAAAGGCCAATTTGGTATTATAAAAAGATTATATTGCTAACTTTATTTTTGCACACGCATATTTTTAAAAGAAATTCTTAAAGTTAAGCTTGATAGGAAGAAAATATTTTTAACTTTATTTTACATACGCATCATTTGTTCTAAGTAATAAGCGTAAATGACAGTGGCTAAACGCTTCAATTTTTCGTGTGTTTATAAATAGGTACTAATGCGTAGTCCTCTTTCCATCTTCAGAGCTAGTGAAGATTGTCGAAAAAACAGTTCGGTCAGAGAATTGTCGTTCACTAAATAGACCCATATATCTTGTTGGTGAATCTTTTGGGGGATGCCTTGCTCTGGATGTTGCTGCCCGTAACCCCGATATCGATCTTATCCTGATTTTGGCTAACCCGGGTGAGGGATTTTGTTACTCACTAATCAGGCATTTAGTGTTTGCTTAACGTTCCATAATTATTTCCATCACATATTTCCTGCAGCTACATGTTTCGGCAAGTCCCAGCTGCTACCTTTGATACCTGTACTAGAAATCATGCCCGAGCAGCTCCTTCTGGGCCTCCCCTATGTTCTGAGTTTATTGACAGGTTTTTAGTCATTATTACCTTCAAGTTTGTTATAAATCTTGGCTGTTGTCGTTGTTTGTTGGTTGCTTCATTGTGACTCCGAGGTTCACAAGTTCGAGAAACTGAAACACAAATTAGTGCGGGTAAGACTGCTTACATGAAGCCTCCCCAGTGCCCTGGGGACGCCCTTCAGCATGCTACTGTAACGATCGAATAAAAGGTCTTGTGAACTCACAAGCTTTGTTCCAAGCTTTCAGTAGTACCATGAGGGATCAAAACCATACTCAGGACAGACAAGGATCTCTATCCATGCAATTGCATTTAGTGACTCTGACAAACTCCAAAGTTTTCACAAGCTTTGCAGGTTATGTTGATGCTATAACAAGCTTAAATCAACTATAAACAGGCTTAATCTGGTAGCCTGTTGTTACCCTAGCTTTGCTTTTGATTTGTCTGACTTGAAACTTGCGGTTCCTGTGGTCATCATTGATGATTAAGCCTAAGCAAACTCCTCAACAAGCAGTGGCTCAGCCACTGGTCAGCTGTTTAGCGTGTTCATACCTTTTTCTTTTCTCCGAGGAATACAAATTAATGAAGCACAATGTTTTGCACTTTTTCTACGCACTTAGACATTTTTGATAGTCTGTGGTTTCAGGTTTTACAAACTTCCCCAGACCCCATATATGTTAGCCTTCTGTAGGATTGGCCATAAAACTTACCTTGGAGAAATTCAGAACTGACTTCAACGAATATGTTTTCATTCTTCCAGTTTAAATTCAAAAGTATTTTTGGTTATGTTGCAAATTATGTGAACCTAATCTATAACCTGCACTTCATATTCAGGTAACCCTTCGAAGATAATGATGGCTACTCTGAAGAAAGGACTTACTCCGCAACAAACAGTTGGAGAGATAACCCAGGGAGTTGGAGCACTATCATCCTACCTATCTGTAAGATTCAACTATTGGAGAGATGGATACATGGGTTATGATGAATATATCCTGTTCTTTACTTGGTGCATTAAAGACTTGATAATCTTGTTCTTCGCATTGGCCACAGCATTAAGTCTAAAGAACCCTGTTCTTTGCGTCAGTCATTGCAGTTAGTATTTACTCCTTTAGGAATCCTGTTCTCTTGATATGAATATGATGCACTGGTTTGGAACTCCTAACATGGAAGACTCTGTTGGATGTTACATGGAGATGATTGCTTTCAAATTATTGTTTGGTTTTCACCTTGATGCTTGAATTTTTTAGCTTTTTCATACTTTCCCACTAGGGTTAATGATAGAATTGTTCCCTGTAATATACACGTTTTTTTGCAGGTCCCTCCCTGTACTTTCGATAAAAAATGGCCTTTGTAATTGAACAAACCGTTGCAAATTGGTCCAAAACGTAATGCTGATCCATTTCTGGCATAAAGTGTACCACGTGCACAGCATATGCCCTTTTCCCATGGACAAATGGGTACAATCACCACCACCACTACCAAGTACTGTCGACCACCGCCAATTGCAACAACCTTACCCACTATTAACGACCACCAATCACCACTACCAACAACTACCGACTACCACAATTACAACTACGTTACCCGCCACTAACGACCACCAATCACGATGCCACTTCTCTCTCTCTCTCTTTCTCTCTTACCCTCCACCCAATTAATAACCAGTTGCCATCGGCACCACCATAATGGCCGACGCAACCAAACCTCACCACTGCAACCACGGTGACACCCATAACTCTTTCGTAAAGATTGTTGGTCAGAGACACAACCTCCATCCCAATCGACGCTTGGGGCCGTCACACCTTGGAACAGAATTGCACAACCTCCACCAAAAGTACTGGCGCCTGAAGCCGTTAACTCCCAATGTCGTCCAAAACAGGTTTACTTTACCCTTTACTCCACCATAATAACTGATATTGTGATACACCCAAAAAAATCATGCCAACTAAATTACAGAAAAAGATAAAACCAACATGAAAATCGGCAATGATGGCGACGCCGGAGTAAGGCGAGAAAACGCCAATGCGGGGGCGGCGGCGGTTTGCTCGATGCTACCTTTGCTCTTTGGTGGAGACGCTGCGGTGGTGGTGGGGAGGGTGCAGATTGAATTTGGAGGGACGAAGAGTCGAGGGAGGAGGGATGTAGTCCATCTTGATGGTGGTGGTTAGGGATTGCGGTCGATAGGATTGGTGGTGATGGAGGATTATGGCTAGACAGTGGAGTAGTCGGTGGTGTCACTGGTGTGTGGTGTGGTACCGAAAGAAGAGAAGAAATGATGGAAGAGAGAAAAAAGGGAGAAAAGTGGTGGTGGTGATCAGTGGTGGGTAAGGTGGTTTGGTGGTAGTTGCTGGCAATGGTTGGTAGTGGTGGTGGTGATTGTACCAATTTGCCCATGGGCAAAAGGCATGTGCCGTGCAAGTACACACTTAACGCCCAAAAATGAGCGGATGTTAGGTTTTGGATCGTTTTGCAATGGTTTGTTTAATTAGAAGGGAACTTTTGTCGAAGTAAAAAATTCAAGGTGAGACCTGCAAAAACGTGTAAATTACAGAGTAACATTTTTGTTGTTTCTTAACCCTTTCCATTATTTATGTAACAAGTTCATGATTAAGGTCACAGGGCTTTCCCGATGTGTTATCTGTGGAAACTCTTCTTTGGAAGCTGAAGATGCTCAAATCAGCTTGTACATATGCCAATTCACATCTCCATGCTGTCAAAGCCCAGACCCTATTACTCTCCAGGTCCTCCCAAGCTCTACAGGATCTCCTACTCTTCCTACGTAATTACATATATGAGAAAAATCTACACAAAAACCTACACAAGTTAAAGTTCGTGGAACTGACCAATACGTGTAGAAGTGTATATGATTATTATATTCGACTTGTCGAAAGAAGAAATTCTATGTGTGTAATGTTCTTGAAGTTTAATCGTGATGATTCTAGTGCTCTCTGTTTATAATCTTTTCTTTCTGTTAAAAATGATAAAGTATTGTAGCCGCCTCTAGAATTAAGCCCGAGTTTTCTTTTATAACAGTTAGGTTGAAGGGGGCAGAAACAAAGAATTCAAGCAAAAGCATAATGTATTACTGGGCTTGTAGAAATTTTAAAATAAGCAAGAAACGATATAAAAGAAGTTAATTTGAATCCTCCTGAACACTAGTTCTACAGTATTCTTCTAGAGCCTATGAAAAAAATAAACCTTTAGTGTACAATTTCCAGTATCTTAAGAATTATCACTCCTGATGGTGTTTTGGTGGCATTCTTTTAATAGTCAAACATCGAAGGCTGGACCCTGAATCTTCTTGTCTCTCTCATTTACTTTTTAACAAGAAAAGTATCGCGTATAAAGTTTGATAGTAACAGTGAAGTGCCTGTTTATCATAGCCAACGTTGTTAAGCACTGGTCTGTACCCATTCCACCTTACATTTGACCTTACACTGAAGTTCCTTAAACTGAAACTGTTTCGACCTGTCATTGGATCATTGGTTGGTCTGCTTGAACTCTTGGAGTTGTCAATCTCTGTGACACATACTTTACCATATCTGTATATCTATTTTTAGATATACAACTGTGTTTTATAATGTACGACTTCTTACGATGGTTTCAGTATCCTCTGGCTAACTATATGTAATGTAAGGGTTATCACCTGGTAAAACTCCTCTGTATTCTTGTCTTGTACTCGAGTTTGGGCTTCCCTAGCATCGTTACTAAAAGGGATGCATTGCCCACTCTTGCTTCAACTCTATTAGTCAGCATTTAGTACCAAGCTTGTTATATGTCTGTTGGTTACTGCGTCATCCATATTGACGACGCTGTGTGTTAAACTTTACAGTGGGAGGGATCAGTTGCTACCAAGCTTAGAAGAAGGTGAAAGACTTAGTCATATGCTACCAAAATGTGAGCTTCGCGTGTTCAATGACAGTGGTCATGCCGTCTTATTGGTAAGGTGGCCTCTCTCTCTCTCTCTCTCTCTCTCTCTGCATGCATGTTTCGAGAAGAATTGGGTGAAGTTGATGCGCTTGCTCATGCTTCTAGTCAAACTTGAGTCCTGCATTGTGTTTCTTGCTCTCGATGCTCAATGTGTTTTTTTACAACAAATGCTTTTCCAAATGTTCATATTCCATTTGTCTTTGTAATTTTTTGCTGTTTCCGCTAAGTTGCGGGAAGCTTGTCCTAGGGCCACAAGCTCTCTATTTTGCTCTTTGCAAGCTCGCTTCAAGCTAAGTTTTGTTGAACTACAGAAGAGATGAGGAACAAGAAGAAGCAGATCAAGCCACATGTTTGTCACGCATAATTTTTCATTATTTACTTATGGCATATTGTTTATATTGCATTATCCTACTCAAATTTATTTTTTGAAAAACTTCAGAACTTTTAAAAATAGGATGAGAAAGTTGAGGGCAATGTACAGATTCCTCCATGACCCACGGGCTCAATTTTTAGAACATGAAGTGTTAGTGGGTGATAATTGTGTATCACATATCAAATTGTTGGCAGAGCCATAGCCTCAATCCTTCTGTTGCTATCTACTTCTACTTCATTTGTCTGCATGATAGTGGAAGTAGATTAGATCTCTTTGCTTTATCAGACTCTGGCCACACTTAATGTTATTTATTTTTTGGGCAGCACAATGCCCAAGGCTCTCCAACTGTGGGGTCGGGGATGGTTTACACGTTGCAGTTGGAACGGAGAGTCGTGAGTACTGCTACTCTAGCAATAGTCTGGCAATTTTGCACTGGAACTTCCAAGAGCTAATTATTGTAAAGTCACAACGTCTTATGTCGCACGTAACGAAACATGGAGAAAACTTCTGACTAGTAGGTTTTTCCAAGCCATCTACTGGTAAAACAAAATAGTTATCATGGGAATTATATGTTATCACAAAGGCTACTTGCTACAAAATGCTTTGCTGAATAGGTAAAGACACAATGTTTAGCAATTTTGATCCATTGCTATTCACTAGCGATTTTAGACTTTCTGATAGTATTTGGCATATTCTAGATCACGTAAGTTGAAAATTCAGCCTGAACTTATTCTCTGTGTATAAAAATTCCTGGCTGAATCTTTGCTTATTATGCATAAATATGGTAATTTTACCACATGTAACAGGAAGATGATATTGATTTGGCTACTACACTGGTGGCTGCCAGCTTTTATCGCCGTTCGAAATGCATTGATTATGTGTCAGATTACTTGCCACCGAGCCCTTCTGAATTCAAGAAGCTACAGGAATCACAGAGGTAATGAATATCTGTGACAAACTCGTTAACTATCAACAAGAACTAGAATTCTGTAATACTCTAAGATGATAATAATTCTTTTTAGGAGGAGTGGCAGAATTTATGTTCCTTGATTGTTTATGATAGCATATCACTCCAGATAATTTTACATGGCATATGTTATATGATGGACAAGCTAGGAAGTCTCATCACACGATCTATTATTTTAGGATTAGTTGAACCAAATAATAACAAAAGATTGTCGCGGAGATGTGTGATATCCTCCTGCTTTTTAACCTTAAATGCCAACAATGCTGTTAGCTACTACTAGCGGATCACATAGATTTTCACCACTTCCTTGATGACTCATCTTGTTTGCACACTAAAGCAACATATTGTGTGGTTGGTCGTGTATATGCCTTTAGATTATTTTGCACTCTCGATGTAGATGTACTATGTGTCTATGTCTGTCTTGATTATATGGATACGGGTTTGTTTGTTTTTCTTTTTGGATAGATTTTGTTCCTAGTTGGGTTTCTCCTTCTAGAATGCAAGGGGAGGGTACGCCCTCTTCGTCATGTTCTTTATTTTGTTAGATAAAATACTAACCTATATAGAAAAAGACAAAGCATGTAAGTTTAGAAGTTCTTAAAATCATTTTGTCATAAACAAGATTTTCTTGTTTTGCTAACCTTAGTATCTTCACGTTTCTATGAATTTTAGGTGGCTTGAGGTGCTCACTAGTCCTGTGATGCTCTCAACTTTAGGGAATGGGAAGATTGTGAGGGGCTTCGCTGGGATTCCTTCTGAGGGCCCAGTCTTATTTGTTGGCTATCATATGTTGCTGGGGCTTGAATTGGGTCCTTTGGTATGCCGATTTTGGGATGAAGGAAATATACATCTGCGTGGGATAGCCCATCCAATGATGTTTTTTAGGTTGAGAGAAGGAAAAATGCCTGATTTATCAACATTTGATGCACAGAGAATAATGGGGGCAGTTCCTGTGTCAGCAACTAATTTCTATCGACTGCTTTCTTTAAAGTCTCATGTCCTGTTGTATCCAGGAGGTGTACGCGAGGCCCTTCATCGTAAGGTAATATTCATGCTACATGCTGCTTTAGACGACCCCTGTCCTATCCATTAGCCCATGAACTCCGTCTAATTGTTTTGCAACATCATAACTTCGAAGGCAGGACGGTGTATAACTTGGCAAGGCTGGTGTTGAATGCGTTAAAAGTACACCATACAAGAATATCTCTTGTCTGTGCTTTCAACTTCTCTTGTAAATGATGATGGTATTTGATTCCATCCCACTAAAAACTAGTTTTTCACAACTTACGTTGTCGAATAAAATCATTAGAAAGAGAAACTAATGGTTTGGTGATTGCCTACTTTCTTTTTTCAAAAGATTATGAAAAGAAACTTTGGACCACCTATTGGGAGAATTTCTCATAAAATCTATCTTTAATTTGATTTTCTTCTATTCTACATTCAGTCTGATTAATATGTTTTTAATCTTTTGCACATACACCATTTAGTTTGTATGTCCAAATTAGATAGATGTACACTGACCAAAAAACGTTCCACTTATATTGATGCATTTAGTTTTTCATTATTCTCAGGGAGAGGAATACAAGTTATTCTGGCCGGATCAGTCTGAGTTTGTCAGGATGGCATCTAGATTCGGAGCCAAAATTATACCATTTGGTACTGTTGGAGAAGATGATATTTGTCAAGTAAGCTTCAAGACTTCTACTTACCACTACACTTATCAGGAAAAGATGGAAATGAAACCTTCTGTTTTTCCCTCAGTGCGCTATGCACCTCGAACTTTCAAAAGTTTGGCACTCAGCTTAGTTATTTCTAATTTGTTCAAGAAAGGAACGGCTCTGGAGGGGCAAAACTGCAACTTCAAGCTTCAAACGAGAAACAAGCCAATTCCGTGACCCAACTTGACCAACTAGTGATTTAACTCATGAACTCACCCACTCCATCTCTTCTCCAACTTTCCTGGACACTAAACCATGTAACCATTAACCAGTCAGTATCATGTAATGCTTGCGCTTTCAGAGGAGAAAAAGGACGAAATTATATGGAGATTGTGCACTCGTAATTATTCTGTTTTACTTTTCTAGCACTTTTCTTCACTTATTTCAATGTTTATTCTTTTTGGTAATACGTGGCTCTTTCTTTTAAATGTCTTATCGATATTTATTTATGAAACTGGAAAGCAAGGTAGGTAGGCATATTATGTAGGAAAAGCCCCATCTCAGTGTCTTTACATGGATCAAGACTGAGGCATGGCAATCTCAAAAGTCTGATGTATGCAATAGATTCTTTTTTGTGGCTTGATTATGTTAGTTAGCTGATTCTCTACTTCTAGAGGGGATTCTCAAATCAATGACCACAATTATGTCTTTCTTTTCATCAGTTGCTTCTTGATTATGATGACCAAATGCAAATACCCTATCTCAAGGCTCTTACAGAGGAAATAACTGCTGAGGTGGCAACATTAAGGTAATTCTTTGGTTATATCTGTCCATTATCTTGATCCCTATAGTTGTGTTTTCATTCTACACATTTCATGCAAACACTTACTTCTGTCAGTACTTCTGAATTTCAATTCACCGTTCTCTTATAGGACTTGATTAAATTAAATAAGTTGCCCCATACACAGACAACCTCGAGAAGCCAGTTAGCGCTGCAAGTTGATCATTAGTGCTGTACTTCCCTAATGTAGATGAACAGAAAGTCTTTACGTCACTGGATTTGTCATAGAACCAGTGGCTAAATCTGCAAGAGCTTCAGTTTGGAGTAACACTAGAGATCATAAGGCAACATTCTGCAAGCTTATTACGAAGTTAACATAAGACATGCGGGGAAAATGAAACGAGTAGAAGAAAATATTTATTCTAACTGGCAGATGACTGGGGGAAGATAAATCATTGTCTACTACAGAGCACGTAAGCATAATGTTGCAAGAAATGTTTCAATTTGCAAGTCCTCACTTGAGGAGAGACGTATGCAACAATTGTGCCGGTCTGATTGGACACTAAGGCTTAGCAAAGATTTCAGGGACCGAACATGATGAGGCATTTGCTGTCTGCAGTCCAGGAAGAACATTAAGGATTGGAAAGGGGAGAGAACTTATCATTTATTAGGGACACCCTGTGAACTTGATCGAAGCAAACACGCCTAATTCGAGTTCTCGTGATGGAATTGTTCCAAGACGAGAACAGAAAGTCAAGAAACGAAATAACGAGGAGAAAATCCTCACAAGTTTAAGAACAAAAAACAAAAATCAGTTTGAAGGCAGAGTGGGGCATAAAGTCCAAAGCAGTCTGGGATCCTATAACAGGTTCGATTTGATAAGAGACTGTCAACATGTCAACAATAAAATCTTTCCCAAGTGCACTGTTTTGAATCTTCAGACTTACTTTTATGTCTCTCTAACCTATCTTGGCTAAAGGGGAAAAAGGACTTGATGAGCTATTTGGGGATTTTTCCTACAGAAGGGGAATGCAAATGAAACTATATACACTCTGTAAATGCCGTATGCGCACGCACCCACTGCGCATGGTGGATTAGAACGTTTTCTTTTGGCTATCTGTAGTCTTGTGTTTATTGCTGTTTCTGACTTTGAATCGCTTAAAAAGACCTCACTTTTAGGTGTTACTTGGGTCATTGATACATTTTCCGTGGTCAAGAAATGTTTTCCCCCGTACTTTTCTATTTGCCTCTCATTCCTGGCACACCAACCGTGGAAGAAAGAACTCTGTAAAAGCTCAACGAACTTGGTTAAGTAAATAAGGGTCTTAGTATAAACTCAACAAACTTGCTCAAAATGAAGCTGGTCACAGTTATTGACATCACGCACCTTTGTCTAGACTCATTTCTCATATTTTCTCAGATCTTGTGATGATTATGCAAAATTAACTTGCAAATAATAATTAAACAAACAAATTGATGTTAATTGTCTTTCTTTTGGGTAACAACTCTACTAGCCTAACTTGCGTTGACAGATTGCTTCAGTTTGCTTAATACTGATTTTTAAATCATTAACTTTTTACGTCTTCGTGCTTGTGTCTTTTTTCATCTTGAACTATCTAACATTGTGGTAATCTTGTGATCATAGGACTGACAGTGAAGGAGAGGTTGCAAACCAAGACTTTTACCTTCCCGCAGTATCACCCAAACTTCCAGGCCGTTTTTATTTCTTTTTTGGAAAGCCAATTGAAACTGAAGGTTTGTTATCTTCCAGACCCTCATTTAACGTCTGTCTGTGGCATTATTAACTCCTTGCTTCAATATATCTTATTTTGCCCTTCTTCAAAATTAGCTTTTATGCCCCTGCTTGGGTATATTTGGTCCTTAATTTCCCCTGTTAATTCAATTTTAGCTTCAATTTTTGTTGCAGGGAGGAAGCAGGAATTAAGGAGCAGAGATAAAGCACATGAACTTTACTTAGAAGTCAAGTCTGAGGTTGAGAAATGCCTTGCTTACCTGAAGGAGAAGAGAGAAAGTGACCCATATAGAAGTATTGTATCCCGGACAGTTTACCAGGCTACACATGGCTTTGAATCTGAAGTTCCAACATTTGAACTTTGATCCTTTCCGTGGATAAAAAAAAAATCCAGACTTGACTTGCATTCTTATTAGCAGAATACTTGAATACCTCCACATGCTGCCCCTCCTCCCCCGCGCGCACCTATTCAATAAAAATACCATCGAATACCAAAAGCAGCAGGGGCTTGGGGGTGAGAAGGAAATGAAGATAAGGGACCAGGCAGTGGGTCATCATACCTGTTGCTGGTGGTTTTGAGTTTTGGATACTGTCTGTACTCGGTTTGTAAATCACCGCAGATCGTAAGAGCGGCGGTGATGGGGAACGTATTCTTGGGTCTTAAATCTGTTATCAAATTGCAGACCGACCTCACGCACATTCTTTTCCTCGATATGGAGGATTGCTCAAGAAAACTTGGGTCTGTACGAAGTACTTAGTTAGATACGTATGTGGTGGTGGCTTTATTTAGCCCTTGAAACACTAACCAATATTTGAGCTACTGACAAAACTAACTAGCTTTAGTATTGCTATACATTCCAGTCATCATATTACCTACGTTAAGGAACTGGCGGATTTACACTTTTTGCTTCTAACATTCCTTTAAAGTATTAACGAAGGTACATCTCTGAACAAGCGACCCCGCCACTCCTCTCAAACCCCACGTCTTCCTCTGTAGAATGTTTATCTTCACCACGAGTTATTGTACTTTTTTATGCCCTCATTTGTTGCTTTAGAAAGCATGGACTGATAGTGCAATCTCAGTTGCCTCAAAATCAATCGGCTGGTAATGCCAGAAACTCAGGACAAGAAAATGGAAAACCGACTCCAGTGGCCGGGACCCACATGTGTGTGTGTGTGTGCATATATTTGTGCGGAGTTGTCTGACATACTCAGACTGTGAAAGCCGTTAGCAACCCTCTCGCCGGCAAACTTCAGTCAGTGGCAGTGCTACCACTGTTAATTAAAGGGTATTTTCGGAACTAAAAACTTGAATCAGTACAAAGTTCATCCATCGCCATCATCATGCATCCATAATCTCTCCATTTATTTCAAACTAGTTTCACACAAACATTCCCTGCCTATCTTGATAAGCGCACACACATGCACACACACACAGACTGACTGAAACAGACGTAATAATTAATGTACATGAACACCAGAGTTGGTATGTGATCTGGAAATATATTAAAAGCACACAAAAGAGGCAGTCTGATGGGTACTGAAAACAACAGAGAAGCTCGCAACTCCAAAAAGTAGGAAATCAGCTTCATTAAAAGTAGGAAATATATGGGTGACATTAACATAACAAGTTTAACAACATTCTAACTCATCAAAAAGCCCTACCTAAGATAGACATATCTCCAACATCGTCAAGCCCAGCTCCTGCTACTGCTACTGCTACTCTACGAAGTCCCAAAAAAACACTATTCCCGGTCTACTGGATCAAAACCCAACAGCTCGACCCGAAATGCTAGCTAGTATTCATAGGTGGAGGGACAGGTCAAGGTTGACGGGTTGGCCAGGGGGAGAGTCGGTGAAGAGAGGGAAAGGTGGTTCATCGGGCTTTGAAAAACCACTGCTGTGAAACCCTGGATGGGCGGAGGAGGTGGTGGCCGGGAAGGGTGGCGGCGGTGGTTGGAGTTGAAGTTGCGGTGGCGGGGGTGGTGGTTGCTGGTAGAGCCAGTAGGGTACGTTTGGGTCGTCGGCCTGAACCTCGACGAAGTCGTTGTCCACCACGCGGACCATCCGGTGGCCGGCGGCGGTGGCGTAGCTCCGGTGGGCAGCGGCGGCGCGTTCGCGCTTGTGGGCGTTCTGGTGGCCACCGAGAGCTTGGGAAGTGCAGAACTGGCGGTCGCAGTAGAGGCACTTGAACATCCGGCCGGCGGATGTTTGCTTCCCAGTGGAGTGATCGGACGTCGGTTTGAGGAACTCGTAGATGCTGGAGTGGTCCGCCATTGTTGAGCACCTCAACGCCACAAAAGCTTACTGTAGAGAGAGAAAGTATGAGAGAGAGAGAGGGAGAGGCTGTTTGGGTGGAATGTAATGGGTTTATACTGTGGGGGGTTTTAGGCATTTGTTTGTCTCTATCTACCAGGCCAATATGATCGGTTTTGGTGGCCAAAAGACGATGCTGCCCCTCAAATCCTATGAAAAAGAGGTGGTAAAAAGTAACTGTTGAAGATTAACATGTTTACTGTCATACTACAGGAAATTTTATTTACATTTTTATTTGATGGTTTCAATTGCCGGTGCAAGTTGTAGACCGTAGAAAAAGAAATCCACCGATAAGAGCATTGGACATAGACAAGGACGGTCTCAGATCTCCAAAATGCATATACTTAAAACTTTATTATATTCTGCACACATGTAGGTACGTAGATAGATCGATGGAGTTTGCACCACCGTTGGAGACGAAGTTTTGAAAAACATGGACGCTAAGGCTACAAACTTGTCCTTAATTAGAGGACCCATGATTAGCTTTAGAAGTGAATTTAGGCATAATTCATAGTACCGAATTTGGAGGCAATGCAAATGTCACGTGAACTTCACTCATTTACAAAAAGATAGACAGAGGTAATGATAAAATGTGGTACGGAATATTGAATATCCACTCCACTCCACCTAGTCATGTAGTGACGAGACTTTTGGGTATGGGGCACGTTGTGATCGATAAAATGATTTGACACCAAGCTTAAGGTGTGTACGCGTACGTACGGGCCGGGGGCACAATACTAATAATACAGTGAGAGAGTATATTTTTGATACACCCGGAGGAAAGGCCTCCTTGTCCAATCACTCGGAAGCGGTGGGTGGACCGGACCTACTACGTAGTACGTACGCCTTCAAATACTGTCTGTTAACAGGGTTGTAGTAAGGTAACACCAGTAAAAAGTAACTAGAAGAGATGGAAGCAGCGAGTGAGTGATATGTGGGAAGGGCACAAGTGTAAAATGGCACCAGGAATAAAAAAAGGACGTGATCGGAAAGGACATGCAGTGAGTGGTGGTAGCACTGCACATAACCACCAGCCACCGCGCCCTCTCTCTCTCTCTCTCTCTGCCAGGTTACCATTTATATATACATTACGTACAGAGAAGTAGACACGCGTCTCATTTGTTTAATTAATTTGTTGGGGCTGGCTGGAAAACTGAACTGAATGAGCCAATCACCGGACGAGTTCCGTTGCCACAACAAGTGCTCTAGCTATATTCCGCTTCAGAGGTCACCCTGTGAAGCCGCTCCGACCAGTGTGGGTACTCTCTCACTGAACTGAAAATGGCAAATTTCATAGAAAGCCCACATAGACAAGACACCTGTACGTACTCGCTAGCTCTATACATATACGTACACAGATAGATATGCAGAGAGAGAGAGAGAGAGGGAGAGGTGACATGTGATTGTGATGAGTCGCATGAACTCAGCTCGAGCTACGGGAAGAAGGGTGCATGAAGATTTGATAAGAGGGATGTGAGTGAATTAGGGTTAGGGTTAGGGTTTAGGCTGACGTGGAGATGTGCATGTGTGATTTGATGAATGATGACGAGGGAGATCGAGAAGGTGATGTGTAAGTGTCATCTGCGTGAGAATATATTGGCAACTGTGTTACCTCCCTCATTCTTTCCCTAGCTCACTGAGTTGAGTCGGGGGATTATAAGCTCTAGCTACTACTAGCTCTGTTTCCTCTAATGGCTTTAACTTTGTTTTTTCAATCAGTCTTCCAAATCTTACCCCAAATGGCAACTCTCTCTCTCTCTCTCTCTCTCTCACACACACACACACACACACTGAGAACACAGTTGCGCTACACAGCTGAGATGTTAACCAGCATGCAGGACGTGGAATCCCACTTGCCAGGGTTCATGTTTCACTTGCAGTCACATTACAACATTTACTCGTCACATAGGCTTTTGAGCCCGGCGTAATGAACCAATCCAAAAACGGAAATAGAAAGAAAAGCTTTTGCAGTTCCAATTCTGTTCAATTTCTTTTCTTCCAACTCCAAAACCATGTTAGTCATTATTGTCATCCAGATACTTTACCTTAGACTTCATCACTTTTAAGGTAAAATCGATCAGGAATGCCTATTCGTGTTCTCAAATCTGGGTAATATATATATAATTTACAGTTGACAAAATACTTTTTTTTAAGTGTTCAGCACCGATGAGAACATTTAATATCGTGCAAGATTTTTCTAGGCTCACTTACCGAGACGGGTTAAAGGATTCATTCGCTTTGTTGCGATGTTTGGAGGACAAGATGGTCTAAGTTTGTCAAATTTCTTGGTACAAAATCAAGATAATGTGTAAGGAGAGTTCAAGTAATTTTTTTCTTTTCACGAAAGAAACGGTAAACTCAATGAGGCCCATGCATCCTAACTTCCTATTCGCGTGACAATTTTACAACTCACCAAATAACCAACTGTATTATGCCAACACTTCATAGATGAGTTTATTTTACTGCCACAAGTTGGCCTTGGGAACCATTAGACATCATTCTTGCACAAGATCTACTCATTAATTATTCTTTTATTTCTCATAGGGAGGGGTATGTTAAAAGAAAGCCCATTCGCATGTGCGAACGGGCCTATGATCAGGATACGAAACTTAAATGGGCTGTAGTTAAAATTGGATCATAGGATCATTATTCAATTACTCGTGCCATTTTCCATCCAATTACATGAGTACCCCTTTGGAATCTTTTCCTTCCACTCCCATTTTCAGAATACTTCCTTATTAGTCTGGAACTTAAAACTTTGAGACATGGCTGAAAAGAGAGAATACGATGTGTTGTGAGACGTAAAAATGTCTGTTGACATGCAAACAAGCTTACATTAACATCTCCATTTCTCATAACTTATCAGGGTGGAACCAGGAAATTTTCAGGGGGTGCAAATTTTTTTTATTAAAATAATATGTTAATATGTTAACATATTAAACTAAAATTAAACTATTACCTCACAGTCGAAGAGCCTCCTCGCCTGAGTCTTCCTTCGTCTTTGTACCAAAGCTACTATTTCGATAGGAGAAAGAGCCCTATCAAAGTCAGACGCGGTCGTCATCAGTTCGGCAGTTCCAGATCTAGTCGGAGTTCCAACCGTCGGAGTGAGTCACGGTCGTCGCGGTGAGTCGGTGGCCGGTGCTCACTACTCGATGAGGTTGACAGGTCGTCTTCGTCACTCGACGAGTCGTTGCGGTGAGTCGATGGCCATCGTCAAGCCGTCAACGGTCACGGCCTGAGCTCAGTCCTCATCGGCGGTCACGGTCCTCACGGTCACGGAGAGAGAGAGAGAGAGAGAGAGAGAGAGAGAGGTGACTGCCGACTGGTGTGGGGTCTCGGGGAATGCGGTCTCGGTGCAATTCTCGAAAAAAAAAATTCAAAAGTTCAGGGGGGGCTTCAACCCCCTAGTTACCACGTAGTTCCGCCCTTGCTCATAACTAAACAAATCAAAACATTTTACCCCATGGTAAAATAAGCCTGACTTCACATTTGTCATGTTGAAATTTACGAATAATGGTCACTCCCCTGACCAAATGAAACGAGCCCTCATTGGGTTTTCAGAGAGAGGAAAGAGGAATACCTCCCATGCTCAATGTACTACCGACCGCCAATATACAGTGGGCTAGACGACGCAAGTTAACCATAAACTTACCCAGCCCAAGCGGCAACCCTCGGAAGAAAAAGTCTTTGGTACCAACCAAAGAGTGATACTAGCAGTGATAAGATTTCTAAAGTGCAATTCTACCGTCTTAATGTTTAAACTCCACCAAAGCAAGCTACCCTTTCCCGAACTCCCAGTCACTCCATACTGCAACAAATAATCAGTTTCCAGTCACTTTTAGACAAACGAAAATTAGCATAGACCAAAACCATGAAGCAGCACTGGAAGAATGCCGCATCAGTCGCCACCTCTTTGGAGCATCCCCAGGTATGCATTGCAGTAATTACGTAAACTGTGAGAGGAGGAGACCCATATCTACTGGGAAGATTTAATACATAGCCTCATATTACAGAATGCTAAGACACATACAACAACAAGATAAGACAGCTATATCCATGCGTGAGGAAGCTACCTCATTGGCAATGATTAGTAACTCAGTATTCCTTACAAAAGAAAACTGTTGGTTCATTTCGAGATGAAACGGCCCTGAAAGATCAAGTCACGAGTTTAGAAAAATAGCACCACTCTCTTCCAATAGATGATGCTGAAATATCAGCTGCTGATAGCAAAGTATTTTGGATCTTCCGGAAAATGGTATTCCACATACAGCTGCCACAGTAATAAATCTTTGTAAGGCATATTAAAATGCTAATATGAAGGTAATCCGGTCTATACATTCAAGAAAGGAGCTCAAACAAGGAATGCAAACAATAAATTAGTGTATATCAAGTGATACACTGTCTTCTCGGACAATATTGTAAACTTACTTTCATTGGCTTCAAAGCCTCAAGGGCATCCATGTTTACTTTCATATTGCCTTCAAAGCCTCGAGGGCATTCATGTTCTTACCCAGCTACTAGCTCGACCGTGGTTCCCAGAGGGGAAAATGTTGGGTCCGAGTCCCATCTGAGCTTGACGTGGAACAATGAAGATCCTTAGCTTCTAGAAACAATTCTTTCTTTCTCTACCCATCTCTCTATTCAAATAAATTTGGTACACACGGACACGGTTCTACTTCACACTTAGATCAAAAACCCAAACAGTTCCATGTTGACTTGCTACACATATATAGAGGCCATTGAGTTCAGCCATAAGTTGAATAAAGCGGGGGCAAAAACAAGTAAGCATGGCTTCTACAGAATACTATATGACTATCTTTCTATACTGCAAGGTCAATTTGTCCACAAATATCTTCACTTAGTTGATGTGGAACCTCTTTTACATCCTTATCCTATTTTACGGGGTTTACAATTCAAGTTAACGGGATTGTGGAGAAATGGTGTCATCTGGATTTAGTCAAACAACGACAAAATTTTGTGGTTGCAAAACTGGTGTTACTTCTCCTCTAGTTTGAAGCAAGTTCCAACATTAGCTCAGAACTCCAAAAATTCACTGAAAAGCTCTACCTTCAGTCGATTATGGAGCTCCAAAATAAGTACTCAAGAATTCACTGAAAGTAGAGCTTTTCTCGTTCACTGGCAGGAGCTCGCCCACTAGGCCGGCCATCACATGATGAGAACTTCACGTGTCATGAGTGTACTATTAATTGCAAGCTGCTACATGAAGTAATAAAGATACAAACATAGCTCAAGGGAAACTTCAGATAAGCAGCGAACATAAAAAGGAGAGCTTAAATGATGTGTGTCAAGAAGAAAAGAAGTCTAAGATAGGTTGCTACATGAATTTCGAAAAAGTACCTTGCCTTCATCAGCATCTGAATGGCGTTGAGGGAATACCACCCTTAAATCGTTGTGCAAATAAAATTTCCGCACCCCTTTGTGGCCTAAACTCTTTCTTTGTTGTCCAGATAGAGGATCTGATTTGCATCTCTGGGCTGACCTCAAACATCTCTTAGGAGAAGGGCAGATGAAACGAAGATGAAGAGCATAACGCAGGGCACCGACACTAGTAGTTTTCCCATTGACCTTTGGACAAGCATGTTCAGATTTCCTAACAGTTTCATAGCATGGATCGACCCAGCCCAAAATCTTGTCATCAGTCCTCTGGCAAGTTCCACCTGGCCACCCAAAGCCTTCACTTCCGGTGGCACAATGATCAGAATGGCACTCCTCTACTACTACACTCCCATTCTCAGTTTTCATGCCCATAATTTTCTGCTCCCCTCTTCCCCATGTAGAAGATTGGCATGAAGACGCAAGGGTGCCCTTCTGACGCAAGAATGTCTATTTGATATGACAAGGTTGCAAAAAACAACCATTCATTAATTCGGGTCCATAATTATATATACGGTAACCAACTCATATTATGAATGCAACAGTGTGCAACCATGATATAAATAAAAAGCATGCTCTTTTTGTTCTGATGATGCAGACACAAGTTTATAATACATGGGTACTTAGTGAATTTACTCAATATTTTTTCTGACTACTCAATATCAGGGTCCAATTAATTTTTCTCAATTATTTATTTCCTTTTCGCATGTAAAAATGCACATAAGGTAAAGATAAAGGTTTCTAGCTGATATAGTTTGCTTTTGCATGATCAACTAAATATCAACCTCCAGGGTGAACTAAACATAATTGTTAAAAAAAAAAAGGGAGCAAATATGAATCAACTAAATAACAACGTCCAGGCCTTTCCCTTTCACAGTGAAGCTAAAATCTCCAAAGGAGTTCGTGATATATTTTTTAAGGAAAGAACACATAGGAAGGTATCTGATAAGGGAAAAGGTTTTTGGATATTTACAAGTTATCTCTGCTATGGTGAAAAGCAAAACTATCAAAAAATGTTTGGCTAAGAAAACCAAAGAGCAATAAACTAATACATGGCATTGATGCCACTTCTGATTTCAACTAACCTTTGTGCCAGCCGGCATGTCACTTAAATCGTAATTACAAAAGAAAGTATGAAGTGGTGTCTTTTCCGGGTTGCTTAAAACCTGTAGCCAAAACAATCAAGTTTGATCATAAGTTAAGACTATTCTGTGCCAATACCACTAAAACACAACATCACTACAGATCCTACTTCTGCATTAGGTAACCAGCCTACATAAGACCCAAGCCTGATACTTGTTTCAACAAACAATTGACTGGCACAATTTTGCTAGTATATGTCCTTTGTATGCCATCATATGTCTAACACCATCAGCTCAATAAACACAACTATGCAAAAAATATTTAGCTGTCATAAGCATAAGAGTCCAAATGCAACCCTCTATCTCTATCTCATGGATGGAAACACGACTTTCATTTAAAGTTCTCCCAAAATCCTACCCACAAAGGCATAAGAGAAGAAAAAAAACACGAAGTTGTGCAATGTTATGGATTCCAAGAGAATAGTATCCCAAAAGGAATTAACAGAACAATAACCTATAAAGTTACCAGTATGTGCTTCCTAAACATTAATAAGCTTCACATACGTATCTGCAGTCAGAATGTCAATAATTTCTGAGGGAAAATTGAAAAAAAAATTCAGACACATGCGGACGCGGAGCCAGCGGGTGGCACCGCTGGGCCGGTGCCCACCTGGTACTCCAAGTGAAGGTGCGTTTGTTTAACAGAGGGGAAGGCAATTAAAACAGGACAGAAACAACTTCAAAAACGGGCATACCACATCCTATTAGTAGGAGGACAAGAAAGTAGGTGGAGAAACAGGAAGACAGTTTACCTCCCCTGTATCCTATCTTGCCAATTTTTTTAATTTTTTTTCTTTGGCATAAAAGGCAAGAGAAAGACAGTGGCCCGTTTATCGATACTTTTACCCCCATAAAATCTCTTTGTTTTGCTTTCAATGTAGCATCACACTAGCCAATGACCTTCCTTTCAATCTTTCTTCCTTTTAGCTCAGCCAAACAACAAGATGGCTGTTGTATCCTATGATCCAAGAAAAGAATGCAATGAGAGTGAACTACATTGGTGCATCATAACTATTGACATTAGTCATAAGTTCGCTCAATGTAATAAGCTTTTGTTTTTCCTCATTGATGTTGATATGATGAGTTAGGACACCAAAAGACTTTGAAACCTCAATATAATGTATTAGGGGACAAATCACTATTTTCAGCTTTCCATTCGCATAAAAGCGTAAATGCATGTATACCCAACACATAGCCATGTCCTACAAGTGCTGCATAAAAATCATGTTCTATCCGTATCTCGGTTATGGCAGAATAAGGCATAAGCATCTATCCAGACACGAATAAAAAGAGGAGAAATGCAGAGAAAATGTGCCTATCGTAAAGGGAAAGAACTAAAAATCTACAACATAGCCAGCATAACATACGACGAAGGGGAAGACAACCAGTAGAATGTGCTCATGTATGCTACTAGACAAATTCAACACTGCATCAAATGAAATATCTAAATGATTTGGATAAAGAAAAAGATTGATACCAGTTGTATCCGCCCTTTCATCGGAATACGAAGACGGCTCTCACCAGTTCGTAGATCACCATTTTCATGGCCCCCTTTAATGTTTTGTCCTCTGCACTTATTTGATGGTGAATTTCCTGCAAGACCTATTGATGCATAGTACAGTAGGTAGCTATCTCCATCTACACTAGTTGCTGCAAATGGAAGTTTCTGTGATTTAGGCGAGAAGTCTCCTCCAGTTACGCTTAGTACAGCCAAAAAACCATCAATTCGCTGCACAATCAAAATCCAAAGATGTGAACAAGAGAAGGATGCAAGCATATGCAAGAATGGCTTTTCAAGACTAAGTTGATGTAAAGAAAGGAAACAAAATTGTCATAGGTTAGATAAAATAAAAACTAACCGGACAGAGCTTTCCAGATGACAGTCGACCAGATAATAGAGATTCCTCAAACGAACCAACCAATGACCTCCTAACAGGAAGTCCCCTCAAACTTCTGCCAAACTTCATGCAGTAGGGGGCTTCCAAATCTTGACAGAAAGGCCAACTCTTTCCGGTGTTACTTTGTCCAGAAGAAGATGGATTCTCTTTGAGCAAAAAGTCAATATCTTCAGATTTTCTACTTGCAAACCTGAAATCCTCTTCTTCACAAACCGAAAGAGTACCTGAGCTATTTTCATCTAGTAACTGTTCCACATTATTGAAGGTTAAGTAACTGCCTTTTATCTCTTTCCTGACTTTTCTGCATCCGCCTGCAGGTCCCATATTCTCAGAAAATTTTGGACCAAGGGGAGACGATGAAAGAGGGGAAGAGGTCCCCTTTTCTGCAGATTGTGAAATCCCCCCCGTTTGGAATACAACCTTATTTGCTTCTTCCAAGGAATAAATTCCAGGTGAAAATAAACCAGAGCGAAGTTGTAATTCCTTCTCCTCTAGTAGAGGACCATCAGTAAAAAAGGGGAAATCTGCTCTAGTGCAATCATCTGACAAGTCATTCTGTTCCGAGAAACTAGACGGGCACCACAACGATGTAGTGGAGTGGTTCAGGCTTCCAATATTTGCTTTCTTATAATCTTGCACCAGAGGAGCACTAAAACTATCATCACTAGTGGCATGGGAGCTATCTCGATAACTATTGCAGCCAATATCTAATGAATCACCACTAAATTGGTTGGGAGAAAGTATACGATTCAATGGTGACAACAATCGCTTCCTGGCAAGTGATCCACTGCACTCCGCAGCACTAACGGTGATACCAGCCGTAGAAGAACGAAGTTGATCAGCTGAAACTTCATCACATGCATCAGAAATGGGATCCTTTCTACCAGATTCAAACCCCAAAATTCTTGTAAAAGGAATCTGCACATTTTGCCCATATTTGTCCTCAGAACGAAGTTCAAAACTGCGAGAATTTGATGCATCATCTGTGTCCCCTTTCTTCACTACATTATGTGAGAACTTTATAAGGTCTGAGGACGTTTTCCTCTGAAGATCTCCCAAAGAAGTGCATATGGAACTCCCAAGTGTTTGTCTCAAATTATGCACGTGCAATCCATCCAAATCACACGTACTCATATTGGCAATCCTAGGTGGATTGTGTCTAAAGGCACTTAAAGACCTTGCAATCTCAGAAGCTTCACTGGAAGGAACTTGCGGCAAACCCATGATTAATATGGGCTGAAGTTAATTTGTAAATAAAAAGACCTAATCAAGAACTTGTGATCATCTCCTGTCTTCTTGAGGTCTGATCACAGATCTCTAATATGCAGCTACCCTGACCATTTAAGGCCACTGTCTAAGAGTACAAATTCTAGATGTTCCCTGCATTCAGCATAAATTAGACTCAGAAGCAATTCCCAAATCCAAGTAGCCTTCCATTACAGAAACCAGACCTGATGCTTTGACATCCATAACTGTGCACAA
Source organism: Escallonia rubra (assembly GCA_033065855.1). Taxonomy (NCBI): domain Eukaryota; kingdom Viridiplantae; phylum Streptophyta; class Magnoliopsida; order Escalloniales; family Escalloniaceae; genus Escallonia; species Escallonia rubra. The sequence goes on along the minus strand of JAVXUO010002884.1, from coordinate 360,698 downwards.
CAATGATAATTTGTTTATAGAAGGCTATCAACAGAGCTGGTGAACATGCCTGAGAATAGAAACATATAACCCTTTTTGTAATTAAAGAATCAAATTTAAATCAGATGCAAGATTAAATAACAAGTGTGCGGTTCACCCCCCTTCATGTTTCTCTAGCTCTATGCCTACATGCATTTAGCAGAATACATTTATTGCTCTCAAGGACTCTCAGAAACTGACTGGACTCAGGACTTGCACCAAATGCTCAACAATACTAATATAAGGCATAAGTCAGCACAAAAGCGTGGTAGTTACACCTCAAGGATGAAACTTAACCGCAAAGCTTAAGAAAACGAAAACAAAAAACACAAATCTACAAACAACTAGACGATGAGTTCCTGAGAGCGTAAGCACAAGTCAAAAGTTCTCATCTACAAACTAGAATACATGAATCCACTGAAACTACAGCAACCTCCACAATCAAACCACCGATCCGCACATAACTTGCTCCACTAAACTACATTATCTACCTTTCGCAACAATCCAAAGCAATTGCATGAACCGAACGACATCCTAACTTTTACTTGCACGGCACACATTTCACCGGCAAATGTACCGACATACATTCCAAAGCACAAGAAGTCTAATCAATCGCTAAAATTAGATGAATCCAGTGCAAAGCACTCGAAGCCGCATAAACGGAGAACCCGATCATCGAAACAGTAAACAAAATGCGACGCACCGGCGAAAGTTTTGATCGGAAAATCTGATTTAACAGTCATATTCGGGGGTGAAGATTGTCCAGATAATGTAGCATCAATAAATCTTCCACCGATGATCTATATATAACAGTACAAGTATTGTACCAAAAAGAAGAGTTGATTTTTTCTTGTTTAACGTCTGTAAGAGCGTCGGGAAATGGTGGTGGAGGTGGCGGTGGTTGCAGCTCCTCGAAAGCCCATTGTTATCCCCTTTCTTTCCTCTTCCTCTCTTCTTTATGACTCTGTGTGTGTGTGTGTGTGTGTGTGTGTGTCTGTGTGCGCGCTTTGGGCTAATTGGACCCCCGCAGGACCCGCGTCATCACCTTTGGAAGGAAGCAGATTTTTGCAGGCGCTGTAATTAATTGTGAGCACTACCGTTATTATTGTACCTTGCGCGTGAAATTAGCCTAATAAGTGCATCATTTAAGTAGGATTTGAAAATTATTGAAATTTTTGAAATTTCCTTAGGTTAGAGCATTTGCTTCCAAATAAGATATTTCCATCATATTAAGTATTTAAAACACCCTTAATTTTAGGAGCATAGGTTGTTTGCGCTTCCAAAATTATAAAAAAAAAAAGTATCTGTATGTGCCATTCTAAAATATAAGATTCGAAAAACAAATTTGAGGTTAGATTGAAGTTGAAATCGGACCTAATCTTATTATAGTCTCATAATTTTTCAGGTCAAAAAAATATTAGATATGAAGTCACGATTAAGATACTTTTATATTTGAATATTCTAGTTAATTTTGGTTTCTTAAAAATATCACAAAATATTTGTGTCACAGTGGTTATGAATTTAGCAAGAAAACATCTTCTTGGAGAACATGTGAAGCCACATTTGTTATTTAAATTAGAGAGAACTACGTTGATGGTCATTGTACTTTGGCCAAATTTTCAACTTGATTCATGTAACTTTGTTCGTTGCACTCTTTAATCGGCTCAATCAAGTCATTTTGTTAGCTTCTATTAATAAAAATTCTATCAGATGTGCGTACACGATACATGTCATCAAGTTGGTCGCATAAGTTTCTACTTTTACTCACTATATTGTCTCTGCCCACCTTTCGTTATCTCCCAATCTCGCAAAAATCGCAATAGATGATAATCTGACCGCCATCATCACCGCTGTTGGCACTCCACCCATTTTTCCTTCTATTTTACCTTTTTTTCTTCATGTCTGTGACTGATTTGCAAATACATCACCAAAAATGTATAATTGAAAACTATAAAGCACCAATTTCTTCAGATATTTTCCATCACATTTCACTCTTTCTAGCACATACCTTTTTTTAGCAGTGGCAGGTATTATGAACATATCGAACTGATACAGTCCGCTGCAGTAGACAGCATATTCTACTTCCCAGCCAACAATGTCAGGGAAAATATGTACAAGCAACACATTAAGGACATGATACATATGGGCCAAATAGAAACTTGTTGCAAGTGAAGAAAACATAGCTCTAGTAACTAAAATGGTCTTGCAGCCTCTTGCATTAACTTCTTTACTCTAATTAATTTTTCTATCTCCTTTAGAACCTGAAATTAACAAAAGGAAAGGGAGTCAAACCGAGGTAAGTTTGTGCCATCTATTTTGACCAATAAAATGTGCAGGGTGAAAATGAATTCTTCACCTCCAACCCCATGTCTTCGGTTGTTACCGCATCTGAATCATCATAACCGACCTGAGAAGCTATTTCTGCTAAAAGTAAAGATTTGTTAAGACTTCGTAATTATACACTAACACAAGTTTAGAAAGGAAAAATCTCGGTTTATACTCTGAAGTGAAACAGTAGCATCTGCTGTAGCATATCCACCTCGCATTTCTTCATACATCACCTTCAACTGAGTTAAAGCCTGGTTAAAGTTTACCACAAATGTGAGCACATAATCAGGAAAGCTCATGAAAGCCACAAGGAATGGATGTTAACGAGGACACCTCTTGGTGATTCTTTGTTCTACAGGGACAGACAAATAGTAAGAAAACAACTTAGGTGAAGAACAGACCTCGCTATAAGATCTGGAAGTCGAAATTTCTGTCGCAGAAAGGTGAATCTCATCCTCCACAACTTCTTTGGCTACCACGTCCAAAGGGACGTCTATCCATATCGTGATCCCATGTCTCAAAAGTGCCCTGCAATATAATTATAATCATATACTCAAACTTGTCATCAATGAAAAAACAAAAATCCACAAAATTAACAAGCTTCTCATCGAACAAACCAGATCATAACTTAACAAACCTTTCACCTAAGAGTCAAGCCTGATGACAACTAATCTAAGGGGGAAAGAAAGATATATCACGCCGATAAGAAACAGTTAAAAAAAGGGTTCTGGATGTACTCATTTTGCCAAGCACAACTAATTTAAGCCTGATCACCAACTTGCTAAGTACGTTATGAACAAAACTGATGACAACTAATCTAAGCCTGGTCATTTTCCTATAATTGATATCATTCCTGCAATAAGCCAATAATGCATATTCACTTCTTTTCTCCATAATGAATCGAAGGTTATGAGATATCACATCATGCAAATATATTCATTATACAAAGAACTTAAAACCAAAGGAATTTAAACCAAGACGACGTGACCAGAACAATATCTCCCCTTTTGCCAAATAACTAGTTGCAGTGTATCAATGATGCTGTAACATTCGCACTCTATTACCGAATGGAGGAGTCACCACAAGAACAAGCAGTCTCATATTTTTAGGGGGCCGGCAGGCACCATGTGCTTCCCACAAGAAATCTTTAAGTTTGGCAGTTATATGTTAGCACAGATTCAGCAAAAGAGGAAATAAGCAGAAAAGCAAAGACTCCTACAGGTTAGTAGTGCTCTGGACGGAACCATTTCCAGCAGAAACAACCAGGCGGCCCATGGATGATAACTGCTTCAGTACTTCAGTCTGCAATTTGATGTCATGCCAAAATTAACCACTTATTATTCAGGTTCTCATTACATAGTTTACAGTGAAAAGTTTAATAAATTCTATGACTGCTTGTTAGCTAAAACTCCCATTGACTTAACTAATAGCAGTAAAGTGGGGGTAAAAAAAACATACCTCTGACTCACGGAATCCCTTCTCGTCTCTCTCTCTAAATGATCTGGCAGTACCTTCACTGCCGGCAGCTTCCGCAATCAATCCATCACTGTGTCCATGCAACTTTGCCTTTTAGTGAACGCTTGAGCTAATGTTTCTGAAGAAACAAGACTGACTAGTGCTTGAAAAGAAAAATGAAACATATAGATACCTGTCAAAGAAGTAATACCGCAACGCATCTGCGAGAAGTTTCCCCAAGCTGCTTTTCATCCTGCTGTTTATTCCTAATAGTTCCAAGTATTGTCACAATATTAGACATAGAAATACCAAGCTGTAATTTGTACAAAGAGTGAAAGTGCAACAAAGAGAATAACTAATGCTTACCAACAAGATATATGGAAGTCCCTTTAAGTTCAGAGGATAAGTCCATTGCCTTCTTCTGAATTTAAAACTGAACAGTTAAAATGAGAACTTTAACTAGATCCATGAAAACAAAAAGGTAATCTAACATCTCATATTCTACTCATTCAAATTGATAACCAAATAAGCCTTCATATGCAAATAAGGATGGAACAAGAACTAACCTTTACTGCCAGAAAAATATCAGCATCAGCCTCGATTACCTTTGTGGTAGAACCTAATTATATGGAAAAACATTTCAAAAAAAGAACTGGTTCCTATGAGTTCAGGACTTGGTAACAGTGCATTAATTGTACTCCTAAAACACCAATCTGTTACAGCCATACCACCTTAAGCATGCTAATTCACCAATCTCTCATAATCAACAATGGGAAATTTCATACACGTAAAAATCAAAAATCAGAAGCCATCACTCTAAAGAACTACTATTAAGCACTACGTGTGCAATCCAAATGATTGCCATTAATAGAGGATTACTCGCGGGTAATGCACGCACAAACACACGCATACCCCCCCCCCCCCCCCCCACACGAACAAATTAAGCGTGCTAAACCAATCTCACACAATTAATGATGGGTATATTTCGCATAAGTGGAAGCAAAAAATAAAATAATAAAAGATTCACAAATCAGAAGACAATCACTCTTAGCCACCAAATATCAAACATTTGGTGTGCAATCCAGGTCATTGGCATTACATAAAAAAGGGTTACTCGCACATAATGCTCACACACACTCGAAGAGAGATGAAGGTGTGCTGACCGGAAACGGTGTCGTCGAGGAGTGAGCGGGTCGTGGTGAGGGGTTTACGGGGAATGTTTGATGTTAGAGATAGAGATAAGGGTGAAGTTGGAAGTGGGTGGTCGTATTTAGCGGCGAAAGAGGGTCGTGGGTTGAGAACAGGCACATGGAAATTGGGGAATGGTTGAAGGAACTGGATATGGCTGCAACGGCAAGTAGCTTGGATCATCTCCATATCAGCTGCTCTGCTATTTTCTCACCTTCCTCCCACTTCTCCTTCTTTCGAATTGCATAATTATCCCCCTCTCCCTTTCTATTTTTTGCTGCTTTCATAGTTTATATATATATATATATATATATATATATATATATATATATATATGTATATAGGGAAAAGCGAATATAAGACTAGCCTCACACAAGTTGCGTGAGGCTAGCGATCAAAACTACGTAGTTTTAGTTAAATTTCCTTAAATTTTTCTCTCTTTTTTTTCTTTGTCTTCTCCACTTTCTTTTCCTCTCCCCCGCTAACCAACCCACCCCCATTGCCCAGCACTCTCGCTGCTGCCGCCGGTAGGACCACCACCACTTTGAACCGCTTCACCCGCCATCACTGCTATGCAACCACAAAGAACCACCGTGATCATTTGAACAATGATCCACCATATCACAACCGTGACCTCTCAAATTCTGACCCACCACCACTGTGACCCACTGAACCCCAACCAACCACCACTACAGTATTAGCCTGCCACCACTACACTATCGGCCTACCATCTTTCTTCTCCAATTTAAGGTGCTTCTTCGCCACACGAACCCACCTTCACAGCTAACGACCACCAGGATTACAGAGACCCACCACCCTCGTCGTTGCATAGACACACACATAGGGATGGCAAAAAAATCCGAACCCGCGGATCTCCGCCCCGCCCCGCCCCGCCCCGGTAGGAGCGGGTTTTTTTGACTTTGACCAAGTCATGGGGCGGGTATGGTATTTTTTGAAAAAACCCGCAGCGGGTTAGGGGCGGGTATGGTATTCACCCCATTCCGCCCCGCCCCGCCCCGCCCCGGTACACTAACCCTAATAATTTAGCTGATCTTAGCCGTCCCCTAACACTTTAGCTGATCTTAGCCGTCCATCATATACCTTATATATATATGTTCTTTCTTTTCTGGCAAACCCTAGATCTCATTTCTCAACCTGTGCCATCACTCTCCAATCTCCATCTCCCAAATTCCAGTTCTGTCACCACCGCCAGCTTTCCCAGTGGGTGGTGACGTGGTAGTATAGCCTAGAGGTGAGGGAAGACGAGAAGGCTCTTCAAATTAAGAGGGACATGCCCGGCGTCGGCAAAGAGAACGGTGTGCTCCGGTGTAGTTTTGCGTTTCCGGCGTCGATGATGGGTTGGTGTTTGGTTGCGGGGTATGTTGTCGGAGTCCTTGAGGCGCTCGCGAAGAGTTGCAGAGCTACCTGTTCGCGTTATGGTGGTTGCCGGTGGCTGTAATCAGTTCACAGGGTACTCGGTTGGTTTTTCCGATGGTGTTTGGCCTGCCGGCGATGGGGTCTTGTCCGGCGAAGTCTTGGTTGTGCAGGTCTCGGCTAATGAACGTTGATAATCTGATTTTTTTTGGGTGAATCTGGCCTCCGGGACTCTGCAGCGGTGGATGGCCGGCGTCGGTGGTGTTTCCGGTGCCGGCGTGAAGCACCGGAATTGAGACCATGTGTTCGTGATGGTACCAGGTGGCTGGGAGTTGCGTTGGTGACTCATCAATGGTGTTGTGGTGCTGTGGAGTTACGTTAAACCAAACAGAAGGGAAGGGGACGAGGCGGGGCGGGGCGGGTTGATTTCGGGTTTTCGCGTGTTACAGTAAGGGCGGGGCGGGTGCGGGTTTTCTAAATCCACGTAGGATCGGGTATGGTATTTTACAAACATAACCCGGTGCGAGACGGGACAAAGTTCAATGTCTAGCGGGGCGGGTTCGGATTTTAACAGATCTGCATCCGACCCGCCCCATTGCCATCCCTACTGACACACAACGCGTCCCCCCACCCCCAATACACACACACTTACTTACCAGATTTATGTTTGTTTGTAGGTGTGTTTCTTTGAAATTTGATCAATTAAAGTTTACTTTTGAGTTCTAGTTTGATGGAGCAATCAAGTGCTCCAATGATTTCAAAATTGATACTGGTAGGCTAAGGTGCTACATATTGTGGCGATCGATTGTGGTGGGTAGTTGGTTCACTGTGGTGGTGGGTGGGGCAATTGGTTGTGGTGGTGGGTGGCTGGGTCAGCGCGGGGTTGTGGCCGTGATATGGTGGTGGTGGGGTTGGAGCCATGATGATGTGGTGGCGGCAGGAGAATTGTCATGCTGTGGTGCTGGTGTGACTACGGACTTGATGTGGTGGCGGCATGGCAGTGGCTATATGCGGTGGTGGCTGGACCGTCACCTTGCTGTGGTGGCTGTGTGTGGTGTCAGCGGTGGAAATGTAGGGTAGTCGGCGATGGAAGCTAGTTGGCGACGGAGGCAGGCATGGTAGATGTGATGGTGGCGGTGGCTCGCTGGGGCCAGCCTTTGACGAAGAAAAGGGAAGAGAGAAAAATAAGCAAAAGGGAGAAAGAGAAAAAGAGGAAAAAAATTAATTATGTTTGTTTGATCCAAAACTACGTAGTTTAGACCGCTAGCCTCACGCAACTTGCTTGAGGCTAGCGTTATATTCGCTTTCCCCATATATATATATATATATATATATATATATATATATATATATATATATATATTTGGCAAATTACACCTACATCCCTAAGGTTAGTATATAATTACAGGTAAGGGTAATAGTTTTAACAAATTACACTTATGTCCGTTGATCAAACGGAATCTTAAAAACCCTAACGGTTTTAATGAAAAGACTATATTACCCCTAAGTTGGAACTTTATTTTTTTTAATGCCATTACCTTATCTTAAAAAAAAGAAAAAAAATGTGCCACGCCCAGCTGGTTGCAGTGACCGATCGCGCCCATCAACGAGCTCAAGATCCCCGCCCCCTCGGTCTCGGACAGGGGGCCCTTAGAGACGCAACAAAAACAGATCGGGAGAGTCGGTGACAAGGAGGAGGACGTCGTTGTCCTCGTAGACGTGGAAGAGCTGGATGTTGGGATGGCCGAAGAGGGGGTGGAGGAGCTCGGGCTCGATGTCGAGGCAAATCCGGTCAGTGGGGGTGCGTAGGAGGAGGCGGGTGGTGGGGTTGTGGCGGTGGAGGGATGAGGAGGCGGAGGCAGGAAGGGAGAGGAAGGAAGGCTGCCGGCGTGATTTCAGTGAAACCCTAATTTGCAGATTAAGGATTTCAGTGAAACCATAATCTGCAAATTAGGGTTTCAACAATTTCAGTGAGAAAAATTAGGGATTTTAGTGAAACCCTAATTTGCAGATTAGGAATTTCAGTGAAACTCTAATTTACAAATTAAGGTTTCAACAAAACCCTAATTTGTAAATTAGGGTTTCAAAACCCTAATTTGGATATTGAGACCCTCAGGATTTTGATGCAGATTGAGAAATTTTGATGAATTAGACTGCAAAGATTGAGAGAAAATCAATAAAACCCTCACCTTGAAATTAAAGATTGAAATCTTAATTTAAAATTTTTAAGAATATCCAGTATATACAGTACAAAGGGTAGTATCGTCATTTTAAAAATATGTATTGATGGCATCATAAAAAAGTACACTTTTTTTTACGGAACCCTGACGGATGGACACGGCTGATACATCTTAAAAGTGTTTGGTCACGGAATGTTACATTTTGAAACTTGTTGTCCTTGACTGTAATTATGCCCTAACCTCAGGAACATAGGTGTAATTTGCCCTTTTTCTTGTTGTGAAAAAGAATAGGGATAATTGCATAAAATATCCCTGTGATTTGGGGTAGTTGCAAAAAGACCCCTGAAGTTATAAAAATTGTAAATGGCCTCTTCTTGTACTAATTATGTTGCAACCGTTAGAGAAATAGTCCAAATTGACGAAGCGTGATATTCACTTTCTTAAAAAATGCATTTTGATAAATTTAAAAAATTAAAAAGACAAATAAGACTCTGTTTTACAACTAATTTTTTTTTTTGTTTTTAGTTTCAAAAAAAAAATTAAAGAGCAATTTAATTTTTTTTTTTTTTTTACAAAACAAGTGAGTGTTTGATAACCCAGTTTTTATTTGAGTTTTTTTTGTGTGGTGGTTTACGGTGGAGGTGGTGGGGCGTGGCGGTGGTCGCTGGCCGCCGGCAATCGCCGGAGGTAACCACCAGCCGTCAGCGGTGGTCGCCAACAGTCGCCTGAGGTGGCTGCCGACCGGCGGTGGGAGGGTGGTAGTGGTCTCAAAAAAAAACCGAAACTCATTTTTTGAGTTTTTTTTTTTTCTTCTTCAGTTTAAAAACTGGTTACCAAATGCAACTTTTTTTTCCAGTTTTCAGAACAGGAAAAAAAAGGAGTGTCAAACAAGGCCAAATTACCCTATTTTTTTTCTCTCTCCCACCCAAGTCCCAATTTCTTCTCCATTCCAATCAAACTCTAACCCTAGCCACCACCCCACCAACCAAAACCATAACCGTCACCCCCCCCACCCAGCCCTGTCTACCACCACCGCTGCCCATTTCGGCCACCACCCAGCCATGCCGCTGCCGCCGCTAGCGCCTTCATCAACTGGAGCCAAGTTCGTCGGCATCCCCGTCATCTCTCCCACCTCTTACATCGCCGCTCGCCCCGCGATCAAACCTAGCGACTTGCGCTACCGCCAAGCCCGCCATCAACCCTATCCAATTGCTTCGTCGATTGCCCCGCTATAAACCCTAGCCAATTGCGCCACTACCACTAACCTGATTCAACAACCAAAACCCTAGCATATCCAAAACCAAGACCATTCGGAAAAAAAGGACGTGATCAGCGTCGCCGCCCGCCATCAACCCCATACTTGCGCCGGCACCACCATATTGATCCACCACCACGAGCTGCCCTCTATGCCCCTTGCCAAATACCAGTATCATTCATACAAAAGAAAAACCCTAGATTTACAATTACAGTTTATATGGATGGACAATTTAGACATTTTCTTCATTATGTTATGGGAGTTGACGGGTGTAACACTTTTTTAAGCTTAAGTGTCTTTTTGTAATTTTTATAACTTCAGGGGTCTTTTTGTAACTACCCTAAACCACATGGGTATTTTATGCAATTATCCCAAAAGAATATCCATTCTTGTAAAGGATAATCAATGTGAATTACTACCAAGTCACTTTTATTACATAATTGATTTATAAGATTGCTTATAAGATTACTACCAAATCTAAGGAGGAATTTTATGGTCTAAATATAGTAACACTTTTTGAGCATAGATTTGTGAATGTTGGACAAATTAATTTCCGCAAGGGACTTAGTAAACACATCTCCAAATAGGAAATTCGTGACTAAGTCATGTTGTTGACATACGTGCGAGATCAAGTTAATTTCAATATGCTTGGTACGCTTGTTAAAACGAGTCACGCGAGCAAAGCAACTTGCACTTTTATAAACTTGTGTCTAGGGGTGAGCATTTAAACCGTTGAAACCGAATCAACCAATCTGTCTATTTCCAAACCGATCTAAAAATTAATCGGTTTGGTTTTTTTTTCCAAACCATACATTCGGTTCGGTTCGAATACCGCATAAATCGAACCAACCGTATATAATATAAAATATGTATATTTTTACCTAATCGTAGTTAATTTTTACTAACCCTAGTTATCTAACCACTCATATAACATGAGATTATCCCTAAATTCCTTAACGTAACACACATTTTTCACTCGCCGCCTATATCTCACTAAGTATTATTAATTATGATAAAAAAAATTCAGTTTTTTGAAGCTTATTAGTATGTATAAGTTATTAATTTTTGGGACTAAACTTTCCCAAAATTGAGTTTGGCCCAAACCGATTAAACCGTCCAAACCGAACCGTTCAATCCGTTCAACCCGCAGAAATCGAACCGTTGAAACCGAACCGTTCAACTACAGTTCTTTTTTTTTTCTTCTCAAACAAGGTTGGTCGGTTCGGTTTGGTATTCAACCTTCAAACTGAACCAACCGAACCGTACTCACCCCTACTTGTGACCCCCTTGTTGTTGACATACGTGCGACATCAAGCTAATTTCAATATGCTTATACGCTTGTTGAAAACGAGCTAGGCGGGCAAAGCAACTTGCACTTTTATATTGTTCGCTAAATGGTAGACTTAGTGGTAGTGCATCTTTAATTGGCTTAGTTCCTCAGCCTACTGGGACTATGACTATGAATGGTAAATAAGTTCTTATCTAACAAAATTGACTAAGGTTTGTTGTCATGCTTTGACATTGAGTTTTCTTTCTCTGACACTCAATTCAAACAAGTAGCTATTGTCTACACATTTGTTTTTTAAATCGGACTATTAAGCATGATAATATCAGTTGGACACGTGTTCTCGTAGCTTAAGTTTTTAGAACAACCAGTAACTTAATAATTTTTACATTCATAAAACTAATATTTGAAACTTCATATTTTTTTAACGTATCATTGTTTTCAATCGAAAGTTTATGTCAAATGTGAGTAGTGATTTTTGAAAAAGTTTTGTAAAATAGTTTTGAAAATAAATGAAAATCCACCAATTCCATCTCGATCTTTGTAAAACTGTACTAATCATGCTCCCGAGGAAATTAGATTGACTTTGCGAGTACTAAGCGGGCTCTTGAATGACCGTCAAAGTTCCAAACCTAGCTCGTTTTGTTTTTCCTATAAAAAGCAAAAACATTTCGGAAACAAAAAGAATAAGCATAGACTTAAATTGGGGGGAAAAAAAGATAATGGAAAAATGTAAAGTTTGCTTACAAACATAAGCACAACATTCACAACTATTATGCAGAAGAGTGCTAAGCTAAGGAGTAGACCGAATTAGGATTAAAGGTACAAATTGGATGGTAACATACAGAAACATATTTGTATTTGAACCCGTCTCAAATCGAACTTGATCCTAAGTCTATACCAAAGCCGACCCTAAATTGCTTAAACGGATCGATTTGGCCAAGGCCCCGAGTAAACGGGCCAACTTTTTTGCAAAGTGCTATCAAATTGTCAATAAGAACATACTAAGCATGATTGTTTTTAGAACAAATAATGACTTAATTCGGTATCGGTCTTACATTCAACAATTTTTAAGTAAATCTTGTGAAATTCGTGTTCAATGATGAGTAGGAAATCTTTGATTAGACAGAGTAATGTCAGATCCTTTCCATATTTATTAAGCAAATCTGAATATTCCCCCCACCTCAGACCCTAATACAAGTACCAACCCCCAAAGCGGCTTAGCACCAAAACTGTACAAGAAAAGAGAGATTTTGAGAGACATGGGAAAAAAACCAAACACCAAGAAGGGTGGTTATCCGTGGCGACGGTGGAGGCTTTGGAGCTCCGGGTTGCGGTGGAAGAGGAGGTTCAGCCTTCACCGGTGGTTCGTGGACCGTTGCCTCTTCAAAATTGCATACGTTCTTGAGGCCATATGTTTGGTATCAGCGCTCTGTATTTTCTTCCTATGTTGTGGCTGTCACTTCTGATGAAATTGTGTTGACCCCGTATCAAAGCTAGATTTTTTTTCCGTATTTTTTATTAGCTGTTAATATCTAATGATTCTTGGGTTTGCTAATTGCGATGATTTCGGTTAAATTTTCTGAGTCTCTCTCATTCACCATCTCTCTCTAAGTTTTGACTAGCGTCGTCGTCGATATATGCGATCCGTGTGCAATTATCAAAAATAAATATATGTACATCTAATCAACGTAAATAATAAGCAGTAAAAATATTGACGGTTGAATATTTGGGTAGAGAAGTTGGAAGAATAATGGGGATGGAGAAGAAGTTTTAACGGTTGATTTATCTTTTGTTTAATTTGAAGTTAACATATTATAAAACAAGGTATAATTGAAAGTTTAAAAAATGTTTCACTATAAAGTGCTCTCGCTTAATAATAGTATAGATATTTCCTTCTATTTCTCATCAACGGGGGTTGCAATTTGTTTATTTGAATGGTAATAAGGAACTCGTGGGTCCTGATTTGGATTCTTGCATTTTCAAGGCTTAAACGATGAAATCAAAGAAACTGATGTAAAGCAATGTTGCCATTAATGTTTATTAATGCTTGGCTTGGACGACCCAAAAGAGAAAAAAAAATGGGCAAAGAGGGCTAAAATTTGCACTTTTTCATGCAAGCATTAATGATAAATAATTTTAGAACAACAACAAGCACATCAATTACAAGGTGAGTCGGACCCGTGCTTAAGTAGGACAACTTTTCGTTAGCTTTGATAAAAAGAAAAATGGAGCAGATCCAAGTCCCGATCTAGTTAAATGTATCTTATTTGACAGAGCAAAGGATATCATAGTTGTCATAATGTTAGCAGAGTGGAATAAGCTAACAAATTACTAATGTATTAAAACTTTCGCTCATCACTTTGGCCAAATAGGACATTTTTCTCCGTTGAGCATTCGTACTGTAAGAGCTTTTGTAACAAAAATTGATACTCTATAAGAGTTTTGTCTTTTTACTAATATTCATCACAATAATCTTTTTTCGCTAAACTACATTTAACGACATTGATACATTAGAGATGTTGCCCCTTTCATATACTATAATGAGTCGTTGATAAGATAGTGACAATCTTTTGTTACTAAAAACCATTTAACCCAGTTTTTGCCAATGTCACGATGCCATGTCACGTTCATCGTACCCTTGAGCGTGAAGTTACCAAAAATGTCCCTCAGTCAAAGGACTATAAGTTAAAGCATTCTATTTTATCAACAAAAAGACAGTTTAAATCACAAAAACAATTTAAAGGGTCAACGAGAAATATTTTGTAATTGAAGGACCATTTAGAATATAACCCCATACTCAAAAGACCATCTTTGTAATTTAGCCGAGGTATATATTGGGAATGCTCGAAGATCTCTGAACCAAATTTATCTAGATCTGGCAAAATTGGCACGGAAGGCAAGCTAAAAGTCGAGAGGGAGAGTCAGGAAGGGCAGGCAGTCCTTGATGGAGTAGAATTTCGGTCACTTTGACTATAAAATCAACTACAGTATCATATTTATATGGATAGATATAAATGACAAAATTGTGATGAGCTGAGTTCAGTAGTAGCCAATAACAAGAAATTAACTAAAATTACAAATGAAAGAAAGAACGAAACTTTTGAGTACATAAAACATATATACAGACCTGCACCCAGTGCGCGTAGGCCGACGGACAGTGACCGGAAAGAATATGCTCAACAAACGTTAAGAAAAAAAATCAGCTCCCACCTACACACACACAAGCTCGCAATCAGAACCAGAACTGACATAAACAGCATAAATAGTTAACTACGTAAGAAAAAGCAAGATGTCCATAAATATTAATGTCTAGTTCCCAAATACCCGATCCCAACTGGAAAACCATACGGTGGGTGATCACCACCATTCCCTTTGATACATGATATAAGAAAAGGTGCAAGAATGATACATACACTCCACGTACACAATGATGCGCCAGCAGAATGGGGCCTGCGAAGGATCAAATGCAGGAATGCCTAATTCTTAGTTTCATGTCGATGATCACCCAGTTTGCAATCAAGTTCAGGTTTGCCTCTACTAAGAATTTTAGGTCACACAAAACCGATCTTATCATTGCGCCAAGAATCAAGTGTAAACATATTTTAAGTGCATTACTCGAGACTCCAGGTGCACGAAGTTACTGCCACACCCACTAACATAAGTGGGGAGGGGATAGGGGGATTGGAAGTGGGGGGAGAGGGTATAGAAAGAGAAGCACAGAACCGCATGTGTACATACAATACAAAGGCATCCTTAGATAAAGGAAAGCAGCATGCAATTCATTGATCCACACCAACCGCTAATGATGCTGGAGTGGCTAGATACAGCAATGTTCACACATTAGCCCTAATATAAAAACAGACGTCTGGGGGTTGATTAAAATGGGGGATTTTTAATTACCTCTTAACTGCCCAGAGCCTGAGACAACTTCCGCAACAGTTGATAATGACTGTGTGTTTGATATGGAAATAGGCGTCAGTGGAGGCGAAGCTACTTCCCTGTCTGGAACTTGAGGAGATTCTAGTAGCTTGGACACGTGTAATGCCATAGCTCTCTGATTGCTAGAGGGAATGGAGAAACTACGAGAAACAGTTGATGGAGGAGCAGGAAGACGAGATGCTGTATGTGATGCTTGTACAGGGTTTCTGTTCGTTGGAGAAAGCTCTTGATTCCTGAAAATCAAGGGCCCGGAATGACCCACAACACCAGAAGAACTTGCCGGCTTGGAGCCCGAACTAGCAGGGGGCCGAGGGAGCTCGTGCAGCTCACTAATTTTAGGTGAAGATACAGGTGGAGGAGACGCACTACGGGATACATTCGGAGATGTAGAAAGATGAGGAATTGGTACTCGAGAAAGCAATCCAGAAACAAGTTGTGGAAGTTCAGTAGAATTAAGAGGTCCGCTGGAAGATAGTGAAGGCTTGGTTGACCATGGTTTACTCGGTATTGGGCCAGAAAAAGCTTGTCTTTTGTTCTTTTTAGTATCGAGCACATTATGTGCACCATATTGTGGGAGTGAGAGACCCTCACTCAAAGGATGGGGTAGTTGGACGGAGGAATTATTACTGTTGCTCTCTCTGGGTTTCGAGATAGAGTTTACTAAATTATCATCTGCAAAATGCTTCCCATGCTTCTCAGTGTCCAGTGGGGATGAATGCCGAGGATTGTGGGCATTCCCACTGAGGCTTGTGAGACTCCAGTGCACAGAAGTACTGGTCCCTGAAACTGAATTCTTCGCATCAGCTGGGGTAGGAAGCACATGGGTGTGAAACTTCCGAGCCGATGGTTTCATTTCCTTGATCCTTTCAGCTGGATCAAACTTCTCTGGATAAAGTGGAGCAGAGTAGCTGCCTGCTCGATTCTGCCGAGTGAAGACTTGCTCCCCTTGATTTCTATTGAAATTCATCTGCAGAGATACAGACTTGTGACATAAATCGAAGGAACAAATTACAATTTGTTTTAGTTCACCTCTATACCAAATAACTCAACGTATAGTAAAGAAAAGCTTCAAAATTCGTCTGCTCAGGGCTTATCTACATTCTCCTATTCAGTCTCTGACAGCTTAAAACATTTTCTGGTACTAACTGAACATATATCGAGCTTTCATTAAGGTGGTTCAAGTCTCTATTGATACACAAACTATTACGTTCTTGTGCTCTTAGCTTGTCCCGTATCTCCACGTGCGAAAGGGGACTTGCACGAAGGAGGAAGTTAAAGCTTATACACATTCTTGGGACCTTTTCTCTATCAGCTTGAACTCTTGGGGTCAATCAGGTAGTCACACAAATTACAAGATCAAAATTTAGGGGGACCAACTATAAAACCATTTTCCTTTTCATGGAAGAGATTTGATAATCCCACTGGCCAATATTAAATTGATTACATACTTCCTCAAAACAAATACAAAGCAATAGTTCCATCATCAGCTACTCAACAGGGATACTAAATTTATTACCTCTGTTTCTTCCAATTTTGAAGCTTGAGCATATGGAACATCCACCCTGTCCAACTGCAGAAACTGCCATATCAGAATACGTTTGAGGCATGAAAATTTAGCAAGTAACAATTCCATAATATAGCCAAATCCTGCAAAATGTGATAATCACTAGGCCCATGTCATCTGTGATAAAGGCATACATGGAGGAAAAAGTTTTCTGATTGGTCAATGTAAACTGTAAATTTTCCATAACTAATGTATCAGCTGCCATTTATAAGTAAAGAGAATCTTAATTTACGAATCAGAATATTTTTTCGTCTAAACGACCTTCATCGATTTATCCAGAACACCTGTTCCTTATTTGCTAGTTCCAGAGGTCCGTGGGAGCCAATTAGGTAGAATTGAAGTATGATAACAGTTAAATTAAACCTAACAAGTAACAACTTATCTTCCATTTGTGCTAGCACTCGAGAGCTTATCTGAATACGTCATGAACCAAACCTAACAAACTGAGAAACACGGCAGTAAGATAGGTTAATGGGCAAATTACACCTATGTCCCTGAGGTTAGGGTATAATTATAGTCAAGGACAACAAGTTTCAAAATGTAACATTCCGTGACCAAACACTTTTAAGATGTATCAGCCGTGTCCATCAGTCAGGGTTCCGTCCGTGTACTTTTTTATGATGTCATCAATACGTATTATTAAAATGACGATACTACCCCTTGTACTATATATATTGGATATTCTTAAAAAAAATTAATTAAGATTTCAATCTTTAATTTCAAGATGAGGGTTTTATTGATTTTCTCTCCATCTTTGCAGTCTAATTCATCAAAATTTCTCAATTTGCATCAAAATCTTGAGGGTCTCAATCTCCAAATTAGGGTTTTGAAACCCTAATTTGCAAATTAGGGTTTTGTTGAAACCTTAATTTGCAAATTAGGGTTTCACTGAAACCCCTAATCTGTAATTTGTTCAAACTATTGTCCTTACCTGTAATTATACCCTAACCTCAGGGACATAGGTGTAATTTGCCCTAGGTTAATTGGCAGGGCACCAACAAGAAAAAGTTACCTTACTCGCCATATTGGTGTAACTTGACTTGCGGTGTGAAATTACACATGGAATTTTATTTTCCAACATAATTGCTATGGCCGTCCAACGTAACCACTTTTACTCCAATAAATTTTCTTCGTTAATAGGGTGCAAATTCCTTTTCCATATGCTTTTTAGATTCCTTGTGACGTCCCTTAAGCCAGAGGCTAAATGGGGTCACCCAAGCCATGACAAGGTCAAAAGCCTTGTGTATAAATAGCCTAAGTGCAATGTCTAATTCCCTTTTTGGGTAATGAGCGGCCAAAAACAAGTATACTGGAAACATAATATTGAACAAAGTGGTTGCTCCTCTGAAAATATGAGATGTAGCTACCAACTGTGAAAATGAAGCATTCATGATCCCAGTAGTGAATTACTTGAAGGTCAAACGCATTACACACATAAATGGCACTTACGAATCAAGTGCCATAGAAGTCCTTGACTTATGCAATACGAATCAATGAGCTTCTATAGCTACGATACGAATCGAAAACCTTCGGCTTGACTTATGCAAGATGCAAAGCTAACCCAGTGAATTTCTATAGACAAGGAGCTTACCTCCATTGAAATCCTTGATGCGCGGTCATTATCAAGACCTTGCTTGTTGTCTCTGTAGTCAAAACTGAGTTCTCCATCTACACTAGTATCGTAGGTATCAAAACTTCCACCTTCCCCTTCTTCAGTCTCGTTTAGTCCACTGAATTGGTAATCAATGTGCTGTTTTTTAGCAACCAATCTTATATGCGGGTCAGCTGCCTCAACTGATTTAAGTCCCTTTTGAAAGAAATTCAGCTGCTCCGAAGGAGTAAAAGAATAAGGCAAACGATTACTGAAAGATGTTTATAATTCAAACTCATGGCTGATACAAAAAAACCTGTGCTGCATGATGACGAGCTGCCTGAGTCAAAAGACTACGGCATTGCCCTTGCTTCAGAGACTTCATTCGAAAGATGCAGAGTCTTGCCACATCATCATATTCATCCCGAGCTTCTTTTAACTGCTGCGAGGTAAAAGTTTCCCCTTTTCCACCTTTCGACCTTCCTTTTTCTCTATGTTGTGCCACCATGTAGTCATAGATCTCTCTGAAGATCATGTATGCAACCAATCAGAGTTCACATCACTCGAGGCTTAACAAAATAAAAAAGAAACAGAAAGATTTTTACCTTTTTTCATCACATTGGAGTTTCATCTCCTGCGCCAGAAAATAGAGAAAACCTAGTAAGTATAACTTGTGATGCTGTACTGTTACAGAACGTGCATGTAGCGGAAACCAAATAAACAGTACTGTTGTTTAGTAATTTCATTTCTCAATCTATAAATACCTATATACATACATATCCAGCCTTAACCCGTGCAATTATTGCACGGAACTATAAAAAGGAAAATGTAAATAAAGAAACCCATCGAAAAGTAAAATACTACATGGAGAAAAGGATACAAAGAAGAGGAAAAGGCAAATATTGCTTCAAAGTTCTCAAATTAGAAGAATCAACAAGTCACTTAAATTTGATAGTAAGGAGACATGTATCATAATAATAACTGTAGAGCCACATGTCACCCTGAGAGTATCCTAGATGAGATGCATTTTGCAATGAGAGCATCTCTTGGAATACTGCTTGCCGTAATATAAATGTTGGTAAATATATATATGCACATATATCTTCCTTTTTACAACTCGAATAGTAAATAAACAATTTTCTTGAAAAACAAAATATTAAATTAGAAGTCTATGTCCTCACTAATAAGGTTTATACACCTAAAGGCGAATTTCCATGCATCTCATACCTAAGTGCTCGACACCTCCAGGGAAAAATTGATGCATAGCAACTTATTTACTAATGAAAAAAGATAAAATGATATGCTCTTAGTATAAGAGCAACTGTTAACAAGTAACGACTATATTGCCACTTAAGTAAACAAGTACTGTGTAGCGCTCTTTGTTTATGTCGGGCAGTCAGCTTTCACCATTGCAATTAAGACAGTAGAAGAGAATCGTAGGATTGCACTTTAAATATCAATAGTGAAGTTGCATTTTAATGTGAAGCACCATCGCTCATACACCTAATATGTGGCTGTGAATGTGAACAGCATTTACGATTTGCATAATGCAACACCCTACAGAGACATGAGTGTACCATACCAAGTTGTGCAAGCAAAATTATCAATAGTGCTGATATTAGTAATACAATCCAGCTGATCTACCTGTACAAGTCAAGGATCAAGAGCTAAAGATACAGCAGCTAAACTTAGTTGATATCTGATAGTGCGTGAACTGAACTCGAGCTAAACTTAATTGACCAAACACAGGTGTAACCTGTTCAAACTTGAGTGTGTTATAGATAATGACAACTTCTGGAATAGTTACGAAAGCATTACCTAATAGAAACATAACGAGACCCGTCATGTCACAATCGTTGTTGCATGTGTAAAAGGTTCATCAAGCTACAACCCTTCATATAGCTAAGACAAAAATTAGACCAATCTAAACCCTGAACACCCTTGGAGTTTATTTAATTTCGTAGGAATAGAAAAATTAAATCAGAAGCCTTATGTGACCTGAAAACAAGTTATACCTTGCCAAAAACACTCCTTGTCGGTATAATAACCTACTACGACTCAACTTTGACTTATAATGACGAAAACCATGGTTGAAATAAGTAAATACTACCCAACAAACAATTGGAAAATTACTATGCAGATTAAAAAGTAAAAAGCTCCATGCTCTTGTCACTTTTCCTTATCTTACTTACAATGGCTTGAGATGCTTTCCTAACATTTTAGGCCTTTGGATGCCTCACTATGGACGAGTCGCTTTTCCCGAAGTTGGTTGGGTAATAAAAATAGACCAAGTATAGCAACGATAGCAACAATGAAAAAGGACTTAGAATGGTAGAAGTAAATTAAAACTAGACTTGGAATAGGTGTTAGTGGCAAAGGCTAAACTGATGCTGATGTTGATACGTTCAACATCATTTGCAATATTATGCATGGTAGAAGGTGCTTAAGTTCACCTCAAGAAATCCTGACAATTTAAGAATTTGTTGACCTCTCAGCCTAGCGTAATTGGTCGTGCAAAACACAAAGTGCTCCGGCGATTCCATGTGCAATATACAAACATATCCACAAATACTGAAAACCAAAAGTCGTGAAAACCTGAAGTAGAAAAAGGTTGAAGGTGGAAGGATATCGACAAGAGAGAGATGAAAAGAATATGATCCATATATACACACCTCTACTTTCCGAAGCTCACTAAGAAGAGACTCTGATGGGTTTGTAATTGTTAGGACTATATGAGAACGCTGGAAAACAGAGAGCAACAATTCATTACCAGGTTGAAATAGGTGTTGAAGTGATATGGGAGACTGTTTTTAGATACAACACAACAATTAGCACTCACATAGCTATCAACAAGTTTTTGGAGTTCTAGCTGCAATTTTCCCAACAATGCTAACACTGTACCTGCACGTAGACAAAAATTAATGACAGTGGTGTTTGCTTGTAATTTAAAACATCACAACAAGCCCCAAAAAGAAGGAGCAGTTAGGCAATCAGTGACTAACATCCTCTGGAAAATAATGACAACGAAAGAAGACAAAGTAAGGTACTCAATTAAGCTTATATTCATAGAGGCGAGGTCGAAAGTATATGAGGAATTTTAGAAAGCAAGCAAAGTTTATGAAGATGTGTCCTGCGCGTAACCATATGCCCACCAACGAAAGAGTGATTGCAAAAGGGAAGCAATGAAAAGGGAGACCGAATGACATATCATGAAGAAGGTAAGACCCCGAGCAGCGGAATTAGAATTACATTTTATCATGGACCAAACAATCGTTACTCATTTGCTGAACAATGAAGTATCAGAAAGTCAGTAAACAAATCACGGATTGTCATGTAAAGTGGCACAAGACATAAGCTTGTTAAAACTTAAAAAGTATCCTATAATCAGATTAATGTTCCTCCTAAGACGGAACTTTTACCAGGATGGGTTGGTGGGAAGAGCACTATCTTTAAAATGTTTTATTCACAAATGATCAGTCTAAGGGCTGGTATTATCATACTTTTCTCTTGTGCTTTTTCCTTCCTTTTTCAAGTGAAGTGCATTCTCAGCACTATTTCAACAATGTTTTGTTCATCAATGATGAGTCTAAGGGCTCGTTTTATAATACTCTTCCCTTGCGCTTTTTCCTCCCCTTTTCAAGTTAAGTGCATTCTCAGTGTTATAAACTCAATAGGTATTCCATGTTTAATGATTTATCAACATTTCTTCCAAGCAAACATAATTGACACGCTTACCAGTTTCTCCATCATCATTTAACGCAGTTTTCTCCATTAAACAGGTTCCCATCTCCTGCAGTGACTCTGAAAACTCTGAAATACAGACATAGTTAAATAGGAGAGTGCTTTGATGCATCCTTATGACGTAGAACTTAGAAATTGTGCAAGATCACAGTTATGAATGAAAGAGAATGAATATAACGACCAGATGTTTACAGCATGGAAGTTAAGAAGAAGAATACGGCCATTTTCATATCTGATTCCCTTTTTGGTTTCCTTTTTCTGTTCTCGTTTTATGTGGTTTCGTGCTCAACTGGCATATGCTTGCCGAAGATATTCCATCATTACTACAGGCCAAAAATGAAAACATGCTCTCGGAAATGAATGAGGAAACAAGTACCACAGGTAAACAGAAATAAAAAGGATAAACAAACAGGCCCTAACGTTGGAAGAAGGCTACCAAGAAGAGGATGTGGTCAGGTCTCACAGTCTTGAATGGTGGCCTTTGAAAGTAACAGCTATGTTTAGAGATGTTTGAATGCCATGACATAGTATGTCATAGCCTATATTAAAGACATTTTGTTATTGTACTTATGGGCCCAAAAACAACAGATTTTTCTAGAGGAAAGTTAGTAGACATACACAAGTACTGAAGTACTTAAAATTATATATAGCCCATCATGCTTGCTAAAGGGTTTGAATATATACTTGATCGAGCAACTCATTAAGAAAGCCTTACTGCACATGTTGATATATAGCCTTCATAAGATACCCTAGTTTGAACTTTGAAGTTCTCTTTTCCTCTTTGAACACAACATATTTCGTGAGGCATGGTCAATTTTCCAGCCAAGACAATTGTTTTCTACCTTGCAGAATAATATGAAAGGATAACTTGATTGTTATGATACCAGAGGCATGGGAAAAGAATGCTTAAATATTACGTTATAATGAGGCTTGGCGGGCATATATCTCAAACTAGAGAAGTAACTACCATATGCACTGTTCGCTGTTGCGGCAGCCGCAGATAATAAGCTGTCATAGCAGTTTCTCATATCGTGCATATCCTGCAAAAACAAAAAAATTAACAAAATTACCGTTAGTTTTTGAGAAAACGACCAAGATAGAAAGCAAGGAGAAAAAAGTTACTGCTTTCCAAACTAGGCCTTAGCCCAGTCCATGACAGGATATGATGGCCTGTGTAGATGGCAGGAAAACTAAACGGCAGTGGCAAAGGCAAAAGCAGTACTTATTTGACAGTGGCATAAACATGGAAAAAGTTAACAAAAGCACGTTATAATCCCTTTATAGTCTGCCGTGATGCATTTATTTCATTAAGGATTGCTCAATTATTGGAATTCTCCCAAGGCTTATTATGCAAAACCTTCTTGTTCTTTGAGATCACTGTGCCCCCAGCCCATTAAAAAAGCAAGCATTCACCACACATGATGAAATACAAAGGCTATTAGTATAAGCACCTAAAAGTCTTGGCCAAATTACTTTTTTCTTCTGTTCATTTTTATTTTCTGCTTCTGCTCCTTCCGAATTACTTTCATCAGACTTAACACCATCAAAGCACCGGGATCACGACCAGTTCAGCCCCATCATCGCAAGCCCCCCATGTCATAACCACAGCCGCACAGCTGCAACAAACTAACCACCGTACTGCCCCCAAAGTGTCACCTTCACCACTAACCAACCCAATAGCCAACACATTCAACATCATCATTGCCCACAACCACCACCACTGTAATAAAATTGCCACAATAACCACCATTAACACCACCACAATCATTGCCATCACGATGACATCAAACCCACTTTCTTCACTCCAAATCCTTCACCATACTTATTGCGCCTAAACCGCCGCTGCCGCCATCATGATAATTGTCACCATCACGGAACTGTCGCCACCACCCACATCAAACTCAGCACTACACCAAACTCACCTTCATCACTCCAAATCCTTCACCATTGTCATTGTACTTAACTCAAGACCACTGCAATCATCACCACAAAACCGCCACCATTACCACCGCCGCCATCATGAAAATTGTCACAACCACAGAACCGTCGCCACCACCCACATCAAACCCAGAACTACACCAAGCCCACCTTCATCACTCCAAATCCTTCACCATCGTCATTGTACCTAACCCACGACCATTGCAATCATCACCATGAAACCGCCTGCATCACCCACTACGATCACCACTACACCAAACCTACTTTCAACACCCCAAACCGCCACCGCCTCCATCACCATTTAACGATCAATTCATCATCACAGATCGCACCGACCGCCACCGCCACCACAATCATCATAAAACCCAACGCCATCACCCCTACATCAAACCCACTTCCATCACCTCTACACCAAACTCACTTTCATCACCCCCCACAACCACCATCACACCAAACCCGCCACCACCATCATGACCATAGCAATCTACCTTCTTCAATCGTACTTCCATTTTTCGGTTGCGCTTCTTCCTCTCTTCCTTGTACTACCCTCTCCTCAAACCCGAACCTGGTCGGGATCCCCGCCTAAACGGCCATCCCTGCCGATCGACATAAAGTGCGGATTGTAAAACTGACACCATATTCGTGTATTTCAAAGGGCCCTGAAAATGGTAAACAAGCAAGATTCTATTGCAAATGCGCCAAACACGAAAATTGTTATCCAACATAACCAAAACTTCCAATAAATGCATTTGCTTCTCGTTATGCATTCTCTTGTGATGCTTTATTGATCAAACCATTCTCATATAACACCAGAAAGGTCAAGGCCACAAGTTCATGCATTGGTTAAACACACAATCAAGCACGAAGCAGAGAGCTTTACATCTAAGGACAAACAAATAGTAGTTTAGTTCAATGCCGGCAGTTCTGCTCCTAGTCTTCCATCCTAACATCTTATGGATGTTTCTATGAGATATAGAAACTTCAAATTCCCTGAAAAATAGAATGACTCGGGAAAACTTACATCTAAATACAGTTAGGACCGTAGTTATTTACACAACCGCCAATAGGAATTGAAACCTTTGCGCTTAATTGTGTCGTTCCAAGATATTGTATAACATGGCTGAAGCTAAACTTGAACCATTTTTTCACATTTTGTGTTCATACAGAAGTTTCATGTGGAGATCATAGTATTATAAACTCAATTTAAAGGCTGTAACAGGACTTCCTTCCCTTTCATTCTTGCTTCACTCCACGCTCATCACTAGCTTTTGGCATAAACTCTTCCTTTTTTCTCCTATTTGTCTTCTTCTTGTTTTGGGAATCGTGTATTAGGAAGTTAACTGCAGAAGATGCTTCACGGTGCACGAGGTCAAACACCGGAATAAAAGCTCCCGCAAGTGTAATGTACCACGCCAGCAGTCCAAAAGGATGTTTGTCGAGATCACTTTGGTGATTTCTGCTACAGTAAAATTGCGTTCCCGGACAATATTAGGGCACTATCTTCAGAGTCAGGGCACAGATTGAGAGAGATCAGCACTGGCTTTCTGGAACCCTTGCCGAGAGAGAGAGAGAGAGACTCCACGAGGTTCATTTACCGTGACCAAGACCTAGACCTATACATAGTCAGACATAAATCAGACTACTTTAATCAACATCTTAGAGTCAAACATCATCACTTCGGTGTGAACAATACTTATGACGCATACCAAGCTACCCAATCGCTTCACTCACGTTCAACAATGTTATGCAGGCTAGCCGTGTTAACTGTATTTTAGAAGTTCTGTATGGCCTCTGACATATTTATTCATGTGCTTACTGGAGGCCAATACCATTCACCAGAGTTCAACTTTCTCACCTACAACAGCCCCAGTATAACAATACGCAAACTCAAATCCAGTGACGCAAATATGGAAGCACAAGATAGGATTTGCTGATAACCACGGATGGCAATCTAGTTATTTTGTTTGCTGGATAACATAAATTCCAGACCTGGCTACTTAGCATTTTGTAAAGGCTTAAGATTGTTTGGCCGGGACAAATTTCCTCTTCTTGTATGTCTAACCTTGTTAGGGCTATACAGTTGGGTCCTTTACTTTTTAGGCATCAGTTGGTAGATTCAAATGTCTAGCAAAATGGAAAACTTCAAATCTAGGAAACCATGCAAACTAACAAATATCTTACTATGTTAGATGATATATATTAATAGGAAATTACCTTATTGCTATTGCCTATGTCTAGAGCATTCTAGAGTTCTTCTAACTTATAGGATTCTCTTTTCTGTTTCTGGTAGGACAGTTTTCTCTTATCTATATAAAGGCCTCATTGTACTCAGTTTTATTAATGCTCTCTAATATAATTATCTTTCCCTTCAGCTTTTCTATCATGGTATCAGAACCATACGATCCCGTTTGAGAGTCTTTCAACTATTTTCACAAATTCCGGCTGACGGCTTTCTGTCGTTCGCCCGGCTAATTCATGTGCTTTTGTTTCTTGAGTTCAGAATTTTGGTTTTTTTCTTTCCTACCCTTTCTCTACAATGATCTTCGCTTGTGCTAAAACCCTAGCCACCACCCAATCTTATTGTTCATCAACTCTAACTTATCTCTTTTTTGCTCAAACAAAAAAAAAAAAAATGTTTCCTTCTTTAGTTACCTCTGTCGATTTCCTTTAGCCCAAATCCTAATCCTACACCCAGATAAGATTCCATTCCCTCCACCAATCACAGCGCTGCCAACCATGCCACCATGCCTCTGTTCCTGTAATGGATCCTGCTCGTCTTGTTCTGACTCCTGCCTTGTTCTTAATTGTCGGATCTCACCCCAAGACCTTTATGGTCATCGGACCTCGCCCCAGGACTCCTACTATGTTCTTAGTCTGCGGACCTCGTTCTGGGACTCCTGCCTTGTTCTTAGTCGCCGGACCTCACCCCGATACCTTTATGGTCGTCGGACTTCACCCCGCGACTCCTGATCTGTTCTTAGTCGCCGGACCTCGCCCCAAGACCTTGATGGTTGTCGGACTCCGCCCCGGAACTCTTGTATGTTCTCACATTGCCAGACTCTACACATGGAATTCATCTTAACTTGGATCTCACATAGTACAGCTAGTAACAAGACACCGCTCCGGACCTAACCTCCAAACTCAAGCTTGTTCGTTCTCTACCAACTTGAGTTTGAGGGGGGGATGTTAGATGGTATATATGAATATGAAAATTACCTTACCGCTATTGTCCTGTGTGTAGAACATTCTAGAGTTCTCCTAACTTATATAGGATTCTCTTTTCTGTTTCTAGTAGGATAGTTTTCTCTTACCTATATAAAGGCCTCGTTGTACTCAGTTTTATTAATGCTCTCTAATATAATTATCTTTCCCTTCACCTTTTGTATCATACTATTTGAAACAAATACGAACCAATGTATCTATTTTGCTCTAGTGCACAAATATATAGTCATCTGCACATTTGCATTCTGATATTAACCAAAGAGTCGGTCTAGAAGCCATTTTCGAATATAACTCCCATCTTAGAACAAGGACATGTCTACGCATGCTGATTCGCAAAGTTATGAACCAAAAGACTAATAACACTGCCCAGGCACGTTAAACATTTTGACGAGTTTAACAATTGGCATCGTTATTGCATTCCTTATTGAATGAATTATGAGTGTCCGGAGGAGATCCTGTAGTTATAAGTCTATAGTCACATCTTGTAATGAACATGTTGATCATCTTTTACCATTGACATAGCTGATTGTTAGAATCAAGCAACATAAGAATCCTCTGCACGAGCTATAGCAGATTATCTCAACTTAGTTGATAATTTAACAATACGATTGGGGGAGCAGGGCGAGGGTGGCAGTGCATATAAGTTGAACCATAGTCAAAAGTCAGTTTTTATCATCAATAAAGAGCGCATTGACAATTATCAGACAATGTAGGCCTATGTATCCTACTTTCGAAGCTGCAACCGTGATAATATTCTCTGCTTTTATTACTATTTATCACCGTAATGCGCCGAAACCTGCCCCCTCAAAGCCTAAAATCGTCCAAAAACGCTAGGTAGGGCTCAGAAGAACCACAAATTTAATTTCTAGCGGTTGCACAAATTAAGGAGCACAATTCACAGCTTCGATTAGTACAAGTCATCGTCGATTTAGTTAAGCACAAAAGTTCACTAAATGGAAATCTATCTAACAAACTTATCGACCAGTTTAGAACCCTAATCTAGTGACTCCATTTGAGCTACACTTGAACTAAAGATACAGAATCAGAGCACCAACGGAACAACAATCGTTCAAGCAAAGAAAAAGCAACCTGGGAAGCCTGAGCGAGCTCATCCAAATGAGCCGCCGTTTGATGATCACTCTTCTCCTTGGCATCGCTCTTGTGAAGTGCAAAGTTCCGCAGTTTTCCCAGTGATGATTTCATCTATCAAAACTGGTACCTAAAATATTCGTAGAGATTTAGATAGATACCGAAGCGAAGGATAAATGTCTTTGGCAAATTGATCAAGCAGCGAATTGGGGAGGCAATTCCTGGTAAAGCGAAAAATGAAGAGGAAGATGGAGAGGGAGAGGGAGAGGGAGAGGGAGAGAGAGAAGAATTGTTAACGTTATGCCCCCGAAGTGAAAAGGGCAACTTGTAACATGGGTATGGAAGTGGCCAAGTAAGTAATTTAACAAGTCAAGAGTTATTTATTACCTTGTGCGTATAAACTTGACCAGATTAACTTTGATTAACATGTGCAAGTCACGACCAACGAGATTCTATGTAAACACTACTCACTTTGTTTATGACCGAAATAGACGAGTACATAGGAGGATAATGATTATCTAGAAGAAGTTATTTTAGTTTTTTTTCGTTTACGTTAAACGTTGATATTCGTCACTGAAATTTTTTTAACGATAAAATTAATATCAAAATATACTTAAGACAGTAAAAATAACATTTTCTAGAAACTTTTAGAAAGTGAAGGTGTCTTGGGCATGAATGGTGTGATGTTCAAAATGTTTTCTGGTCGAAGTTCAACTTTTTGGAGTTGAGGGTTTCAGTTTTGTGCGTCGTTGTTGTGACGTCAATAAATATAGTAGTATGTTAAAATGTTAGTTGGACTACAAGCATATTTTTTATTCCATCTCAACGTATAATCTTATTTTTTTACTGGGATGCAATCATACTTTTTATTTGAATGCAAGACTTCGTGAGAGTTCATGTTCACTTTTGTTTGTATATGATGATCTCTAATCACGTTCACGTTGTTAGGTTTCACTGAAACTTCTTAAATTTATACATTATGCATTTCGTCAAATTTTGCTCTTAAATCGTAATACTACTTTGTTTTAAAATATATGTGTTGCATGAATTTCACGTTTAAAAATGAAAAGAAAAAAAAAATAAGTGTACTCATCAATCTCAAATTGCCCTGCGCATGTAACCCGCCGCTCGCAATTGAAAAGTGCAAGCAACTCTACGCAGGGAGTGGTATTGCTTGCAGCTGTGTGGTTTGATTGGTCAAAGCCATCCGGCGTGGCAGACGTGGATTGGGCGGAAGTTATGTCAGTGTCGAGCTGCGGTGCTCTACGGAAAGTGGAGGAGTCAAAGGTCAGATTAGTTTGTTGCACAGACAGAGTTGTAGATTTGATTGTGACGGTGATCGGCGCACTTTGACCACCGGCAATGCGTCTGTGTACCAACTACCAACCCCTCTCGGGTCAGATTACCCTTTAACCCCTCATCCTTTCACAACATTAAAGCAAAGCTAAGCTAAGCTGGCTAGCAAACCCTGTTTGAACATTTGTATAGCTTCTAACATATTCTTTTGACAATATAATAATAATAATAATATCTCAACAGTTGGACCCTAATTAAAGAAAAGGGGTTCAATCAAGCTTGCAGTCCTTGAACACACATTTGTCAAGAAGTGAAATAAATATGTTTGTTTAATTGTCTCAATCCCACTTCAATACAGAGTAATGTTGCCATCATTGCTGCAGTCACACTAGTTCTACTGGCCTCTATCGGATTACTAGACATTTATGTGTATAAGCCGGTCTTATTTGTACTTATTTTTATAAGAGTGTGTTTGAAATAAAATTGATAAAATTTCATTTTAAATATTTAAATTTCATTGTTTGAAACATTAAAAAAAGAATTAGATTTGAATTTTATGGGGTTTGACTGAATTTGTTTTTTTAGTGTGAAATTTCATGAAAATGGTTGGATTAAAAAAAGGTAATGCTCTGTATTACCTTTTTTTTTTTTAACGGTGTACATGAATTTGAAGTTACTAAACTTTCCTGATTTCATAGATAAAGCAATAAAAATTAACTTTGTAGTCAAGCTTGAGTGACTACAAAGTTATTTGTACTGCCAGGTCATAGTTTGAAAGGCTGATATTCGCTGGTCAAAAGGCAATTTTCCGTGAGGCGCAAGGTTTGATTGAAGAACCACAAAAAGGCAAGAGTAGTTTATTCAAAAGAAGCATATAGTTTCCTTAACCGGTGAGATCTCCTTGGCGCCCTCTTAGGTCTCAACTACCTAAATTTCTCAGTCAGCCACAAGAACAGCAAACAAACACTTACATCACCCAAGGGAAGAGTCAAGACATTGAAACATTGCCCGGGAGGTGATTAAAAGTTTATATTTTGTTTTTATTGATGGCCAAGACTCAAGAGTACAGAGTATAACAGTTAAAATTATTTCCGTTCCTAAAATTTACTGCACTTGATTGAGTTCGTAAAAATTATGCGTTGTTCAGTTGCTTATATATCCGTATATTTCGTACGACTTTTCTTCATTAGAAACAGTCAAAATGCAAAAATTTTAACGATAAACTGTAACTTGACCTTACGCCAGCTTCTAATAAACGTTACGTTTACGCATGTCTGTTTTTTAACTTCTAAATGAAAAAGATAATTTCGGTGAGATAACGGAGTTGTGCGTCCAATTGAAAAAAACCATGTGCCTATCGTAATCCTTTTTGGCTAAGTATCCCTGTCCGGCTGAATCAGATGATCTGAATGGCGTGCCAGCGATGCTGGCAATCTTCTAGAATTTAGAAATTTCAAACACTGACTAATCATTATATGCATTGATTGATCATCACTACTTCATCAGCTGCCTTAGGCCCCCCCCCCCCCCCCCCATTCGGTCTGAAACCAAGACAGTCTCAGAGGGCAGCTAAGCATAGTTTCTAGAAAACGTACTTTAAAATTGATTTCCAAATAGTAACTAGAGATGATACATTAATCCTGTCTTCAAGCAATACAGAGCATTTACAGAAAGAACAGAGAAAGAAGAGGGAACTCTAATAAAAGAAAGAGCCTTCTCTACATGTTCACAGATCATCCATTAGACTGCTGCTCGAGGTAGTTTGCCAGGTCCAGCATTAGGCCCCTTGGGGTTGTAGCAAGTGGTAACATTCAAGAGGTTCTTCACAGCAGATGGCCTGTGCATCGGAAAGACCTTTCTGAATCTCCTTCCTCTCCTCCCTTTGGTAACTGATCGGCTCCTTGATCCCTGCCTCACACATACCTGCAGGCCGGGAAAAATATCAGACCAAACTGACCGGAGTAGTGGCTCCACTGCATATACAATACAGCAGCATGATTCAAGTTGAATAACATCACACAAGCACCTAACTACGCATAGCTAGTCTTGTTCAAGAGTCGCGTGTGTGAAATGATGTAAGACGTAGGTGGTGATTGAAACAAGACAATGAAATCACTGGATGGAGCTGGAAATTTTAACGACCAGTATGCACTAATTGACCATTTTATGTTATTACGCCGTGAAAGAAAATTCTTCAAGATTCAAAATTCCGCCCTCCGCCGACCTGTTTTTATCGTTTTCTATTCATGGAACGGAAATTAAAAGTCACCAAATAGGGATCATCATATTAGTAATACCTCATTCGTACACTCAACGTTGACGTCCTTCGCCTGTGCCTTGTTCTCACTGGTTTCGCTGCCATCATTACCTGCACAACCAATCAAAAGATTCCCGAATTAATTTTTTTTGCTCTTGATCTTGTAATACGTGCATGCCGCATTATAAACTCAAGAAGCCAACACGAGTAGCTCTCGCAGCTTTTTCCCCTCTGCAGTTATAGTATATCTTACGCTGCTACTTTGTGTTTGTACTTTCCCCTTTTTTATATTTGTACAAACAAAAGAAATAACCATCACATGAGGCTGGCATGAAGCTTGCACCAACTTTTATTAATCGAAGACTACGTACGGGGCATTGAAAAGTTCAGAGCTGAACCGATCAACTCCGTTCATCCAATTCCATGGAACAATATTCTGAGAAATTGTAATGCGAAGAGAATTGAAAATAACATATATTTGCCTCCCAAGAGGGTAAAACAAGAAAGTTATAAAATGTTTGTGATTACTTGTGCCCGTGAGATAGGTTATTCTTAAGAACTTTGAGCACGAAACTTTCAGGAAATTCTACGAGTAAAAAGACTTATGTGTTTTAAGAAAAAGGCTGGGGACTCACCACTATCCTTAACGCTATCATCGGAGTCGTAATCAACGCAATATTCTCTAAAACTTGGTGATCCCATCAATAGCGAACCGTCGAAATCGGAAATCCTTCCCCCCTCGTCGTCGTCCTCCACCTCTTCGTCGACATCTTCAACGCCGCCTTCACGACGATCCACATTATCAGCCTCCTCCTTATGGGTTTCAGACTCCAGCCCTCTCTCCCCTTTCGCATCAGAAACAACCACGGCTTCCTCTTTCACGCTCTCCTTTTTCGGCTCTTCTTGCATTAGTACGATGGAGGCATCTTTATTTAGAGAGGAAGCGCTTTTGCGGCCTTCGCTGGAGTCGATGACACAATACATCTCGTCGCCGTGGTTGTTGTCCTTGAGAAGCAGTTTTGTGGAGGTGCCGTCAACAACCTTAGCGCGGTCATTTCTTCGCATTTCCTCGATTTTGCGCCTGAGGGGTCGAAGGCCGTTTGCCATTCCATCGTCCCCTAGATTCAACCTTGAAATGCCGCAACCCATTGGACAAAGAGGAGGAGGAACATATAGAAACAGAGAGAGACGTCAACAAAGCGTGGGGGCTTGCATTGAGAAATGGATAGACAGAAAGAGAAGAAAGGTTTGAGGCGTTGCTGGAAGGGGTTTTTTAAGACGAGGGATGCCACGAGAATTTCGGACATGCATGGTCATCGAAAAAGTTGACTACTTTTTCAACAATTTTGATCGAGGCTTGTTTAACTAGTTCGGTTTGAGAGGTAAAATCGCAAATTGAACCGTTATTCCTCGTTTTAAATATTTATAAATCCGATCGAATCAAACACTATCGGTTTGAACGGTTCGATTTCGTCGATTTTGATCGTTTTGCACTAATTTAAAGACGTTATTCTTTCGCACACTATTATTGGAATCAAATATTGATAAAAATTAAAGTTATGTTTTATCTAAATTGCTCATAATCTTGTTACATTCAATATCTAAGGCTCCGTTTAGTAACACTTATTTTCTCCAGTTTACATTTTTCCAGTTTTGTAAACTGGAGAAAATAAACGCGTTTGAAACACAGTTTTCGTTTTTTTTTTTCTTTCAGTTTTGAAAACCAATTTTTAAAACAGCGCTGTTTTTGAAAATTCCAGAAAAAAGTTTTCGGTTTTCAGTTTTGGTTTTTATTTTGAGACCACCATCACCCTCCCACCGCCACTGCCCATCGCCGAAGACCGACAGCCTCCTCTGGCGGCCCGCGACCACCGCGGCCGGCCATCGCCACTCCCCACCACCGTCACCGCAAACCACCACCAAAGGAAAAAAACTCAAAATAAAAACTGGGTAATTAAACACCCATTGTTTTTAAAAAAAAAAAAATTAAAACTGATTTTGAACTTTTTTTTTTTTGAAACAGAAAACCAAAATTTGAAGTATTACCAAACGCTACCTAAGTGTTCCTTGTTAACATAAGATATATAAATATTATTTCAGACATATATTTCAATAAAAATACAAGTATGCTTTTTTCATTGACGTATACAAGAATGACTAGATATCTAAGAGATATTGGTCACTAATTTTTTGTGTTATAATTACTCTCATTATTTTATTTTTTATTTTTTGTAACTTTCAAGATTTTGTTTATATGAATTTGCTTAGTACCATGAATGTGAAAATTATCGACGAATGTTAAATTAACATATCATATGTCGTTTTGGTTCGGTTTGTGAGCGGCTTTAAAAATGTGAACCATGAGCCGAACCAATTGGTGTTCAGTTTGAAAAATGTGAAACCTAACCGTTAAATTTTAGACGTTTTGGTTTGAATCGTTTTGGTTCGATCGGTTTGAACGGTTTAGTACTCACCTCTAATAACAACTATATTGATTCACAGTTTAATTGGTCAACTTGTATCAAGGGAACTTGCCTTCGATTGCAAATTTTTACTGTACTTTTTTTTCATTTTTAGCATATGCAAGAATAAAGGATAAAGTACATTCAAAATAATGAAAAATCAGTTTTGTCGTCGTGCGTCGCGCATTGTATATGTCAGCAACAATTATCAAAGTACTTATTGAAAAACTTCATGTTTGTTTGCCTAATACTAATAAGGCGGGTTAAAACAAATTAGTACTCCAAAAGTACACAAAAATCTCACTTAGAACACTGATTTTTCAATTTTCATGCGTCACAACTTGAAGTTTTAATTTTGCAATTAGTAAGTATTATTTCCGTCCAAATCCTTCATAAACTGTTATGGGCATAACCATTAACCCAGGTTTAGTTTTTTAAAACCATCATTTACAAACTGATCTCCTTATCAACCTATACGCGAACTACCCTAAATCAAACTCCAAGACAACCGATATCGTAAATCCATTACTGTGAAAACCCAAAATCACACTTGAAGAGACGATCAAATATGTTAGAATCACTAGGGAGATAACGAGGGTTGGGGATTACCGGTGTGGGCAATCATTGTATGGTAAGTTTGATTTGTTCAAGAACCTTGCTTCACAATTTTGCAAAATGAGATTAATGTTTTTGCACTGTAATGGTGATATTAATTATGAGGGCACTTTTATATATTTATTTTGTTTTATGTATGTGTGTATAAATATGTCTGGATTAAATAGAAACTAGTACCCCCGAAAGTACATGAAAATCTCACTTGACAACTCATATTTTCAAGTTAAACAAAGAAAGTTGAAAATTTAGGGTTTGAGATATATACGCCTCCCATCATCCGCTATGTTATGTAGCAAACAGGTTTAGGGCTTTGAATTGTGGGCCTTCATTTCAAAAGACTCCTTTTCTTCCGTTACACAATGTAACCGACGGAGAGGTTTGAATAAAAGTAAGGCGATGTGGTTGTTCGCTAATAATGTAGCAAATGGGAACTGTCACGAGTGAGGGGGAATTTTGGTCAAAAGAACCGTCCACTGCATTAAACGACAGGATGGTTAAAAAGAAAAAAAGAAGCTAGATCTAGTTTGTTCATCCCGATGGATGAATAGACAAGGGATCAATTAAATATACACACATATACAGATACATACATACATATATATATATATATATATATATATATTAAATCTAACAAAACAATATTGCCCGTTGAAAGTTGACACGTTCTAATAAGGGAACCGAAACTCACAATCTTCTTGTTAGAAAGGAGAGTGATGCAAAACTAGTTGAGAATCGCATCGGTACCACAAGTAACATTTTGACACACTGTGGTCCTGTACGTTAAAAC
The DNA here is from genome assembly GCA_033065855.1 of Escallonia rubra. Classification (NCBI taxonomy): domain Eukaryota; kingdom Viridiplantae; phylum Streptophyta; class Magnoliopsida; order Escalloniales; family Escalloniaceae; genus Escallonia; species Escallonia rubra. Next base: position 325,111 of record JAVXUO010002884.1, on the reverse strand, counting down.
AACTAAATATTAATGGTTTGAAACCTTGGACATTCTACCTCGTATCTATCGATATGAACCAAACCTCCCACAAGAAAATGACAGATTTTAGTTAGAAAAATCACAACCCTGAGTAAATATTGTGTCATTGCCTGAATTTTTTTCGAGCATACCAACCACGTCAAAAAATGTTTTCAAGTATATCACACCAATACAACTATATTGTTGACCAACTTGGCTTCCTAGAAAAAAAATTCTAATGATCTTGTGGAATGGCGTCCCTCTGGAAACCATCACCCCTAGCAGAGGTATTAGACAAGGGGATCCCCTTTCCCCCTATATTTTTGTGTTGTGTATGGAGAAATTATCTAACATGCTCTCTGAATGCAATCTTAAGAAAAATGTGATTGGGTTGAAGGCCTCCAAGGGTGGCCCTCTTATCTCGCATTTATTCTACGCTGATGATATCATTATTTTTAGTAAAGCTGAGGATAAGGAGTGCACCAAAATTATGGATATCCTTAACAGTTTTTGTGATAGTTCTGGGCAGAAAATAAATCTGCACAAATCTAAGCTCTATGTCTCCCCTAATACCCCTCTGAACAAGGCCAAACATTTGAGTAGTGTTTGTGGTATCCCCCTGACTGAAAACTTAGGAATTTACTTGGGCATCCCTCTTGTCCATAAAAGATTATCCCAAAACCTTTTTGACCATATTCTGCAAAAGGTCCAGAAGAAACTGGCTGGATGGAAATCCAAGCTTCTTTCCCTAGCTGGTAGAGCTACTTTGGTGCAATCTGTTTCCTCAGCCATACCTACTCATCTTATGCAGATTCAAGCCTTGCCTGCTAAAACCAATGAGAACTTGGACAGACTTAACAGGAATTTTTTGTGGGGAGACTCTGAGGGGAAAAGGAAAATTCACTTGGTGAGTTGGGATAAGGTGTGTATGCCTAAAAAGAAGGGGGGTCTTGGGCTTAGAAAGGCCAGAGATAACAACATAGCCTGTTTGACTAAACTTAGCTGGAAAATGGTGACTAATGAGGAACTCCTGTGGGTTAAAGTGCTAAAAGCTAAATATGCCATGAAAGATAACCCTAGAGAATGGAATGCTAAAAGTAGAAAATCTTATATATGGAGGAGTATTCAAAAAACTTTTGATGTGCTTGGTCAAGGTTTGAAATGGAAAATTAGCAAAGGGGATAAGGTGGATTTCTGGCATGATTGGTGGTGTGGTAATGGTCCCTTAGCTCCAGAATCGGAAAAGATGGGGCATCCTATCAAGGTTCAGCAGGTTATTTCTGGAGGAGCTTGGGATAGTCCTAAAATTCTTAACCTCGTGAACCAAGAAGCCCATGATCAAATTGTGAAGGTTTACCTTCCCATGGAAGATGTCACTGAAGATACTTGCTGCTGGGGACAAAACTCAAATGGAAAATTTTCTATCTCTAGTGCCTACAATCTGATTTTGGAAAGGCAACAGGTGTTTGATAATGAGCTTAAATGGCATTGGATCTGGGAAATCAAAACCCCCCAAAAGATCATTCTTTTCTTATGGCTTTGCTTACAGGATAGAATCTGTTCTAACAGTTTAAGAGCCTCTAGAAGCATGACCAATGATTCCAAATGTTTAAGATGTGGTTATCTAAATGAAACTTCTGAGCATATAATTAGGAGGTGCCCTAAAGCTAAGGATATCTGGGGGAAGCTGTTTTCTAAACAGCAACTCCTTAAAGAAAACAACTTGAGTTTTGAGGAGTGGCTGTCCATTAACATCAAAGGAAAGGAAAACCACTCTTTTGCTAACTTTCAATGGAAAAATATCTTCTTAGCTATCATGTGGCAGGTCTGGAAGGACAGAAACAAAGAAAGCATCGAAGGGATCAAGCTTCCCGGAGAGGTGTCATGGAAGCTTAGCATGAAGTTTGCTGCTGATCTGGAACTAGCGTATGAGAAGAAATCTAAGGTACCTAAAGAAAATAACCAAAGCATAACTTGGGTTTTTCCTTTTGCAGGTACGTTCAAGCTGAACACAGATGGATGTGCCAAAAGCAACCTGCGTGGAGGCTTTGGGGGACTTTTAAGAAACTGGAATGGAGAATGGATGGAAGGCTACTACGGTTTTCTCTACACTTCAGATGCTCTTGAGGCAGAGCTACATGGAATTGTAAAAGGTCTGCAGTTGATCAAGAAGCGAGGTCTTACCAATACCATCATTGAGACAGATTCCAAAACTGCCATGGATTTGATTAGCGACCAAGACAATTTTTTGCACCCTTTGAGCAATCTTGTTAGGGATGCTAAAGCCCTAATTAGAGTTACTAAGTCTAATGTTGTTCATGTGTATAGGGAAGGCAATTTTTGTGCCGATAAACTTGCTAATTGTGGAGAACAGCAGAGGGAGTCTTTTGTGTATCTCATGCAACCACCTGATGGTGTCCTCCCTCTCCTAGCTAATGATGTAGCTCAAGTTGCCCACTTTAGGGGCTGATTTGGTTAATGTATTATTTCTGTTTTACCAAAAAAAAAAAGAAAAAATTCTAATGAGACAAGTGTTTCTCAATTATCTTCCCTACCGGTTCTCTTTTTGTTTTCTAAAATTTAGTTCGAAAATAAGTTAAATGACCGCTGGACTAGAAATTATAAAAATTAACGGATACACGACGCCGGTAACTCTTCCGATCAACACCGTACACACAGTGGAACCTGGAGAGAGAGCGCGATGGCAGGGTGGGATTGAAGCGTTTTGGGGGACAAGAAAAGCTAATGCCAAGAAGCAACTAGTAGCGTTTGGCAGGTCGGTTTCTATTTTGCCAAGAACCTAATCTCATTAGTTTGTGATTTTCATGTCGCCAATGATCAAATATTCTCGTCGCTAGTGTAAATAATCTGTGTCTAAACACTGCATTACATGAATTTGACCTGCAAGCTTCTTCCGGTTCTGCTCCAATAGCTCTGGCTTGATTGTATCATTCCGCTGGTATTTGGCGATTTTTATTTTAGTTTCCAGTTAATTTATGGTGTCTATTGAAGTATATGCTTAAAATATGCAAGTGACTTGCAACCATTAACTGGAAGATTACCTAAATGGGAAACGAAATACAGTTGACTGGGACTAGGTTCTGGTTTTCTTTAATACCTACTTTGGTTAATTAGTTGTGTTAAACTTGGCTGGGACTGGGTTTGGAATATATTTTTTTTATACTTTTGACCTGGAATAAACGTGTTTCGACTGTGATAGATATAATATGATTGCTAATTACTGTAGGTAATCCTATCTGATTAGGGCTTACAAGATCGGCTGTGTTTTTTCCCACTGTGATTAATATTACGCAGGAGGGAGGATGCAGTTCAAGGGGGCTTGCTCCTTTCCTTGTGGGTGGACTGTGGATTACGTATTGGGGTGCATTAGTATATCCTACTTCATCCCTGTTTTGACCTTGAAATCAGTTCTAGTCTACTTATTCTCTGTGCAGTTTCATGTTCACGAAGCTACAGCTGAATATATTTTTTCCCTTCTTCTTTTAGAGTTAATCTAGCACACCATCTGCTCATTTCTATTTAGGTGACCAGAGATACCATCCAAACTATTTCGCAAGTCAGAACTTACCAAGGAGCTTATTTGTAAGGACAATTGTTGATTAAGCAGTATGTATGCGGAGAAAGAAATAAAGTAATTAATATTGTTGCGGAAAAAAGATAGCAAAACTACTTTCATGGTGTGAGGACTATCATTGTTCTTAAAGCATGGGGTTGGGGGTTGGTGGAGAAGACCTTAAACGCAAGAGCAATTTGAAAGAAAAATGAAATCGGATCATGTCACCCTTCTTACAAACTACCAATTGGACGACGCTAAAAGCTCCAAAGATTCTAGCTGCATCTAAAGGTCAAACAATAACCATTTACACCTCGCTACCGAAAAATCTCATCATCGATGCAGTTGACCGAGGAGCTGCCATGCCGATCAAAGTCTCTCCGACTTCTCAAGTTTGAGGAATAAAATAATTTTCTCTTTCATATCTCCGCCAATTTTCCTCATCCCTTCTTTCTAGCAACTAGCTTCTCAAGCATTCTAGTCACTCCTCTTCTCGGGTACCAGGAAGTAGACTGGTAGCATTGACTTTTAAGTTCACGTTGCCTGAAAGTAATCTATTCATTTTTATGTAATTCTTATACAAACCAAACCATGGTATTGGAAACGAGTGTTCGTCATCACTTATCAATCCTTGTGCTCCCATTATATAATAGGCAGGTAAGGTATAGAAGCCACATTACTTTCACGGTCCTCTTTGTCTCTTATATATGTTGTACCTCTCTCATTTCAGATTATGGAGTTTCTTTTTTTATTATAACGCGAAGCTAACCTTTTTAAATGCCCAACTTTAACTTTCTTGGCCCCATTTGCATCTAGAGAAAAGCTTAGATCGTTTCTCTCGAAATCGGACAAGTTTATAGTTGCAGAGTTTGTTAAGCATGATATACATTGTTGGACCCATTTGGTAACTGTTTAAGCTTTTAGAGTAGATTATAACTGACATGGTACCAGCGCTCTCATTGCCCAAGGTCTAGGGTTGAACTCTTCCCTTTTTACTTGGTCCTTTTTTCTAGTTGAGCAATTTGCAATCTGTTTATCTATGAACTTGGTGGTGATGCACCTTGATTTGTCTCTCCCCATGCAAGCCAAGTGCAATCACGGGCTTGCACGTGACATGAAGTGTTAAAAGCATGATATACATTGCTGGGCCCTCTCTCAAACGACTTAAGCTTTTAAAGAAAACGGCAACTTGACAAGGGTTGAGTTTGGAGTTTTAAATAAGACTGGTCAGAGGCAGTATATATCCAATTGGTTTGATGTGACAGGGGCTCCCTTTAGGGTTTTAACTAAGACAGATGAGAGGCCGTACACATCAGGTTAGATTCACTTGGCAGGGGTCACCTTTGGGGTTTTACAGAGGACAGGTGGGAGGCAGTACTTCAAGGGGATTCACGGCATGGCGATGACGTTTTGGCTTGAGATTAGAGTTGGGGGGTGGGGGGGACACTAAGCTCTGATGGAGGTGATTTTTAAAGTGTCTTCTCTTGAAAGTGCAACCTATTTGTTGGTATGATGAAGGAAACATCTTACAAGCAGATCGGAAATCCTTCTTGAATTGGTTTGCCCTTTGCCAATAGTATGCCACTTGAGCTCTACATGAAGTGTGTTCCATTCCCAATGGGAGTGATGTGATCTCAGCGAAGTAATTCTTTAGAGAAACGTACGAAGTGACTTCACAAGTTCCATCTCTTGAAACCATTTATACTTATGTTATGTGGCTGCTGAGAGGCGGAGTTATTCTGCACATGGGAAGCCTTGAGTTGCTATATTAGCTGCTGGAGAACTTGTAAGCATACATGTTGAGGGTGTCTTTGGACATTGCTTACTTTAATGCATATGGAAGTTGGGCTCCAGGCAGTGAGGACCTACTTCGTGGTTGCTGGTTAGGATAGGACTCTTGACGTACTTATACGCCTGCGCAAGAAGGTAATGCCTCTCAATTGAGGACCTCCTTCATATACGTATTGATTGAGAATGAGACGGTTACCCTTTGAGATCATGTTTTAAATGTAGCTGGTCGCCGTGCGGGCAAAGTTTGCCTCCAAGCCGGAGAATGGAAGATTGCTCCGAAAGGTGACTCTGTGTACAGTTGTCATTAGTTGTAAGGTAGAGTTGTTTCGCTTCATCTATCATGTTGGTTCAACCAAACTGTGTGAACCAGCCAAAACTTTGAACAGATAGTGGCCTAACACTTCTACTGGTTCCAACTACTAGTATACTTGTAAGAATTGTAGTTGCTAGACTTGAATCTTGGTCACAAGACCTGTTGTGCGCATGCCTAACCGTTGACGCTAGTTGCTTTCTTTTTTTGACTCCTACGGATAAACCTAAGAGCTCACCTCTACCTTTGCCCGTTGTATGTTGAGCTTCAATCTGAACTACATCCTCGACAAGTGCACGACATCTGTTATCTCTTAGGTCTCAAACCATTGTTAATCTTCAAAGATCAGAATCTCCCAGCACTTGCTTCGCGTTAAGTGGATTTCAGTATCTCCCCATACGAATAAAAGATAGTGAAGGGTTGAGGCTAAATCCACTCCCTTTTTTGCTAAATTCACACCCTTTAGTTGCTAAAAGGGTTTAAAATGTCAGTAAAGCATATTTAGCGATCAAAGGGTGTGGATTAGCCGCATGGTTTAGAGACTTAAGACTGCTCAGACCCATATGTACCTACTAATCTCACGAACAAAGATCCATTATCCCAACATAACCACAATAGCACCAATGGACCATTGCCACTTGGCCAGCGAACTTCAATAGTTAGAAATGCAAAGTTGATGAAATCCAGACATGATCTACCAAGCATCGCACATAGCTAAAAGATTGGACTTTAAACTGACTGACTTTGCTGATCTTTGCTCTACTTTGAAGTTCTTAGGCTTTCTCCTTTTGTCGATTTTCAAAGTTTGATTACCAAAGTTTGATATACTGCACTTGGACAAACTAAACTATCAAGATAAAACATTCTGATTTTTAGTATATTCACGGAGAAGGCATTAGCACATGCAAATTTGCAGTCACAGATTCTAAATTGGATTACCCTAAGTAGAAGCTAAACACCTTATAATTAACTGGTTAAGCTGTGGATATTGTAAGTTGACATATGCTATCATTGAGCAGTACCATCCATCTCATATGCCTTGTTGCTCGCATGTACTGATGCGTTGTTATGTACTTGTCGAGAAACACTTGAAGGTTAATAGTGGTTTTAAGTGGTAAACAGATGATTAATGCTTATGGTTACATGCATAACTGCTTCATATTTAGCATAATCATGTTGGTTTTCTCCCGAGTCATTCTTGCAATGGGCAGTGTCTTATGTTCTGGTAATGGTTTTACAGAATGATATTGTGTTGAAAGTGAATTCTGAACAATGCCTTCAAAATCTAATTTTGGTGATGTGACTCGAATTGCAGAGAAAGGTAGCAACACCAAGTCTTGACCAACAAATTTTTAAGATGAGGCATATATGTGCCTAAATGCCCAAGGTTTCTGTTACTGTTAGCCTTGTTACTTTTTTTTCCCTTTGTTGTTTACTACCCACGACAGGTTTAGATATGTAATCTAGGCATTTTTGTTATTTGTTCATTTTTCATGTGGTCAGTGTAAATTTGTTTTATTTACTTATTTTGGAAATATGATACATATGCTTTTTACTCGTTGAAGAGCACTGGTGTTACTATTTAGGACACCACGGGCTCTTACTTCCCGACCATGCTTACCTTGTTGCTAGTTTTGGTATATAATTTTTCCTTGGCTGTTCAGCTATTATTGTCAGATTTTGGCTTTGATGGTTGTTACCATTTTTTGAGATTTGGATCCTCTTTGTTTGGGACAAGTATTTGCCGTTTGCTTGAAACATAGCTTGATGATGGACCCATGGCGTGGTGAGAGAAGCCGATTCTTGATGATGATGGAATGGAGATCCCCCGTTTCGTTGGTGTCATGGGTGATCGTGAAAATGTGAAATATTGGAACTTTGGTGACATATGGAGCGTGCGTAACTGGAGTGGTAAATTGGTAATGGGCTGTTGCCGCGTGCTCCCAACGATATAGATGCTGGATAAACATCAAATATTGTACCTTGCACGTATACACGGTCTTGCATAAATTTAGCAGTTCCAATCCGTATGGACCGCTTATCCTGCCTCCTGCTCCTCCAAATTTTACTCCTGTCTGGGAGATTGGAGAAGCAGGAAAGGTGCTATGTGAAAGAGAACCACAATATGCCTTCTCAGCCCCGTATCCTTGTTAGGATGAAACCAGACCAACATATCCTACGAGTTCAAGCTATGAGATCGCTTAGATTAGAAGCGAATCAGAGATAGGATGAGGAGATATAATCGTACAACCCATTAAGCAATGATAGGTTTTGCCGTCTCATAGTCCAGACACTGGGGACTCTGGATAGTACTTGTGTACTCATACTTTGATATAAAGTGCCGTCCAGTCTTCTTGTCAAATAATGAATTACAAAGAAAGTAAAAAAAAGTCATCAGGAGAAGCTCCTGTGTCACTTAAAGGAAATTTCCTCATTTTGTTTGGGCATGGGTAAATCATCATTCATTTGTAAAAGTCATAGTTATAGCTGCTTATATTACACGCACCCATTAGAATTTAGAATGTGACTGAAGAAATTGTGGGTGGTTGGGCACTTGAGAATCCTCTAAACCGATTTTGGAGCCACTTCGTCCCCACACCATGTTGGCTCACATGCATTCATGAACATGATTAATTACATTTTTTCTCCCCTGTGAAATGCAATGTTCATGGTTGCACAGTTAGTGAGCAACCACCCAAAAAGAACAATTCTCTTTACAGCAACCCTTTTGGGCTTAATTAATTGGGGCACAACATTACAAAAAGCAGTTGAGTTGTGAAGCTGCTCCATGAAATTACAAAACTACCTCTTTTAAGCAATTCTTGCAGTGTGATGGTAGAAACCAAATGACTGGAATGCCCACTCAATTGATGTGAGTCTTCACCCAGTTGTGTTTACTGATGTGATTGACCTTTGTGAACATTTGCTTAAAGACCATGTGGGCCTCTGAATACTGTGCAGGGCTAGGCATTCATTGGCAAGAAGTAGAGGCAGAAGTCAGCAATTGACACACACAAACCCCATTCAAAATGTCTACCTCTGAGTCCTTGACAGGTGATGTCTTGAATTCTAACAGCTTTTTGCATGGTTTTATGATTCGAAATTGACTGTCACAAGCAACTCCAGCCCCTATATGCTTCCTTTGATTCGCCTTTTCTCTGTGCTGCCATTGGCAGTTTGACCATTTCTTATCTTATTGGTTGTGTGTTTATGCCATCTCGTGTGGCCGTGTACTGCATGTGTGGTACATGCGTGTCTGTTGCCATTGAAGATAAACATTTTAACAACAGATGAAGAAATATATTTATAAGTTTGCCGATGCAGCACTTTCAATTTTTTCGGTAATTGACATAGCACTTTGTTTTATCTTACCAGTAACCCATAATGAACATATTTTCTGACCGCATCGTGAGATGCAAAAACTTATACAGAAAGTTGCGCGGAGGCAGTAGAATAATCGTATAGAGTAAGAGAGAGAGGTGGGGAGATTTTGGTGACAAATTTATGTGTTTTTTTGGGTTTTGGAAGGTGGAACATCGATTGGTTGATTTTTAAGTATTGGATGTCTGCTTCCAGTAGCTCTTATTGGCTGACATAACGAATCTCAATCTCCACCCCATGAGGGGCTGCTTATCTAGGTATGGAAACATTAAGAAAAACTTGCCTTGTTCTTTGCACCATACATGACCAACGCCATTCTTTAGTGAAAAAAAACTCATTCCCATAGGAGACATATAAATAAAATGCTTATTCTACAAAGAATCGAGGCAATTGAAGACATACGGACAAAGTTTGTTACTTAATATACATTGCACATCTAATGATAATGGGATTGAAAAAGGATGAATGCTATTAAAGTGAGATAGAAAGTCATACGATTCGATTATGGAAGCTTATTATTAGGAGGCATATGGTTCTTTCTTCCTATTGTGAAAGATGCCAATGAGCGCCCCATGTGCAGATGCTACATGCCACCACCATCATTTTTCTGTACCTCAATGTTCTTATGCTTATTCATCCCTAGCGGCATCTCTTTTGTGCACAAAATTCTAACTAGATAACATCTAGGCTCCTCTCTCTCCTTTTGTTGTATGCCTCACTTTTATCCCTCTTTGCATCGTCTTTCAAAAATTCTTTTGCCCTTTATAATGCTGGGCAAGAGTCAGTGCTGCCCCTTTTTGCTCACATTGATACTCTAGATAGAGTTTGGAGAGCGTGAGATTCTAATAGCATGGCAAAGGGTCTAAAAAGAGTATTTTATGCTTTGTATTTCTATCTCAAAAGCTGCGTAAGAAGTATCGCGTTCAAATTGGTTGAGATATTTTAAGAAATTTGTGGATCTTAATATCTCAAAAAAATACTGGAGGCACATTATTAATTCACGTACTTTGGTAGTTGTAACTCCTTAATTACTTTTTACTAAATGAATAGTGCGACACTTGTTAAGTTTATGTCAGTATTATCCATTGAAGTCACTTGTGACCACGTTCCGGACTGTAATGGCAAAGAAAGAATTCATGGAAACTCTGCGATGTAGTTGCTTTTGCATTCAATTTTCATTTGTTGGATAACAATAGATCTGATCTCATACAATCTTCATTGAAAGCTCTGGCTCAAGTATGAGGGGTGGGGGAGGGGTGGGGGTGACTAATCTAGGAACTGCTTGCTTCCTGATCTACTTCATTAGAAGAAACCGCAGTGATCACACTTGATGATGAGGAAGGCTGAGGAGGGCCCGAGTCGTCAATGCCACGGTCTTCCACCATGAAATCTATGATACTTGGCATAATCACCTCCCTTTTACTTGTTCTTTTGCTTCTCTGCTGATATATGCAACACACAACCCAATCTTCCATTGCCTACACATCAATTCAGACAAAATCATTAAAAAGAAGTTTTCTATTTGAAAACGGAAGGGCTCTGTACATAACGACCCAGACTACAGTTGAACCACAACGCATCGGCGTCTAAAAATTGGGCTGGGTACTTGGGTTTTCATGGATTACTTTATATATATGCATGAGGTCGCATGTACCTGCTGGGGCGAATTTCGGGTGGTTGGAGAGCCCACAAGGCGATATTCGTTCATGAACCACCGCGTCCTCAAGCAATCGGGACGGAAAACCCACGATTTCTTCATTCCAACTGCTTGCTTGGTTCCAGGAACTACAATCACCTTCTCTCTGCCAGAAGCCGGTTTCCAGTACCCAGAACCAGTATTGGTTCTGCCGCATTTTGCCAAATTCCCTCTTCGTTTGCTGAAGAAATACTTGTTCTCCTTGGGATTACCTTGGACCCCAAATGAAACAGTGTCAGCGGAGAACGAACTAAATTAAAACAAGTACAAGTATGAAAATGAGGTGGGCGACGTGTGTAAAAGCAGTACCTGGTAAATGAGAAGGATTGGTGAGGAAAACATCAAGCTCGGGAATGACAGAAGCAGGCAATGGAACGGAGCAGACCTTGCGCAGCAGGTAGTGGATCACAAGCTCTTCGTCAGTTGGACGGAATCGATACCCAAGAGGCAGTCTCATCGTCCCTCCGCAACTCACAGACCTTGGCTTCTCCATGTATATACACACAACAGCCCCTCCTCACGAGTCACGAGTCACGAGTTACTTCTCCCTCTCAACCAAAACCTCTTAACAAAACTCGTGGCCTTGTGGGGTTTCTTGGTTTAGAGAAAATGGTGGGGGTTTCTTTTGTATTTATATGAAATGAAGAGGGGAGAGAGAGAGAGAGAGAAGGAGAGGCAAATCCTCCCAATAGGAGAAGGAAGTTGGAGCCTGGAGGAAGTCCAAATCCTAATAGGAGTAGGAGTAGGAGTAGGAGTAGGAAAGAGGAGGAGGAACTCCTTCCTTGACTTGGATTGGAATTGCTTTTACTTTGACGAGAGCGTAAGCGTGTGGGAAATGACAAAATGGCCAACACTGTACCCGGTCAACAAGCGTACGGGCTAACAAACATTTGCCACGTGGCAACAGAACATTAAACTGTATTGCGAGCGCTCCCCAACTTACTGTTTACCGATTATCACGCGCGGGTATCGCAAATTGCTCGTGGAATGCAACGGTTAAAAAATAGACCGCGCAATCTAATTATGTATTTATAGTAAAATTAAGTTGAGAGAAAGTTAATGTATTCTTTTTTTTTTGTTTGGCATGTCTATTTATTTACCATTTAGAATTTAACCAATCACATTGATTTTATATTATTCTCACTTTCACGTCAACACTAGCATTGATCCCGTGCGTTGTATAAGTATTGATTAAAAGATCTCGTACTTATGTGCCTAATAATAATAATGAAATTAATAGTGACAAAAATAATTATATATATATATATATATATATGAGTTTCTAACCAATTTTTGTCGTTTAAGATAATCTTGAGTAATAATTGTTAGCTTTTAGTAAGAAATGAAGATGAAAAATAGCTAGTACTTCGTATCTGAAATGACATAAAAAGTTTAATTTCATAAAAATCACCTAGCAAGTACTCTAACGATGATAATCCCACTGTCCCAATTTATAGTAATAATAGTGATAATTCTTACTATGATAATCCGTGTGTTGAGGTTTGTATTACTCGAGACCACTAAGAAAAGAATAAAAATATGTAATAAATAAGTAAAAATAAAGTGGGAGAGTAAACTATGTATATGAACTTATAATGAAATAAAAGGAGGGATATTAACTTTTAGTTAGAGAGAAAAATTGATAGAGAATTTTAGATTTTCTAAACTATATAAAAGATTTAAACACTAAAGGGAGTACGTAAAGAATTAGTTTAGGCAAAATCTTAGGAATTAATACAATTGCTGGGACATGTTGACATAGAAGAGAGATAAGTATAAAATATACTCCCTCCGTCCCTAATAATTCGACCACGTTTGATTTGACACACATATTAAGAATTTAAGTTATATATTGTGTGTTTTCTATTTTACCCTTTAGAAAGAAATTGAATAAATGTGGAGAGAAATTGAATAAAAAAAGGGTAAATATGAGAAAAAAGTTAAATAATTTTTTTTAATTTGAAAAGTGGGCAATTTTTTTGGGACGGCTCAAAAAGAAAATATGATCAATTTATGAGAGACGGAAAGAGTATTTAATTGGTTAAATTTCAAATGGAAAAAATGAATTGAAATCATATTGAATAAGAGAGAGGGAAGGGGGGAGGGGAATCCAAATTATTATTACAAAGATGAATAAATTCAAAATGCTTTGAAAAAGTCAAAATTGAAAAGTTCACATGGCGGGATAAGAGAGTGTATACGTAGGCGGTGATGTGGCTATTTTCTTTTAGTTTCGACTTTCATATATATAACTAGTATTAACCCCGAGCGTTGCACACGGGACCAAGAACGGCTAATTAAAAGCTCATACTTATATGTCGAATATTAATAACAAATAATGTTATTTTCACCTTTCTATGAGTTTTTTTTTACCAATTTTAGTAACAATGTTAAGAACCCGTGTATTGCGATTTTTATTAATAAAACTCACCTAATATAGTATAAAAAGTTATGCGACATAAGAAAAAGTATAATATGAGAGATATACGTATATACAAACATATATATAAAAAAATATTTTATATGACTTAATATGATGTGAAAGGAAGGAGATTAATTTTGTTAGATTGTAAAAATATGTTAGAGTTGTGCAAAATATTGGAAAGTTATAAGATTTGAATAAGATATTGATTAGAATGAGATATATATTAAAAATTTATGGAAAGAGAAATTTGTTTTTAAGTAGAATATGCTGACATGGAAGAGAGAGAAACGTAAAATTTATATGATTAGTCGAATGCCAAATGTCATAAAGAGAGGCATGCCAAGTAGGAAAACATTATCTCTGATTCAGCTTTCATATATATATAATTAGATTTAGTAGGTTTGTAATCCTAGCAATTTCTAAAAATTTGACAAAACTCTCTCTCTTAATTTCAAATTTATATCTCTCGCTTTAATTTTAAATCTTTCATATTTATTCGAATATCCCCTCTTTTTTTTCATATGAAGTCATATATACATACCTATGTATATACATATATTCGTAAACATGTATGTATGTGTGTGTGTGTGTGTGTGATATTATCCCTCATTTTATTTTTATCTTTATCATTTTTATATATCTTTTATTCTCTTTTTAGTGGCATTTATTAATACAAGCCTTAACTTATGGGTTATTATTATCATTATTGGTTTTATTTGGAAGATACTATTCCTATCCCTTTATATGCTATTTTTACTTGTTCATCTGTCGCTAAAAAACAAACAATTGCTACTAAAGTTCATTTTCAAATCTCAACAACTCAAAATGGTGGGAAAATCATATGTAATGTGAAAATAACGTTTCTGTTGTTACTACTACGACTATTGTTATTACTTCTTTTGTTATTATTATGAGGCATAAAAGGACGAGGTTTCTCGATAAATATCTCGTCAATTATCACTTTTGTACGCAAATCACGAGGTTAAGACCAGTGTTAATTTCTAATACGAAAGAAAAAGTTGTTAACCATAATTAGCCAATTGAATCAAGCCTATTCAGAGGAGTAGATTAACTTCATTTCCAGCTACAGCATGCAAGTATGCTTTTACGTTGTACCCCGTATTACGTTGACAGTTTTAGGAGATACCACAAATTGCAAAAATTGACGCTTTAATCTATCGCAGCTCATTTGTGTGGGCTTCACTATTTGAGGTTGATATTATGATTATTATCCCGTTTGCACCAAAGTTTTGACCGATTCGGCCTAGCGTAATTAAATTCAGTGTAACTTATTATAGTGCCAGATCATTAGACCCTAACATTTCCAGGCAAATTTTTTTTTTTTGAGTATTTTCATCAAGAAATATGTCCCTTTAATAACACTTTTACATTGCAACATATCCACTAAAGAAAGGAAGATTACAGTAGTTTCTCGTCTAAAATACTAATTAAATGCCTTGTAATTCACACCGGGGGGAATTGGATGAGTTAATTTTCTTGGTCACATATTGGCTGAATGAGCTGAGAATGCATAAGAGAAAATTAAGAAGGAAAAAAATATGTTTATCTATTGGGAGGGAAATTAAAATCTTCTTTTTCACGTTTCAAGAGAAACATGTTCCAATGTATCATTTTGAGATTATGTTCTCAGAAATAGAAATTCTCTCTTTTTGTAAGGCAATTACCAAAATTTATTTACCACCAAGCGCGTAGGTCAGCTGGTAAGGGGTTGTCCTAGCTTAACCAGAGGTCTCGTGTTCGAGCCCTGGGAATGCAGCTGCGTTAAAACTTGGTAGGGAGAAGCTTCCGCCCATGGTCCTGCCCGGCTCGAACCCGGATTAGTCGGCTCCCAATGTGGTGTCCGGAAACCGGGTGGTCTAACCAAAAAAAAAATTACCAAAATTTATCACAAATTACCTACTTTTATAGGATTCACCCACATAAAAAGATGTGATGATAGTGAAACTTAAAGAAAATGAGATATTTTCCTATTTCGCTACAAGTTTTACTTTTTAAAGTACCGTTAAAACTATAATCATACGCGTTTACATCTCCAAAAAGTAAATCTTTTTCTTCATTCTCAACAAAAAAGAGCACACAAAAGTTAGGAACAGTCAACCAACAAACAAAGCCCACAATAATATTACAAACAGTGCATTACAAATATATTCTGGTGCAGTCAATTTCTCCTGATGAATGTCTGGTTACAATAGTGACTAGACTACGGCTTCAATGGAGCTCGAGCCATGGGGAAAGAGTGTAATAGCTTGAAGCTCAAAATGATTGTACTTGCTGGTACAGATCGTGTCGGCTGTACGTGTTGTGCTCAAGTCCTGAAGCAAGTAAAAGGTGCACGTTAAGTTAATGTGGGACTCCCTGTTTGAGGCAATGCAGTAAACAAACCCCAAACCCACTTGCTGTGCTTCACGTTTCGTCTTTTTCTGAAGTTTGAACTTTTGAAGAACACAGCATCTCTGGATGCGTGTTTGAACAGAGTTAATGAAAGGAAGAAAGGTTTAGTAGTGCTTGCCTTGAAGAAGATGTCAACATTAATAATGCCTTGAATTTTTGTGTCCTTTCAGATTGACATTGCGCTGCCAGACAGAAAGATGGGCCAACTTAGCCTAGGTTTGACAAAAAAAATTTGCTCTTTTCTTTTTTTTAATTTTAAAAACTGAAAAAAAGGAAAGTTTGGTAATTTTTTTTTTTTCAATTTAAAAAATCAGTTTTTAAACTGAAGAGTAAAAAAAAAACTCCAAAAACTGATATTTTTTTTTAGACCACCACCACCACCCTCCCACCACCGGCACCCACCTCAGGCGACCGCCGCCGGAGACTGCCGGCAGCCACCTCCGGCCGTCGGCGACTACCGCCGGTGACTGCCGGCAGCTACCTCCGGCCGCCGGCCACCACCACCACCACCGTCGACCACCGCTACGCCCCACCACCGCTACCGCAAACCACAAAAAAAAAAATGTCAAAATAAAAAGGGTTACCAAACACAAAAAAAAAAAAGGGTTATCAAACACCCACTTGTTTTTATATAAAAAAAAAATTAAGCTGCTCTTTAAAAACTGAAAACCAAATTTTTTTTTTTGTCAAACGAACCCTTTATTGTAGTCTTTCCTTCCTTTCTAAATCACGGAGTAATTGATAATTGATGATGTTTAACTTGTATGCGTATTTAAGATATTAAATATCATATTTATATATTTTTTCTTTTTACTTTAAAGTATCTTGCCTTATCATTCTTCGTTTTAAGACAAAGGGCCACTCTTTCTTATTTCTTTTAGGTATTTCTCTCTCCAAGAAACCTCATTTGTGAACCCCAGCCCATCCTCTCTCTCTAAACAAAAATCTGTAAGCATAAGGATACACTAATAATCAATCTAGAGGGCAGACTTTTAGCGGAACCTATGTTTGTTGCCAATGGTGGCTTTCTGTATAACATGTTATTCACCTTACACCTCACCACGCCTGGGCGCCCACGCATTTGCCTAGGCATTTCTAGCATTTACACTCGGCCTAGTTGATTCGCTTGACTCGTCTACTCTCGCCTACTCGGTCACCTAATCTCGCTTGGTGTCACAATACTAGCTTAGGCACTCGCTACTCGACGTTACAACACCTAGGCGCCCGCTTAGTAGCATATGCATTCATCCGTCTCAATTAGTCCTTCACCTTTGTGTTCGCCTAAGTAGCCTGATATAACAAATATCTCCATCGTCGTCTAAGGCCGACACTGGCAAACAACAATCGCCATCGCCCAATTAGCCACCATGCCATAGATCTTCAAACGTGTAAAAAATCAAATCTGTGAGTCTAAAATCGTTTCAAATGTAGTTAAGAAAATAAATATGGATTTCAAGATCTTTTAAAATCAAATCTAAGACTTAAAGTTGAATCTTTAGATCAGATTGTCGACATATCCAAGTTGGTGTTAGTGATTGAACAACGGCGGCAATGATTGTTGAAGAAAGCATGACAGTGATATGTTGAAGATTTTGCGGTTATAGCTTGGGATGCAACTTGGACCGGGTAACCCGTGGGCAATCTCTGTGAGCCTGTAAAAATATGGGTGTGATCTTAATATTCTAGTGACTGTGGTGGACATGGGCACAAAAGTTTGAACCCGTAAAAAATTGGGCTAGGCATAAGCAAAGATTTTTCGAAGCACGCCTAGCCTGTGAGGAACCTAGCTTGTCGGACTTTTATAGAATATATGAATTATATATTTGAATTTTACGTGTACAAGGTATGTGATTTTTTTTCCTTTAAAATCCTCTAACAAAGATACTTTTGAAGTCTTCTTTTTCCTCCCTTGTTTCTTATTACAGGATGGATTAGACTTCTTAAGATTATTTCGAAATTCTTGTCTTTTTTTTTTCGAAACTTTGTTTTCATGCTTAAAATTAAATCCATTTTGAGACTTCCCTATACTCTTCTCTATTATCATGACTAATTAGTATACTTCAGTAATAAATGACATGCTTAAAAATTAAATAAATAAAAATTCATGACTAATTGGTAGACCGTGATGATAATTGAAATGCGTTAAAGTAAACAAAAACTAATAGACTTCACTATACTCGAGGCCACAACTTGTGGCCTAGAGAGAGAGAGTGAGAGAGAGAGAGAGATGTATAGAATAAGGGGTAAGCTTAGAGCATTGATTCAGGTGTTTGCCAATGTTTTGGATCCCTTTTACTCGGTGCAATTTCGTACAATGGCGTGTAAAAACATTTTCAGTTTGTGAGGTTTTGCGGGATTAACAACCAACTCGCAAGAGATTTCTACGTTTCTTTGTACTTGGCCCATCTATCCGATTTACCCTGTCAGGCACATAACTGAGTTCGAAAAACAAACCTACATCCTTCTCCAAACTCTGCATAACAACAAACCAAACAAACTACATCCTTCTCCAAACTGGACAAATTGTAGAAAAATGCTAGGGCCGCAGCACACACAACAAACCAAACAAACAACATAACTAAACTTCAAAGAGTCAGAGCACCGCGAGCATCCTTCTCCAATTCGCTCAACCTGGAGAGGGGTCTCACAGTAAGCAGATCCCTTCTCGGCAGCATAGAGCTAGTCTTAACAAAGCTCATTTGCCCAAAAGTTTGACTCTCGCCAAGCCAAAACTACTAACAAGCAAACAAGAGTTGCACAAAATAAAAAGGTCCGACAAACTGTATGACATTGGGCAAAAAAATTTATTTTATTTTTGATAATAAAAGAATAGCACTGATAATTGAAAGATTACTAGGTTCACCCAACGACATATAAAGGTCACGACATTCTCGTGACTCAAGCGTATACAAAACCATTTAGGTCATAAATTAATGAATAACCTTTAAGCCTATACACATTACAATTAAGCTGAACCAGAGCATATCTTACACTTCAACTTAACTTTAAATAATATGTCAAGGCTTAAAGGACACAAATTAACCCCTATTAGAACAAAGAACACAGTAAAAAAAAAAACGAGGAAGACAACATGGAACCGCACAAAACAAAGGTGTACATGACGACCTATGCAATCTCAGCACAAAGACGAGGGCGAAGGCCATCAACGCTACAAATTTCACACATTCCACCGGCAAAACCAACGCCAAAAATCGCTAGTCGGGGCAACGACCTAAACGAGCACACCCACCAGGCCACTCCTTAGTTCATTCCATATCCCCCCCCCCCCCACCCCACCCCTCCCAAAGGCACCTTCCCTCCCCCCACCCTCAACTCGAGGCCCTGTCCCCCTCCCCCCACCCTCCCAAGGGTCACAGTACACCCACAAAAACCCTAAAAAACAAGGTTTCAAAATTTTTTTTCTTTAATTTGCCTTTCCAACCCCACAGACTCGAGAGCCCCCACAACCAACAAAAAATCTGGTGCCCCAGTGAAAATCCGGTTATCGTCAGCAAACTTTCGATCGCTGCCGGCGAACTTCCGGTTATCTCCATTGATGAAACCTCTAGCCCTCGAAAGCCACTTCACACATGCACATGTACAGATCTACCGCCGACCATCCCAACGAGTAGATCTTTCAGATTTAGTAGATCAAGACTAAGGTCAAGATCTACATAGATTTGATTAGATCCGGCGATTTCGGAGCGGGATCTAAGCATCACCATCTCCTATCACTCTTGTTGCCGCTACTTCGTCTTCCACCCATGGTTGCCACCGGCCACCGTTGCCCTCCTCAAACCACTAACACAAACAAAAACGAAAATGTAGGGGTTTTTGATAGTTGCACTATTTTTCAATATTTGTACTTTACTTCACCTCAAAAGATCATGTTTGGGTTTTTGAGCTTTATTATCATTCCTTTGTTAGCCCACGACGTGGCCTACATTGTGTCCCACATGTAACGTCTCCATTGGATTATACTTGTTTAAGAGGGATAAATGTTCTTTTACATTTTGATGAGGTTAAAGAAATAATAAGAAAAAAAAGAAGAAAAAAAAATGTTCAATGTCATACAGCTCAAAAGGATGAAACAAACCCATGCGGTCACCTGAGCTCCTATTTTGGGTTTATAAAAGGCCCAATCCAGTTCGAATATTTCCGCAGAGATGGTCCAAGTTACTGACAGAAAAATGGGGCTTCGCTTCCGTAAACAAGCCACAACTCCAAATTCTAAGATTACTACGAATATATCAACAGAATAACGGAAAAGAAAAACAAGACCAGCTTGTTTGGGTTTAATCCCGTCAGCGCGGCCAAGATTGCCCCAGTGAGAGTGAGAGAGCACTCAACACATCTATCTATACACTCTAATTATAGCACAATTTGTTGCTGTAATACATATGGAGGGCCAGAAAACTTCGGTAAAACTAGACAGCGTGGGGACATTTATGTACAAAAAATGCGACTTAATTTTGGCTACCTCCACTCCACTCAAAGCTATCATGTCGAGAGCATCTCATAGCTGAATCAATTCGGGAATTAGCTTAAGCATAAATGCCAACTCCCTCTGAGAAAATTGGGGCTTTGTTTTAACTTGCATCTCCTCTATACCCTCCTCCGCCGCTGGCTTAGTGATCATATCCGAAACAGCCTCCGTGATTTCTTGAACCAGATCCACGATTACTCCCTCAACACCCATTAGATGTTGCAAGTATACTGCCTCGGGCACGTTACTGAAGCAGAATAGATATTGTCGGTCAGTCTTACAAGTAAACTGAGCAAAGTTTATTAGACTAACACAACTGAAATGCAAATACTTACTTCAATTTTCCGTACGTTAGTAGGGAAAGTTTTGACTCTTTAATTTTGTTTACCGCCGCAGGATTTCTGAAAATTCCCCTCACCTCGGTAACAATCCCTTCCAAACCACCCTCTAAACACAGTTTTATAGCTTCCTCCAAAGAGTTCCTTCTTACGTCGTTAAAAATTGAGGTTCCTCCATCGGTAAGGAAGAAAACCTGTTTTCAGTGGTAATAAAAACAATTAGCACTCCTTGCAAACTACACTTCGGGTGCTGAAGAATGAACGTGGCGTTCTTGAATGATCCTTACATGCAATATCTCTATCAGAAGCCACGCACAACTTATATGTGACAACCGCATTTAACAATTTCAATCTTTTCGGTATTTGTCTCAAAATTGGGGTGAGCAAACTTACAGGATAGGTGCTTTGCAGTTTCTTCACTAGCAATGCAGCATCAGGTTGAAAAGATGAAAATATGATGGGCCTATCTTTGGCATGCTCAAAGACCACCTGAACCAAATGTCTACAATTAGTAACAAACCCACACCATAAAAGTCGAACGATATGCAGCTTTTAAGCAAATTCACAGACTTTCTTCCCCTTTTCGAGGGTTTACCTGAAAGATGGTTTGAAGCACATGGATTAGGTAGTCTTGTTCATAAACAATGTGATCATCGAATTTCAACTCGATGTTGAATCCCAAAGACGGGTCAACTTGTTCAAACGCTTCTTGCAGCGTACATAGAGAATCATCCGTTTCGACCTTCCAGCTTAAGACCTTGCCGTCTTTCATTTTTCTTAGTAGAGGTTTTCCCACATTGCCGGATTCCCTTTGGGGGCCATAGGCAAGGATTTCAGATTTAGACAGGTCTGTGACTCTCTTCTCAGATATAGTTCCCTGTAAATTACACAAGAAAAGAACCAATTAAACATAATTGCCAAGTAACTAAAAGGTAAAAAATAATTAAATTGAGAAAGAAACTTACGTTTTCTTCAGAGAGGATGAAGTTGTCGTGGAAAATGACAGGGCAGTCATCCTTTGTGACCTACAAAAATCACATTTTTTTTTTACTTTGCCGTATGCTCAACTCCAAGTATGTACATTTTTTGATGCAATACTATACAGCTAAAATTCCGTGCCAAAGAAACAAAAAAAATAAAGATATTAGTCGCTTGTACAACAAAAAAATTTAAGTAGAACGAAATAAAAATAGGATTTTTTTTAGTCTAAAATCGAAACCGCTGACGTCCGATCAAGAAACTTCTAATAGCATCCCACATCCCTCTTACCGAATGCGTTTCAGATTATGGAATCCCATAACACGGGTTTGACTAACAGATTAAAATCTTACGCTTTTGAATAGTTTCGGCACGTGCTATTTTATGATTAGCCGTAATAACTTTAGCCACAAGTAATTATGACTAAAAGTGTTTTATCACTCCTCCTGATCTATATCGCGTTTAGCAGTATTTTTATGATTGACTATAAAAGCTTTAGTGACAAAAAATTATTTTATCGCTGCTACTAATTTACTATGATCTTTATTTTTCTATAATAACATATCCTAGTCCCGTATGAATTACTGTATCTCCGTATTTAGATGTAAGCACAAAAGACCAATAAATCAACCAAGGGGGTTGGTTGAATTGAATTACTGTATCTCCGTATTATATTTGCAGTTCTAGTATTTCTCTTTGGAAAATTCAAAAAAGACCAATAAATCGTACGCGGCGAAGGTACAACGGAGTGACAGCTAACGTGTCCGCAAACAAAAGAATAGCGCACGTGTTTCCCAGAAAAGAAAACGGCAAGTCAATTCGGCCAGAAAACACTCCGCAACATGTTCGGGTTCGGTAGAGGCGAATTTTGTTCAGAACAACGAAAATATGCCGCCGGGAAAAAGTACCTGAACGTCAAACTCGATGAAATCGACGGCGCAATTCGCGGCGTTGTTGAAAGAAAGAACAGAGTTCTCCTTCATGGCCTTCATTCTCCGATCCGACGACTGCAAGACGTTCATACCGCTCCCCCGGTGACCAATCACCATGAATTTCGGGATCTTGAACCCAACTCTACCGACATCAGCCCCTGCATCATTCCAAGCCCAAAAAAGCGTTACAAGAGCGGCAAACAAGAAAGAACATGCAACGAGTTCAAGAAAAAAAAGGAGCAAGATGAGAGTAGTAGTATCGAAAATAACCTTTGGAGAAGCGCGAGGAGTAGAGGGCGACGGAGGCGTTTTCAGGGACTTGGTCGAGATTGGGGACGTCGGACACATGAACTGCCTTCAACGCCATTGTAAGAGAGAGCGAGAGAGCGAGAGAGAGAGAGAGAGCTTTAACGGGGGACGGGGACACGGAGGGTATTTCGAGATTTGTTGCGACGGAGAAGGTTTGGATGGGGGGTATTTATGGGGCTGGGGGAGGGTACACGAATAAAACGGGACGGGATCTCCGCGTAGAATATTCCAAGGCTATTTAGTTTTATACCTTGGATATTCGTTTTTCTTTGCCTTTGACATTTATGCTCTTTTCACTCTTGCTTTCCAAGTAATAAAATGGAAATCTAAGAAAACGAGGATCATAGGTCTGGGAGATAAAGATCTTTTAAATTGAGTTCAAATATGTTTAGTATAAATGTTGTGCGATTTTAGGACTATATAACAGTGGTGGAGGTGTCACGTTGATATTAGACAAACTTATTTTTATGGTAGATGTCACATGAATATTGTGACCCACCTAATTTGGATTTTCACATAATAGATACAAAATATATTGGATATTGCGCCGATGATACGTTAGAATAAGGGTGAATTGCACCTAGCCCATTAAGGTTTACAATCGTTTTTTTTTTACTTAAATTTTTATGGATTAAATTGTAATACATATCATTCTAACATTTTTTAATTTGAATTTGATCGCCTCTTTAGAGTAAAGGTGGACGACCATCCACATAGAAACACACACACCCCACCCGACCATAGAAAAAACATCGGCCCCCCCCCCCCCCCCCCCCCCCTCCCCAAACCAACCAAACAGCCCTGTATAGACCTACTTTCCCTAGCCCCCAGCCCCCCTTCCCCCTACCAAATCACCGGTGCCCCCATCTCTTATCAACCACCACCAGTGCACACAAACCCTGCACACATACGCTTTGTCAGCCACCCCTACCATTCATGTGATATCCCACATTAAATGTGTGGGATAACTTGTGGTTAGCCTTATAAGACACTGCCCATGAACTCATATATACTATATTTGGCTAGTCCTTTTCAAAGGAGGCATTGCCCTGTGATGGGGCCACCGTAGACCAGGTTATTATATATAGTATTAGAGTCGACTCTTGAAAGCTCGGGTTGAGCTATCCAGTCAGGTTGCAGGTGGTTGAGGGAAACAAAGGCAAGCTCGGATATATCTCACATCAACTAAATAGGAAGATTTTGAGTTATGCGTGATCAAGCCTTAGCGAGGACGCAAAGGCATATGGAGGGCAGATTGTGATATCCCACATTAATTGTGGGATAACTTGTGGTTGACCTTATAAGACTCTATCGTGAACTCATAAAATACTAATTTTGGCTAACCTTTTTTAGAGAGGTATTGTCCTGTGGTAGAGCTGTGGACTGAATCATTACAATTCACCCCTTTCTCCCCACCCCCCATACGCTACATACACATGTTGTTCTGCTCCCCCCGTCACCCAATCCTTATCCCCATAGTCGAACCACCATGGTCCCTAACCCTTGTCACCCACCATCAGTACCTTCATCCTCTATCAACTACAACCAGCCCTGCACTTGCGACTTTCATGGGGAATTGGTGTGATTATCTTGAAAAGATGATTTTGTCCCTCTATGTGGACGATTGTCCACTTTTTTCCTAGCGGATACACGATTTCGGGTTCAATTACAACAAATTAAATTTATTTTTTTTTGGGTGGTTTCAAGTGAAACCATGTGGTTTCAAGTGAAAAAATGATATAAATCTAAAGGCTTAACTGTAGTTTACCCTTAGAATAATAGGTATATGGTCAATTTAGAATGCGTCTATTAATTTAAAGATGTTAAAAGCTAGGGCAGTTAATTGTTGCGAGATAATTTGTTCGCGATCTTTTCAAGATTTTGTAGGGTCACGTTTTGTTGAGGTGTGTTGTATCTCAATGAGTTGGTGCATCAATGTGGTCGAGTGGTATTCGAGTGGAATTTTTATGCAACACCTGGAATTTTTATGCAGCGGTGTTGCATCTTGATATTTTAATTATTTATCCGAAGTAGGGATATAAGTGAGAAGAACTTGATCTTAGGTCATTAGATCTCCTCTGGTGTTAAGTTCGTGTATTTGTAGGCATTTGACAGTGGATGCCGCTGAGTTGTGAGCTTGCTTTCATCTCTAATCCATGACAAGATACGATGATATAGATCGAGACTTAATTATGTTATGTACTCTTTTTGGTTATTCAACGAGTATCATTGTTGTAATTGGAATCGAGAAAGCCTCTGATATTACTTGTGGCTTCTATCCTAATTCATGTACTTGTGACGAGACCAACAAATAGGACCCTTAACGATGCTAACGAAAGTGAATAAAGAACCTAAAATGGAAATTGAATGATGAAGAATTATACTTGATATATTATGTAATGCTCCGAGAGAGTAATATGCCCTGGCTTCTTCGACCGAAACTTTTTTTCTCCGGTACAATTCGACCATACTCAAAGTTTTAATATATTTTGGGGAAAATTGCATAAAATATCCCTATGGTTTGGGGTAGTTGCAAAAAGACCCCATTTGTTATAAAAATTGCAAAAAGGCACACAAGGTTGCAAAAGTGTTGCAACCCACAAAATTCGTTACGAAATAAAGAATTTGTCCAAAATACCCCTGTAAATTGTCCAAATACCACAAGCCCAAGCCCTCATTAGGGCCGGTGGAAGCCAAAAGGTAAGGTAACAAAAAAGGGACCGGATGGAAATGAGGAAGAGGGGGAAATAAGAGGGAACTTCGATCATGGACGAGGCCTGCTCGTGGTTTGTGGATAAGGCGTGGTGAGGGTGGCGGCAGAAATAGGTGGTGATGATGGTGGATGGGGCGTGGCGAGGGTGGCGAGTTACGAACAGAAACAAATGGGCGGAAGAAATGGCCGAACCTACGGCTGGCCAAAGCTAACCGCGACCGGCATGGGTAGATCTCTATACTCCGGCCTTTCACCACCACGACCTCCGGCCAAAAACAAATTGTGGAACCCAAAATCGGCAAACAGATCCGGGTGGAGCAGGTAGCAACGCGGCGATTGTGATGAAGCAGGTGGCCGCAGTTAGGGTTTGGTTGATTGGATTAGGAAAGAAAATCAAGATTTGGAGAGAGAAGAAGAAATAAAGGGCATTTTTGTCATTTCTTTAAAATAATCTCTATCAAACGCACTCTTCAGGCACGTGACCATCACATGCCGTTAGTTTGGACGCCTTTTTTGACGGTTGCAACACTTTTGCAACCTTGGTGCCTTTTTGCAATTTTTATAACAAAGGGAGTCTTTTTGCAACTACCCCCAACCACATGAGTATTTTATGCAATTTTCCCTATATTTTGATAATTTCGTACTCTTAACCTCTTGCAGGGTTTTTCTTTTTTTGCACAGTGTTGATGTCAACTTGGCTTGACATTTAGCCTTCACAACAGCAGGCACATGGGTGAAAATTTTTCAGCTTATTGCATTAGAAGGTTGCGATTAGTCGTTCTACTCGCTTTGAGTCATTCAACAGATGTCCAGAATTGAATCCAGTTTTCTCGGCCATCTAGTCTTTTGTTTGCCAGGATCAACAACCCCTTAACATGATGGCATGCATGTGCTGGCGCTCCAATCTTATAAGACAAGGCCCCTCAACTGGGGTTGCATTTTGATTAAGTAATGGACTTTTAGGAACATGGTACACGTTAGGCGTGATTCTTGACCTTCATACAATAGAATAAATGAATAATGATAACCTTTAGTAAAATTATGCATATTATTATTATTATGAGACAATTATTAAGCACAAATCTAGTTTAGATTTAATTATTAATGGTATTTTTGTCATTTTATTTGTACCTAATTCATACTTTAAAATTAATCGGAACTACAACCACGTCATGTTACATTTCAACATTCTTTGTTTCATAGTGCTATAGGGCTACTTTTGAAAATTAGTGAACTGGGTGTTTTAATAACTTTGCTTATAAAGTGGACAAGTGTTCCTACTTTGGAATTCTTAATGAACACAAAGTCTCAAACTTTTATAAGCAAAATAGAATTTTAAGGAAAATATTTAACAACACTTTAACCCTCTACTTTGAGACGTTAATTACGAAATTTGTACTAGACTTCTTTGTAGTTTATTTAAGTAAGAAGGTCGATAGTAAAAGTTGTCATTAATTATGTGAAGGTACCGCTAATTTTAGAGAAACACCGAAAACTATTATAACTCTCAACGCGCATTCTTAAATTCCAATTCAAACAAAAGCAAAAGAAATTCTTTATTACCAAAAAGGATAAGGCTATTAAACGACGTGTAGCCACTTGGAAAGAGAAAAAAAGATTAAAAAAAAAAAGCAGACAAAACTGAAAACAAACGAGGTGATCACAGCCGCTCATTCAGGAAAATTTTTTTTTTTTGTTGAAATTTTCCCAATAAAAAAATTTGTTAGAACTGAAATTCTTATATATCGCAGGTACGGAGAATCGAACTCAGAACTTCAATGTCACTCCTCGAATCTCCTTGGCATCTCCACCGTCCCTTTTGGGTTCATTCAGGAAAATTTGGACATAAAGATGTCTAACGTTAAGACGTCAGCCCAGACGGTGGTGCCTGTCTGGCTGCTTCCAGTTAATGTTATCCTTGGTACTTGTTTAATGTGTTTGGTGCAGTGAATGTCCAAACAGAAATCCTTACGAATAGGCTGCTGATGTGGATCCACGACACCGAGCATAAAGCGGTGGACATCGGCTGGCATATTCTTACACTTTTGTCAGCTTCAAGAAGGGTCACAGACCACTTCATTAACAAGTCTCTTTGTTCATCTCGTGACTGACGTCATGTCTCACGCCGACTATATTCAATTCAATGCTCACGCCTAGTTCGTAATATGTGCGCGTTGGCTAACATGATCTCAACAATCCAGCTCTTAGCGAAATAAGTATCGGGTGAAACCGTTAAATCTGGATCTTGTACAGAATAGGTGTTATATTTAAAAGCAGGGGCGGAGCCACACTTGCATGAGGGGGGCTAATGTCCCCCCTCAGATTTTGATTTTTTTTTTAAATATAAATATATATATAGTTTATTTCCCGTTCTTCTTTCACTTTTCGCGACTCTCTCCTTCCAATTTCCAACAAGCAGCAACGACACAGCCTCGGACTCTCGGAGATCGGACCTCCTTACCGTCTCAGTCACGGACACGGCGGCTCACTCCGGCGAAGCACAAACCGGCGACGACTCTCTCTCTAAGCCACGACAGACGGCGACGTCTGCTGGATCTATATCTACGCCGCTACGCGCCGACGAACGGCTCACGCCCTCACGGCGACCTCTGCACCGGCCACCGGCAGCACCGGTCTGAGTTCTGAAGACCTCCGTCCTCCGTCCTCCGGTCACTCCACCAGTCCACCGGCGCTAACACCCTCCCCTATCCAGCAGCTGTCCCTTCTGGCCTAGCCCTGCCACGCCATCACCCTCGCCCAAGGCTTCCCCAATCTCCCGGCGCCCTCACACATTAAAGACGCCTCCATTGCCGCCATCAATTCCGACTTCAATCAGTACAGGTCCCTCCCCATACACTTCCTCGTGTAGAATCTTTCTTCTTTTGTTTCTTTTGGTTTCCAAGATTGAGGCATAGTTACTTTACTGGCTAATTATTAGTAAAAAGAACTTTTGGGTTACATTATTTTCACTGAAAGCTGAAAAAAGGAAAAGATGCATTGCAGTGAGGCATTCCCATATTGCGTTAGAACTTCCGATTCACCTTAATCTTGCCATGATGCCATCTCTACAACTCTACAAGATTTATTTGACTTTTTTTCTGAAATGCTATAAAGATCAATGATGTTCGATGTTAGTAGATTTGTGGTCTGATCATATGATTCATATCAATGGATGAACAACAAAGATGTTCAGCATACAATAACTTCTCATTATTCAATTTTGTAGAAGCAAAAGCATTCTAGGTTAGTTATCTAGTTTGATATTCCAGCATAGCTGCATGGGTGATTATTGATCGATGATTATTGAGATTATTGATTATTAATTGTGATTATTGATTATTGATTATTTGAGTTCCGAATTGGGATTATTGATTGAGATTATTGAGATTGTTGACGGAGGATGGGATCCAATTGGATTGAATGTGTGATTTAGTTGAATGGTAGGTTGAAATTGAGTTAATTAGGTTAACGTGATAACGAAACATGACTGGGAAAGTAAAAGAATAAAATTAGTTGGGTTCTTTTTCGTATTTTTTGTGTAATATCAAAAAAAGCAATTTTTTTTTTGGTGCCATTTTACTTGTAAAATAATTTATTAATTTCGATATATTTTTAACACCCCCTAAGGTAAAATCCTGGCTCAGCCCCTGTTTAAAAGTATCGTTAAAAAAATTTTAGCGGCAACAAATTGTCATTTAAATGTTAGTAACAACGACATACTTTATGTGACAATCTTTTATTGCTAAATAATATATAGTGTCTCTGCTGCATAACATAGAATTTTCGTCCGTGCCCGTTTATTATTTTGCATTTTAAAATGTATAATGTGTAAATTGGTTCGGAGTAAGTTTTGAAAACAAATCAACTTGATGAGGTAAATCTTGATTTTGTACTCTACAATATATCATACTATTGTTTTTAATAGAGAGACTCGAGATCTTTTGCAAAACCCATCAGAATATTAGACGTGGTACCGCAACATTCTCCTCCAGAGCTTCTGCCTGGCTTGCAGCTCAAGCCAAGAGCCTACTATTGATGACAACTTGGGCAAAATTGAAACACATTACTCACTTACATCTGATGTGTCATGTAGTTACTTCTATGCGTTAGTTCAGTATTGCCAGGATAGGGCGTTTACAACTCAAAGAGGTCTGCTGCTGCTAAAAATATGCTCCGCCCAAATTCCAGAACCCGAGCCTCGACCGCTGACCTGCAAGACAGAAAATGAGTGACCACTGGGTGGGGTTCCCGGCGGAGAACTCTCCGATGCTTAAGTCAGAGCACAGTTACATAATAATAACTCTGAACAATCATGAATTGTTTCGTTGTCCTTATACCCGGAGGGTAGACCCCTTTATATAACTGTAAGAGGAGAGTCCCAGTAGGACTGGGCCGTGAGCCAGATGTGTTAGGATCGCGTTACGATTCTCGAGGATCACGTCGACTCTTTTAGAATCCTGATAAGATAATCATAAATCTCTTAGTTTGACTAGGATTCGACGGGTGTCCCCCAATTATTAGGAGTTATATATAAGTTATATCATAAGCCCCCCACTTCCTTAGCCTTGGCTGAGAAAGTTTATACCTGGTGTCTCGAGACACATGTCAGATTTGTAAGGGATTCTCCATCCACTTGTAGGGGTAACAATATTTCTCTCCTCCATGTGCTCAGACCTAAACGGGAGCTTAAGCTTTTCCCAAGTATGGCGGTAGAACCCTAGCTCTCGAGAGCTAAGTCTTAGACTGTTGCCTGAGTAGGCTATTCGAAACCGTCTTCAGGAAGATGAATCATGGGATCTCGAGATCCTTTAGAGGCTATGCCCCTTGGTAGCCTCTCTCTAGGAATGGACACAAAGTTGTGCATGTGCTAAGTGTTTAAATGTCCCTTCGAGGGGTCACCTCTCATTTGGAGGGTGTTCACTCTTGTGCAAGTGTGTGTTCTTTAGCTTGAGCTGACCACATCATACTTGCGTTTTACTTTGACGCGAACTCTTATCATCAGCTAAGAGCTAGCAAAGAAGCCTCGCACTCACGTTTGGCTGGGTTTTGAATTGACAAAGAATGGTGGGGGGATGAAGTCCCATAGTCCTTTGCCATTTCACGGGTTAGAACTGTAGCTAAACCGTTTGAATAGAACTTGAGCTCTATCCTGTCACCCTTGGGGGTGTTCGTCCCTCGAGGGACCACCTAGAAGGCTAGTGGAACGTAGAGTTCTGGTAAGTTCCCTTGAGGGCTGATGGAGCGTAAAGCTCATGAAATACCCTCGGGACTTTGACAAAACTTAAAGTTCTTGTTGTATGCGCCCTCGAGGGCGGGTAAGCTCAAAGTTCATAAAATACCCTCGAGGGTTTGACGGAACTTAAGGTTCTCATCATACGCGCTTTTGGGGGCGGATAGAGCGCGGAGCTCATGCAACTACCCTCGGGGGTTTCGGTCAAAGCAACAAATGCTTGTTGTCTCGTCGCTAAATAAGAAGGCGCGGGGCATTGAGCCTGTAATATGGCCGCTGCTATGTAGCCCCTCTGTCTAAAAGAACATGGGGCATTAGGCCCGTAATATTGCTGATATCGTAAGATAGGAAGCCCCTCTATCTTTAAGAAGGCATGGATATACAATTACGGCTTTTCAGCCTATATGTAGGGCCCGATTGCAAGAAGACCTGTGGGAGCAATATAGAAGACCATAATCCGGCTGTTAGACAGTAATAACATATAAAGTTAGAGGACGTGAAGTCCGTCTGAACAAGATGTCACTGATAATCGGTAGAGAAGTTGCCACAGTTTATCGATATACTGAGAAACAACTAGATTCAGTTTGCTTGGTTGCATGAGCTTGAGCTTGCAATTGTACTAAACATAGCTGGCGATGAGTTCTAATTCTCTCGATACGGTGGTAGCATGTGTGCTTCCATCATTGTTGAACTAGCTTCTCAATGAGCAGCGATGTGAATACAACATAGATAGAGGTCCCTGTACGATCATGAGACGATATATAATGCCGCGACGGCAAGATACTGCAGCAGAAACCCTAGGCGTGGCTTTTAAGTCGTCGGGTGCTGTGAATTTTTTCCTTGCTTAAGAAGTGGTTTATACGCCACTGTTGATGGTTGCAAGCATAGTTTAAACCCTTGCAAGAAATAAAAGTACGTGACTGAAGAAACAGCCTCTGAAGCAATAAAGCATATAAAAATGCAACTATGTTTTTAGCACATAATTAATAGCGGTGTTTTAGTCACCGCAGCCCCATTAGGGTTTTGTCGGTTAGCCGACAGGGGGGGTTGCACTGCATGTCGCAGGTGAGCGTGAAATGTCATATCAATCGGAAGCCCCGACTTGTGACGTGCTTGTGCCAATGGACGTAACTGCGTAATGCTAGACAAAATTAAATAGGTCTAGGCATTGAAAGTGCACAGAAATCGGCCTTTGGAAGGCTTGTTAGCGCCTAAAATTATAGTAGCTTTATTTTTTAGTGACGTGCCACGCAATATAGAATGCGCGCACACTTTAAAGAATGCACATCATATGTGAATTAAATGAGACCCTATGGATCTTCAATCTAGATATGCACTCTAAAATGCTTAAGGCTTTAAAGAGTTTATGGTTCATGCCTTTTGGGTCTAAAATACAGATATGCATTTGCATGTAAATTTTCATGCTTTAAAAGCGTATGGCCCATGTCGAATGAATAAGACCCTTTGGGTCTAAGATATAAATACACATTTTTCGCAGGCAAAAAGCTATTGCTTTTTAATGAGAATGGCATATGTTGAATAATGGAGACCTAGTAGGTCTAAAGTATGAATATGCATACTAAGGGGGTTAATGTTAAAAAAAGGAAGAATTGACCTTTTTTTCTTCCTTTTGTCTGCCCCATTGTTTTCATCGACAGAAGAACAAGTTGATGAGGCAGTGGCGCGATGCGGCGCAAAAGGGTATCGACGGCAACGGTGGGACGATGGTAAGCCGGCGGTGAGGCAGCCCCTTGATTGTCGACAACCTCTTGCTGGCGGTAAATGACCTGGCTATGCGCGGTGGCGGCCAAATTTTGTGGCGGCGTTGCGGTGACGCGTCACCATGGCTGGGCGACGGCGACAGTGAGGCGGTGCTGTGGTGCCTTTGCGAGTTACAGTTACGACTCCCGTCGGTGCTGATGTTACCTGTCGGTATTGCGTAGCCCGACACTGTTTGCGATCTTGGACGGCGCGGTAGGTCACGACAGTGATGGCAGTGACCGTGGGGAGTGCCCTTCACTGCTGTTCTGGTGGTTGTCGCGGTGGTGCGCATCCTGACGGGACGATGCCAAATGACCTTGGGGATCTTGTGGTCGGCGGAGGTGATGACGCCGATCAGTGATGGTGTTTTAAGTGGCGGATCTGGAAGAAGGGTGGTGGGCGACCGCCGTTTGTCTGCAACGAGGCTTCTCTCGACAACGGAAGCCCCTCTGCAGGGCTTCGCCATCGATTGCTTGCATGACGACGACGGTGCTGATTTTGTTTATTTAGGGTTTTGACCCTGGGGCGGCGATCTGCTCGCTATGCGCAGCGGTGGTGATGGCGCCAGCGGCTTGTGGCGGATACGATAGCCACCGATTGTGGTAGACGACGGCGGCATTTTTCCTGTCGCGATGGCGCGGAATGGGAGCTTAATGGTGACCCACTGTGACGCTGATTTGGAAACCGTAGCGGTGCGACGGCGGCGATTAGTACTATCGCTGATCACGATGGTGATGGCGCAAGTCCGATGGTGCCGCTACTGTGTCTTCTGTTCTTTTTTTTTTTTTGCTTGGTTGTTAGGGACTCTTCGGCAGCTTCGCGCCAGTGGTCGGCGGTTTCTGGTGTTCGTGACTCCATTGGCGATGGTTGTATAACCCTGGTGGATGAATTTGTGTTGATTTTTTTTCTTCTTTGTTGATACGGCAGCCCTGCTGTGGCGGTGCGGCTGACCGTGGCGGCTATGACTCAATTGGCCCTGTCATGCAATTTTGGTTGTTGTTTCCAATGTGTGGTTGCCCCTGCAGTTTGGCAACGACGGTGCGTAATACTGTGAGGTGGTGCAACGAATAGTGAATGAGCAGCGTTGGCGTCCTGGACAGCAAAGTTGCAACCTTGCTGTTGGTGGTGGTTTGGCCTGGTTGCCACCGGATGTTAGCAGCGGTGCTGCCGGTAACAACTCGTGATAACTGATCTTGAAAATTCTCAACTCTCAATTTTTTTTTCACCATGACGATAATTGACTTAGAGACCCGCGACGGCGGCACTTGTGTTGGCAGTTCCGATGCGTTGCTGCCGACCGCTTGCGAAACGACTATTTGAGTTGTCTAGAGGTTAATCGGTTAGGCTGGCGGGTCCCACGGATGACGCCAATCTGTTGCTGCTAAAAATATGCTCCGCGCAAATTCTGGAACCCGAGCCTGGACCGATGACCTGCCGCCGGGTGGGGTTTCCAGCGGAGAACTCTCTGATGCTTAAGTCAGAGCGCAGCTACAGAAGAATAACTCTGAAAAAGTATGAATTGTGTAATTGTCCTCATACCTACGGGGTAGACCTCTTTATATAGCTGTAAGAGGAGAGTCCTAGTAGGACTGGGCCGTGGGCCAGATGTGTTAGGATTGCGTTAGAATCCTCGAGGATCACGTCACAATCTCTGAAGGTCTTTTAGAATCCTGATAAGATAATCATAAATCTCTCAGTTTGACTGGGATTCGCCGGGTGTCCCCCAATTTTTAGGAGTTATATTTGAGTTATATCAAGGTCAGATCACTAGCAGTTTTTACATGTCATGCCCGCATTGCCGCTTATCAGGACTGGGTCAATGATTTTTGTTGTAATTGATCTGCATTTTCTTTCTTTTGTTTTGTAGTTATGCAAGCCTTATAATCTGTCTTTATACATTTTGGCTCACTATTTACATGACAAGCATAATCATGATTTATTATTTATATCCAAACTGACTAGTCTGTAAATCCTATATATTTAAATTTCAATGCAATTCTCTTTCTGAGAGAGAGAGAGAGAGAGAGAGAGAGAGAGAGAGAGAGAGAGAGAGAGAGAGAGAGAGAGAGAGAGAGAACAACAATCTGATCATTCTGCCTTGTCAATCTCTATGTAGAGGAGCTTCACTTGCTTATGTTTTTTTATGAATTGCCTAACTAAGAAGATAAAGTCATGTGATGTACTCCATTGTGAGGCATCAAACCAAACTAAACCAGACTTCTGATCATTGTGCTTCGTGTCAAACAAAGAAATATGGAATCAACCTTGTTAATTTCGGGAAGATGGTGAACAAACTTTGGAACCATTAGAAGGCATGACATGACATGACTCTTCACAAAAAGTTATACAACAATCCTGCCTTCAATTTACCCCTGTCAAGATTCAACGGATTTGGATCCCTAGTGTAACCATGAGTTATAATAGAGAATTTGAATTCAGATTCAACTGTTTAGGTTCCTGGATGGACGGCCAGAATTGGGAGAGGAAAACATACTCTATCTCAATCTCTTTTATTTTTTTGGTACTCAACTACTCATGTCTCTTTTATTGAGCAATAGCCTCGGCTGCTAGAGCAGAAATTCTAGTCATCAAACTTTTGTGCTAAAAGTAAAAAATTTAAAAGGTCAATCGATTTTGAACATATTTTTTATTCTTTTTTCTTGTTGACTCCGTTCTTATCAAAATAAATTGACGGAGCGATGAACAATTAGGTGTTTTTCATCTTCTCAAGTATAAATAAAAACAAAATAGTTAATTGTATATGCAAAAAAAAAGAGATTAATTTCTCGAAAGTCAACAAAAACTGTATTTATGGGATGGAAAAAGATTAACCCTTCTCAAATGCAGGCGACACTGTCCACGCAAAACGTTTGCTGCAGAAATATACGTCCAAGTACCTTAACGTTGGAACAAAAAGGAATCCGCTAGACATGGTACATGATGGAAAGAAGGGACTGCATTCTTCTCCATATGCACAAGCCTTGTCATCTGTAGTACATCGTCCCCACCCTAACCCAGAGACAGTGGTCCTCCTTTACCACTACCACCCATCGCTATATAGTATTGTCCCCACGACATGGACACTGTCAAATTCCATTTCCCATCTTGGCACTAAGTGAGCCACTGGCGATGAGATGACAGTCCATATACATGGACAACTAAAGACCAAAGGATCGGAATTGGTACCATGCGTAATCCAACTAGTGTTATTATTATACACCAGTATGTAACAACCTCACATCATGAGCTAGAAGAAGCACCGCAAGCTCAAGAAGAAGCTCCATCAGCTCAAGAAGCCAACCATGAAGTTCCAGCTCAGTAGGCAAACAATCGAGCTCATCTCAGGATTAAGATCAAGAAGAAGGCACTGAGTACGACGCCGCTTGGAGGAAATGTTCGCGCCAAGGGAAACGACGCAGCTTCGATCACTTAATCCATAAGTGAGACGACAACGTTTGGCTGTTAACCCATGTCAATGAGACGGCACCGTTTGGCCATCATTTGAATTTGGGTTCCAAATTCAATTAGTGACTCTTTTCTGCATTTTTGAACTTTACCGCTTGTTAGTTCTTCTGTTTCTTATGTTTGTATTTTCTGTTATGAACTCCCTTTAAATCAGGGAAGGGAGGCACGAGACTGGCATGCATGATCAATACCAGAATATTGCTCTCTTGTTCTCTCTCTATTCTCTCTGTCTATCCTCTTCAAACCTAATAAAATTCTTCGTTTCTTCTCTAATTTTCTTCTCTGAAATTGTGTGAGCTTTGCGAATCCAAAAGTAATTGCCATGGCTTTGAGTGTCTCCTCGGGATACGCTACACAGTAATCTTTGCTACGTTTGGTGATCTAAAACGAGGGATATACAGAGAACTAGATGCCTAAGTGTTGCTATTCCATTCTGGTTATGTACACTTTGACTTTTGTTATCCCTATCTAATTGTCCCGGCCGGTTGACATGTCTGGCTGCGCACATTTGGACTGTTGCTATCCCAACCCGGCACAACGTCCGACTCCGAGACACCAGTCGTCGCGCCCGGGCATCGTCTCCGCGTTATGTGCCCTCGGCACGATGCTAGCCTCTGCGACAATTGTCGCCGCGCCGTCCCTGCGTCACGTGCCCCCGGCACGTCGTCCGACTCCGCCACACCTGTCTCCGCGCCCTGATCATCTCAAATTCTCAAATCCAACAGAATCACTCTGAGTCTCCAAACACAATAACTCAATAAGCACGGCATCTCAACAAAAGTACCAGAAAACTACCTACAAATTAATTCCTACTTCTGAAGTAACAAAATACTTAAATACATACAAGAAACAAACACAAATAATACAAATGATCGGAGACGGTGGCGACGAAGCGATGGCGGATCTGATCAGAGACGACAGTGGCGGCGGAGCGAGAGATTTGGACGATGGGATGCCGTTGAGTTGATTAGGAGTGGTTTGGTTGTCAATGGATTTGACTAGTGGCTGAGAGAGAGAACGATCGTGAGAGAAAGAGACGTCGACCGTAGTGAGAGAGAGAGAGAGTCAGAGAGGAAGGGAGGAGCGGCGCAAGAAAAGACGAGAGAGAAGAATTAGCGAATTAAAACCCTAGCACTTCTTTATACAGTAAAAAAATTTGGGTAGCCCAGATAAACTGTATCCGACTCGGATCGATCGGAAAATTATGGTCCTGCTCGAGTACGGGTCTGTTTTCAACGGGTCTTCAAAATAGATACTCGTACTCGGATATTTTGACCGGGTACAAATCGACCGGCGAGTCCGAGTCTTTTTTTGCCAGGTCTTATACAAACTATAAATTTGTATTTCCTTTTCTGTTTCCAAACAAGGCCTTGAGAAAGCAGGTGGAATATTGTAGTTTTGTGTCATGCCAAACAAGTCACTTCCATTTCTACTTTAGTGTCCTACAAGGAAAGTTCACTTCCTGGGCAATTGGGATTCCGGCGTCATCAGTCATCATCTTCAGTGATAAGGACCCTAACACTTTTCTTCTTGTACAAATTTCAACTCTTCTCCTCTTTCAATTTTCTTCCTCTAGGATTTTCTTAAGAAACAAATTCTAGAAAACCAAGTCCCAATTTCGGAAATATATTAAGAAGAAGTGGTAAATATTATAAACACCGAAAAATATGAGCACTCGGAGTTCACACTCTCAAACCATATATTGATATTGATTCTATTAAAGAAGTATGAATTTAGCCTACTCTTGAAATAAGTTTTCACCCCGATTCGTTAGTTTTCTCCCTTTGACTTTTTAAAAATTCTTAGGATAGATTTAGGTAGCGTTTGTGTTGTGGCCAAAAATTGACCGGGACCGAAAGAGCACGCGAGCGGACCTGCAAAGCACAACATGAGCAAACGGTGACGCGCCGGGACACCGAAGGGGTCTCCGTAGTGGAGTCTCCGATGCTTAAGTCAGTAAGTCGTCTTGAGAGAGTAACTGAGAATGAGCATATTATAGATAGTTAGAACTTACCATATTCCTCCTTTCCACTTCCATTTTATAGGGATGTATTAAAGGGTCGGTTACCTCCCTTTCATGAGGAGTTATTAGATTTATGGGGAGTTAATTGATGGGTGATCATTACCCATAATGGGAGAGTGGGAGAGTGGGAGAGTGGGTAAATGCCACTTCCCACCTCTCCAAAAGTCACGGGCAGTTTCAGAACTCTCTGATTTGTGACACGTGTTGCTCTCCCACATGTGTATATTTTTACCCATATCATTTGCCCCCCATTCCATGTTCTTTCTGAGAAAGAATGTGGAAGCAAGATAATTGACTTAGCATCAAATTTTGGACCCTATTAAGGGGTGCTCCGCGTTGGGAATTTAACCAAAGATGATATCTTTAACTCATTGGTAGAGTGCATAAGCTTTTGGTTTGGCAAAGGCGGGCTTGTCTACTCGGCCTGCCGAATACAGGCTTAGAAGGGCTCGCCTACTCGATTGGCAGAGTAGAGGCCTTAAATGTGCTCGTCTACTCGGCTAGCCGAGTAGAGAGCATGGATGTAATCTTCTGCTTAGCTGGTCGAGTAGAGTCTTAAAAGAGCTCATCTGCTGGGCTGCGCGAGCAGAGAGACAAACTAATGTGCTAGTCGCCTCGGCCTAGCGAGCAGAGGCTTAGGAGACTCTGAAGGCGCTCATCTGCTTGGCTAGAGTAGATGCATGGGTTTAATGCGCTCGTCTACTCGGCAGAGGCTAAGACAAACGGAGCTTGTCTACTCGACTAGAGGCATTGGTCTATTGCGCTCGTCTGCTCAGCAGAGGCTAAGACCAAAAGAGCTCGTCTACTCGGCTAGAGCAGAGGCATGGGTCTGTACGCTTGTCTGCTCGGCAGAGGCTAAGACCAAAGGTGCTCGTCTACTCGGTTAGAGCAGAGGCATGGGTCTGTGCGCTCGTCTGCTCGGCAGAGGCTAAGACCAAAGGTGCTCGTCTACTCGGTTAGAGCAGAGGCGTGGGTCTGTGCGCTCGTCTGCTCGGCAGAGGCTAAGACCAAAGGTGCTCGTCTACTCGGTTAGAGCAGAGGCGTGGGTCTGTGCGCTCGTCTGCTCGGCAGAGGCTAAGACCAAACGTGCTCGTCTACTCGGTTAGAGCAGAGGCGTGGGTCTGTGCGCTCGTCTGCTCGGCAGAGGCTAAGACCAAAAGTGCTCGTCTACTCGGTTAGAGCAGAGGCGTGGGTCTGTGCGCTCGTCTGCTCGGCAGAGGCTAAGACCAAAGGTGCTCGTCTACTCGGTTAGAGCAGAGGCGTGGGTCTGTGCGCTCGTCTGCTCGGCAGAGGCTAAGACCAAAGGTGCTCGTCTACTCGGTTAGAGCAGAGGCGTGGGTCTGTGCGCTCGTCTGCTCGGCAGAGGCTAAGACCAAAGGTGCTCGTCTACTCGGTTAGAGCAGAGGCGTGGGTCTGTGCGCTCGTCTGCTCGGCAGAGGCTAAGACCAAAGGTGCTCGTCTACTCGGTTAGAGCAGAGGCGTGGGTCTGTGCGCTCGTCTGCTCGGCAGAGGCTAAGACCAAACGTGCTCGTCTACTCGGTTAGAGCAGAGGCGTGGGTCTGTACGCTCGTCTGCTCGGCAGAGGCTAAGACCAAAAGTGCTCGTCTACTCGGTTAGAGCAGAGGCGTGGGTCTGTGCGCTCGTCTGCTCGGCAGAGGCTAAGACCAAAAGTGCTCGTCTGCAAGGCCTAGTGAGTAGAAACTTACTCTAAAGGAGCTCGTCTACTGAGTCTAGGGAGCAGAGGCCTTATAGAGGATTCGAGTGAAGTAGTGTGTCCACTCGATTTTATCGTTTCTATCAAGGGGGTACAAAGGTAAGTTGCCCCCCGTTATGCTGATCGAATGGCACCACATGGTGGTTGTCCTAAAGGTCATGAGATCATGGCTATTGGATTGCAATAATATCTCTATATAAGGAGAACTTTATTTTATTTAGAGCGAGAAAGACTTTGAAAGGCCTAAAGGAGCTCGCTTTCTTGGATTGGCGACGTAGGAGTCCATCGGAGTTCTTCAGCTCGATCCGGCGAGTAGTGAGCTAGGAATTCGAAGAATCTCTGCTCTGCGAAGCTTACACGACTTCTCGAGAAAGAGTATGAGTGCTTAGCTGGGCCAAGGTTTAGGTGGCTCTTTATAGAGATGAGTACGGGTGTTCGGTTAGACCAGCGGTGCTGGATGATGACATGCACTGTCATGCTGAGCTTCCCAAAGTGTCGGTCATAAGAGTGGCTAGAGCTCGGTTAAAACACTTAAGAGTGAGTCTCGTAATATATCTTCTTAGGTCATTTATTCTTTCAATGATGGTACTCCTCGTCGTCTAAAAAAAAAGTGATGTTGCCATTACAATGGTCTTGGCCTTCTTTGTGATGCAAATGGTGAGAGTATAAATTTATCGTCGGGTGACCTTAGACGTTGTTTACAAAAGCTCTCGGCATAATGATGAAGAGGTTAGGTGAGGCATCATTGAATAGGTTGCCTTTGACAGGTGGTGGTTTTGTAGTGCTCGATACATTCGAGAAGGACGATTGATCAATGCTTGTAACTGCTTGATAGACTCTTATGTGGCATGAGTGGTGATGAGCTGGTCGTGCTGCTCAGCCATCGTATGAGGGGAAGTGGAGGCTCCGTGCAAGAGTGGTCTCAGATGGTTTTTTACCATTTGTGCGATAACCCAGCCGGTAGGATGGCACTTTTTGCGTCGGCTTTCGAAGGCCGAAGCCAACCTATTTCCGCATCCACCGTCATCAAATCACCATTGGAAGGAAAGGTATTTGTTTGTTAGATTGCCTAAGTCTCAAAGGAGGGTAGTTAATACTGTATGGCTCCCTGAGTGTGAGACTAAAGCCTGCAACAAATTAAAAGAAACGGATCTAACAGAGACTGACCTTGAACACATTGGGAAGCTTAAGGGGGCCGAGCCTTTAGAGTCCAGGTATCCTTTGAGTAATGATCAGCTTCGCGAATGTGGTATCATCTATCCTCTTGAGCCCCAAGATCTTGTTGACGAGGAAGATGAAGAGGAAGAGGGCGAACATGATCCTGGTAAAGCTCTTACCAAACCTTAGGTTTGTCTAATCTTGAATGGTAATCTTACTTGTGTTTTATGTGCAGAAAATATGTCGTCACAAGCGCAAGGAGATCAACCATTGTTCAACGCCCAAGGAGTTTTGCGGGATATAATCCCTGATGAGCTAGCTTCGATTCATGGAATCGAGGAGAAGGAGGAGGAGATGCAAGCCTTGGACTTTGGTGCTTTGGTTTCTGGGGGTCAGCCGATGGCGACGGATACTCAAACCGAGCAGTTCATCTTGGGCTTGAGTTCAGTGGGGGGCAAGGAGACTTCCAAGAAGCGAAAAGTTTCTAGCAAGGCTGGGAGTAGAGCTACGTCATCTTCTGTTCGTCCTGATACTCCGCATCGTCCTGCCTGGGGGGTGTCCATTGATGAGTCTGTGTTCAAGTCTCCTCGCACGGCATGGGATTGGTGTAGCCATGCAATTATTCCTATGGATAGGAAGACGTTGTCAGGTTATGGCGTCACGGAGACGGCCAATGGGATGGTCCAGCTAATGTCGCAGGTTTACTTCTTCTCTTCCTTCTTTTCTTTTTTGAGAGTTATTTTATTCTAACTCTTTGTTGTATAGGCTGCGGCGCAAGTGCAGATCGGCGCCGAGAAGTTGATTGCTGCAGATAAGGTTTTGGACGAGGAGAAGAAGAAGGTGATGATTGAGAACAACTTTCGCAGGGAGGCAGAGAAGAAAGTTGAAGACTTGAGCAGGAAGGTTGAGCGTCTGGAACTGTCTAGTGAAGACTTGAAAGGGAAGGTTGAACGCCTGGAATTGTCTAATGCCGGGCAGACTCCTCGGATCGCGGACTTGGAGGCCGAGAGGTCCACGGCGGGATTTCAAGCTGTGCAGATGTTTAAGAGGTCTAAGGTTTTCTTAGATCAGCGTCTTCGTGATTCCAAAGGGGCGCTTGTGCATGGATATAACGAATGCAAAGATGATATTCGTAAGGATCATCCTGAGCTTGACCTGAGTATTTATGAACACAAGTTTGCCCGAGAGGTTGCTCTAGAGATTGAGCGTCGGGCCGAAGAGCATGGACGTAGGAAAGCTGCCAGTTCCCGTGCACTCACAAGTCCTTCTGCGAGTCGCAGTGTAGGAGCTTCGGGGTCAGCGTCTGTGACCGCTTCAAGGCCCCCATTGCCGCAGGCTGGAGGTCGTTCCCAAGAGGTAGAAGTACCCAGAGATGTTGCGGAGCAGGATGATTAGAATAGACTTTTGCTTTGTTTACTTGAGTTTAGTCCTTGTAGTATCTTTTGAGTTGTATTTTGCTGCTCCAGGGCTTTTAATGTGTAAGACATTTGACTCTTTGAAGTTCTATTTTGGCACTTGTTTTTGCAAAGTAAATATGCGAAGTCTTTCTCCATTTCTGACGAATGAGGATACATTAAAGAAACTTTGGGCTGCTAGGCTGCGAGGAGCCGTAGAGCTGATTCTGAAAAAATAAACTAAAGACTACTAGGCTGTATAAAGCCGTAAACACCTTCGAAGAAAGACAATCCCGACTACTAAGCTATATAAAGCTGTAGACACCTCCGAAGAAAGACAATCCCGAGCATGAGCAAGATCCTAGTGAATGAATGAAAACAGGTGTAGGCAGGGGGGGGGCCCCTCGGTCTTGCTCATGCATAATAACGCCGTAGGTTAGTTGCATTCCACGTCCGTGGTATGGTTCTTCCATCGATGCCTTC
Organism: Escallonia rubra; assembly: GCA_033065855.1. NCBI lineage: Eukaryota > Viridiplantae > Streptophyta > Magnoliopsida > Escalloniales > Escalloniaceae > Escallonia > Escallonia rubra. The sequence goes on along the minus strand of JAVXUO010002884.1, from coordinate 282,538 downwards.
CAAGTGATAGGCACCTGGGCCTGCTAGCTTGACCACTTTATAAGGACCTTCCCAGTTTGGTGCTAACTTGCCAACCGCTTCCCGCGGAGCTGAAGCCTCGATGCGGCATAAGACGAGGACTCCTACTCGGAATGTGCGATGTTTGACTCGCTGGTCATAAAATCTGGATACTCGATGCTTGTAGGCTGCAAGGCGGACTGCCGCTTGTTCGCGACGCTCGTCAAGGAGGTCAAGGTTAGCTCGGAGATCTTCTTCATTCTGGACAGGGTCGTTAGTTGTTAGCCGAAGGGACGGCAACCCTATCTCAACGGGGCTGTTGGTGTCTGTGACGAATGATAAACTGTAGGGCGTTTCACCCGTAGAGGTCCTCGTCGTCGTATTATAAGCCCAGAGTATTTTGGGTAATTCGTCTACCCATAGTCCTTTTGCGCCGTCCAATTTCTTCTTTAAACCTTGAAGGAGTGTACGATTCGTAACTTCAGTTTGCCCATTCGTTTGTGGGTGTGCCACAGAAGTGAAGCGCTGCTCAATGCTTAAGTTGGAACAAAACGTTCGAAAGGTGGCGTTGTCGAACTGTTTCCCATTGTCTGTGATGAGTACGCGCGGAATTCCAAAGTGACAAACCACGGCACGCCAAAAGAAATCTTCACATTTCTTTTCAGAGATTGTAGCTAGGGCCTCGGCTTCCACCCATTTCGTGAAGTAGTCTATGGCTACAATTACAAATCGTCGTTGAGCCGTAGCTGGAGGAAAAGGGCCCATGATGTCCATTCCCCACATTGCAAATGGTATGGGGCTGCTTATCGATGATAAGGGACTTGGTGGCTGCCTAGGGACCGAGGAGAAACGTTGGCAAGCATCGCATTTCTTCGTGTAGTCCAAGGCATCACGATGCATGGTCGGCCAGTAATACCCTTGGCGGAGAATTTTGTGTGCTAGAGCACGTCCTCCCAAGTGTTGTCCGCATATCCCTTCGTGAACTTCCCGTAGGGCATAGTTGGATTCAGTCGCGGTGAGACAACGAAGGTAAGGAAGAGTGAAAGATCGTTTGTATAATACGTCTTCCACGATGGCGTATCGAGCCGAGCGGTGGATTATGTTCCTGGCTTGCTTCCGGTCGGCAGGTAGTGTGCCGTCCTGAAGGTAGGCCTTGATGGGATCAATCCATGATGGTTCATGCTCGATTTGCATAGTTTCCTTGGTGATGATGCTCGGTTCATGCAAAAATTCTAGATGGATTGTGCGACCGAAACCTGAGGGATCGAGAGAGGCCAACCTTGAGAGTGCGTCTGCGGACGTATTGTCTTCTCTGCGAATTTGCGTAATTCTGAATAGAGTGAATGTATTCGCAATTTCTTTTGCTTTACGCAAGTAATCCGCCATTTTCGGGTCTCTTGCTTCATATTCTCCAAGCATCTGATTCACAACGAGTGCCGAGTCGCTGAAAGCATGGAGAGATGCTGCGCGCATTGCACATGCCAGATGCATGCCTGCTACCAAAGCTTCATATTCTGCTTCATTGTTGGAAGCCTGAACCTCGCAGCGAAGAGCATATTCTACAGTTAGGCCATCAGGTCCATTGAGAATTAGACCAGCTCCGCTTCCGCTTGCGTTTGACGATCCATCAACATAAAGCGTCCATGTAAACAGCTCAGTTTGGTCGGGGGGGAGAGGTTTTTCTTCCCCAAGGAGAGGCTCTTCGACTTCAATGGGAAGTGTTCAGTGGACTATGAAATCGGCTAAGGCTAGCCCTTTGATTGAGGGTCGAGGTTTATAGCATATGTCGAACTCGCCTAACTCGACCGACCAGGGAACGAGGCGACCAGAAAGGTCCGGCTTGTGTAATATCCGCCTAAGTGGTTTGTCGGTGAGCACAATGACTGTGTGAGATTGAAAATATGGTCGAAGCTTTCTAGCAGCGTTTAGCAAAGCAAATGCCAATTTTTCTGCATTGGGATATCTCCGCTCGGCTCCCTGAAGGCCTCTGCTCACATAGTACATGGGGAGCTGCTGTCCATCTTGTTCTCTGATTAGGACCGCGCTGACCGCAAACTCAGCAACGGCTAAGTAGAGGAAGAGGTCTTCTCCCATGACAGGTTTGGAGAGAAGTGGTGGCGATGCTAGGTATTCTTTCAGCGTGTCAAAGGATGTTTGACATTCAGCCGTCCACTCGAAATTTTTTATGTTCTTCAACGCCCTGAAGAATGGCAAACAGCGTTCGGCTGATCTGGAGAGGAATCTGCTAAGGGCAGCGATTCGTCCTGTTAGTTACGGATGCTTAAGTCAGATAATGCTTAAGATGGATTCAGTGTGAACTCCGACAGAATTCCTTACCTCTCATTGCTTTTTCCCCTTCCTTTTATAGAGCTGTCCCTCTTTGGTAGTTAGTTACCAGTCTAATGAAGGGTCATACCACTTAATGGGCGGTTACTGCTATTAAGCAGAGTTTATGGCCATGATGGTAAGAAGTGGGAAGGTGGGAGGTTTACTACTCCCTACTTCGTTTATTATGTAAATAGCAGTTCAGATCGTACGAGATCGTGACACGTGTCACGATCTCCTAGATGTTATTTTCTTTCCATATCATTTGCCCCCCATTCCATGTTCTTTCTCGGAGGATATGGAATTATAGCATCACTATAGTTCTTTTCTTTTAGAAATTCGCATCCTTGGCATGGTTTTGGTAAGGGAAAGACAACCGTCTATTCTGTTCGGCCTGGCCGAATAGAGAAATATCAAGTACGTTGTCTATTCGGCCTGGCCGAGTGGAGACATGCCATCTGCTCAGCCGAGTATAGAGCTGCAAAGGAGGTCGTCTACTCGGCTTGGCCGAATAGAGGCGTGCCAAGGAGGTCGTCTACTCGGTCTTGCCGAGTAGAGACGTGCCAAGGAGGTCGTCTACTCGGCTTGGCCGAGTGGAGACCTGCAAAGGAGCTCGTCTACTCGGCTTGGCCAAGTAGAGACGTGCCAAGGAGGTCGTCTACTCGGCTTGGCCGAGTAGAGACGTGCCAAGGAGGTCGTCTACTCGGCTTGGCCGAGTGGAGACCTACAAAGGAGGTCGTCTACTCGGCTTGGCCGAGTGGAGACCTGCAAAGGAGGTCGTCTACTCGGCTTGGCCGAGTAGAGACGTGTCAAGGAGGTCGTCTACTCGGTTTGGCCGAGTGGAGACCTGCAAAGGAGGTCGTCTACTCGGCTTGGCCGAGTAGAGACGTGCCAAGGACGTCGCCTACTCGGCCTGGCCGAGGGGAGACATGCCAAGGAGGTCGTCTACTCGGCTTGGCCGAGTAGAGACGTATCCATTTGCTCGTCTACTCGGCGTGGCCGAATAGAGGCGTGTTATGGTGCTCGTCTATTCGGTCTTACCGAGTAGAGGCGTATCCATTTGCTCGTCTACTCGGCGTGGCCGAATAGAGGCGTGTTATGGTGCTCGTCTACTCGGTCTTACCGAGTAGAGGCGTATCCATTTGCTCGTCTACTCGGCGTGGCCGAATAGAGGCGTGTTATGGTGCTCGTCTACTCGGTCTTACCGAGTAGAGGCGTATCCATTTGCTCGTCTACTCGGCGTGGCCGAATAGAGGCGTGTTATGGTGCTCGTCTGCTCGGTCTTACCGAGTAGAGGCGTATCCATTTGCTCGTCTACTCGGCGTGGCCGAATAGAGGCGTGGACCGAAGTAGTTCATCTACTCGGCTATGTTGTAGTCATAGTCTTGGGGTAATTCGGTAATTTTGCCCCCCAGTTTTATCACTGGATCTTGCCACGTGTCTGGGGTGAGCCAATTGTCATGAGATCTTACCCGTTGGATGACATACTCGTTTCTATATAAGGGGGAAAACCTTTTACTCCCTTCATAACTTCTCATTTCTTCAAGTGTTGTTGAGAGAGGGTGAAGTTGTTTGGAGGCTTTGTTCAAAGGAGATTATCCAAAGTGTTCGAAGGTTCTTCTTTTCCAAGTAAGCTTCAAACTTGTTTTCAAATTTTCTTTTGAAATCTCTTGCTTTGATATGAAATTATGTCCAACTTTGAGGAAGAAAGTGTTTCTGAGCCTAACGTTCAAGGCGTTAGGATAGAGCCTACGTTTGATCCTTTATTTTTAGAAACTGGAGTTCCCTTAGTTCCTTTCCAAGAGTCAAGAGGAATCCCTGCTAGGGAAGTTTTACATGAGAGTGCTCAGTCTCCTAAGCTCTTTGACGCGCATACTCTTAGAAGCAGGCTAAGTAGTTATGATTTGAAACTTCTCCGCGAGTGCTGCGATATTCCGCCGAGTATAAGACTCAGGCTCCCTGATGAGAATGAATCGGCCAACATGACTACTTTAGACGAGGTTGGAGTTTATTGGGATATGTTTATCAATGGTTTTAGGGTTCCCCTCCATCCTTTCTTCATCAAGGTTTTGAGAGTCTATGGCCTTGCACCAGGCCAATTTTCTCCTCACGCATGGCGCTTCATGAGTTTCTTTATATACCAGTGTCATAAGCTAGGTTTAAACCCTAGGGTTCGTGTGTTCAGGTGGCTTTTTACCATTTGTGCGATAACAAAGCAGGTAGGCTGGCACTTTTTGAGTCGGCGCTCGAAGGCCGAAGCCAACCTATTTCCGCATCCACCGTCATCAAATCACCATTGGAAGGAAATGTATTTGTTTGTTAGATTGCCTAAGTCTCAAAGGAGGGTAGTCAATACTGTATGGCTCCCTGAGTGTGAGACTAAAGCCTGCAACAAATTAAAAGAAACGGATCTAACAGAGACTGACCTTGAACATATTGGGAAGCTTAAGGGGGCCGAGCCTTTAGAGTCCAGGTATCCTTTGAGTAATGATCAGCTTCGCGAATGTGGTATCATCTATCGTGTTGTGTCCCATGATCTTGTTGACGAGGAAGATGAAGAGGAAGAGGGGGAACATGATCCTGGTAAAGCTCTTACCAAACCTTAAGTTTGTCTAATCATGAATGGTAATCTTACTTGTGTTTTATGTGCAGGAAATATGTCGTCACAAGCGCAAGGAGATCAACCATTGTTCAACGCCCAAGGAGTTTTGCGGGATATAATCCCTGATGAGCTAGCTTCAATTCATGGAATCGAGGAGGAGGAGGAGGAGATGCAAGCCTTGGACTTTGGTGCTTTGGTTTCTGGGGGTCAGCCGATGGCGACGGATACTCAAACCGAGCAATTCATCTTGGGCTTGAGTTCAGTGCGGGACAAGGAGACTTCCAAGAAGCGAAAAGTTTCTAGCAAGGCTGGGAGTAGAGCTACGTCATCTTCTGTTCGTCCTGATACTCTGCATCGTCCTGCCTGGGGGGTGTCCATTGATGAGTCTGTGTTTAAGTCTCCTCGCACGGCATGGGATTGGTGTAGCCATGCAATTATTCCTATGGATAGGAAGACGTTGTCAGGTTATGGCGTCACGGAGACGGCCAATGGGATGGTCCAGCTAATGTCGCAGGTTTATTTCTTCTCTTCCTTCTTTTCTTTTTTGAGAGTTATTTTATTCTAACTCTTTGTTGTATAGGCTGCGGCGCAAGTGCAGATCGGCGCCGAGAAGTTGATTGCTGCAGATAAGGTTTTGGACGAGGAGAAGAAGAAGGTGATGATTGAGAACAACTTTCGCAGGGAGGCAGAGAAGAAAGTTGAAGACTTGAGCAGGAAGGTTGAGCGTCTGGAACTGTCTAGTGAAGACGTGAAGGGGAAGGTGGGACGCCGGGAAGTGTGTAGTGCCGGGCAGACTACTCGGATCGCGGACTTGGAGCCCGAGAGGGACACGGCGGGATTTCAAGCTGTGCAGATGTTTCAGAAGGCTAAGGTTGTTTTAGACCAGCATCTTCGTGATTCCAAAGGGGCTTTTGTGCATGGATATAACGAAAGCAAAGATGATACTCGTAAGGATCATCCTGAGCTTGACCTGAGTATTTATGAACACAAGTTTGAACGAGAGGTTGCACCAGAGATTGGGCGTCGGGCAGGTAAGCCTGGACGTAGGAAAGCTGCCAGTTCCCGTGCACTCACAAGTCCTTCTGCGAGTCGCAGTGTAGGAGCTTCGGGGTCAGCGTCTGTGACCGCTTCAAGGCCCCCATTGCCGCAGGCTGGAGGTCGTTCCCAAGAGGTTGAAGTACCCAGAGATGTTGCGGAGCAGGATGATTAGAATAGACTTTTGCTTTGTTTACTTGAGTTTAGTCCTTGTAGTATCTTTTGAGTTGTATTTTGATGCTCCAGGGCTTTTAATGTGTAAGACATTTGACTCTTTGAAGTTCTATTTTGGCACTTGTTTTTGCAAAGTAAATATGCAAAGTCTTTCTCCATTTCTGACGAATGAGGATACATTAAAGAAACTTTGGGCTGCTAGGCTGCGAGGAGCCGTAGAGCTGATTCTGAAAAAATAAACTAAAGACTACTAAGCTATATAAAGCCGTAGACACCTCCGAAGAAAGACAATCCCGACTACTAAGCTATATAAAGCCGTAGACACCTCCGAAGAAAGACAATCCCGAGCATGAGCAAGATCCTAGTGAATGAATGAAAACAGGTGTAGGCAGGGGGGGGGGGCCCCCTCGGTCTTGTTCATGCATAATAACGCCGTAGGTTAGTTGCATTCCACGTCCGTGGTATGGTTCTTCCATCGATGCCTTCCAAGTGATAGGCACCTGGGCCTGCTAGCTTGACCACTTTATAAGGACCTTCCCAGTTTGGTGCTAACTTGCCAACCGCTTCCCGCGGAGCTGAAGCCTCGATACGGCGTAAGACGAGGTCTCCTACTCGGAATGTGCGATGTTTGACTCGCTGGTCATAAAATCTGGATACTCGATGCTTGTAGGCTGCAAGGCGGACTGCCGCTTGTTCGCGACGCTCGTCAAGGAGGTCAAGGTTAGCTCGGAGATCTTCTTCATTCTGGACAGGGTCGTTAGTTGTCAGCCGAAGGGACGGCAACCCTATCTCAACGGGGATGATGGCGTCTGTTCCAAATGATAAACTGAAGGGGGTCTCACCCGTAGAGGTCCTCGTCGTCGTATTATAAGCCCAGAGTATTTTGGGTAATTCGTCTACCCATAGTCCTTTTGCGCCGTCCAATTTCTTCTTTAAACCTTGAAGGAGTGTACGATTCGTAACTTCAGTTTGCCCATTCGTTTGTGGGTGTGCCACAGAAGTGAAGCGCTGCTCAATGCTTAAGTTGGAACAAAACGTTCGAAAGGTGGCGTTGTCGAACTGTTTCCCATTGTCAGTGATGAGTACGCGCGGAATTCCAAAGTGACAAACCACGGCACGCCAAAAGAAATCCCCACATATCTTTTCAGACACCGTACGTAGCGCCTCGGCTTCCACCCATTTCGTGAAGTAGTCTATGGCTACAATTACAAATCGTCGTTGAGCCGTAGCTGGAGGAAAAGGGCCCATGATGTCCATTCCCCACATTGCAAATGGTATGGGGCTGCTTATCGATGATAAGGGACTTGGTGGCTGCCTAGGGACCGAGGAGAAACGTTGGCAAGCATCGCATTTCTTCGTGTAGTCCAAGGCATCACGATGCATGGTCGGCCAGTAATACCCTTGGCGGAGAATTTTGTGTGCTAGAGCACGTCCTCCCAAGTGTTGTCCGCATATCCCTTCGTGAACTTCCCGTAGGGCATAGTTGGATTCAGTCGCGGTGAGACAACGAAGGTAAGGAAGAGTGAAAGATCGTTTGTATAATACGTCTTCCACGATGGCGTATCGAGCCGAGCGGTGGATTATGTTCCTGGCTTGCTTCCGGTCAGCAGGTAGTGTGTCGTCCTGAAGGTAGGCCTTGATGAGATCAATCCATGATGGTTCATGCTCGATTTGCATAGTTTCCTTGGTGATGATGCTCGGTTCATGCAAAAATTCTAGATGGATTGTGCGACCGAAACCTGAGGGATCGAGAGAGGCCAACCTTGAGAGTGCGTCTGCGGACGTATTGTCTTCTCTGCGAATTTGCGTAATTCTGAATAGAGTGAATGTATTCGCAATTTCTTTTGCTTTACGCAAGTAATCCGCCATTTTCGGGTCTCTTGCTTCATATTCTCCAAGCATCTGATTCACAACGAGTGCCGAGTCGCTGAAAGCATGGAGAGATGCTGCGCGCATTGCACATGCCAGATGCATGCCTGCTACCAAAGCTTCATATTCTGCGTCAGCGTTGGAGGCCTGGAAGTCGAAGCGAAGGGCATATTCTACAGTTAGGCCATCGGGTCCATTGAGAATTAGACCAGCTCCGCTTCCGCTTGCGTTTGACGATCCATCAACATAAAGCGTCCATGTAAACAGCTCAGTTTGGTCGGGGGGAGAGGTTTTTCTTCCCCAAGGAGAGGCTCTTCGACTTCAATGGGAAGTGTGCACTCGACTATGAAATCGGCTAAGGCTTGCCCTTTATAGAGGATTCGAGTGAAGTAGTGTGTCCACTCGATTTTATCGTTTCTATCAAGGGGGTACAAAGGTAAGTTGCCCCCCGTTATGCTGATCGAATGGCACCACATGGTGGTTGTCCTAAAGGTCATGAGATCATGGCTATTGGATTGCAATAATATCTCTATATAAGGAGAACTTTATTTTATTTAGAGCGAGAAAGACTTTGAAAGGCCTAAAGGAGCTCGCTTTCTTGGATTGGCGACGTAGGAGTCCATCGGAGTTCTTCAGCTCGATCCGGCGAGTAGTGAGCTAGGAATTCGAAGAATCTCTGCTCTGCGAAGCTTACACGACTTCTCGAGAAAGAGTATGAGTGCTTAGCTGGGCCAAGGTTTAGGTGGCTCTTTATAGAGATGAGTACGGGTGTTCGGTTAGACCAGCGGTGCTGGATGATGACATGCACTGTCATGCTGAGCTTCCCAAAGTGTCGGTCATAAGAGTGGCTAGAGCTCGGTTAAAACACTTAAGAGTGAGTCTCGTAATATATCTTCTTAGGTCATTTATTCTTTCAATGATGGTACTCCTCGTCGTCTAAAAAAAGTGATGTTGCCATTACAATGGTCTTGGCCTTCTTTGTGATGCAAATGGTGAGAGTATAAATTTATCGTCGGGTGACCTTAGACGTTGTTTACAAAAGCTCTCGGCATAATGATGAAGAGGTTAGGTGAGGCATCATTGAATAGGTTGCCTTTGACAGGTGGTGGTTTTGTAGTGCTCGATACATTCGAGAAGGACGATTGATCAATGCTTGTAACTGCTTGATAGACTCTTATGTGGCATGAGTGGTGATGAGCTGGTCGTGCTGCTCAGCCATCGTATGAGGGGAAGTGGAGGCTCCGTGCAAGAGTGGTCGTAGTATTATATACATGTAGCCCCCCTGACTAAGAAGGCATAGATGTAAAGATGACTGCTTAGTCATTGGGTCTAGGGCATACTTACAAAACTTTAAGTACATAGCCTGTCGGCTCAGGTGGACGAACAGGTAAAGCTAGAGGATCATAGCTTGTTCACATGGCTAAACAAGAAGATAAAGCTATGGGACCATGATTTGTTGAAATAGTGTATGGTCAAAACGTCATCGAATGGGCAGTAAAAATGGTGTTGTACTCTGTCGATATGCTGGCCGGGGATGTGCAATAAACTTAGGCAAATCTGGCAAGTAAGGCCATTGATTTGTCAGTTGCAAAGGCACGAGCTATCTAAGCTACCGAATGTACTAGCGATGTTATCAGCGTACGCATGCAATTATCTTAGAGCTACCAGTACTGCTGGTAACGTGTGCCTTTTTACTGTGAAAGTCATCTTGTTACGTCAAGCCAGCATGATGCTATAGCTGAAGCTTTATGTGTAACTAAAGCCACAAAGGTGCTACAGCTGAAGCTTTATGTGTAACTAAAGCCACAAAGGGCTGTGAACTTGTTTTTCACTTATAAAGTGGTTTGCAGTAAAAACCTCTTAACATGAAACAATATGTCGCGAAAATATATCAAGAGAGCGCATAAGCTGATAAAAACAACTGCAATTTAGCACTAAACTGGTAGTAATCATACGCTGTGACACCATTATTACCCTGTCGCCTAGACAAGTAAGATGTGTCGTATTGCATGACACAAGTGGGGCATAATAGAAATTATGAGCACTTAGATGGTCTGAAGGTGCTTCGCCAATTGAAGCAATTGGCTGACGCTAGACCAAAAAATGAATAGGTCTACGCTAAAGTATTTAAGTAATAAGCGGGCATATGTTAAGCGTGCCGACACTTAGAATCATAGTTGTTGTGTATTATGTCGTGTACAAACAAGTATGCGTGTATACAGGTTTTAGCGACGAATATAGTCATTCATGCGCAGGATAGATAATTCATATTATAAGATTTAAATAAATCTTGATTGTGGGCAAGAACAAAAATACGCGAAAGTACGGGGTTAAAACATAATTTCTTAAGATGGAAAGAGTGCACCTGATAAAAGTCATTTTCTCTTTCACAAAAGGAGGCAATTAGAGCACTGCCGAAGCGTCGCCGCCATCGAAAGTGCCATCTGCCGGCAGTTTGGCACAGAGGGAGGTAGATCCGGCCACTTCTTTTCCAAAACCCATAGCAGCTGGCTGATATGTAGGTCTGACCATTTTCTTTTTCACGACTCAAGGCGATAGCCGTCGCCGTACAGCGCAATGTCAGTGTTGGATGTTGGGATGGTGGCCGGTGGAGCTCCTGCAGCTGTGGCGGCGACGTCATCGCGTATCTGGTGCAGCCCAGACGGCTTGTAGCCTGTAATGGTGGTCTGGCGACGTTGCTTTGCGTGACGTCACAGATTGGAACGGTGCGATGACGGGGGTTAGATCCGCGATTTGGCGACGCGGTCGTCGATCGTGGTGGCACAGATCTGGATGGATGTGCGGCGATCAGCCGCCGATAGCGTACGTCTGTCGAGATTGTGGCCACCGCCGTTAATTTTGACAGTGGGTTGGCGGCTGATGAAGGGCCCCACTGGCTTGCAGACCCAAGGCGGTAGGAAGTAGGGGCGATGAGACAACTCGCAATGCCATTTAGTACGGCGATGGTAGCCCGTCATTTGGCGACGGCACTGTAATTCGGTGGCGCATGGCCGTAGCGGTTGTGCGGTGGAGCTAGCGGTTGCGCTGGATCTGAATAGAACGGTTTTGCGGCGCTGCCATTGGTCAAGAAGAAGCGGTGGTGGCAGGCCTGTGGTTGGTATTGCGATGATTATTGTGATTGGTGTCACTGATTGGCCGGAGACTGAAGCAACCATGAGGAGTCGGCCGGAATGGTGACGGTAGCCTACCGCACGTTGCCGTGGCGCCGCTAGTTGGAGGGGGAGTTGTCAAGCCCGTGTTGGCGACAGTGGCCACGGTGGTGTACAGTGCCGATCTTCTGTATTTTATTTTTTTTTTCTTTTGGTATGGTCAGTGAATGCGCCGGTAATGGGAGTTTGGGCGAAAAACCGACGGCCGGCCAACGCTCGGCTTCGGCATGTGTTTGTCTTCTTTGTCGTAACGGCGGAGACACGAAGAGACAATCTCGACAGAATAACGGCAACCGGCGCCGTGTCTCGCTATAGCGTCATCGTCGAAGACGTTGGCCTGGGCGGCGCGGTGCTGCCGCTGATCCAGTCTCTGTCTTCTTTCTTCTTTTTATTGTGGGCGACCCCAATTTTGCGGAACCTCGGCGGCGCGACGTTGATGTGGCAGCTGAGGCTGACCGTTTTGCAGCGGTGCTGATTTTGGTTGCGTCGGCGGTAGGGCCGAGATCAGTTTGAGGACCCATGGTGCCTGCAGCGCCACTGTTCTTGGTTGTTGTAGCACCGTTCGCGCTGCTATTTTTTGTGGTGGCAGGCGATGATGGCCAGATTGATGACCCATGGTAGTGGGTGACCGGAGACGGTTCCTGTAACAGCGGCAGTGGTGCGTGCCCACTGGCGGAACTTCGTCGGACTTGAAGGTCGGTCTTGGTGCTTGGTCTTCGTGAGACTTGGTCTGAATATTGTTGTCGGCTACCACGCGATTAACTGTTGATGGTGCGCCGGCAATGCTGTAGGAGGTTTAAACTTTGCTTCAAGGTCTGCCTGGCTAGTCGGTCCCACGGATGGCGCCAAAATGTTGTGGCCAAAAATTGACCGGGACCGAAAGAGCACGCGAGCGGACCTGCAAAGCACAACACGAGCAAACGGTGACGCGCCGGGACCCCGGAGGGGGCTCCGGCGGGGAGTCTCCGATGCTTAAGTCAGTAAGTCGTCTTGAGAGAGTAACTGAGAATGAGCATATTATAGATAGTTAGAACTTACCATATTCCTCCTTTCCACTTCCATTTTATAGGGATGTATTAAAGGGTCGGTTACCTCCCTTTCATGAGGAGTTATTAGATTTATGGGGAGTTAATTGATGGGTGATCATTACCCATAATGGGAGAGTGGGAGAGTGGGAGAGTGGGTAAATGCCACTTCCCACCTCTCCAAAAGTCACGGGCAGTTTCAGAACTCTCTGATTTGTGACACGTGTTGCTCTCCCACATGTGTATATTTTTACCCATATCAGTTTGAAATAATTATGGTTGTTAATTTTTTGTTCAATTTTGAAAACTGAAAAAAAATATTGGCGTTGGACATGCAATTTAATTTTAGTTTTTTTTTCTCATCAATTTCATAAACCAGTTTTCAAAATTGGACTGATTTTGGGTTTTCGGTTTTCTTTCTTTCTTTCTTTTTAAATCAGTCTTTGGACTTTTGTTAGAAGTATTTTATGTCTCTTCTTCCCTTCAATCTTCATCACCAGCACCTATCACCCAAGAACATCAAACCACCAATGTTGCCAACCACCATACCCATTGATCGCCGCCGCCACCACCACTGCTGACCAACACCCTTGAACACCAAACTACAAATACTACCATCGACCACAGTCAATGACCGATCTGCCACCATCACTGATCAACACACCAAAACACCAAACTTGTCAACACCGCAAACCATCACAGCCACTGACCCCCGTCACCACCACTAGTGACCAACACCCATGAACACCGCTAACCAGTAGACTTGGTAAAAAAAGACCCGGACCCGCGGGTCAATCTGTACCCGGCCAAAAAAACTCGGGTACGGGTACATATTTTGCAGACCTATTGAAATCAGACTCGTACCCGGACCAACTCGTAATTTTCAGGTCGGCCCCAACTTGAATATTGTTTACCCGGGCTATCTGGATATTTTACTATATAAATGGTAGGGTTTTCAGATCTCCTATTCTTTTCTCTCCTCTTTTTCCTTTGCGTCGCTTATCCCCCCTCTCTCTCTCACTCACCCACTCACTCTCATGACATTGTTCTATCTCACGACGTCAGATTCATCAACGTCTAGCTACTCCACAATCACATCAACTTGACGTCGTCCATCATCCCTCTCACGCTCTGTCGCCAGATCCGCCGCGGCTTCACCACAGCTCCGTCTCCACCATCTCTGATCAAGTAAGAGAAATAGTAAAAGTTACGGCGCAGACCAAAGTCCGATCATAGTCTCCGATCGAGATAATTTGTTTTCCAGATATGTTTGCAGTATTTTTCCAGATCTGCTTGTCTCCGATCGTGGTATTTGATCAGGATAGAGAAATAACGAGTATTACTTTTCCAGATCTGTTTGTATTATTTGTGTCAATTTTTTGTATGTATTTAAGATTTTACTACTTCAGACTTAGGAATTATTTTCTCGGTGAGTTTATGGTATTTGGTGTTAAGATATTGTGCTTATTGTGTTTGGAAATTTGGAATTGAGATGATTGGGTTGGATTTGAGAATTGAGATGATTAGTCAAGGGAGTTAAGTGATAATTGTAGAAATTAAATCAGAAAGTAATTGTTGTAGTAATAAAAAAGAAAGGAAAAAATATTCTAAAAAAAAAGCTTAGTCAATATATGTCAATAAATTTTTTAAAAAGTTAATGAAAAATTTATAAATTTAATAATTTACCCGTGGGTAATACCCGACCCCCCAGGGTAGGGTATGGTTCATAAAAAAGTCTACCCGATAAAAGCGGGTAAAAATTACTCGAACTAGTTTTACTCGAACCCAGCCGGATTCTATCCGTACCGGGTGTTTACCCGTTTGCCAGGTCTACTAACCACCATAACAACTGAGAACCACCACCACCACCATCAAACATCGGTCACGACGACCGCACGAGCACTCTTTTAAATCCAAATCCACCATCATACTGACCACTATTGTCTCTGCAACAAACACCACCACAAGATTTCATCCATCGCATCTTCGACATGCGCAGGTAAATTCCAAGCTATTCAAACCTCTTCACCTAATCAAACCCCAATCAGATCCAATGAACCCCTGATCCATAAGCTGCTGTTATCACTACCATAGCAGTAGTTGGACGGTGACAGAAGAGATGTGTAAGTCGTGGTGGGGGTGCTTCTGGTTGTTGAACATAGGAGCTCAGCAGAAACTCTCAAGTATTGGAAGATGAAAGAAAAGAAAACAGAGGAAAAAAAGAGAGAGCGAGGAAACATTGAAAAAAAATAAAAATCAATTATACAAAACTGTTATCAAACAACTCATCAGTTTTGTAAAAAAAGAAAACTCAAAGAGGTTTTAGTTTTGGTTACTTTGAAAACAAAAACTGAAATGGGTTTCAAACATACCCTTAGTCTATGTAAGTATTGAACCGAATTTTACCGGCACTTGTATATGCAATGAATATATTTTTGCAGGTCAAACTAGGATAACAACTTAGATTCAACTAATAGTTTTAAGTACTACGAGGGTGTTTAGAAATGATTTTGGAGTGATAAACTTGCTTTAAACAATTTAGAACATGTTTGTTGAGTATTTGGCCAAAAAAAAAAAGGAAAAGAAAATTGTTTAGGAATTCCCATTTAAAATTGAAAATGAGTTTAAACACTTTTTAAGAAACATGTTTGATCAAGAAAGTACTAAATTACCCCCATATTATTTACAAAAGGACATGGAATGCTTTTTTAAGACTATTCATCCACATTTTATTTTGGCTCTTTATACTGACTTTCAAAACTTGACTGCTATTGAGTTGAATTTTTACCACTAATCATTTTTACAAATATCTTTAGGGGGCATAACGATATAAAAAGGTAAGATAATTAGCCACAATAGATTGTTGCTTATAAAAAATAAAGAATCTTGCGTGTGTTAAATGATTATAGAATTTATCTCTTTAATACCCCAAGCATTTTCTTGCATTAAAACTGTTTTCAACAGTTTTATCCAAATATTTTTCACAGCTTTCAATAGAAGTTTTGGTAACTTTTGCCAAGCAGTTATTGATTCTGCTAAATTTAATTAAAACTATTTTTAAAAATATATATATTTTTAATCTAAAAACTAAGGCCGTACGCTTACCATATTTGTTTTCTGTTTTTATTTTCTGTTTTCATTTTCATGATTTTCATATTCAGTTTGAAAATCCGTTCTGTACTTTTATAATTTTCACAAAAATTTTTTTAGCTATTTTTTCTTATATTGGGTTAAGTTTGAGTGAAAAAAGCTGAAAACACCTTTTAGGTGTTTTCAGTTTTTTGTTACTATTTGAGTAATTTTATCCAAAACGAAAACAGAAAATGGTAAAAGTACGCAAAAAAAGAATATTTTTCATCATCATTGCTAAAAACTGAAAACGAATATGGTAAACGTACTAAGTTTTGGAATCAATTCCAAACGGTGTCTAAAACAATCATAGAATTTTGCAAAATAAGAAAAAAAAGAGATAAAGATAAATATAAAAAAAAAATTAATACGCAAAGATAGTATTACTTTACGTGCCCATAAAAAGGTGTACGCAGCGCACGAAAACAAATGGAGGCCCAAAGATCACGTTCGTTGCCAATGCAGTTTAAAAAATTAGATTTTTTTTTCTCTTACAACAACCTGAGTTGTAGCAACACACTACAAGTCTCCTATATAACAACAATTAATAACTACTAAAAATTTATTTATTACTATTATTTAGCAACACTATAAAAGTGCCGTTGTCGCTGAAGATTTTCGGAAACCATTCTTTTGCTAAATAACTTATTAGTTTTTTTCTAATGCATTTAGAAAAGAAGCAAAGAAAACCATCTGAAATTGGGCCTCGCATCATGCACACTTGGGAGGCCCGGCCACGCCTCCAGAGGCCCGCCCAATGTATTCTCTTAAAACGGTGGCTGGGTTGGGTTCCCACCCAGAAAACTCGTAAAAGACAGGTCGGGGGGTTTTAGGGTTTGTTGCAGTTGCCGGCAAAAGTCTCACCCTCCTTGCATTGCAATGGATCCTTCAAATCTTAACTCCCCCGAGCTGCAATTCTTTCTCGAGGTAATTATACAGTCCATTATTCTGCTCTTCTATGTGCATATACATACACAAATGTACCTCCATGTTTCTTAATCTTTATGTCTGAACTGGAAATCATGCATGTGTTGAAAGGACCACGCTGTAAGAATGTGAATGTAACTATCCTCAAATTGGTGCGTGTTAAACATTTATACTATTGATTCCAACTAAACAGAAAAAATCACATCCACTTTGGCAATCACTGAAGAGGTAGGTGGGGGTTTGATAGGGGAATGCAGTGAACACCACCGTGAACTTTTTATTTGAAACTTCGATTGAGATAGCCACCCATGTTCTACACTTGCATCTAAGTTTATCGGAAGTAGAAACCTTTGGTTGTGCGCTGAATATTTTGCATAATACACTGCAAGGTGCATGGAAGTTTTTTTTTTATGAGTGTCGTGGACATTATCACAAATTGTCATTTCATTTGTATACAAAAACAGGGATGAGAATAGAAGAATGTCACTTATCGGCATTCTGTAGTACTCCTCTTTTCCTTTTTTTCTTGTGGATATCAGTTATCTATATATTTCTTCTGGCCTGGGAATCAAATTAAACATCAAAGTAGGGTGTCGGGGTTTGTACAACTGTACAAGATGATGGAATGCGACTTTTTAGGAAGTTTTGTATTAGTTCTTGATAATCCTATATATAGTACTAGGAAGATAAAATAACATCTCTTAGGTATATAGCCACCTGAGGTTTGATCATTGTTAATGGTGGCCACTGAATTTTACTATTGTCATGAGTTTGGTAGGCTTTTGGATACCAATAGCAAATGGTGATGCTGCAACTAATGTGATGATTGATGATTGCTTGACTTCAGATTTGTAAGCAAAAATTACAAAATGGTAAACAAATGGGCCTTAAGAGGTGCTTTTGTCTTCCAAACAGCCTTTCACGGAAAACTAACCCCTTGTCCACAGAAATTAAATTAAATGAAAATAATGGGAACTAACTTGAAAAAATCCTTTAGAAGAGAGCTTCCATCTCCAAGAATCTTGTAATAGAATTTAAGTGATCATATTATGAATGTTCCTCTTAGATAGGGAATCCCAAGAAACGCGGTATTCTGAAATGAAGTAAAAGGAATAGATAACGCAGTATAATTCACGACGACGCTAAACAAGTCTGGTAAATATTTTCAAGAGGAGTCTGACCATACCAAAAATCAAGTTAATAATTCCTTATACTTTTTTTAAACTAGAACTCAAGGACGTTTTAACCTACTTGGAAGGCCCTGTACTTGCTGGCAATAACATCCCTGGCTTGAACGCTTGTCTTATTCCCAAATCTTCACGACACCGAGCAAGCAAAGCTTTGTTAAAAAAGTGCAAGTTCCTTAACCCTGAACCTCCAAAACGTAAGGGAGTACTCAGCTTATGCCATGAAACAAGAGTCCGGAATCTTTTATTTGTTCTCTTTGGCATTGCGATGGTAATACACATGCTACTTAATTGATCTCAGTATACGGGGATATGGAGTTAAGCTGCTGGGGAGAAAGCTGTGATGTGTCTTTCTTACCCTAAGTACATCTTTGTTTTGGTAATGCCTTGATACTTTGCTGGGAATGTCTTTCTCTGGGTCAGCTGGAGCAAAATAAGTGGAAGAGATTTAATGATGCGGATGTTGCTGGTAGTTAGGAGTCATTTCGTTGCTTTTGTATCCTTGGTCTGTTGGACGAAGGACTCTTGAAGTTGTGGGATTATGATAATTAAAAGTTCATGCTGGTCGCTCTTGTGAACTTGGTTTTTTGGACAGGACCCTTTCCCTTGCTCATTTCTGTCTCTTTTTTGCCGTTTTTTGAAGGCTACACTATGAATGAGGCATCTTGACTCAAAATTAGAAGTGGTAAATTATGAATTACATGCCTCCATGCTTTTCAGGTGAAGATTTGCTTGCTTCTTGTTATGGGGCGGGTTTTGGTTTCTTAGGTGCAGGTGGGGGTGGGACTCTTTAGAGGATATGAACCGACTTGACCTAATTTCTTGTCTTGGGGAGAGGGGGTGACTACTGCAAGGAGGAGTGGCGTGGGATGGGGTGGGGTGGGGTGGGGTAAGCTGTGCGTTAATTGGTGTTTGCATGTCAATGATTACTGGTATATGTGCAGACTTGAATTGTTGATACTGACATACTTCTGCGAATTAAAACATATATTTAGCAGCCGTGATGGTTATAAGCATTTTCTCTATAGAATTTATCTGTCACTTTGGATATAATCTTCAAAACATTTTCAATCGTTGGAAGCAAATGCCTTAATTGGAGTCTTTGCAGCAAGAAAAGAAGAAAGCCATGCTTAACGAGATGGTTGCTAAGATCACGAACTTATGTTGGGATAAGTGCATTACGGGTACCCCAGGCAGCAAGTTCAGCTCCAGTGAATCAACTTGCCTTTCAAACTGTGCTCAACGGTATATGGACATAAGCCAGACTATCATGGGACGCTTTCAGTCCATGCGTTAGGTTGTAATAAGTATTGCCAGGTATTTCATCGTGTTTACATTGTTCTAGGACAAGGAAATGCATGTACTGGTAACAATTGACCTTTTGATTTAGTACTTGTGGGAATGAAATCTTGGTATCCTTTATGTGGTCTTTTGTTTTGGTAAGTGATACAATTTTGTTTATTCTTGTGCACTTGTCTGGCATGACCAGTGGAGACTTGTGAACTAAGAAGCTTACTTATGGTTTGCAAAGGATTTAGATAGAAATATTTGCAAAATGGGAGCTGTCTTTCAATTTTTCATTCTACTGACTGCTAGATGATCTCTTGTATATTTGACTTGCTTCCTATCCTCTTTGTTCGTCTAGAATTGGAATTCAAATTAAGGTTTGTGATTTTACGTTCTTCAGCAGTTCATGCTCATATGAACTGCTGCTACACCAGTTGCTCGATTGCACTTAACCAATTAGTCCTAATTAATTAGGACTAATTGTAGGCCACCTCGACTACATCATGCAAGTAAAGGTCATTATGTTTCTTGGTAATTGTAAGTTACTGCTCTAGCAGTCGACGTGTCACATTCAAGTTATCAGCGGTTTTCCAAGGAAGTATGTTTACATCTTATAGGTTCATACCAAGAGGAACCAGCCAGCCATAGGGTCAACTTACCGTGAGAATTTTCTGCGCGTTCAATTTGAGCCCTCTTTGTTCTTGGCCTTGCACACTGCAGGGAAATAAACATGGCCTCAAGCCACTCATTAGGGAAGTCAATAGGACCTGTGTTTACACTAGGCAGTCATTGGGGGCTGCTGTTGGAAAAGTTTTCATTCTCAAGGAATTGTGTGCCTTAAATCTTTTAGGACTAATTTTCGTAACCTAATTGAGTTTGCCGTCTGATAAATGCTAACAGCCACAAAAAATCTAGGGTTAAACTTTGAATTTCTTAAAAAGTCCCCTAAAGCCTAAATAGATACCTAACTCTGCTTTTCTCTCTTTGGCCAACCACCAGCTCAGGCCACCCCAACCACAGCCACGGCACCTCAGCGCACCACCACCACAACCCTGCCGCAGCACTACCACAATCCACAAATTGAAGAAGCATATACACAATTACAGACAGAAACACACAGAGACACCAAATAAACGATGAAGGCGGTGAGGGAGGTGTTGGGGTTGGTGGTGGAGGTGGCGGAGATGGGCTGTCTTCCTCGTCAATGCTAAACCTTCCAGCATAAAAGCGCTTCGAGATTCAGGGCCATCTCCTTACTTGAGGAAGAGCTAAGATATGGTGGATGACCCAAACTTGGACTAATCATATCCTTGAGTCCATCTCGTACCTGCTTCATTGTTTGGAACTCTCACATGTTCTCTGCTGAAGTTCTCCCTAGATACTTCAAGCACAACAGTTTCCGGAATTTCATTACCCAACTTCAGAACTATGTCAGTATACCTTCAATTCCTTAATAATCATTTCTACCTGAATTGCTATATATCAGATGAAAAAACACACACACAACATGCACAAAACGACACATAGACAACTATACACCACACCAATTATATGTGCAACACCATCTAAAGAACAACTATACACCACACCAATTAGATATGCAACACAACCTAAAGAATGAAGAAACATACACACAACCGTGGTTGAATCTGCGCTTTCGGTGGTCGTTGAGGTGTTGATGGGGTTTGGGTCTTGGTGGTGTGGTTGGGTCTTGGGTTTGGATGGCAATGGATGTCAGAAAAGATGGGGTTGCGATGTGTGGTTGGGCTAGTGGTGATTGGATGAGGGTGGTGGTGATTGGGTGGCGCGTTGTGTTAGTAGGGTGGTGCGGGGCGGTGTTGTCTTGAAGTGGAGTGATTTTTGTAGATTAATTTCAGAAATCAAAGGAAATAATTCCATAAATTTGAAGGGTTGTGTAGGGATGATGACATGGTGAGTTGATGCGGCACTGCCGCATCATTTCTTATTGTCACTCTTTTCGTATCGACTGTCTTGCGCTGAATTTTCTGATGGCTGTTAATCTTTAGTAGACGACATACTCAATTGGATTTGGTACAATTAAAACATTGAGTACTCGAGCCGAGTTTGAAATATACTTTAGGGTACATATTATGGCCCAATCCTTTAGCAAGGAATTCATTGACGTGAAAATCTGAAGTTTAGCTATGTTAGAAACTTATTTTAAAATCAACTCCCTCAAGAAAAATTGGGCATGTGACTTTAGAATATTTAAGAAAAATTCTTCCTTTTTTCTTGAGTAATGGATGTCTCGTGTGTGTGGCATGTCGTAAAATTAGTTAATTAGACACTTTTATCATTTTGCTTATCAAAAGTATTCGTATCAAATTTACATATGCAAAAACTTAATTTTGCTATTGTCAAAATAATTTTGACTTTTATCCATCAAAACAATTTTTATTTTGTCCAAATACTATTTCGCGGCTTTAACAGGGTAAAAAAGAGCTGTGAAACTAAAATCTGCTTCTTCTCTTCGGGTTCTCTGTCCCTTAAAATTTCCCAAGGTGATTGGATCCCCTCATTACCAAAATACCCTTTACTTGGCTATGCAATACTGCAACGGCTACTATACATTCAAAAGCCTGAATTATCTGGGGCATTTAAGAGGTCATTCATGGCGGTGAAGTACATAAACAAATCAAAACAAAACAAAACAAACACAAAGAGCGCATCAATTAAACAAATACAACCAGACAGAAAGGGCATGCAATCTCTATTCCCCATATCAGGATCTCTGTTGTAACCATGGTTACAGCCTGTAACCATGGTTACAGCAAAGAACCATGGTTCTCTCTCTCTTCCCTCTCTCACAGTATCATGGTTACAACAGAGAACCATGGTTCTCTCTCTCTTCCCTCTCTCACAGTAACACGGACAGCACCCTTCCTGATCCCTATTCCCCACCCTCAACCCTACTCCTTATATCGAGTAATATATGCAGCAGATACGTGTTTGTATATATATATACAGGTGCATGATAGAGGGGGGTGGGAGGAGCATTAATGGTGAAGATAGGAACCATTAAATGTTCTGACGGGGGTAACATAAATGGCTTGCGTTTATCGCTGCAAATGTCTGGTTCGTCCTCCCTTCACTGCCTTCATTGCTATCACCATCTATTGCTGCCCCCCCTCCTCTCCTTTTTTTTTCTTTTCTTTTTTTTCTCTCCCCTCACTTATCTCTCTGCACTGCACCCAACCCACTCTGTTCACATCTCATTTAATACCCTCTCTCTCTCTCTCTCGCTCTCTCTCTCTCGTGTGCAGTGATTGTATATGCCAATGTGAAAAGGAATGTAAAACTTTGTCTTGTTTTTCAAAGCTCAGACCAACAACTGAACCAAGGCGTCCAGGGGACAAAATCATGGGTTTTCAGGATTGTAACAAAAGGCTCTAACTTGACGAACAAAACAGTGATGTAAGACTTAAATAGTGCAAAAGATGATGACGATGTCGAACTTTCACTACTGTAGCTTGGTGTTGAACAAGGATTTGAGCTGGGTGGAGTAGGATTGGAGCCTGTTGGACTTTGGACTGCCTCGCAAGCCATCTGCTGCGGTGGCATGCTTGGACATTGAAGCTGCTGACGATGGCGAAGCAGCTTCTTTCATTGATGAAGGGCTTGAATTTGATGGCAAGGGGGTCCTCGATGGTGGTGGCGGTGCTGCACATACTGGAACCACTGACCTGATATGAACTGCAGGGGCTATACATTGTGGGTGGTACCCTCCAGTGTATGTGGTCCTGCCTATAGGACTACGTTTGGTAGGCGCATGGTTTGAAGGAATTGCCATTTGAGATGGGGTTGGAAGTCCAAGAAGCCTTGTTCTGACGGGGGCTTTCTCATTTGAGATTGTATGATCAGCAATTGCCATGTTCTGCTTCCCAGTATTTGGCACTGCGAAATGCCTGTACATGTAATTTGCCCCGTAGTCTATGCTTGAACTTAGATTGCTTGGACCCTCGTTTTCAATGGGCATCTTGACCTCTGATTTCCCATAAAGCCATTCATCCTCATCCCTTTGATGCTCATTCAGAGGAGCTGGTACCTCTTGCATTGTAAATTGTAATTTGCTTATGACCTGAACTGGAGCAGGCCTAGTGTTGGATGCATGGAGGGATGATGAAGGTGGTGGTAGAATCTTTGAAGTTGTTCTGGGTGGCGGTGGGGGGAGTAGAGACACAAAGGAGTTCTGGTTTTGCGTCAAACCTTCTGTAGCGGAATCCAATAGTAAATCCATAAGCTTCAATTGTTGATACTGCACAGAGCTACTGGAGGCAATGTCCCTGTCAATCCCTAGTAGCCTTCTTCCTGCTTGGCTTTGATATGTTCTCCTTACGGGCAACTTTTTTTCAACTTTTCGTCCATAATTTGAGAGAACTCTAGCCACATTAATGTGCTCCTGTTCTTCAGTATTGTCTACTTTCTTACTTGCTCGAGACAATGACCCCAAGTTTGGTACTGCAGAGACAGATAAACCAATCATGCTCTATTTGTCTTACTTTTAACCTACGGAGTACATGAGAAAAGAGATTGTTGGAAACAGAAATTTACTTCTTTTCAGGGAAGACCAGGCTGCAATAGCAGCATTCTTCTCAGCCTGCTTCTTTGTTTTGGCTGGCTCACCTATGAAATTCATGCCAGCCAGCTCTACAGTACAAGTGAAAACTGGGACATGCCCAGGACCTGATCTAACTGTGGTGTATACAGGGAGTTTGAGCCCAGCTCTGTGAGCAGTTTCCTGAAGGAGGTTCTTGTATACTCCAGTCTCATCCTAATGAAGTGGCAAGAAATACTAAATAAAGTGAGAAAAGATCTGGAGCTTAAAGGCTATGCAAAGAAGGAATCAACTTACAAGAACTCTAGCAGTTAGGGACCTTGAAGGACCCCTTGTGGACAGGACATTGAGAGCAGCCTCGGCAGCAGCATGTTCAGCCTGCCTTAAAGTGATGCAGTAACCAGGGCTGTCAAAGATCTCTCCGTTGAAGTTGACAGAAGCTTTGAATCTAGGCGCATGATCAGGCCCTTCTCTGATGCAAGCATAAGAAGGAAGGTTGAAACAACTTCTTTGTGCAAGCTCTTGCAGCTGATTCTTATACATGTCTCTCCCTGCCATGAATGAAAACCATATCCAGAAACAAACCAGTCAAAAGGATGATAAAAAAGATGCACATGAACCACTTCAATCCCATCAAGCCATGAATATCAATTTATGGAAAATATAAGAACTTGAACTACCAAAACTGGGAAAGAATCAAGGAACCCACCTACTTCACCAGATTTCTCTTTCCTACATTGGCATGAAAAAGCTCTCAGAACAAAGCATGTGGTAATAATGCCTACTGCTTAGAAGAAAGAGAAGAAAGGCAGAAGGTGACTCCCAATGTCAAAGTGGAGCTTTAAGCTTATGGAGTAGTGTGGACTTTATCACTTTTTCTATCCAAAAACAAAAACCAGAAATCATTTACTACTCCCAACATCTCAAAAATAAATTAACACTTTAACCTTTTGATATTTTTATTTATCAAGAAATACTCCAAGTATGTATCAATCTATGTGGTGGAGTGGAGGAGTATTTAACTTCTAAAATTGTATTTATCATCTTTATTAATATGTCAAATAAATGTAGGAAACAAAGAATTCCAAAAGCAATCTGAATTATTGTAAGAGTTTTTTTATAGTTACCATTGTCAGTTATTCAACCACACAGTCACTTTCCCAATACAGCACAGTTTTCCACCAAAGATGACCCAAAAAAATTCAGCGGCGATTATGTCCTTGAACTTAAAATTACCCCACACACCCTGGAAGTTGAGAATATGACATCTAAAACCCCGAGGTTTTGTGGGATAACAGAGTCATTTACCCTTAAGACCAGCTATTTTTGCTGACTGCATACATAGCCGTTGACTTCTGTGTTTTCAAATCAATACCGTAGGTTTTAATGCCCTCGGCTGGCGGGTGATCATGACATCAAGCTCAACTGCTCAGGCAATGCTTTGATTATTTCTCCTTGGTACATGTACATTAGGATGCCATTGTGTTGACTTTGTATGACTTGACCATTCACTAAAATGACCCGTCCCCGTCTATTAATATATAATAATAGAGTTATTTTTTATGAGTTTTTTATTCTATTCACAGAGAGAGAGAGAGAGAGAGAGAGAGAGAGGGGGAAAGAAAGTTGGTCATGAGAGAGAAAAATAAGTTGGTAGAGAATTAAATGTGAATAGAAAAATAGAATAAACAAAAGTGTAAGAAGGTTAAACATGAAAAAATACATATAGAGTATTTCTTAATTTGAAAAGTGATTAATTTTTTTGGACAGTTCAAAAAAAATATATGATCAATTTTTTTGGACTGGAGGGAGTAATATATATTGCTAATTTGTCTAATTAGATACATCGGTAATGATTGTAAGTTTACTTTAATTTGAAGCACTTTGTATATAACACATCTATTTTTGTCTAATTAAAAGGAGCAAAGATTGGGTATTACTCTCCACTGATTTCTGCCGCTTCCGTTATTGTTGCTGGATTGGCTGTAGGGCTTGCTTCTATTGGACCTGGAGTTGGTCAAGGGACTGCCGCGGGCCAAGCTGTAGAAGGTATCGCGAGACAGCCCGAGGCGGAGGGAAAAATACGAGGTACTTTGTTACTAACAAACACACACACACACACATATGTATATATTATATATATATATATATATATATATATGTATATATGCCCGTTGTACTATGTTGTGTCTACTGTAACACAAGATCAGTTGTAGTACTAGTAGTAGAAAGCGAAGCATTAAAAATCGACTTGCAAATAAAAAATCAACATCACTTAGGAAAGTCCAGCCACTAACCTTAACCCCTGTTAATTTACTCAATACATTATTTGCGTCAAGGCCCTTTATTTAATAAGCTAAGCGCGAGGAGGAGTTTGAATTCTGAACTGAACACGTCTAGGGATTGCAAATGTTGGACATTGACTTCTAAGGAGTAGGATAAGGATCTTCCTCCATTTTTAGCCAAACAACTCCACAATTGTTGT
Source organism: Escallonia rubra (assembly GCA_033065855.1). NCBI lineage: Eukaryota > Viridiplantae > Streptophyta > Magnoliopsida > Escalloniales > Escalloniaceae > Escallonia > Escallonia rubra. The sequence continues at coordinate 256,750 of JAVXUO010002884.1, read as the reverse complement.
TAGATAAATCAAAGTTGTCACTGTAACAAGAGGTTGATTTGCAGTAGCAGTCTATGACAGCAGAGATAAGATTGTGCTTATTTAACCCTGCCCAAACCTTTGGCAGGAGCTAAGTGGCGTCAACCAAATCACTATCATCACTTGTTCCCAACTCTCTATCAGAAGTCAAAACTGTTAGAAATGTGTTTCAAATTTGATTATTTATATTTGAAAATAAAATAAAGTTCATTGAACTCTAGTTTTCAAAAAGATAAATTCCATGAACTTGAGGCTTATTAAGTTTCTAAATGGTTTTATTCTTTGAACATTATTTTTGTAAATGAATGTGAAGATTCATGAACTTAGGTTCATGTATACTTCTTAGATAAGATTAACTTATCTTGAAGTTCATTGTATTTTATAAGATTCATTGATGAATCTTGAATTAGTATGGTTCAAAGAACTTGATAAGGTTCAAAGAACATACATTCTTCTACCACTATATAAAGGGGTAAAGGGTTGGAAGTCAAAAGAGACAAGAGAAGAGATATCATCTTCACTTGAGAGAAAAGAAAATACTTGAACTAAAAACTTGTTTCAAACTTATGCTTGATCGATCGGAGGTGGATACACGATCCATTGTAGAGAAGTGCAACTCTCTTGGATGAACAGTGAATCTGGGCTTGGTTGAATCCCGAAGATAGAGCTGCCAAGTGAGTCTTCCGTTTGCACGTGGGAGAGGCTTCAACTATCTTCAAGAAGCGTTTACGCGCCTCTAAGCCTTGGTTCTTTCATTATACTAATTCGGGTATTATTGTTTATTATTTCTGAATTTTTACGTGCATTTGTTCCAACAAATTGAAGATAGTTTTCTCTCATGGCTACTTCATCGAATGGAGTTACTAAGACTAATCACCCGAATTTTGAGCTTTTTGATGGAAATAACTTTCAGAGATGGCAAACCAAGATGGAGTTTTTCCTTCGTCAACTTAAGTTAGCTTATGTGCTAACTCAACCATGTCCATCAATTCCAATTGAAGAGTCCTCGTTTGATCAAGTGGGAGCAATCAATGATCAGATTGATAAGTGAAATGATGATGACTACTTTTGCAGAAATCACATCCTTAGCGGAATGACCGATTCCTTTTATGATCAATACTCCAAAAAGAGTAAGACTGCAAAAGAATTGTGGGATACTCTAAAGTCAGTCTACCAAGCAGATGAAGCAAGTTCAAAGAAATTTTTAGTTTCAAATTACATGGACTTCAAGATGACTGATGATAGACCTGTTTCTGTTCAAGTTCGTGAGTTTCAATTGATTGCTAACGACATATGTGCCGCAGGTATACTTCTTGATGAGAATTTCCATGTAGGTGCTATTGTTGCTAAACTTCCACCAACCTGGAAGGAGTATCGCAACAAACTAAAGCACAAGAAAGAAGATCTTTCCTTGGATCAACTTATGCAACACTTGCATATTGAAGAAGAAACTAGAAATCGTGAAAAGGAGCCTGCGAAGGAAACAATTGTCAAAGCTCATGTTGTTGTAGATAAGGATGAGAAGAAAAATTCTGGAAGGCACAATCAGAACAAATTCTTGAAGCCAAAGAATTCTAAAGGTTTCAAGCCTTCAAGCTCAAATCCTATGGCAAAGAACAAGGAATGCTACAACTGTCACAAGATTGGTCATTTTGCCAAAGATTGCTATCAACTCAAGCATGGAAGTGACAAGAAGAAAAATAGAAAAGAAAACAACAATGATCTTGTTGCAGTTGTGACGGAAAGTTTCATGGTGGGGAATGAAACTGAATGGTGGGTTGACACTGGTGCTTCTCGTCATATTGCCGGAGACAAGAATCTCTTCAAACACTATGAACTAGTGGGGGATGGCATGGTAATGTATATGGGTAACTCCTCATCTGCCAAGGTGATTGGAAAAGGTATGGTTGAACTTCAGCTTACTTCTGGAAAACTTATTACCTTGAAATATGTGCTTCATGTTCCCGATATTCGTAAAAATCTTGTCTCTGGAGCTCTTCTGTCTAAGCATGGTTTCAAGATGGTCTTTGAAGCTGACAAATTCATTTTGTCAAAGAATAGTATGTTTGTCGGCAAAGGATATGCTGTAAATGGCATGTTTAAGTTCAGTGTTGAAAATAAAGTTATTTCTGCCTATATAGCTGAGTCTTTTGAATTATGGCATCAAAGATTGGGTCACGTGAACTATAATTCTATTTGTCGCATGGTAAATGAAGGGCTTATAAGAAAATGTGATAAAACACATGATGATCAATGTGTGATTTGTAGCAAGTGCAAGATCACTAAGAAACCCTTCAAATCAGTTGAAAGGACCTCTAGCCTTCTTGGATTAGTTCACACGGATATTTGTGAAATGGACTTCATTTCGCGATGTGGTAAACGTTACTTTATTACCTTTATTGATGACCATTCTAGATATGCCTATGTGTATCCTTTGAGATCTAAGGATGAAGCTTTTGAAAAATTTAAGGCATATAAAGCAGAAGTTGAAAATAAGCTAAACTCAACGATCAAGATCGTGCATTCAGACAGAGGAGGTGAATACATGAAATCTGAGTTTCATGAACTCTGTGAAGCAAATGGCATTGTTAGACAATTAACTGCTTCATATACACCGGAACAAAATGGTGTTGCAGAAAGAAAGAACAGAACTTTGATTGAGATGATCAATTGTATGCTAACCAGTTCTGGACTAATTGAAAATTTATGGGTGGAAGCTTTGTTGTCTGCTTGTCACACATTGAATAGGATTTCTCAGAAGAAGAACAATCTGACACCCTATGAAGTTTGGAGTGGCAGAAAACCAAACATATCCTATTTCAGAGTATGGGGCTGTTTGGCACATGTTCGACTTCCTGATAAAGATACTCCAAAGGTTGGATACAGAGGAGTGAACTGCATCTTTATTGGTTATTCAACTACCAGTAAAGCTTATAAGTTCTTGAATTTGGAGACACCTTCTCCTCATACCATGATCGAATCAGTCCACGTAAATTTCTTTGAGAATATATTTCCAAAGAAAGATAAAAGAGTTGAAAGTGACTCCTCAACTAGTTTGAAGCGAAAGGCCTCAGATCAACCAGAAAGAGTCGAACCTAGAAGAAGTTCAAGGTTTACTACACCGAAATCCTTTGGACCTGATTTTTGTACTCTAATGGTGGATAAGGACCCTGGTACATATACGGAGGCGATGTCTTCCAATGATGCACCTTTCTGGCGTGAAGCTATTGATGAGGAAATGCACTCGATTTTGTCCAACAACACTTGGATCTTGATTGATCCTCCAGCAGGTTGTAAACCTATTGGTTGTAAATGGATCTTGAAGAGAAAGATCAAACCCGATGGCACATTGGACAAGTATAAGGCTAGATTGGTCGCTAAGGGGTTCAAGCAAATGAAATAATTTGACTATTTTGATACCTTTGCTCCGGTTGCACGTATCACCTCCATCAGACTTCTCATTGCCTTGGCTGCTGTTTATAATCTAGTTATTCACCAGATGGATGTTAAAACAGCGTTCCTCAATGGTGATCTAGATGAAGAAGTATATATGGAGCAGCCAGAAGGATTTATTATTCCTGGTCAAGTGCATAAAGTTTGCAAGCTATTGAAATCTCTATATGGCTTGAAACAAGCTCCTAAGCAATGGCATGAGAAATTTAGAAGCGTAATGCTTGCTAATGGCTATGTTGCTAATGGAGGAGATATATGCATATTCAGCAAATTCAGAGCTGGTTCTGGTGTTCTAATATGCCTATATGTTGATGACATGCTCATCTTTGGTACCGACATCGACAGGATTAATGAAGTCAATAAGTTTCTTGCTTCAAATTTTAGTATGAAGGATCTTGGAGAGGCTGATGTGATTCTTGGAATCAAGATCATAAGATCTCAGCATGGAATTGTTCTTACACAATCAAGTTATATTGAGAAGATCCTTCGAAGGTTCAATCATTATAATGATGATCCTGCTCCTACTCATATTGACCCGAGTGTCAAGTTGGTACGTAATAATGGGCAAGCTATTAATCAGCTTGAATATTCCCAGGTTGTTGGCAGTCTGATGTATGCCATGTGTTGTACAAGGCCAGATATAGCTTATGCTATTGGCACTCTAAGTAAGTACACAAGTAATCCAGGAAAAGAACATTGGAATGCTCTATTACGAGTTTTAAGGTACCTGAAGGGTACTATGAGCTATGGTCTGCATTATGGTAGCTTCCCAGCTGTTATTGAGGGATATAGTGATGCCACTTGGAATTCTGATAAAGATGATTCTATATCTGTGACCGCATGGATATTCTCGTTGGGTGGAGCTGCGATTTCTTGGAAATCGAAGAGGCAGACCTGTATTACTCACTCCACCATGGAATCAGAATTTATTGCTTTATCCTCTGCTGGAGAGGAAGCTGATTGGCTGAGAAGCATTTTGGTTGATATTCCTATATGGAGTAAACCAGTCCCGCCTTTGACAATATATTGTGATAATAAGGCTGCTTTGCTTCGGGCAAGTAGTGAATGCTATAATGGCAAATCTAGACAAGTTCGTCTAAAGCACAATCATGTGCGGAGGATCCTGGCTGATGGAATCATATCCATTCGATATGTGAAATCAAGTTTGAATTTGGCGGATCCTTTGTCATAAGGCTTGGGAAGAAACTTAGTGTCTGAGACATCGAAGGGGATGGGTTTAAAGCCTGTTGATTTTTAAGTTGTACATTATGGATACCCAACCCAGTTGATTTTATCCTGGGTTTTGAATGGGAAAAACAAGTAATGTGACAACTAGTGATGCACATAATGAAATGAATTTTCATTTTGCCCTCCCTATGATGTATGTGCATGTTCCTGCATGAGATAGAGGTTGAAATTATATCTCTTAATGAATCTATAGACCAGTGGGTTTTGGTTGGGGCTAGCAGGATAGCTCTTGATAGATTCACCGAATGACCTTGTTTAAGTGGAGGTTGAGATTTAGTTCTCTTAATGAATCCATAAACCTTGTGTTGGGGTGTGCAAGGTCACCCTTAATGGATTCACCGATCTGGGTGTGGAAGTGTGGCCGCTTCCTATAGGATTATTAAGGCTTTAAAATCCTTAGAGCACTCAGAGTGTTGGGATCAAGACACAGGGCCATAATGTGTCGGGCTTTAGTACTTCATCTCCGAAACAGAAGTGTACGTGATTTATTTCTGATTTGTTAACATGGTTCTTAATTCAAGGCTTTGTCCATTAAGTTCCTAGATGAATCAAGGAATGCTTCACTGGGCAATGGTTCAAACCCAAAAGGTACCATTTGCTGATGTACATGACTGTGCCGATCAAGCAAGTCTTTTAAAATTTGAAACAAGTGGGGGTTTGTTAGAAATGTGTTTCAAATTTGACTATTTATATTTGAAAATAAAATAAAGTTCATTGAACTCTAGTTTTCAAAAAGATAAATTTCATGAACTTGAGGCTTATTAAGTTTCTAAATGGTTTTATTCTTTGAACATTATTTTTGTAAATGAATGTGAAGATTCATGAACTTAGGTTCATGTATACTCCTTAGATAAGATTAACTTATCTTGAAGTTCATTGTATTTTATAAGATTCATTGATGAATCTTGAATTAGTATGGTTCAAAGAACTTGATAAGGTTCAAAGAACATACATTCTTCTACCACTATATAAAGGGGTAAAAGGTTGGAAGTCAAAAGAGACAAGAGAAGAGATATCATCTTCACTTGAGAGAAAAGAAAATACTTGAACTAAAAATTTGTTTCAAACTTATGCTTGATCGATCGGAGGTGGATACACGATCCATTGTAGAGAAGTGCAACTCTCTTGGATGAACAGTGAATCTGGGCTTGGTTGAATCCCGAAGATAGAGCTGCCAAGTGAGTCTTCTGTTTGCACGTGGGAGAGGCTTCAACTATCTTCAAGAAGCGTTTACGCGCCTCTAAGCCTTGGTTCTTTCATTATACTAATTCGGGTATTATTGTTTATTATTTCTGAATTTTTACGTGCATTTGTTCCAACAAAAACTCTCCCTCCAAATATTCTTTCTGCCCATAAGTTTGAACATATCTGGAATAAAAAATTCCTGCAAATTTTCCCTGAATTCTCCAGTGCAATGTTTGTGAAATAGTAACGGACAAGAATTTTGCTCAAGAGACGTCCACACATAAGTTCATGGAGTTGGAGGTTTACAGTTCAAGCATGCAACAACTGGAACATTACACTGATTATTGCCAAAAGACTGGGTTCTGTGCTGGTAAAGATAACGTATGCAAACGGAAATGACAAGAAGGGCTGCCCATTTGAGTACCTGCCCGCCAAGGCAAAATCCGGAGCACATAGGGTCAGGGTCAAATGGGTGGGATCAATTCGGGTCACCGTGGGTTTTACACATCCCCAAGGTAAACCCGAATTAAGCAATTTGAGGATGTACGAAGCTGCAGCTTTAGGCCTACTGAAATAGTAAGAAGTACCCAAATCATTCCCAATCAAGTAGCTTAAAGCAGGCTGCTGATATGAGAAGTAAATAATAAAACTAAACTTGTATATGTAGATACTGGACATAATGAAGGAAGATCAATTGGAAAAACCGAACTGTAAAGAGATGCCATTGGGTTTCAGTGTAACGCTAAATACAGTTCTAGCTTCTTGAGGTCAAGTTCGAAGAAACTTCCTCCAAAACAAGGGGAAACGGGAAATGTTTCTCACCAACTAGGATTGGTCTAAAGTCTCGCGGATACGACTTTATGCAGACAAAGCATGTCATATATCAAGAAAATTTCTAAGCTTATAAACATATATAGATGATAACTATATAGTGTCTTCATGTATGTTTTATCTCAGGGTTTTACGTCAGTCTTTTTTCTACTTCCCCTGTCAATCACTTGAATAAACACCACTAACGTTATCAAAACTTCATACGAGGTACTTACATTAAGAGAAGTAGACTCCAACGAATCGGCTCTTTCTTAACAGCTTCTCAAGAGTCAAGTTAAGCCTGTAGACTCGATAAAGGCTGTGCATTGAACCAGCCAAAGAGGAAGAAATAAGCAGATCGGAGCTTAGTTGGACAAGAATTGGTTGATTTACGTCCATGAAACTTTTGGCCAACTTCAATTGGCTCATAAACTCACCAATAATCCTCACAGGAACAGGACCCATCTTTAAAATGATGGAACCTGCTCGAGTCCCTGACTGTAATATCCCTTCCAACAATTCTGGAAATGACCTTAATTGCAGCATGGCAGTCTGTGCAAGCTCGCAAATTCTTCATCACCAATATAGGTGACCCTTTCGGTGTACTTATCAGTGAGAAGGCAATTGCTAACCGCTCACTGTGAAATTTGAGAGATTCTACTTTAATTTCCTCATCAACATTATGGAGGGTACAACTTGTATCGGGCTTGTAACCTTCCTCCTCCATCCTCTTACCCAACATGTCGATCTTTTTCCTGATCTCGTCGATTAGTGGATGGGTCCTATCGCCCGCGGCGAATACATGAATCTTGTGTTTGATTTCAACCCAGCTATATGCAGGCAACTTCTTAACTCCTCGTTCCCTCATTGCCTTCTTCACCTTCCCTGCATCACTCCATTGCCCTGCTGCAGCGTAGATATTAGACATGTTAACATAAGAGGCAGCATCTCTGAGCACATCCATGTTGAAGAGTTGCTCTGCAGCCCTTCTAGCAAGGTCTTGATTCTTGTGAATTCTACATGAGTTCAGAACTGATGACCATATGATCTCATCTGGCTCAAATGGCATCTCAGCCATTAATTTTTCTGCTTCACTAAATCGACCCCTTCGACACAACATATCAATCATAGATGCATAGTGTTCCCTCCTTGGAACAAGTTCATACGTCTGGGTCATGGCATTGAAGTACTGCAGTCCTTTTTCAACGAGCCCACGGTGACTGCAAGCAGTTAGAATGCTGAGGAAGCTTACAGAATCTGGTTGAACGCCTGACTGAACCATCTCTCCAAAAGACCTAATAGTAGCTTCACCATCTCCATTTTGAGCGAAAGCCGTGATCAACGCATTCCAAGAGACAATATTCCTATCGGGCATCTCTTGGAATGTTCGAACTGCATCCTTTATGGACCCACATTTTGCATACATGTCGAGAAGTGCACTGCCAGAAAAGACATTAGACATGCACCCTGATCTGATTATATACGAGTGCAACTGTTTTCCTAGCGAAATTGAAGCCAAACTTGCTGAAGCTCTTAAAGTGCTAGCAAAAGTTGCCTGGTCGCCACTAGCATTGACTCTTCGCATCCGAATGAATAGCTTAAGGGCATCCTCGTGGAATCCTTTTTTAACATAAGCTGAGATCATAGCCGTCCATGGAACTGAGCTTCTGTGGGCCAGATTTGCAAATATCACGTTTGCTTCTTCAAATCTGTCGCATTTGGCATACATATCAACTAGCGCATTCCCGACAAGAATTTCTGTCTGAGCTGTTGTCACTAGAGCCTGAGCATGAATCTGCCTACCCATGTCCACATTCTCCGTATTTGCTGCTAAACTCAACATTGTTGCAAAGGGGTATTGCCTCCGATCAAACTTCGTGAACTGCAATTCACGAAAAAGACTGAGGGATTCTTTTATCAGCCCGCTCCACATGTATCCTGTGATGATAACATTATATGAAACACCATCCAACTCCGGCATCTCATTAAAGAGCTTCCTCGTGTCATTAATACAATCATGCTTGGAGTAGAAGTCGAGCAATGCATTTCCCACAAACACATTCCACACAAAGTTCGACTTGACCACAAGTCCATGAACTAGCTGCCCAGAGGCAATGTCGTCCAACCCCATGCTGGCACATAAAACTGCTGCAAAAGTGAACTCCGAAGGCCTTGAACCTTCATTTTGCATTTGCATAAACAAGTAAATCGCTTGTTCGTTCAGCCCCTCTTTCGAGTACCCTGTTATCATCGCATTGAAAGTCACAGAATCCCTAATGGGCATTTCATTCAAGACATCAGACGCCAAATCGAGATTACGTGATTTGCAATAAGAATCAACTAAGCTGTTGCAAACCATCAGGGTAAAGTTATACCCCAATTTCACAATATGGGCATGCACTTGAAGTATTCCTTTCACCGTCACTGTCTCATCACAACCCGATAAAAGGGTTGCAAAAGTCACGTAATCTGGTAAGGTCCCCCACCTACACATGCCAGCATAAAGTCTAAAAGCTTCCAAGGGCTGATTATGCTGCGAATAACCACCAATCAGTATCGTCCATGACACCGCTGTTCGGACAGTCATTCCATCTAAAAACTCCCTTGCCATAGAGAGATTGCCTGACCTTACGTAACCCGTGATTAGCATGTTTGTTGAGCAAGTATTTCTATGAGGCATTTGTTCGAACAGTTGTCGTGCATCCGATACTTGGCCATTTCTGACGAGGTCTTTGAGGTGGAAGTTGGAGCGGCACGTCTTGGGGTCAAAACCCGTTTTGATGATTCGAGCGTCGACTAAAGTTTGGGCATTGAGGCTGGTTGAGTTTGAAGGTTGTAAGTATTGTGGCAGACAAATGGCTACATGGTTTTGCAGTGCATTTGTGGGTCTACTTCTGTACAGTTTCATACGATCCACGAGTAAAATGGTCGCCTAGATTTTGTATTGGGAGCAAGCTGCAAAGGCATCATAAATCAAAATACATCGAGGGCAGCGCGAAGGGTTTTGTTACAATCCTGTGCACCTCACACATAGAACGTAATTGCAAGAATTAATGTGGGAACATGGACCTAGCAAAATCGTTTCTCACCATGGAACGAGTTAGAACAATGATGCCAAGGAAGTGGGTTAACAGCTTACGTTGATGTGTCACAATGAATGCAGTTCGAGTCAGATATCAAAGGACTTAACATGGATGGAGTAAGGGTAGAGACTAAGAGCTTCTCAGATAGAGCTTGAGGAGTGACAGTGCTGCGAGAGCGATGGTATGGGATGAATACACGATGACAATCACAGAGTCCAAAGTTTAGGTGATGTATGTTTCTCTCTGGAATTCTAGAATGAGAAAGTGAATGTGAGTTCTGAAACATGTCAAACAATCCCAAATGAATTCTCAAGCCCCCTATTTATAGTGGGGGGGGGGTTGAGATGATGATATCACCAATCGACACGTGGCACTCTCTGGGAGTGACACCTCACAGAGGAGGCCACGGGTGCCGATGTTCCACAGACTGTGGGATCGCATATTCAACCGGCCTGTGCGCAAAACGTCGCTCTGTCTGTCTGGAAAGACTGGCTCACACACTACCGGTGTGGCCAGAGAGCCCCCTTGATCTAGCCACAATTCCAAAACCTTTACCTCCCACACGGCATTGAGAGACGCTGAGGACCTGACAGCAGTGGGGAAAGCCCGACACCCAACTGCCAGGCGAACTAAGCATGATGCCCTCCGAAGATGTGCTTCTGTCTCGGAGTGACCCGGGAGTCAGTCCCTGGGGATGCCGATAAAAAGCCCCCCCCCCCAAGTGTTGGAGCACGTAGACTAGTCACATAATGACCCTGGCGAAGACAGTGTCTTAGAGAGCGAGCTTATCCCGCGAGTGAGTCCTCGTGCCGAAGCACTGGAGGAATAGCCTACCCAACGACTCAAAGTAGTGTTCCAAATGAGTCACTTACCTGGCAGAAGGGGAGTTGGAACTCTTTGGCAGAGATATTGTCTTAGAGAGCGAGCTTATATTGCGGGTGAGTCCTTTTGCCCAAGCACTCGGAGCGCGTCAAGGTAGTGTCTCGGAGGAGTCGCCTACCCAATGAGCTGAGGTAGTGTCCCGAATGAGTCGCCTACCTGGTGGAAGGGAAGTCGGAGCTCCCTGACAGAAATAGTGTCCCGGAGGAGTTGTCTATCCCCGCAGGATGCTACACATTCCCGGCGGTGGGTCGAAGCATGTTCCACGACAAAGGTAAGGTGCACATACTATGGTGAAAAGATGGACCAACGCGGGAGCGTAGTGTGACAAAGAGTCGGGGGGGGGGGGCACGAATGTATCAGCGGCGCGGTGCATAGACGCAACGACGTGTGTGGCTAAGTCGGGCGTTGTGCCGGGGCACGTGACACGGAAATGGCGCTCAGGCGCGGCGACTGGTGTCAAGGAGACGAGCGTCATGCCGGAGGCACGTGACGTGAAGACAGTGCTCGGGCGCAACGACTGATGTCGCAGAGATGGCACAATCGTGAAAATCATCTAGGGAAGGCTGAGGCCAACCCCTCGGGAAATGCTGAGGGCGCTGCAAAATTGTTTATAAGGGTACACTTCGGGTTGACTGGCTATGTAGCGTTAAATTTTGACTGTTGAAAAGTTGACGTGTCATTGGAGCGGGACCCAAGAGCGGTCCAAAAGTGTGTAGCCAGAATGAGTTAGCAACAAATAATATTTAAATGGACAACTACTGGGAACAAAATTTCCTCTTAGAACTAGACAAAGGATCCGTAAGTGTTCTTCCATCCATTGGCAAATAGGCTTCTTTATCCATGAGAATTGAGATGATAAATGTTAGAGAATAGTTGGAAAACGTTTGGCAAACCATTACACACTAACCAGTTCATGCAATTAAACCAAGACTAGGAAAGCAACTCAGGAAAGACAACGTTTTCCTAAAGCACAACAGCAAACCATCATTAACACCCACCCTGTTAAAACTAGTCCAATAGTATACACAGATATCGAATAATTTGAGTGACGAACATCAGCCCTCAAGCAAGCCCACTTCAAACCAACAAATCAATTCACGCACCATTTCCAATCCTATCTATCTATTGCGGCTTGGTTTCTGCAGGCCTAGAGGTTGTCAAACTGCTGCTACTGCTCCCACCCATTCTATTTGGCTCACCCACCCTAGCTGCCAAAGCGAGAACTTCAGGTGACATTTCCCAGCTTCCACTTTTCCTTCCCCAACTGGATCGTCTGGGGTGCATTCCAACACGATCCCCCTCATCCACAGTAGTCCTTATTTCAGGAGACATTTCACCTAATCCACCATCCTTGGTGTTCAGACCATCATTATTGCTAAGTTGCCCTTCCCGATGATCTACCACAGCACCAGCATCTCCCCAAACCGCCTTCCTGCCCATTTCAATGTCCTCCACGGCTTTCCCCATGTTTGGACTAACAAATCCCCCACCAACTGATCGAGCCGGTAATCCAGGTTCCCTTGGTGCTTTTGCCCTGAAACTGTTCTTGGATGGAGCAATACTGGTGCAAAATATCTCCTTGAAATTCTGCACTACTCCTTTATTATAAGGGTTTGCTCGTCGATCATATCGATATCTAAAATTCTCATAAGTCGTCTGCACAAACAAAGAACTGTAAAGCTCTATCCTATTAAGTCTAACTGAAAAACCGTGAAACCACGTTCCAGATTGATCATTCTCTTACCTGGTTGGTACTGATGAGATATAAATGAAAAGCAGTAAGGCCACCAACAAACCACACTGCTATGAAGGTGTAAACTATTAAGACAATGGAGGCAGGGCTCTTGATCATTGCTTTCCATATTGTTGTGTCCTCTGAACTCATAATTCTCTTTATGTAAATCCAGCAGAAACTAAAAACATATATACAAAGAAGGGTCGTCGAGAATACAAACATAAAGAAGAATCGATAATTGCGCTGCATCAGAATTGTCAAAAGTTCAAGTTAGTAACATTCTATAATCAAGAATACGAAAAACTTATGCCGGTAAAGGTGCGTGAGGAACCATGAACTGCAGGAAACCTTTCAGATGTACGGAACAAGGGATTTATTCGACTTTCCAACTAAACCAAAGAGACTGAGGAAAAAGAGAAGGCATCTATATAGTAAGAAGAAATCTATACAGTAAGATCTTCCGTCTGAGTGGGAAGTTAAGCAAATCGAAAAATAAATAGCTGAACTTAACTGAATTCCCAGCATGTTAATAAACTTAATTTGCAAGGTATGAGAGAAGAAGATCATATTTACTTGTTTAAACACTTTTTGATGTTCTCAGACTAGGATTCACTAACAAAAAGACAGAAGCAAAGATGGACTGAGCAAAAAGAAACTAGTTGAGACAAGGCACTTAAAGGACACTAGATTCCTAAAAATCTTCTAATTATTTATTTCCTCTTTTGGCTTGTGCCTGAAATTCAGTTTAACAAAAATCAGTATCCACTTGTGTCAGAAGAAAATGAAAGAACGATTCTGAAACTTTTGTTCCATGCTAAATTTACTGATCAACATCAGTCTCCCCAAGAAGAAAGCACCTCCTGCATGTTTATGGTAACTTTAGTACCATTAAATAAATTCATTGTACATAACAGAAAAGGAAACCACAAAACATGGTCATTAACTATAAATGCATGCAGCAAAAGTAGAGAGGCTCCACTACTAGGTTTTGCCAATTAAAGCAACTAACAAAAAGGCTAAATGTTGAAGTTCTACTGCATTTGAATAACGCAGATCTTACCAGGCCGATGCACTGCCCAACCCAAGGGCAGTGGTGGTCAAATCGTTCAACGCAGTTGTTGCAGATTGAACAGTGTGAGCAGCGGGGAGGCCTATAAAGCATGCAGGTATCACAGTACTTAATTTTCACAGTAACACCATTGACTTCTACTTCCTTAACTCGGGGCAAGCGTAACTGTGGGGTCTGGCCACCACCTTCTGCACTTCCATCGTAGCCTTCTGGTTCTGGAGGGTGTGCATTACGAGGAATGATACCAGGATCTCTTCCAGAGGTTAGCACAAGAAGAACTAGAACCTGAGAAATAAACATTTCTACCAGCTTATTTTCAGTGTCATTAAGATTGACAATATGAAGCAGATACAAATACAGATTCATATGCTAAAAATTTTCATTATGACTTACATTTTTCTTTGGTAAGAAGTGTAAAATAAAATTAAAGCACAAACCAAAGATATAAGTGTATAATTACTGGGCATACCCTCATTTATGGGATTCCCATCACTCACCATCCATCCCCCAAAGATCAAATCAATAACAGATTTTATAAGTTCTAGCCATTAGTAGGCTGCTAAATATGCTCCTGTAACCCATGTAGGACTCCGGATCAGGAGGTACATGTATAGAGATATCTAATGATTAGCGGCGAGAGATAAAATGGGCTACAGTTTAGCATTACATGTTTATCCATGAGAGAGACACCATACTAGATGTCCACTACATCTACAGAGTATGAAAACAGTAGTTTAAGTAGATACTTGTGTCTAACGCAGAATACAACATAATCTCCATTGACAGATCCAGGTCAACAAACATTTCGACAAAGTACGGTCACCAGATCTATGTCATTCCTCCTATATGTTATTCTTTTCAAAATATCCGTGCATTGCAACACGTGTCAGTATCAAATCCGAGAGTGATGCAGAATGCAGATGATGCACATTGCAACCTGTTTACTGGATATGAAAGCTAAAAAAGATATACTTATCAGATCTGCCACCTATGGCGGATCATTAAGTAGGAGTAAGGATAATTGGACTGAAGTTATTCTTAGTTATTTCATTCTATACATAATATTATTCTTAGCAAGAAAAAGCTGATAGGAATTGCCTTTCTCCTATCGCAGTCCTCAAATTGGGCCCTCAGCTTTCACAACATGCTACACATTGTGCGAACACAAATAATAGAGCTCCAAAATTAATGTGGTAGGAGATATACATATGCTTATACATGATGTTACAAAGTACTAAGGGGCCCCTATATCCCTAAGAGCACTAAGACTAATAAAAGGATTTACATCCACTGACGTTGCATAGTAGGAAGTAATGCAACCTAATAGAACAAGGAAGCTTGGAAACTTGTGGAAGGCAACGAGTCTGTGCAACACTAACATCATGAGGATGCTCTTGGACATTGTACAACATCTGTACCATGTGTCCCTAATAAAAAAAAAATCTTGTTTCCATCAAAAGCACGATAGTTCTTAAATAAACGAGACCAATTGAGTAATAAGAATCACTTCCAAAGAAACAATCTACTCGGAGAATGGAGGGGGAAATACATAAATGCATGGGATACGTGAAATACATAATACACATATGACATACTCATACACCAATAAATAAGGTGCTTGCCATATTATTATTCACACAACATGGTGATTCACATTTCTAATGGCCTCGATTTGGTACCGCTCTCACGGCCCGCACTGAAACAGTGTTTTACCCCTAGATGTCCAGTCAACTGCTGAGCCTCAACGCATTTCAGTGAGAACCAGCTAGCTCCGGGTTCGAGTATTTCACCCCTAACCATAACTCATCCGCTGATTCTTCAGCATCATTTGGTTCGGACCTCCACTTAGTTTCACCCAAGCTTCATCCTGGGCATAGATAGATCACCCAGGTTCGGGTCCATAAGCATTAAGCAGTGACAATTGCCCTATGGCACTTTCGCTATGGCTCTGTTGGGGTCCTAACCAAGCCACTGCCTATGAAGGTTATCGACAAAAAAGGTTTGTCTAAGCAACTTTTTTTCTTTTTGTCCAAGTCACTTCTTTTTTTGTCAAGTTGTTGGAGATTAGTAATTATGCACCTTGGAAAGAAGTAAATTCTCCAAAACTTGTCGTCGATTATTTTTCGAATGAAGAGTGCCGACAGTATAATAAAACATAAGAGTGAACAAGGCTGCTTAGTGAAGCGGTTAAAAGAAAATCCTCAGTACCACCCAGAATACTCTTTGGGTGGAAAAGACCAAGCATTCATAATAAGAATGACAGACTGGGACTTGGGAGCAATCAAACCCAAAGAAAGTGCTCCCACTCACTCTCATTTCACAATCCGGTATAGAGAGAGAGAATCTAGAAACTCCAAAATCTAGTGGCCCTATTACAACCAATAAGGAATATAACTGCAGGCAGTAAGCAAATTTTTCTCTGTTTTTACCATTGTTAGGAAAAACGAAAAGCAAACAATCTAAAACAGCATACACTATAAAAGCAACTGAGGAAATGCATCTAAAACAGTTTGTTGCCGTCAAACCATGAACCCCAACACTTTCTCTACCTAAAGCCATATTCACAATAAAGCAGTATAGTCCATCACGCCATTTCCCAATGGATTCCGAATTGTTTATTGCTGTCAAGTGTCAACACATCCACTGATATTATTCCTCGTTAGCATAGCCGTCTCTTTTCCTTCAACTCAACAGATACATCTCATCCAAATTTTGGACGTCAAGAATTCTAAAATACCTAATTAGTGGGAAATGAGTGGAATGTGTGAGACAGTGAGAGTTTTCAGGGCAAATCATTGAATTATACTTTTTGGGAGCAGGGGCCAACAGCCAAAAGTTGAAAACAGGTTTACATACATTATTACACAAGAGGATTCTTTTACCATAAGTGCTCGCACTATAACTGTAAACAAAACAGAAGGTTCTAACCACTTTCATCTAGATCTACACCACCACATTCCGCCAAAAGGGCTTTGGCTTAAAATGGAACCCGTCATATGTATTCCCTGCAATAAATGCACGTCCAGCATCCTTGATGAATAAAAGTGGAAAGTTCATTTATGCAGTTGTTACAGAACTATAAACCGTGACTAACGCCAATTAAGCAAGCCAATTAGAATGAGAGAAGCCCATGCACCCGAAAAGATACTGCGTACCGCAGAACAAAATAATAAGTTTGCAAGCTACTTCTGGACTCATTAGATGTTAACTTGTACATATCAAGAATCCAAAGTTAATACTATGTGGAACAGAAAAAAAAACAGATAGCAATTACCTTACAAATTGCTGTTTAGAAAAATAATAAATATTTGTCCCAAGTGGCTAAAAAATTGGACTTACGTAAATTGTGAATAAAACAGCCACGACCATAATCAATATCCCCAAGTGGTGGGAAAAGTCATCCATAAGTTTTCCAGCAACAAAAACACAGAAAATTGCGACAGGAGCCACGATGAGAAATATGGTCAGCAACAATGATCTTACGTCGGGTCCAAATATAAACCTCCCCTCAAAGAAAAATATCTGCAACCAAACAAGCAGTTATGGTAAGCAATTCCACAGCAAGATAACGCGAGAAGATCCATTTACCATCAACAGAATGAGTATAAGTCTTCATGTTGCACAAAGTATATTGATACCAAAGTGTAATGCATGCAAATATCACCCAAACATATTGACATCGTTCGACTAAGATTAGGAATTGATTCTAAAGATATGAGTTATAACATGAGTGACGATATAAAGCAACACACACTGTGAGTGGCTTTATGCGAATACCTAGGTCAAGCCATTGAATAAACGCAGCAGACAATCCTAACCAAAAATCCCCACCCTTAATAGAGCTATTAGCTCTTAATGGGGTTAATGGACCCAATACAGAAACCAGCTAAGCAGAAATCAGTTTTGGCCGTGTCTTGTGTCCCTTAAGTCACACACTCGAAGCATACAGTTATTTGGGACTTCCTTATACCAAGTTTCCTGCATAAACAGTCATTATTGGTACGATGAAACCTACTCTACTTTTCATAACTTTTGTCCCCTTTGAGATTCGCAAATTTCAACGTTAGAGACGGAACATCTAAGCATCAACTTGAGTTCAAACAATAAAACACCGATCAAATAAGTATTGCTTGACAAGTCAAACTAGGGCAAGGACGAGAGTGAAGCCAATGTTTACGCATTCAAATACTATTCCAACATACGGTTTGCTACTTAATTCTGGTTTTACTACATGGATACATAATTCCCCTCCTTTCAACTAATCAGAACCATCACCATAGCTGACATCGAAATGACAAGATTTATGGCATATGCATCAGCAAAAAGAAAATAAATTCGTAAATTTGGAAAGGGAAAATAACAGATAGGTAGACTCACATTGCTGCCTTTCCATATCTGGTAAGTCCGCAAATCATCCGACTCGCTCGCAGATCCGGATACCGGATCCGACCGCTTCGGAGGAGGAACCACGTACATCTCTCTCTCTTTCTCTCTCAAATCACAAGCCTCAACTTAGAAACTCTCAAATAGTTATATATATATAAATGGAAAATATTACAGCCACATAGAACAAACAATCAAGAGCCTGTTACCGTGACTTGACCTAGGGTTTAGGCTTCCCTCCGGCGGATAAAATGAGCGACAAATGCGTCGACTGTGCGGCGGCGAAAATCTCAAAAGCTGGAGTGTGTGTTCGGCCGACAAGCCACGAGAGGGGGAGTGCTTGGCTGCAAGCATATGTTTGTGTGTGCGCCTTTCTTTTTCGTTTTTGACACAGAGATTCTGTGTAGCTTTACAGGACGGTCAAGAGTGACGTGTCCGGATGCTATTGGACAGGTCATTGAGAAGGACCCAGCGGGGAGTGGTCGTGGCTGTGGACCGTTTTACTTTTTTTTCCAGCAGTGAAAACGATATATCTAGTGACGTGGCGAGTCCCCCCCACTTGATTGCGTTTCTCCCATTGGCTGGTCCTTCGGTTTGGGTTTTCGACGTCTATAATTGCACAATCGGATCCCATGTGTCGTAGGTTTTGGGATTTTATGTCATGCAGTCTGAGAATTAACGTATAAAAATTAATGAGTTATTGAATTTTAAAATAGTAAGAGATAAGTTATTTGTTTTCATGAATCTCAATTAGGAGTTGTGTCATGTCATGGTTGCAGCTCGTGCAATCGTAACGATAACATTTCTTAAGGGTACGATCACACGAATCTCAAATAAATTATGATGTATGGTAAAAACCCATGATGATAACACATTTTTCATTTTTTGTGATAACACATTTTTCATTTTTTTTGTAACACCATTTTGGTGTTACATTAAAAGTGATTCTGGTGGCGACACGTGTCAAAAATAAAGATAAAATCGTAAAATACATTTTGGGTGTTACATACAATAGTGACAAATGACATTCCAAGAAAATCTTTAAAAAGTGACACAACATAAAAATCTTAGTTAGTAAGTAACTATCTTTAAAAATATGTTTAGTTATATAACTTAAAATTCATCAAAAAATATAGTTAAAATAAATTTAAAAGCCAAGTTTGATACGATAATAATATTTTGTTAACTTATTTTTTAACACGTTCGGCTAACTTATTTTTCTGTTATTTAAGATTCATTTTACTGAATATGACAATAAACACGTATACGTGATGTTTGATTTTAATTTTTTCACAAAATTTGTACTATTAATTTCATTTTCGCACGCACATCGCGTGTGACACGGTAACTCGTATATTCTTATAGCAAGGCACAAGTTAGGCTTTAAAAAAAAATAAGACGCAAATATTCATTTCTTAGGGGTACGATCACACGAATACGTAATTCATAGTACTTATAAACACAATTTTTTTAAGTGACAAAAATTGTTGTAAGGTCCAATACATATTACAAAGCAATCGAGAATAAAAACTAATACTCGTGATTTAAATACAAATATAACGAATAAGAAGTTAGTAGTTTTTACCACGCTATGTGAGATTTCATATTTAAAACTGAATTTCTTACAAGAAAATTGTACTTCTGAATTAATGTTATAATATTGAAAAATCAAAAGAGACACGTACGCATTCAATCTAATTTGGCACGTTGCATGCTAGAAAAAGAAAAGCATTCTATAATTCGATTGCTAAGGATTCATATTGTTAACCCTACGGTTATTTAACCTAGGATTATATTTGATTTTGATGATAACTAACATTGATGATTATGCTGTCTAACATGCATTGAGTTGATGAAGCAATAGGAACAATCTCATACTCATGCAAACGGATTATTAGACGAGCAACACGATCAAAGACTCTCAACGGAACGCATCAAAGAGGAAATTCGACGATTGAAGTTTTCATTCTTTTATTTCCGTCTTTGTAAACTAGACATAGAGAGATGATCGTTACGATGACTGTATACCTAGAAATTGCCCATAGGTTTCCCTTGCATGCATAAAAAGTTTTTCATGCTTTAAAAACAGGAAACTGCATTTTCAGGGATGCAGTCGACTGCAGTCGACTGCAGTCGACTGCATATTGGGCAGTAGGGTATTACAGTCGACTGCATTGAATGCAGTCGACTGCAATACTTCCAGTAGCTCATTACAGTCGACTGCATTGCATTGCAGTCGACTGCAAGTTGGAAATTTGAATTTCCAACGGCTACTTTTTGGGTTACAGTCGACTGCAATGGGCATTGCAGTCGACTGCATTTACCGTTTGGCGCATTTAATGCCCTACCTAACCCCAAACGGTCATATTTATTCCCAGCTCTATAAATACTCATCTTGGGCATTGTTTTCATTCATCAATTGCATTCAAAGCTCTCCTATCTTTAATATTCTCAAAGATCAAAGCAATTGTTCAAATCTCTCTTGTTTTCATTGATTTCTCATCCTTTTCAAGAGAGCATTTATTGTGAGCTTACATTAGAGAGAGATACACTTTCATAAGTCATCATACACTCATCTCTCTTGTTCTAGTACTTCAACTTGTACTCATCTACTTCTTAAGAGTGAAATCTTGTACTCATTTCTTCATTGAAAGGTTCTTGTATCAAAGCTTGGGGTTGTCAAGCTTTGGAGCTTTGGGTTTGTCAAAGCTTGTTCTTGATGTGGGCATAGCATCAAGGGATTGTAAGAGGTTCGATCTTGACCCGTAAGGAAGATCATACTAGTGGATTCTAGGGCCTTTCAAGGGACTTCCTTGAAGGGGTGGACGTAGGCTTGTGGGTATATCAAGCCGAACCATTCAATTCTCTTTGTCAAGTATCTCTAAACCCTTCTCTCTTTACATTATTGTTTTACATATTGTGTTGAGATTGGTTGCTTGTTTACTTGAGTTTTTTTGAGATTAAGGTTTGTTGGTTGTTATATTTTAAAGTAGTCTTAAAACCCTATTCACCCCCCCTCTAGGGTTATTTTATTGGTTTCAAGTGGTATCAGAGCCTCGGCTCTTGTTATATTGGGTAACGCCAAGAGAGTTAATCGATCATGGCTTATGTTGGGGGTATGGAGGGTAGTTCTACCACTAGGCCTCCATTGTTTAATGGGACCAACTATAGTGTGTGGAAAGTTAAGATGAAAATCTACTTAGAATCTCAAGACTATGAGATGTGGGATATTGTTGAAGATGGCCCATTCGTTCCGATAAAAGTGGTTGACAAGGTTGAAGAACCTAAATCAAAATCGGAGTATAGTGATCATGACAAGAAGATGATTTGTATGAATGCTAGAGCAAAAAATTGTCTTGTATGTGCTTTAGACACTAATGAACTCAATAGAGTCATTATGTGTAATTCCGCTAAGAGTATTTGGGATACTCTTCAAGTCACTCATGAAGGGACTTCTCTTCTTAGAGACTCCAAAATGAATTTATTGTTTAGAGATTATGAGTTATTCCATATGCTTCAAAATGAATCTATTACGGATATGAATACTCGTTTTACTAACATTATGAACCCGTTGAAGCAATTGGGTAAGGAATTCACTAATGGTGATCTAGTGAGAAAAGTGATTAGGTCCTTACCAAGAGCTTGGGATGCAAAGATCACCGCCATCCAAGAATCAAAGAATCTCAACATCTTTCCTCTTGATGAATTGATGTGCTCACTCATGACGTACGAAATGCAACTCAAGACCTTTGATCAAGAGGACGTCAAGAAGAAGCCTACATCAATTGCTCTTAAAGCTTCATCCTCAAACCTTGAGTCAAGTGATGATGAAGAATTTAATGAAGAGGATATGGCATTGGTTGCAAAGAACTTCAAGAAGTTCTTAAGATTTAGAAGAAATGATGGGAGAAGGCAACAAAATGCTAGCAACGAAGAGAGGCTTTGTTACAAATGCCACAAGCCGGGACACATGAAGATGGATTGTCCAATCTACAACAAGGAGAAGAAGGAAAGAAGAGATGTATGGGAAAAAGCTAAAAGAAGACAATTCTCTAAGAAAGAGAACAAGGAGAAGGAAAGAGCAATGAATGCCGAACACACTTCAACATGGAGTGACTTTGATTCAAGTGATGAAGAGAATGATCAAGCAAATGTGTGCTTCATGGCAAATGATGAGGTAAGCTCTTCTTCCGGTAGTGATAGTGAGAATGAAAGTTTTGAAGATGCTTATGATAGCTTATATGAGGAGTCCAAGAAAATTTTCAAGAAAAATATTATTTTGTCTAAGAAATTTCTTGAAGCTAATAAGCAAATTGAGAAGTTGATAATGGAAAATGATAAGTTGCATGCCAAGAATGAATGCATGTCTAGCCATTTATATGTAGAGCATGTGAATAACAATTTGGTTGATTTACTTGTTAACACTCCTAGCTCAAAACAAATCTCTTCCAAAACTTTGGCTTTAGAAAAACAAAATGAAGATTTACAAGTCGAGATTTGTGATTTAAGAAAATGTCTTGAAAAATTTGTTGATGGTCAAAACAATTTGGATGTCATGCTTGGACGCCAAAGAATTGGCCTAAACAAAGGCGGTCTTGGATTAGATCCCATGGCCATGCCTCCTAAAGTTTTGCAACAACAAGCTAGGTTGAATATTTTTACAAAACGACCAAAGAACTATTGCACACCTTTTACACATTGTGGTTGGTGCAACAAGAAAGGGCATACGACTAATCATTGTCCTAGTAGAATTGTTTTTGTTAGAGGTAGAAAGAAAATGTGGATTGTGAAAGGTCAAGAATACAAATGCAAGACTAACATCCAAGGACCCAAGAAAATTTGGGTACCAAAAGTCACTACTTGATTTGTGTTTATAGGTATGTCTCAAAGCAAAATCTAGTAGCAAGAAGTGGATTCTTGATAGTGGATGCTCAAGACATATGACCGGCAACATATCTCTTTTCACATCGATTGATCTTAAGGAAGGAGGAAATGTGACCTTTGGTGACAATTCTCAAGGAAGAATCAAAGGTAAAGGAACTATTGGTAAGGAACCACATTCAATTGAAAATGTGTTATATGTTGAAGGATTGAAGCATAACTTGCTTAGTATTAGTCAATTTAGTGATAAAGGTTTTAAAGTTATCTTTGAGGCTTCTCAATGCACTATACTATCCTTGAAGAACAATGAAACTATTTTGGTTGGTAGTAGAGATAACAATGTTTACTCCATTCAATTAAATGATTTAGCTAACCAAGATGTCAAGTGTCTTAGTGCTATTAGTGAAACATCTTGGCTTTGGCATCGAAGACTTGGTCACATGCATATGGAGCATTTGAAGGATATTTCAAGCAAAGAACTTGTGAGGGGTCTCCCGAAGATCAAGTTTGAGAAAGATAAAGTATGTGATGCTTGTCAAATGGGTAAGCAAAAGAAGGTCTCTCACAAACCGAAGAAAATGGTATCTACTTCTAGACCCTTGCAATTACTTCATATGGATTTGTTTGGACCAATCCCAACTACTAGTCTTGGTGGTAAATCATATTGTTTTGTTATTGTTGATGACTATTCTCGCTATACTTGGACTTTCTTTTTGGCTACCAAAGTTGAATCTCTAAATGTGTTCACTTCATTTGCAAAACGTGTTCAAAATCAAAAAGGTTATTTGATTACAAGCATTGGAAGTGATCATGGTAGAGAATTTGAAAATTAAAAAATAGGAGCCTTGTGTGATGACTTTGGGATATCACATAATTTTTCGGCCCCTAGAACTCCTCAACAAAATGGTGTTGCCGAAAGAAAGAATAGGTCTTTGCAAGAAGCGGCAAGAACAATGCTTAACGAATATAGTTTACCTAAATACTTTTGGGCGGAGGCGGTCAATTGTGCATGCTTTGTTCTTAATAGAGTTATCTTGCGAAAGATTTTGTTAAAAACCCCCTTATGAGCTTTTTAATGATAAGAAACCTAAGGTGAGCTTTTTTAGAGTCTTTGGTTGCAAATGCTTTGTTTTAAATACCAAGGATCACCTTAGCAAATTTGATTCCAAAACCTTTGAGGGTATTTTTCTTGATTATTCTAATAATAGTATGGCATATAGAGTTTATAATAAAAGTACTTTGGTTGTTGAAGAATCCATTAATGTTACTTTTGATGAGACTAATCCTTTTCTTCGGAGGACTAACATTGTTAATGTAGATGACATGGACAATGACTTGAGAACTTTGGACATAAGTGATACACTACAAGGCAACCCCAAAGAAATTGATCTAGGGGAGCAACCATCAAGTTCTCAAGGGGGAAATGAGGAAGCAATTAATGATGCTTCAAACTTGGACGACTCTCAAGAATTACCAAAAGATTGGACTTACAAAAAGGATCATCCAAGCGATCAAATCTTAGGTAATCCTTCGAGTGGGGTAAGAACTCGACGCTCTCTTCAACAACATGTTAATATAGCGTTTCTTTCCCAAATTGAACCAAAGAAATTTTCCGAAGCTCTACATCATGAATCTTGGATGCTTGCTATGCAAGAAGAGCTAGTTCAATTTGAAAGAAATCAAGTTTAGACCCTTGTGCCTAAACCTCAAAACTTTAGGATTATAGGCACAAAATGGATTTATAGAAACAAACTTGATGAATCCGGAGTCGTGGTTAGAAACAAGGCTAGATTAGTGGCCCAAGGTTATAACCAAGAGGAAGGAATTGATTTTGATGAAACTTATGCACCGGTAGCTAGACTTGAATCTATTAGAATGCTTTTAGCTTTTGCTTGCTATAGAGATTTTAAACTCTTTCAAATGGATGTCAAGAGTGCCTTTCTAAATGGTTTTATTTCGGAGGAGGTCTATGTGGCTCAACCTCCCGGCTTTGAACATGAAAAATTTCCAAACCATGTTTTCCGACTTAGCAAAGCTCTTTATGGTTTAAAACAAGCTCCTAGAGCTTGGTATGAAAGGCTAAGTAATTTTCTTTTAGAAAATGGTTTTTCAAGAGGAAAACTTGACACCACTCTTTTTATAAAATCTAAGGGCAATGACTTATTGTTGGTGCAAATTTATGTTGATGATATTATATTTGGAGCTACTAATGGATCCTTGTGCGAAGAGTTTGCTTCTTGTATGAGTAAGGAGTTTGAAATGAGCATGATGGGAGAACTCACATTCTTCCTTGGATTGCAAATCAAACAAAGCAAGGATGGAATCTTTATCAACCAAGCCAAATACACCAAAGAGCTACTCAAGAGATTTGACATGGAAGCATCAAATGCTTTTGACACTCCAATGAGCTCTTCATTAAAGCTTGATAAAGATGAAAAGGGTAAGGATGTTGATATTAAGCGCTATCGAGGTATGATCGGATCACTCCTTTACCTTACCGCAAGTAGACCCGATATAATGTTTAGTGTTTGTTTATGTGCTAGATTTCAAGCTTGTCCTAAGGAATCTCATTTGATTGCCGTCAAGAGAATCCTTAGATATCTTAAGGGCACTCACGATTTAGGGTTATGGTTTCCTAGAAACACTTCATTTTTTGACCTAATTGGTTACTCCGACGCCGACTATGCCGGTTGCAAAACCGAGCGGAAAAGTACTAGTGGAGGTTGCCAATTCCTAGGTCACTCTCTTGTTTCTTGGAGTTCCAAAAAGCAAAATTCGGTTGCACTCTCTACCACCGAAGCCGAATATATGGCGGTTGGTGCTTGTTGTGCACAAATTCTTTGGATGAAACAAACCCTTTTGGATTTTGGACTCAAGTATGATCACATACCTCTCTTATGCGATAATACTAGTGCCATTGATTTGACCAAAAATCCTATCCAACATTCACGCACAAAGCACATAGAAATCAAACACCATTTTATCCGTGATCATGTGCAAAAAGGTGATATTGTTCTAGATTTCGTGGACACAAATCACCAATTAGCGGACATCTTCACTAAACCTTTAGATTCGAAGAGGTTTACCGCTCTTAGAAGAGAACTTGGCATGTCTTCACCTATGTGACTAAATGTTATATCTATTGTGCTAATCATGCAAGTTGCACTTCTCATGCTTGAACATTACTTAATATGTTTAAAGCATGCTTTGGTTGATGTTACTATTTTCAAACTTATTGATTTTGTTGATATTCATTTGATTTGCACACACTCATATTTCTAAAACCTTTACACTTCATATTTGTGCTATTTTTGTAAAAGGCGCTTGGTACACCTTTCAATGGTTATTCAAGTACTTATGTGTTTATGATTTTGAATGCCCTTGTTGGCAATATTGATTATCCATGGATGGATACATAAGTTGATCACTTTCACACACACCCTTGACTTTTTTCAATGATGTCAAAAGGGGGAGAAAATATTGTTGATTCATATTTGTGTGAACTTGATATGAGCATATATTACTTAAGTTAGGGGGAGCCCTACATTGCTTAAGATAGGGGGAGCGTTTTGTCATGATTTTTCTCATGACCCCTTATGGTTTTTAATTGAGATTGTTATGCTTCATTTCGCATATTATCTTATATATCTCATATTATTTGAATCAATGTTTGCCATCATAAAAAAGGGGGAGATTGTTAACCCTACGGTTATTTAACCTAGGATTATATTTGATTTTGATGATAACTAACATTGATGATTATGCTGTCTAACATGCATTGAGTTGATGAAGCAATAGGAACAATCTCATACTCATGCAAACGGATTATTAGACGAGCAACACGATCAAAGACTCTCAACGGAACGCATCAAAGAGGAAATTCGACGATTGAAGTTTTCATTCTTTTATTTCCGTCTTTGTAAACTAGAAATTGCCCATAGGTTTCCCTTGCATGCATAAAAAGTTTTTCATGCTTTAAAAACAGGAAACTGCATTTTCAGGGATGCAGTTGACTGCATATTGGGCAGTAGGGTATTACAGTCGACTGCATTGAATGCAGTCGACTGCAATACTTCCAGTAGCTCATTACAGTCGACTGCATTGCATTGCAGTCGACTGCAAGTTGGAAATTTGAATTTCCAACGGCTACTTTTTGGGTTACAGTCGACTGCAATGGGCATTGCAGTCGACTGCATTTACCGTTTGGCGCATTTAATGCCCTACCTAACCCCAAACGGTCATATTTATTCCCAGCTCTATAAATACTCATCTTGGGCATTGTTTTCATTCATCAATTGCATTCAAAGCTCTCCTATCTTTAATATTCTCAAAGATCAAAGCAATTGTTCAAATCTCTCTTGTTTTCATTGATTTCTCATCCTTTTCAAGAGAGCATTTATTGTGAGCTTACATTAGAGAGAGATACACTTTCATAAGTCATCATACACTCATCTCTCTTGTTCTAGTACTTCAACTTGTACTCATCTACTTCTTAAGAGTGAAATCTTGTACTCATTTCTTCATTGAAAGGTTCTTGTATCAAAGCTTGGGGTTGTCAAGCTTTGGAGCTTTGGGTTTGTCAAAGCTTGTTCTTGATGTGGGCATAGCATCAAGGGATTGTAAGAGGTTCGATCTTGACCCGTAAGGAAGATTATACTAGTGGATTCTAGGGCCTTTCAAGGGACTTCTTTGAAGGGGTGGACGTAGGCTTGTGGGTATATCAAGCCGAACCATTCAATTCTCATTTTCAAGTATCTCTAAACCCTTCTCTCTTTACATTATTGTTTTACATATTGTGTTGAGATTGGTTGCTTGTTTACTTGAGTTTTTTTTTAGATTAAGGTTTGTTGGTTGTTATATTTTAAAGTAGTCTTAAAATCCTATTCACCCCCCCTCTAGGGTTATTTTATTGGTTTCACATATAATAAAAAAAAGGAAAATATCAATTCAATCTACTGTGAAATCTCCATAGATAACATGTAATTGGAGGAGTGGATAGTCAATTGGTCCACTCGACAAATAGATGAAATTTTGTTAAAAAAGTTTGTTCTTTTTAGCAACTTTCTATTTTGTTATGGCAGCCTTTTCCTTGGTGTGTTTGGATATAGGATTCGAAATGGGGATTTGACTTTGGTAGGGTATTTGTAAATTCTTTGGACAAAATATCTTGTTTGGATAGTTCAGAACGGAATTTTTGAAATTTCGAAGTGATTTGAACTGTGAATTTGGGGTCACCAAATCCACAGTTCAAATCACTAGTCTAAACTAGTTATTTGTCAAATCCACACCAATCAGTTACAAACCCACAATAACTAGTTCCCTATTTTTTAGGAATCTTGCCTCCCACCTTTTTTAACAACTTTTTGCTTATTTTCTTCCAAACAAGATATTTCAAAATGATAGAATTTGTAAATCAAGGAATTTCGAAATGAGGATATTTAGAAATGCCCAGTATTTCAAAATCACATATCCAAACACACCCTTAAGGGAGGTTTAGCCCAGATTCCAACATACGCAATAGCCCATAATCATGAACCCTGGTGCAATATTTCCTTGCCATTATACGCAGCAGCCCACTCCTCGTGCTTCCTCCCACCTCGTTCTTTCCCAGATCTCTCCGCTACGTGAAGGTTATCTTTACTGCATGCATAGTAACATCAGATGCGGTATATTGTTGACGAGGGAGTTTAAATAGTGGTTTTCTAAAAAGAAAAGATTAAAACAAATTCCTCAAGCTTCAAAAACTATTAGTACGCTGAAATCGAGAGCTTTTAACGTCTCATCG
Organism: Escallonia rubra; assembly: GCA_033065855.1. Lineage (NCBI taxonomy): Eukaryota > Viridiplantae > Streptophyta > Magnoliopsida > Escalloniales > Escalloniaceae > Escallonia > Escallonia rubra. Next base: position 228,218 of record JAVXUO010002884.1, on the reverse strand, counting down.
TGATCATCTTCTTCCGCGTGGGTTTGTAGTTACTTGGTGGAAACGTGGCGACCTCAAACGTAAAGGATAAACTGGAGGCTGAACTTAAAACTGTGAATTCAAGCTTGAAGTGGGATACGAGGAGGGATCGATCATGAACAATATAAGATATACTGCAAAGAAGCAAAAAGTAACTATGTAAGACAATGTAATGTTTTATGTTTGTAAAAAAATCGTGTGTTGTTTAAACGTTTTCACTGACAACGTACAATATGCCCTCAGAGTTTTGACATCGAATGTCGTTATGGTTGTGCTTTGGTCGGGAGCATCAATGTACGTGAAAAGATACCAGGAAATAAATTAGGCGGTCTAAAATAGAAAAGCAAGTGATGCCAAGTAAGTGAGTTCGCAGTCGACGTAGATGTGCCACAAGGAATGCAGTCCGAGTCAAATGCCAAGTATACTGATGTGGGATACAATAAGGATGAAGTAAGGACAGATACCAGTGACTTCCTAAACAGAGCCTGAGGAGTGGCAGTGTTGCAAGGGGCGATGGCATGGGAAGAATACACGACGACAGTCACAGTCCGTCGCTTACGCCCAGAGTTAAGGTTTTGTATGTTTCTCTCTCTAAAATTCTAGAGTGAGAAAATGATTGTGAGAATGAAAGTCTAAAGTCCTCCTAAAATGAATTCTCAAGACCCCTATTAATAGAGGTTGAGATGATGATGTCATCAACCGACACGTGGCGCTCCCTAGGAGTGACACGTCATAGAGGGGGCCACAGATGTCGGTGCTCCACGGACTGTCGGCGCATATTCAGCGGGACTGCCCCGCACAACATCGCTCTGTCTATCTGGAAAGACTGGCTCACACAACACCACTATGGCTAGAGAGCCCCCTTGATCTAGCCACCAGTCCAAAGCCCTTGCAAATTCTCACAGGGGCATCAAGAGACGCCGATGACTTGCAGCGGTACGGAAAACTTGATGCCCAACTGCCAGGCAGACTAGGCGCAATGCCCTCCGATGACCTGCTCCCGTCTTGGAGTGACCCAGGAGTCATAGTCCCTCTGGGTGCTGATGAAAGCCTTCATTGCCGGAGCACGTAGACTAGTCACGCAGACTCCCTGGTGGATATAGTGTCCCGGAGGAGTCGCATTTCCCGCGGGTGAGTCCTCGTGCTGAAACACTCGGATCACACCAAGGTAGTGTCTCGGAGGAGTCGCCTACCCGAAGGGCCGATGTAGCATCCCAGAGGAACCGTCTACCTGGTTCTAAGGGGAATCTTCATGCCTAAGCACTTAGAGCTCCTTGACGGAGATAGCGTCCCGGAGGAGTTGCTTATCCCCACGGGTGAGTCCTTATGCAGGAACACTCGAAGCGCACCAATGTAGTGTCCTTGAGGAGTCGCTTACCCGACAGGTCAAGGTAGCATACCGGAGGAGCCGTCTACCTTGCGGAATGAGAGTCTTCATGCTGGAGCACTTAGAGCTCTTTGGCGGAGATAATGTCAAGGAATAGTCGTTTATCCCTGCTGGTGAGTCCTTATGCCGGAGCACCTGAAGCGCGCCAAGGTAATATCCTGGAAGAGTCGTTTACCTGACGGGCCGAGGTAGCATCTCAGAGGAGTCGTCTACCTGGCGAAAGAGGAGTCTTCATGCCGAAGCACTTAGAGCTCCCTAACAGAGATAATGTCTTAGAAAGCGAGCCTATCCCCGCTAGCGAGTCCTTATGCCAGAGAGTTTGGAGCTCGCCAAAGTAGTGTCTCGGAGGAGTCGTCTACCTGGTGGAAAGGAAGTCTCCGTGCCAGAGAGCTTGGAGCTCCCTGGCGGATATAGTATTCTGGAAGAGTCGCCTACCTCCGCAGGATGTTGCGCTCTCCGGGGAGTGGTTTCATAACCAAGGCAAGGTGCACATGGTGTGGTGGAAGGCTAGACCAACGCATGGCGTGTTGCGTAACCAGTATTTGATAGCAACCGGAAGTTGTTATTATTATCCTTATCAGTATATTTAATCGTCATCGTGTGTGTGTTAATCTTTTTGCCCCCTTTTTTTTTTAGTAGGATGAGCATTTGGAGCGTGTTAGCCTTGAGAAGGTCAACTGCCAAATGGTGTCCAGTACAATGTTTTACATGATCCTTAGGGCCAAAGCTAAAGATAACACAATGGGTTTTTGTACGAAACCCAGGCTAAGTACGGTTTGTAGACGGAGACAACTGTATATATATTCTCCATCCACGTCCTACCCGGGAAGAAGGTTGCGTGACCAAATTCAAGTAGGTAGGATAAGGTAATTATGCTAAACTAATTTTTGGTTGACTACTTTATCTTACTCGTTTTTTGTCTAACTCGTGGTCAAGATTCTATCGGTAAGTGATTAATTGTCTTATCACAGGGAGATGCCTCCCTTAAAAAGGCTAACCTATACGCACTTTTAAGATCATAAACAATGTGTTATAAGAGTAATTCCATACTATCTGACATCCGATGTGGAATACCACAAAGAAGGAGGATTCTACTAAACTTTGTCGCTGCCAATTACCTATCTGACTATTTTACTATCGGAGGTCCATTACACTATATAGATATTACGGATTCAGCTATCTACCTAAATCAAATTTAATGACTACTCTCAATATCTTGTGGTAAAGAGATTCTCTCCCAAAGAACGTCACACGAGAGATTAAGCAACGCTTTGTGTGTGGATTAGGTGGTGTTTTTTCCAAAGATTCTTCCAAGTGTTTGAGAAAAAAGTATAAAAATAAAACGTCTAAACAACAATAACGTAAACTATATTACATCATCCAACAACAAAAGCCAAGATTCAGTAACACTACGATGGCTCGACTAAATATAGCTTCGATACAGCAATCTGGCTACCCTTGACTAGTTGATTAGCAGAAATATTCATGTATCTCTTATTAAAGCTGATTGGACAATCCCAATCTCTATTCAACAACTCCTTAACCTTCGATATAAGATTACTGTGCGGATCGGAACCAGTAAATTTGTCCTTTAGATGGAGGGGACATATAAAGGGCCCATTACACTACAATCATAATGTTCTGGAGTTCACTGCTGAGAAAGCAAATCATCTATTTCTCCTCTAAACCCTACATGCATCAAAATCGGTTTCTGCACTTAGTCGCCTCTGTTCTCTACAAGTCTCTCCCCATACCTTGGCCTCTGCCACAGCTTGCTCTCGTTCTACATCCTTGTTCGACAAGCTTGTTTCCTTTGGAGTGTCATCGGGACCCTTGTAGTCTTCTGCGTTCATATTTCTTTGTCCCTCTCTCCCGGCCCCAGGTACCCTTCTGCCTCTCCCATCTCTAACCCTACTTCCACGAGCCACTTTGGGGTCATATGGATGGGACGCCAAGTAATCTAAAGCAAGCACCACATCACTAACACTAGGCCGCTTGTGGGCCTCTGTGCGGAGACACATCAATGCCGTCTCCAGAAATCTGCGTAAGGCGGATTCTGAGAAGTGGCCTCTCAGGCGAGGATCTGCTAACTGGACAAAGTTCTCGCGGTCTCTCAACATGGGTCGTGCCTACAATCAGCCAATACGTAACGAATAGTGGTAAGACAAAAAATGGCAAAATACAAAAAGAAAAAAACGAACATACGTATTAGTTGCAAAACAAAATAAACACAACTATTTGTGTCCACATAATAAGGGCATAAGAACCCTCCAACATGGTACTGCTAAGCAACAACAGTTGCACACTCCAGGCATCAGGAACCTTGAATATGAGATGGAGCAATTTTTGGCATATAGGGTGTAGATCAACTTACTGAAAAGTTGGTTTTACTGCCAAAGTATTTTAGTCCAGATGCAATAAAGATACAGATGTAGACGACTAAGCACCCTGAAATCTATGGATTTACTAGTACTTGTTAAGTTAGTTACCCATTCAACAAGCGATCGTTTTTCGCCTCCAGAGGCCTCCAATGCTCTACGTCCAGTAATCAGTTCCAACAAGACTACCCCAAAACTGTAGATGTCAGACTTCATTGTCAGTTTTCCGCTGGCGCCATATTCAGGCGCACAGTATCCATGGGTTCCCATGACCCTAGTTGAGACATGTGACTTGTCCTCTGCTGGCCCAAACTTTGCAAGCCCGAAATCAGAAAGTTTTGGGTGATAACCTTCATCTAACAAAATGTTGGATGATTTTAAATCCCTGTAAATAACAGGGGGATTAGCTTGATTATGCAGGTAATCCAATCCTCTGGCTGCGCCAGCTGCTATCCTCATCCTTGTATTCCAATCAAGCGGTTCCATATCAGGAGTAAGGTCTGCACAATGACCCAAAGATGTAAGGCAAATATAGAGGCTACGCTAAACATAGGTGCAGTATACATATTACTGTTTACACTTATGATGGCATTTTAGTCCATACAGCAGGAACAGTCAATGTTCTTAATCCACACCCCAAGGTCTCATATGCATTTCTAGCTTATACTCTTTATCTCGTATCTTTCATTTCAAACGCAACATAAGTAGTCTCATTGTAATTCACATACGAGCACAGATGTGACTTATACATCTATTGTGACTCCTGACATGGGAAATCCTACAAGTTCTGCTCTCAATAGTTTAACAAGTGGCTGTTTAATTTTGCATTTTCGTGAGATTAGCATACAACACTAAGACACTCCGAGATTGTATAGGAAAAAAGCCAGCTTGGTGGAATACAATTGTGATGCTCCATCTTCCACTCTTAGTGGTGTTAAAAAAACTAAAGCTTTTAAGATGAACATGTCTCAATTATAGAGATAGCAAAATGCAGGACATATCTGTGAAGATAAATCCAGGAGAAAGTCTACAGTCTTCTCTATATCTATAGAGAATCATAGAAAGTATCTAGAAAAACTTCCTTAAAAAAGTCCAATCTCAACAATAATGAGCTTGCAAAAGTTAGAGCAATGAACATACTATTTTTCAAATGAAGCACGTTATCTTCCTTCTCTACGTATAACATATGCAATTTGAACATGAGAGAAGAACTCCAATCTCAACAACATACGAGCTTGCAAAAATTATACCAATGAACATATTATTCTCCAAAGGAAGCACATTTTCTTTCGTTCTCTAACAAAAGATAAAACAAAAGCAATCTGAACATGAGAGAAGCAGATTATGAAGTAACAATAGGTCCTTACCATGAAGGTGATATTCCAAAGATCCCAAGGGCATGTACTCATAAACAAGCAGGCGTTGGTCCCCCTCAGCACAGTATCCGATCAGATTGACAAGGTTAGGATGGCGCAAAATAGAGAGCATGAGAATCTCCACCAGAAACTCCTTGTCCCCTTGAAAACCAGTCTTATTTAGTTGCTTGACGGCAATGGCCTGCCAATGGTTACAACTCACAGTTTATTAAAAAGCAAGTTACCGGCGCGCTTTCAGTTACCAGATAAAGTAAATCACAGAAATCACTGTAAACCTCAACATGGTTGTTGATTCCTGTATGAGGATGAAAGTCCTAGAAGTAAATCTTTTCCAGGAATTGGAATTCACCTGACCGGTTGTTTCGATTTGCCCTCTGAATACTTTCCCAAAACCGCCTTCCCCAATGTAGGACTCTTTCTTGAAATTGTTCGTTGCAGTTGCGAGCTCTCGGTAAGTAAATGTGTTACCCACCCTTTTAGCATCAGAGCCATGTTTTGAAATTGATAGTTCCTGTTTCCGCTGTGCGTTGGTTTTCGATTTAACTGCATGCAATTTCATTAAGTACTTCAACAGCCAGAGAAAGCTTTAGAAATTGAGAACAAACTAAATATGTAATCAGTAACAACATGGAAAGTAGATGATAGGCATAAGACTTGAATAATACTTAAAATTTACTCCTCGAGCCCATTTCTTTACCCCAATCCTTGTTTTTCCCAACTGCTGTTAAATATCATATCATTGTAGAGGGACTGTTTTGAGCAGGAATTTGCAGAAAAGAAATTCTGACGCAGTAATACACTTTCTGGTCGGGAAAAAAAAAACCACAAACATCATCTGTAAAATATTGATTTAATCATCTGAGAGCATAAGTGATGACTATGCCAAACATATTTCAAATCAAGAGTTAGACTAGACAAGATATAGCTAATTTTTTTTAAGAAGAATAAACTGTTCCGAAAACTTAGAGGACAATACCTAGCCCAGAACATAAGCTCAAAGAACCCTGCCGATGCATGTAAATCTTGCCTAGCTAACGTCTGGGTTTTCGGCACAAACCGATGCAACACCTAGGTTTTCGAGTCATATCAAAGGCCCACACACCTATCTTCTGCTCTAATTGTACTAGTGTACTAAAACATTGCGTTTGTAACTTAGTGCTACATATCAGTGATTCTGGTCGATCAATACAGCCAAATCTAGCAAGAAGCAGAATAGCCAGTACTACAAAGATCAAGAATTGAACAAAAAACAAAAACAGAAAAACAAGAATCACGAATATAGAGCGAATTGATCATCAAAAAAGAATCTAGATTCTTTCGGCTGGCGACCAATCAACTATTAACAAGAAAAAATTACCAAGAAAGTTTTACCAGAAGGAAAACCAGGGACGTTGGAAGGCCCCGGGTTGGGTTTTGCATCTTCCAGGTTCTTACGCTTCACACCCTTCTTCCGGCCGAAGCATGAACAACGGCCCATTTTCCCTAATCCGCTAAATCGCACCCCAAACGTCTGAAATCTGCGAGAAATCTATGAATTATGTGTGCGTGTGTGTGGGGGAAGAGGAAGGGGTTTTAGTTTAGGTGGTGGCCGCAATCAGAAAGATTATCATCGTGTTGTGTGTGCCTTCTTCTTCTACTCCCGTAGGTCTCGCTTGCGTCTACAAGACTTTGAAAAAGAAAAAAGAACACTAAGAATAATTATATTTTAATTAACAAAATCTCTGATTTGTCTCTACCTTACCTTACGGCGTCCTTTCTTGGCATATTTTCTTGTTCTTTAGCACTTATTCGCACGTGTAACAAAGAAATGGTTTATTTAGAAATGGCTCCCCCAAGGTTTGCAAGTTTCATTGTTTCCCGCCCTAACCCTGTAGGAGTTTCACTTGGATCCTTATCGCGGACAGCGCCGGTGTGCCATTAATATGGGGTGTTTAGCCACAAAGTTTTGATACAAAATAGGGTGCCAAGTCTTTTTAACTTGGGAAAAATAGGGAATGACCCCCTCTACTTTACACGTTGTGCGATTTGCCCCCCTCCACTTCAAAATTAACCACTAAACCCCCCACACTTACAGAAATTGGGCACCTTAGACGGGTCCGTTATGAATAGTGTGAAATGACCAAAATACCCTTATTTCTTTATTAGTTAATGACCCCCTGTACTATACACGGTGTACAATTTCCCCCCCTCAACTTCAAAATTAACCACTAAACCCCCTTATACTTACAGAAATTGGGCACCTTAAATGGAAACCGTTAAATTTAAATGACAATTTTGCCCATGGCCCTTCCCCCCCCACCCATTAGACCAGTCCCCCACCCCATTCTACGTTACCAGATTCACCGCAAACAAGGGATTGCCGCCATCTGCACCTCCTCCTCTGGTCAACCCCGCTACAATTGGTAATTCACTGAGCAAAACCACTGGTCTTTTTCTCCGACCACCAGGGAGTTACAAAAAAAAAAAAAAGGAACCACGGTGGCCGTTGGTATATCACCGGCGCAACAACTACCATGATCAGCGTCACAGTAACCACCATTCTGGCCAACTCCCCCAACTTTATATTGTTCGGCTACACATCGTCGTGAGTTGCCTCCTCGCTGCCATTTTCCACCACCTTGCGTCTGCAAGCCAGTGGGGCTTCTTCATCGGCCACCAACCGACTGGCGCAATCAACACCGGTAACATCAATCCCCACAGACACAGGCTATCGGCGTCTGATTGCCGCACATCCGTCCATATCCCTGCCACCACGATCGACGACCACGTCCCCAAATCGCAGGTCTAACCTCCGTCGTCGTGCCACCCCAATCCGTAACATCGCGCCAAGCAGCGTCACATGACCACCGTGACTGGCTACAGGCCGCTGGGGCTGCACCAGATTCGCGATGACGTTGTTGCCACAGTCGCATGCGAGTAGCGTGTGTGTATGTTTGCAGTGGGTGCGCGTCTGTGTCTGGGCTTAGTGCGTGTGTGCGTGCGTGCTGGGTGTGCGTGGAGTGTGTGTATGTGGGATTGAGTAAAAAGTTTGAGAGGAGAGAAAAATAAGTTGAAAGTTTAGGGGGGTTTAGTGGTTATGTTTGAAGTAGAGGGGGGGAAATCGCACACCGTATATAGTACAGGGGGTCATTAGTTAATTACCCCTAACAGAATGGGCAAAAATGTCATTTACAAAAAAAAATCGTTAGTCAACGCGCGTGTTGACCACGCGCTGTTAAATTTAACGGTTTCCGTCTAAGGTGCCCAATTTCTGTAAGTGTGGGGGGGTTTAGTGGTTAATTTTGAAGTGGAGGGGGGCAAATCGCACAACGTGTAAAGTAGAGGGGGTCATTCCCTATTTTCCCCTTTGAACTTATCAGTAACGACTGCATAACCATTTAGAACGGTGACAAAATAATATGTTGGTTTGGTACGGGATACTTAGAAAAAGTCAAAATTTCATATTCTTCACGGCTTATTTTATTGCCAAAAGTACATTAGCAACAATTTAGAATGGTGGTCTTATTTGTTTTCCCTTGTTCGCGAGTTGGAAAGTTTTTTAGATCTTTGTATTGATACCCTTTTATCGAAAAAGTATAACATGATTTGCGCTATAAAGGAAATGGTGTAGTCGGAATTATAAAGAAGTTTTTCAAAATTTTTGATAATATACCGCCCCGCCTCTTTTCATTTTTCCTTTGTTTTGTAACTAAATAAGATTTGAAAAGGTCACTAAACAAAAGTGGAATGCTAAACAAAAGGAGCAAAGTACAGTACTTAGCCCAATAGTAACCGAATTTATGTTACGCATCTAGCAGTCAAACTATTGTGCTTTACAACCATAAGGGAAATCGCTCTCATGACCCAAGTCGTTGATGACATAATTCGATATCTTCAACATAATTATACGTAATCTCAGTCAGATTATAAAAAGAAATTACAAACATTTTTAAACTACAAAAGTGCAAGCTCCCCTCGCATTTCCTCTTGCATATGCTCATTAAAATAACAAAATTTGCACCGTAAAGTTAAATAGTAGGGGATGAGCTAGGTAGCCCAGTAAATTGAATAATCATAGCACTATAATCGTAGCACCATTAGATCAGAATGAAACACGTTAAACAGTTCGGGAACAACATATTCAATAGTCAAACAGTCAACGTAATCGGGGCTTAGTAAACTGAACAATTAGCTAACCGATTCAATATCCGTTTTGCATAGCAAACCTAGCACTTCAACATTTTGCTCCCGACATCCTCAAAGCAATCCTCTAAAGCTCGTATCATGATTTTAACATATCATCTACATAGACAAATCATTGAAGCATTGTTGTTGGTCAGTTAAGCTACGTTGCACACACGTATCTTAAAATCAAGATATTTACCAATATTCAAGATAAGCATTTGAGGAATATTTTAGAAAATTGTATTTAGGAGTATGACTAACGTTAAGAAATAACCACTGACATAAAAGAATAGTATTATAGTATTATAGAATTCACTTAAACAATTCCTCCAAATCGTCCCTATCATCCTTCTTTTATAGTCACGTCTATAAACTTCTTTTCTCACTCACTATCTATCTATGAAAGTTAAAGATAACTTGAAATAATTTGAAATGAGATCAAATAGCTATTTATGAATTTTTTTAGGAATCACGGGGTGGCGAGACAAGGTTATGCCACCTAATAAGCACGACATGTCACAATAACATGGTGACACGTTACAAGCACAACGATAATAGATAGGTGTCACGATGGTAAGATGACACCTAACAAGCATGACAATGCCGATTCCAATTGTCATCACTAAACATCATCATCTTCCTATTTGCATCTTCTCATGGGCATCACAAGTTCAAAGCTCCGCGTTTAAAAAATTGAGGACATTAGATCGGTCATAAGATGAAAAGTCTGTGGTAACACACATTTGCACTAGCTGATACCATAAATGGTGCATTTCCAGGAAGGTACAAGGACTTCTTGCATTCTCGATCAATAGACAAATAACAGTGACAGGCATTTGCACCCGCTGATACCATTTATGGTGCATTTCATGATAATGCAAAGGCTTCTTACATTCACGACCGATAAACAAATAGTGGTGGCAAAGTGAAAACTACACGCATTTTACAAACCCAACGGACCTAAATGCCTCCTTTAGCTGCCCGCATTTCTACAAAGCAAGATAAAGTATTGTCATAGGGTTCATCAAAATAAAATTTTGGCCAAAGCGCCTCTTCGAATTTTCATGCAACAATATACCATCCTCAAAACTCGTAAACGTTATGTCAAAAACAAAATGTTTTCAAGCACGTTTATGACTTCACGACAAATAAGATACGAACAAACACGTAGGAGCGTTCAAAAGAACATTTCTTGCGAAGACATTCCATATTTGCATTAAAACTGTATAATCCATTTCAATATTCAGAGCTATAGTTTTGAAAACCTTTTTCTTCTGAATTGATAGAAAAGAAAACTCAAATTGCTAACAAGTGGTGGGGTTAGCTTAAATTGTTCTTGAGCCATATGGAATGGTCAACTCTGCACATATCAAGGATCACACGGATTTCCCTCTCACCCAAGAAAATTTTCCTGGCTAACAACCCTCTCTCTCCCAGCTTCTTGCTCTTCCATCTGCATCTTTCTTCCCCCCTCGCACATCTTAATTTTCTCTAGCTACCCCCATTTTTGTATCAAGAAAAGCTCTGTAACCAGATTTTGATTCATGGAGACTGACAAAGAGAAATCCCTCCCTGAAAAGTCCCCTAGCTTCTCCTCCAGAAATGAGTCCAACAAAAATGAAAATCCATGCGATGATCATGATCAAAGCCCCGAAAGCCAAAATAATCCACAGCCTTCTGAACCAACCGCAGCCAACCCCGAAACGGAGAATGCAGTCGAAGAACAGCCAACCGATGTCGAAGACTCTTCGTCTCCTTTGCCTCCTGACCTTAATACACTTTCCGAAGAGATCGATCAATTCATTTCGGCTTTGTCGAGCTCAAACCCTGATCATGAATCCGAACCACCAGAGGTACCTGAATCCTTGGGACAGTTTGCTGTTCTAGTTGAAGCAAAGGTGGCAAACTACGATTCTGGCGACGGTCCTCCCGTGAGATGGACTCAGCTCACGGACGAGGACTCGTCGACATTTGTGGAAGCTGTGGAACGCGTGTCCAAGCTATCCACGTTGCTTCGCAAGTTCTCTTCAGAACCAAAGTACGCGTCGTCCATGAACCGCATTGGTGGCATTTTCCAGCGTGCAATGTCATACGTGGAGGAAGAATTCAGGTCGCTTGTAGAAGACTACAAAATCCCTGACTCTTCTGATGATAATACCAACGATGCCAAGTCGAAGCATTCCAGCTCTAATCAAGATCCAGATCAATGTGCAATGCCAGAATCCGATCCCGGTACAATGTCGGAAAACATTTTTCCTGGCTACTCCGATGAGGTTGTGACGAATCTAAATAGATTAGTGAAGGTAATGATCTCTGGGGGTCACGAGGCTGAGTGTTGCCAAGTGTATTTCATATCGAGAAGGAATGCATTGGAAGATTGCTTGCACAGCCTAGGATTTGACAAATTCAGCATTGACGACGTGCAAAAGATGCATTGGGAATCACTGGAGAGAGAGATTGTTGCGTGGATCAGAACATACAAGCAATTCGCCGCAGTAGTCTTCCCTCGTGAGCGTAATCTCACGGCGACAGTTTTCTCCGATGCGCTTAGCGCGTCGATCTCCGAGAGCCTTTTTGGTAGCCTCTCCCGGGGCGTGATGATTCAACTACTCAATTTTGCGGAAGCTCTGACGATGACCAAGCGTTCGGCGGAGAAGCTCTTCAAGTTTCTCGACATATACGAGACCTTGCACGGTCTCATTCCCACCATGGACGGTTTATTTCCAAACGAATGCGTGGAGGAGCTCAAGTCGGAAGCGTCGATGACTCGTTGCCGACTAGGCGAGGCAATGATTTGCATTTTCTGTGAACTCGAAAACTCTATCAAATCCGATGCTGGAAAGACTCCTGTTCCGGGTGGCGCAGTTCACCCCCTGACTCGCTATACCATGAATTATCTCAAATACGCCTGCGAGTACAAGGACACACTAGAACAGGTGTTCAAAGAGCACAAGAAGATCGAGCGAGCCGACTCGGCCACAAGATCAGATTACGATTGCAACTCTTCACAAGGCCAGATGGAGGAGAGTCAATCGCCATTTGAGTTGCAAATCACAAAAGTGATGGATTTGTTGGACAGTAATCTCGAGGGTAAATCAAAGCTATACAAAGACCCTTCACTAAGTTTGGTATTTTTGATGAACAACGGGAGGTATATCCTGCAGAAGATCAAGGGATCCACGGAGATAAATAGCTTGATGGGAGATCCTTGGTGCAGGAAAAGGTCGTCAGATCTTCGGTCGTATCACAAGAACTACGTGAGAGAAACGTGGGGGAGGCTGCTGCACTGTTTGAACCATGAGGGTTTGAACGTGAACGGAAAGGTGGTGAAGCCAGTGCTGAAGGAGAGGTTCAAGAGCTTTAATGCCATGTTTGATGAGATACACAAGGCGCAGAGCACTTGGGTGGTGAGTGATGAGCAGCTCCAGTCAGAACTTAGGGTTTCAATATCCGCCGTGGTGATACCGGCATACAGGTCCTTCATGGGGAGGTTCAGTCAGTACTTGACTCCGGGGAGGCAATCAGAGAAATACATAAAGTACCAGCCTGAAGATATAGAGACATATATTGACGAGCTCTTTGATGGAAATGCAACCCCCATGGGGAAGAGGAGACTATAGCCATAAGGACAGGTTAAATTAGTCTAAACAAGAGCTGTGGAAGTCACAGTCAGATCATGAAGCACTATCATCACATTTGGAGGTCAGGGGAGCTACTAGCTGAAATGAGCCTTTTCTTACAATTCTTCTTGATGAGCCACATTTTTGTATTGCACTGACTACTTGTAATTTAGTTTCTTCTTGGATTGATACCTCTCAAGTTTTTGCAAGTTTCACTTATGTTTTGTTTATGCACAACATCAATCTAGTCTTATAATGCTTGGTTAGCCTTAAGGCAGAATGACACTTTTATAAAAGGTATTTGATCATGTAGTCTATCAATACAAGGACTGTTCTTCTGGTTACATGCATGTACAAGTTATGAGTAGGATTTTATCAATATTCCTTTTTCTTCTTGTCATGCACATGTAGGAAACTTTTTATTGGTAACGTTCAATAATAAATTTACCTCGACGCTAGACTTTGAGTTTTGTTTTGTTTTTCTTTGTGTTTTTTTTTTTGCCCTTCTGCTTCGCTGACTTAAACTCGTTATGATTTTGAGACATTGTTGCATGGTTTTACGGTTGTTTGATACCTAACTATGATAAGCTTGTTTAAAATCAAATTAAAAGACAAGGGAGGAGAGATATATTTGCTTACCGCGTCGCTAAATACCGGCATACATGACGATCATGAGAAGGTTTAGTCCATTTTTGGCTCTAAGGAGGCAATTACAAAAGTCCATGAAGTACCGGTCTGAAGATTTTGAGACACGTATCTACGAGCAATTTGATGGGAATGCAACGCCTATAGGCAATCTAACTATAGTGCACACCATCAACGTTATATAAAGTTTTTACAAAAGGGATTATAGAGGTCCAACTATTTATATTTAGTTGTTCTTGTTGGAATTGGGTTTTAAACCCATTGTGGAGAAGTCATCTTTGACTCAACACTACAACAAAACATGGCTATAGTGACGAAATTGCCTACGGCTCACACGGAGCCGTAGATAGAAGTCTCCTTAGACCGACGGTTGAGGCTGAACCGTGGCCACATGGTCTATCTCTCTCTCTCTCTCTCTCTGAGACTTGCCCAGTTGCCAAATACTCTCACCCACTCCCAGACAGGCAGACGGCAGCACTCGCCGGCACCGCGCGACGGGCGACGGAGACACACAGACACGGACATGGCAGGGGCTCCTCGAGTTGACTCTTTTTGGCAGAGCTCAGCTCAGATCTGGAACGAACAAGACAACGAGGGGAGGACTTCACCGGTGGACTCGACTACCGAGGTCCGACGCCGTCTTCAAACTCAGATCTGGAACAACAATCGAAGAAGAAGCAGTGATCGGTGAAGGCGAGAACTCCACCGGCCAATGACCCTCCCCGGTGACGACGCGTTGATGAACGGTGACCTTAGAAGAAGCAGTGACGGGCAGACTGATCAACGAGTGTCGACGGCGAGGCGAGGACTCCGGTGGCGGCGAGTCGTTGACGACTGGTGCGGCAACAGTGCACTTCCGATCTCCTCTTCAGCCTAATTAAGCCACTCCACAGGTAACAATTCTCATTCAATGTCCAATTCCAATTTCAATTTCCAATTCCAATTTCAATTTACACTTTCTTCTTGTTCTTTCTGCGAATTTGTCCCGGTCTATCTCTCTATTCGTGCTCTTGCAATCTTAGGGAGGAGGGGGTTGCGGGGTGGTGGGGAATTTCCGTTGTTATGGGGGTCGTGGGTAACCCCGGGGTGGTGATGGGGTTCGTGGGGTGTGGGTAGCAGGGGTTTGGGGGGGATGCTGCATCTCCTAGAACAGAAAGTCTAGTATACTGTATATTAGGAGGGATTCTCTTGTATGTATCCCCTGACAGGACTGCGACTATTTGCTCTGGAAATTGGACCAAGACCAGTCCAACTGAGGACTGTCTTAATTCATAATTGACCAAAAGATAAAAGATTTGGAGATGACAATGGCTCAGCCATCACTTTATTATCATATATGGTAAGGCTAAAATCCAAGTAAGCAGCTCTTTTAGGTCCTACATGTCTCCATTTTTCACCACATTTCTTGCTCCATCTTAGCCCAATAATAGTATAAATGCTGTATTGCTGTGAATGCCAACAAATAAGTTGCAACTACAATAACTTTCCTGTAATTGAAGTCTTGGCCAAATGGTTTGTGCTCTTAGTGCTGGAATCAGCAGTAACTTGCAGTAAGAAAATATCGATTTTGGAGATAAGCTTGTTTAGTTGAGTCTTCGTGTGCTTGTTATTATATCTTCTGAGGAGTTGGTCGAATTCAAAATGTTGAATCCCAATCTCCATTTGGTGGCCTCGATGCACGGGATCTCTTAGTAGGGGTCATTAACATGAAACCTTGATACCAAAAAGGAAAAAAAAAAAAAACATGGGAACCTTCGTTTCGATTCTATTATATACATTCGTTTGAAGAGGCGTAAAAGTTCACAATATATCGAAGTAGATCTCTCTTATTCAAATGTTAAGAGTATCAAGTTACTTGAAGCTTGCAATAGTTCACATGACATAATTAATTTTGTACCACCACCTTCCCAAAAGGTGTGGCTGTATATCAGGCCTTTCTAGCAATTTGGCTTCATACAGCGCTAGCCATGTTAAACTGTTCTAAGTTGTCAGGATACCATATTTTACAAGATTATTTATTTATATGTCTGTGCTTTTATTTTGCTATATATATATATATATATATATATGATTGTGCTCATCTGGAAAGTTAGGGACCCCCTGCGAGGGCCTTTTCCTTCCTAGTTCCTTAAAACTTTTTCTCACTTTCTATTGGACTTTGGGTAAACCCTACCAGCTGGAAATTTAACATATATTGGTACATTCTAATCTACGCTCTCCCTGCATGTGGTTCGTGGACTTGCAGATGATAAAGTAATGTAATTGTTAGCTTTTTAGAAATGTAAATGATCTCTGGCCTGCCTTTATGGTCAAATAATGAGCATCTTATTGGTTTCTTCAATGTTGTCTACAATAAATATTTGTCATTTACGTTAGTGGAATCTCGGTGTCTTTATACAAAGCAACCAAAGCTCCCAATGAGATGTTAATCGCGTCTCCTTCAATTGGATGGTCGCGGACTAGTAGTTCTGATCATTTAAGTCTGTGAAATCAGAGGAGCTTGACACAAGCAATGGCAAAGGACAACATTAATTCATTTCAGAGTACCTTGGGCGACAATAAACAGTGGAGATCAATAATTCAATAGCATACGATATTTTGAACTGCTTTACGTTATGGTATTGGTCCCTTCTAGTGTAACTCTATTCGTGGTACTTACGTATTTCTTTATGAGATTGCTTGTTATATACATAATGTGAAATCATGGGTGCCGCTTAAGATATAAGGGGAGGGGAGATGATTCTTGAATTGGGTTACGAAAAGAGAGGTGTGAGTAGTGTTGTGTGCGACTTTTGTGTGAGTGAATGTGGTGAGTGCTTGAATGAGTGTGTGGGTGTGTGTATGTCTTCAGTGTTCATGTGTGTGTCGTGTATTGCGTGTGGCAACGTGATGTGTGTGTGTGGGCTGCTGTGCAGCCGTGTAGTGTGTTGTGTGCCTGAAGTGTGTGTGTTTAGGTTGTGTGCTGTGTGTGCGCGTTAGGGTGCGTTAGTGTGTGCGTTGTGTGTATTGTGTGAGTCCGCCGAGGCAGCTAGAGAGGTGTGTGTGTGTGTGTGTGTGTGTGTTATGTGTTCGGGTGTGTGCGTGTACTGTGAGTTTGATGTGTGGGTTTGTATTTTGAGTGTGTTTGGTGTGTTGTGTGCATATATTTGTGAGTGCATGTGTGAGTTCAGGTGTGTGTTGGAGTGTGTGGGTTTGCAAGGAAAAGAGAGAGAGGGATTAAGGGTTGGTGTTATATTTTTCTCTTTGTGTGTGCTGTGTGTGGGGAGGCCATGCCACCAAGGAAGATGAATTCATATGGGTGCAGCCTTTCGAAGTGCCAGTATCTTTAGCTAAGGGTTTTGTTTCAAGTTTTATTTCCAGAAGAAAATTTTGAACACTCTCCTCAGCCTTTTGAACATTTAACTGCTGGAAGCACCTGACAATTGTTTGTACTTCCTCCAACTTTAGGTGCTATACTGCACTTTTAAATGTCACAAGGCCTAGAGAAACACGCTCAATTCAGAAATCTCTACAGTGCCCACAAGAGAGTGTTCACGTCGTCCTTGGTTGTGGTAAATGAGGTGGTAAAGGTCATGGTGGATGGTTGTCTTAAGGTGGCGAGTGGGCCTTATGCGGTGAGTCTTTAGGTGAAGTGTTTGGTATTGGCAAGGGATTGATTCTTTATTCGCTCTATAGAAGAATATGGTGCTAAGGGAGCGTTTTGCTATGATGCTTGGCATGTTGAGGTGAGAGCTTTATAACACTTTATAAATCATATGGGATGCTGAGTTGTAATGACGTGTTTGAGCATCATTTTTACACTAAAAGTTGGTGCAAACATATGCGGGAGCTATTGGACATGGCTTTTAGTCTTTGGTACGGCTTCGGTGATGCCAGTTTTGGTTTTGCAGAGTTGGTTGCCATACAATAGCAAGCAAGACCTGGACTGTTGGACAGCCTTGGATTAGAGTTGTACTTCTTTTTCTTGTTGACTTATTGCCTTTTGACTTGAAAATGTGATTTTCTTGTGTTTAGACACTAAAGTTTTGGGGGATCAACTTGGCTATAGTTAAGCTTCATTTTCTGCACACTGTATCTGACATGTTGACTTTTGTCAAGCCTTTTTTTTTTGGATATTCTAGCTATTTGCTTCTGCTTCTTGGCACTTCAGATTAAGAAAATGGTTCAGTTTGTGCTTTACCCTTCTTATATCAGTTGTGAAGATACTTCCCATAGAGGGTTTACTTGAAGCCTATATGTGGACATAATTTTTTTTTTTAGTTGTAATATGGCTTTACAGAATGGTACGCTATTGAAGTTTAATACTTGTATCGCATGCTTTTTGTTATTACCTATCTTAACCTTCTTCGACGAGATTGTTATGCATTTGGCTAAACTATAGAGTTAAGTCCCTAAAGCATTGTGATTTTAGTTAATTTGATTGGCATGATTATGGTTCCCTTACTGGTGCATCTATTGATCTTGCAGTAGCGGTTCTATAAGTTGGTGCTTGGCAGGGGTGTAGTGATAGCATGTAAATGATTTTGTAAATATTTTTTTTGACAAATAAGGAGCTATGCCTACGGTATGTACCGTAGGCATAGGTTGGGAATAAAAATAAGAATACAGCTATGCCTACGGTAGTACCGTAGGCATAGCTATAAAAATAATAATACAGCTATGCCTACGGTAGTACCGTAGGCATAGCTGGGAATAAGTGGGCTACGGTATAACCGTAGGCATAACCTTAAATCCCGTAGGCATAGATCTAGGGCATCGCCACTTCTCCCTACGGTAGAGTACCGTAGGGATAGGCTATGCCTACGGGACATGGCACCTATACCTACGGTACTGTACCGTAGGCATAGGCCGGTTTTCTTGTAGTGCAATTTTCAAATGGGTTCCAAGCCATAATTTGGTTAGGAACAAATTGATTTATGTTCATCTATTGGAGTAGATGATCATAATATATTCACAAGTTTAAAACAAATGAGGAGTGAATGAGAAAATTGAAGTTGAAGTTGGTGGTGTTCGGAAAAGAGTATCTCATATTGAAGAAATAAATCAAATGTTACCTCCTTATAAGGCTTAGTCTTGAGCTAAGGGTTGGGCCCCTTGGGGGTACCCAAGTTTTGTAAGGAGGGAGGACCTAGGTTGACCCAAGGTCCACCACACGCGCGCGCCGCCCGTCGGTCCATGACCTAGGCCCATTAGGCTTAATTTATTCTTTTTGAGACAAAAATATTTTAAATAAATATTTATTTATTTATTTTCTTTTCCGGAAAGTTGCAACATTTCCAATAGCTGTGAAGAGTTGCACCCCCGGTGAATATTCACAGTATAAAAACGAGTAAGTTACAGAAAACAATCAGTAGTTCAATCCCGAAATTCTGTTCTCCAGTTTTTTTTCGTGTATGTGTCTGTGTAAGAAGAAAGAGTTCGACGTTGTTTTGGTTCGCCGGGTCTGAGAATTTGGAGTGCTCCTATTTTCAGACGTACTGACGTTGTATCCTGGGAGACTTTCATCAAATGACCGTTAGCACCGTTGCAGGATGAATAAAGTCTTAAGAACAGTGAATCAAATTTACGCCTCGATTTCTCCATTCCTGTTTCTGTGATTCTGCAGTGAGTTCATTATACAGTTCTTCTTCTGATTCTGTTTGCTCAGTGTAGTATAATATATTTCAGTATTTTCGTACTTAATTTTTCTACACAAGTATACACAAAGCATATTTTTTCCAAGAGTTCTTGCCTGAATGAATTATATTCCTAGCAATTTTTTGTGGTTTTTTCCTCTTGGTTTCATCTACAACTTTCGTAATCTTTTGGTCAGCCAGTCTTAAGTCACAACGGTACTGATCTTTTAAGTATGGAATGGATTCTACCTACCAACGTACCGTTGACATTATTTTCATTCCTAAAGTAGCCATTAAAAAAAAAAAAAAAAACCCTAAATTACCTTGTGACCCATTGGCCCTAGGTTAGGCCAGAAATAAGAAGGTGACTACAATGCAAATGCTAATTAGGGAATAGTAAATACATAAATTAAAATCATCTAAAAAGGCACCAAGATTTGGCTCCGTTTGAAAACATTTCCGTTATCAGTTTTTCTCTAATTTTGTAAACTGGAGAAAATAAACGCGTTTGACACAAAGTTTTGATTTTATTTTTTCACTTCAGTTTTGAAAACCAGTTTTTAAAATATGGCTGTTTTTAAAAACTCCCATTTAGGAGTTTTGGGTTTTCAATTTTTATTATTTATTTTGAGACAAAACCACCCACCGTCGTCAGGTCACAGTTGGCCACCACCGCCACCGCAAACCATCACTAAAGAAAAAACTCAAAATAAAACTGGATAATCAATTACCCATTTGTTTTTGTAAAAAAAAACTAAACTAATTTTTATTTTTATTTTTTTTGGAAACAGAAAATCAAAACTGAAAGTGATTTCAAACGCTACCTTAATGTGTGAAACCCTTCAATACGATGTAAAAACAAAACAAAAATTCCACTAAACAACATATTGAATTCATAAATTTTCTGTTCTAGAACATAAATTTTCGTAAAAAATTACGCTATGTCCAATAATAATAAAGAAAAGTAGACTCTAAGATGGCAAAAACATTACGAAGAAGATTGTTCCTTACACATAACTGTGTGGATTCCAACAAAAATGGTCTCATTTCTATGTAAGAAAAGACGGAAATTCAGTCGACATGATCCAATTACTTCCATAAAAATTAAAAGAAAGAATAAATAGGGAACAAAAGGAAAATTTATTTCTTAAAACGGATAGTGTACAAAAATTTTAGGACATCAATGGTACGGAAGGAGTAAATTCTTTTAACCCTGGCCCGTACTTTGCAGAATCCCGAGAGAGTTCTATTATGACGTAATGCAACCCTCTATTTACGGTAAGGGTACTTTCGGGTCTTTCTGATACTCTCTCGCTCAAGCTCTGCCCCAACTCAACTCGCTTAAGCGACGTGACTCGCGAGGGAGAGAGAGTTCAAGTAGTACCGTGGTAGTTTCATTGCCAGTCCTGCCAAAGTCTTCTCTCTCCGAATCGCTTCCAAATTATTACAAGACCCTGCGTTTGATTAAGCCCTTTGGCTCGCAATTGCTTGTAGATTTAAAGAAAGCACACACAAATTTGGAGCAATCCCTAACTTATATTCGAAATATCTCCAATTTTGATGGATAAGTTGAGCTCTCGTTGCCGAAGGCCACCGCATTGATCTCTGCACAGGTAAGTCCTACTATGTTTTCATTGGAGCTATCTTGACCTTGTAATTGTCTTGTTTTCTTGTCAATTTTCTTTGTTCCTGGAGTCGGATTAGGGTTTTGCTAATTGTGCATTCTTTTGTGTTTTGTTTGCTTTAGTTAGATAGAAAACATCTGTCTTGACCGTTGAATTGGAAGATAAGTGGTTGAGTCTATGGGACTCTTGAAAATTTTTCCGGAATTTGAATACAGACACTCCAATAGTTTCACGAAGCGGCGCTTTGTATGAAAATTTGGACATAGACATCCTGCTGGAGGCTTTTACACATACGCAGCTTAGACTTGTTTGTATATGCGCCAAACCTGATGCCCTCATTATAGAACATGCTCCAGAATTGATCGAGTCATCTCCAAAGAAACAAGAAAAATGGCTTGAGACTGCTTTTAGAGCTGTTCAGATGCATTCTTAGTTTTTTGTGGTTTTATCACTTGGCATGCTTATAAAACAGGATAAAGTGTTGCTCTCAGCAGTTACACCATTTACAGGATCTCTCTTTCTCCTTCTCATCACAATAATTTCCGTATCCTGAATGTGCATTCAGTGCCTAAATATTGTTTCTTTGGTGGAACTTTCGGTGAACTTTGATACCTTTGTGGGCTATATGATGATCCTTGCTTTTTTCGGTGGACAGAAGTATGCTTTCGCAAGATTTGACCTTTATTTTTCTGTAGAAGTGGTCTTTTCTTAATCTGGTTAGTCTTTCCTTTTTTTGTACTTCTTGCACCACAATCTTTTATATGCAGTATTGTATTGGTACTGGAATCCTCTACCTTTTTCAAATATATCAGCATATTGTTAAATCACGTATAATTATACAGCTATAATCCAACTATAACGACCTAAAGCTGTTAGCTGTTACATACGTTAGCTTGCCGGCTGGACTTCTTTTACCTATCAGCAGTTAAAGAGAGAAGTTAACACTAACACAAGAACACTCCATGGTGGTTGTAAGTTGTTATAACAGCCAACGCTGTGCTGTTGTCAAGGTGCTTAGTACCCGCACAATATGTTGACAACCAAGAGAAACTGTAGATAAGGAATTATCCTTAAGTCTAAATCGGTCTTAGTACAAATAGTGAAGTTTTGTCAATCCTAGTAGAGAAATGTCCCCAGAACGCTGTCAAAATCAATTTGTGGAACTTCTTTGGTTCCTGTTATTTCGTTGACCTTAGTTGTTTATAGTTTATACCTCTATTATTTCAAAGATTATGCTTTATCGTCTTGAAATGCTGTGGATCTATCCTACTTTGGTGTCTTATTAAAGCTTTTTCTCTTTCAGAGGTTGTCTTGTGTTTTATTCGCTGGACGGAGATTTGTAGAAAGAAGATGGGCGGCACATTTAATCCACAGATTTTGATGGAGAAGCTAGCCAAGCTCAACAGTACGCAGCAGAGCATTGAAAGTATCCTTGTTAATCTTTATCAGTGATTGCCAATTCTCAGTAGTCTTTCTCGTCTTTACTTGCTCTCCATGTTTTCTCATGGCTTTTTTGTTGAATTTTTTTCTACCTACAGGCATCTCCTTTATTCTGTTTTGAGAATTGGATTTTCAGTAATGAATCGTGTCAATGAATCATGTCTTTACTTTTGTTCTCGGCTATGAAGCTGGTGAAATTTGACACTTGTTGTTTTAATTGGGAATTCTTTTAGGGCCTATAATTTTTTTCTGGATACAACTGCGCTGTGCTGTTTCAAAACCCTCGTTTAATTTCTCTTTCTGAGTGAGTCTTTCTTCACTTGTTCTAATCCTATCTTTTAGATTCAAGTATCTCCCAGTGGGGTCAATTTGTGTATGTTTTAATACTCTCATATTCTCCTGTGCATTTTCTCGTAGGACCTAATTTCTACTGTTTTTTTTCCTTTGTTCATATTTCATGTATATCACCATTCTGTAGTAGAAGCAACTGAAATGCTATCCTTGACATGACCAAGCTCTATCTCATTGGTGTATTTTTCATATGAACAAAGCTAAACAAGTTGTTGAAACATGGGCTAGACAATTTCATTCTTCCCCACGTGACCAGCGATTGGCTTTTCTGTATCTTGCAAATGATATTCTGCAGAATAGTCGGCGAAAGGGTTCGGAGTTTGTCGGTGAGTTTTGGAAGGTTCTTCCAGATGCACTTCGTGATACAGTTGACAATGGGGATGAGTTTGGAAGAAATGCTGCCCTACGGCTGGTATGTTGTACTTATGCGGCTTCTATGCTCTTTCTTCTAGATTTGCACGCCTATTTTCGAGTAAAGGATCAAATAGTTTCAATGTTTCACCAGTGCATCTTTTAGTGACAAAAGGGTCGATTTAGCCCCATGTATACGTTGTTATTTTACAAGGGTTTGTATCTTGTGTCTTCTGTATTTTTCATGTTTTATGTTTGAGTAAATTGTTGTTTGTTTATGTATAAAAGACGGCGCCTGATCATGCAAGTCCAGATGGATAATAAGTCAAATTCGAAAGGGACAGTCTCTTTATATAGGAGAAAGGTCTAGGCAATTACATGTGTAGTACAATTATGAGGGAAAACACGGAAAGTTTAGATCTATAATTTTGAGGTTATGATGCATGATTATGCTCACGATATTCTTTACAAGCATTCTCTAGTAAGATTGAGGAACGAACTGCATAGTTACTGGTATATACTGTTTGCATCAACTTTTTGAAGCTTCAATGATACTTATTTTCACGAATAGTGTAAAAGATACAAGGTTATTAATTAAGTGGCATTTTAAATTTAGAAGAGTAGTGCTACTCTTTTGAAATTCCCAAATAAGGTGGCATTGTCACCCATGAATCTTTCAGCAACGAAAGGGTGTGGATTTAGCAAAAAGGTTGTGGATCTTGCCCACATTTTGTTATTGGTTAGCAAGGGATCTGTTTTCCATACTTGTTTCTCTATGAAAGACGGCCTATAGATCGAAGGACATCCCAGGTATCGTGTCTTGACTTGCAAGTATGGATGGGAATGAACAAAATCTAAATGCTTAGGATTAGAGTATCTTTGCATAAGAAAAAGTCGAGGCAAATGACAATACAGTCACGAGGGGAAATGTGGAAGGTTTAAGTCTACCATCCCGAGTTTTATGAAGAATTTGGCTAGAATTGGTTTAGGACACCTTGACAAATACTGAACTAGAACGATATCGGGTTTGATAATGTTGATGGCCAGCGGGGATGATAAAGAAGAAATTCAAGCGACTCAAGAGTATCTCGAACCATTCTCTCAAATACATACTACGATTGGAATTTCGCCGTTCATCTCCTGGATACTTAGTGAATCAACCAAATATGATGGAAGTTGGCTTAATTAACGGCTGCTAATTCTTTGGATACACCACTGGAGCTTAATGTGAAATACTCTTAAGGATGATGGGTGCCCCCTGCCAGATGCTCCCATTTATAGACAATTAGTGGAGAGTGTTGTTTATTAAACCATGACTCGTTTGGATATTTCTTATGCAGTCGGAATTGTGAGCTAATTTGTTTCCTTTCCTATCAATCGTTATCTGCGAGGAACCATGTCTAGAGGATTAGTTGTTTCCTCCACCTTACCCTTTCAGTTGCGTGCTTATGTCAATGCTTACTAGTCTGGATGTCCTGACACATGTGCTCCACTACTGGTTGGCGTGTCTTTTCGCGATTCTCTCATTTTGTGGAAATGGAAGAAGCAAGGAGCTTTATCCAGTTCTCCCAGAAGCAGGATATCGAGCTATGTCATCAGCTTGCAGTGAAACTGTTGGTTGAAGGGTCTCTTCAAAGATCCAGACTCTGAAACCTGTTCATGATGATAACATGAGCGATACTTTTTATAGCCTACTTATGCCTACTTCTAGGATATCTGTTCCCCCCTACTTTCTAGGATATCTGCTCCCCACCCTTTTAGCAGCTTATTTGTTTCTTTTTTTTTTCCCCAGGAAACTCTTGAATGCATTAATACTCATCCAAATAAAGAATTTACAAATACCCAGTAAGAATTAAAAATTCCGAACAGAATATTTTGTAATGATGAGATTTGTAAATGAAGGAATTTCAGAATGAGGGAATTTGAAAGTACCCAGTTTTTCCAAATTCTACATCCAAACACACTATTAGAGGTTATGTTATTCTGATACCTTAGTCAAGTCATAGTCCTGGTTGTTGTAATCCAATATGTGCGTTCAGAGTATGATATTCGAACTTCGTTGATCTTCTTTTTCTTCTGTTTTATGCGTTCAATTCTGTCTACCCTCTCAAGAGCAGAAATATGACAGGTGAAGTGGAAGCCGGATATTCCGTATTGACATATCTTCATTCTTTCCTGCACATGCAGGTTAATATTTGGGAGGAAAGGAAAGTTTTTGGTTCTCGTGGGCAGATTCTAAAGGAAGAGCTTACAGGAAGGCACTTGGACATTAATAGTAGAAATGGGAAGCCTTTGGGGTTTAAACAAGTGAGTAGCACCATTTTTGTTTGTTGAATGTGTCGCTATAGTACCTTTTTTTCCCCTTGCTTTGATGATTAATGCATTACCCTTTTTCTCGTGCTCCAAACAGAAACATTCTGCTGGAAATGCAGTGGACAAAATAGTATCGGTTTATCAAGTTGTTTATCGTGGTGAATTGGATGAAGATGCTGTATTGAGCAAGTGTAGGAATGCCATCAGCTGTGTTGAGAAAGTAGACAGGGAAATTGGTGGTGATATTAGATCAGGTATATTTAATTTCATAGTTGCCAAATCATGTGTCGTTTATTTAATCTTCATATTGCGTATTGTATCCTGCAGCTCATAAACATGTAGAAAGCAGTTTCTAAATGCTTGAAAAATTAAAGTTGACAAGAATTAAATCATCTTAAAAGATGAAATATATCAAATGGCAAAATTACTTCACCAAAAATGAATGACCAGTTGTTATAGTAGTTATAATGAGAACCATCATACCAAATGACACAGGTCCGTGATGCAAATTTAAAAGTGCAAACACGCGGAAGGAAAAGAAGGAAAACATGGCTTGTGAATCTGCCGCATTGTATCTCATAGTGTAAGATTCTTATTGCATATCGAAAGCCGCATTGTAAGATACACGAGATATACTTCTACTTGCTTAAACTTACTGTACTCGCAATTATATATTGTTGAACCAAATTTTGGGGGTGATAGTTACATCACTTAAATCAGTGTTTGCAGTATCAGACACTTATTACTTAGCATTATAGAAGATTTGCGAAGTTCATTTTGCAAATTTAGACTTACTTTTTGCTTTGGGCGGGTGTTCAGCAAGTGTGATATCACCTGAAACGGAAAGAATTCTCCGTAAAGTTAAACGTCTCCTTTTGACCATGTGCACTATTCAAAGCAGTTTCTGTGGACGAGAACAAACTTTAAGTTGCTGGTCTTCTAATTTTTTGTTGGAGAAGATCAGAACTTATCCATTATGTAACTTGAGATTTTCTGTTCTGGAACTTAATATGGTCAACAAGGTTCCAGTTTTTTTCCATTCAGATGAGTATATATGCTGTAGATAGTTGCTTAGTGCCTTCAGCCTCTACATTATACTTGCTGAATGAGAAAATGTTTCTGTTTTGGGCTTAGATATAGAAGTGGCACTTACGATTTTCATTAAGAATTGCATGGAATGAACTCGGTGTTGTTGCCTGGCTTGCTGATATAATTAGTCTTCCCCACCGTCTTTCTATCAGGTCCTCTAAATGAATCTGGCATTCTGGAGGAGCTCAAGGGGCAGCATACTGTTTTGAGGGACTGCATTGAGCAACTAACCGCTGTCCAATCATCAAGAGCAAATCTTGTGTCTCACCTTAGGGAGGCTCTTCAGGAACAGGTTGGTTGCTAGTGGCCCGCATGCATTATAGATCTCAAACTTGCTTTTGCCTTCTTTTCCGTCCTCCCTGATTGAGAGATTTCATGGTTTTGTTGCAAGGAATTTAAGCTGGATCAAGTGAGCCACCAACTTCAGGTAACGGTGCATGTTACTTAATTATCTTTTTTATGTTCATTGTTTTTTGTCTTAATATGCGACAATTCTTATTTTTCTCTATTAAAAAACTTGGTTTGAGTATATAGTACTCACCTTACAAGTGTAATCACAAAACAATTTGTAGGTCTGCTGTCCGTTGCAAAATTTTGCTTTTGTATGTTATAAGAAGTCACATTTAATTGTGAACTTTTTGTTTGATAATAAAATAGAAGCCAAACAAATGTGAATGAAAAAGCAACATAGTCATGTAAAGTATCAAGCACCTCAGATATGGAATCTTGACTTTCGAATGGTCGTGTAACTGAACAATTCCATGAAAGCTGTTCAGTTACAGTTGAACTGCTATGATTTTGATGCACTTCTTGATTAATATTGAAGTATATTGACGTAGGCGCATGAAATTTCACACTATGGCAACCCTATTATATGCCTTATCATCTATATACATTTTTCGTTGTAGATACAACACTCCTCGTGTTCTACTTTTGGCCGCATTGTTTAGGATTTTCATTTGTTCATTACCCATTGAAAGTACATACATTTTGTTTCAGGCTGCACAATCCCGATCAGAACAGGCTGATAATTTCTGCAGACAATTACTAAATGGCAACAGTGTGCAATCGCTGGCTGAGCAGAGTTTAATTGAAACTCACACCTCCAAAGCACCACAGAATTTTGGAAATGGAGAACAATCAGCTCCAGTGATGTACACACGACAGATGCCCATTACGGAGAAATCTAGCCACATTGAAGACGATCCCAAAGCTGCGGCAGCTGCAGTGGCAGCAAAGCTAACAGCGTCAACATCTTCAGCACAGATGCTCACATACGTCCTCTCTTCTCTGGCTTCTGAGGGTGTCATCGGCAACTCAATGAAAGAATCTTCAAGTGATTATCCTCCTGAAAAGCGATCCAAGCTTGAGAACGACCACTCTGCTTACATACCATATCAGAATTCTCAACCACCAGTTCCGCCTTTTCCACATCCGGACTCATTGAAACACAATATCCCAAATCCCTCACAAGATCTGACTCCAAATGAACAACCCCCTCCCCCATCATCTCCTCCACCTCAGGCACCACTACCACCTATGCAGCCATATCCAATTCCCCAGTACATGCAGAATCCTGGTTCAATGCCTAATGTACCATATGGTTATGGGACAACGCAGCAGCAGCCGCCACCTTTGCCTGGTTATCACCCTGTAGGGGCTCCATTCAGTGGGGTTTCTCCCTTTACAGCCCCTCCAACAAACACTTACCAGAGTTATCAGTCCGAAGGTGGGTTTTATAGTCAGCCATCATCACTGCCAATGGCACCCATCTCTAGGCAGTAGTCTACCATTAACTTTCTACGGTGCTAAGAAGGAAGAAAGGTTTTGGTGGTCGGAATCCCAAGGCATCTGGAGATACATGGAGCTTCTTTGTTAGCACAACGTATCTAGATGTTTGTAACTTATTTTAGTTGACATGGTTTTATATACGTAGCTGAAATGATTTTAGAGTAATTTGGCTAAGGATAGGATTCTAGCAATGTTTATTAGCCTTGTTTGTATCTTTGATTAGGCAACTTATTGTTGTTTTTAGCAATGTTACGTGACCTGTGGGTTAGAATGGACGTAGCATGGCCCTCAGGATTTTACAGCACAATCACGACCATGTCATCCAATTAGTGGTGATAACCGATAATAGCACGCCACCTAGCCGATCACACTAATTTGCTTGCCTTAGAACCTAGCCGATGACACTAGTTTGCTTGCCTTGGTAACCTAAACTATTTAATCACACAAGATGTGGTTGAGATCCATGGAAGGGCCACATGTCTCGAATCGATCTGTACAACTTTTTCTCTTTGCTTCTTTCCCTCGAATCTACTTAGTATGCTAGTTGCTGCAAAGTGGCCAAATGCTTGCTTTTTAAAGACTGCTTAACTCCCAGTAACCCTAGTGGAATACTGTGGGAGAACCTTGTGTCTACGATTATAATATATATAGTGTTGTGTAGTACTGGAAAAGCGTGACTCAAAATCCCAAGTAAAAACGACCAGCCAGACATTCCCTGCATGACAAAAGAGATGGAAACACAAGGCTCGACAAAATCACCGTCACATCCCAATACCGATACACCCACCCATCAGGCCATGACCCAGGCCCATACCCCCAACCCCACAAAAGACATTCTCTTTTGTTTCCGAACAACACATTACTTTGTAAAACTCTCGGTAACATGAGACATTGGCTTCGATACTGAAGCCTTAAACATATATACTATGATTAGAAAAAGTATAAAAGTAAGTGAACCATGGACTGAACAGGAACCGACAAACAGAAGGTTTAAGAAAATGGGAAAAAAGCAGTCAACGTCTATGGTATGGGGCAAACGTCAGCCGCAAAAGGTGAAGGAGGTACAAAATCTGGCTTGTGGTGTTTGCTTTTAGCGGCTGGAGGCCCTGTAGTAGACAGTAGAGCTGTTCGAGAAGAGATTGGTCGAGTCTTGAGTCGTCTTGTGCGTGCGTCAGTTTATATTACTCTTTTGCTACCCAGTTGAACTGATTTGACGAGAGAGAAGATGTGCTCTCATAAATGATTAAATACCGGGGTAACTTGGATATACGACACGATAACAAGGCGATGATACGAAGCATAACATTATCGTCTTTTAAAACAAACGTTTTTGCTTTATCTTAGGAAAAAGCAAATTCTTCGGCACGCACGCTTCTCTTTTAAATCATCTAAAGCGACTTTATTGATATGTGTTATAAGTCCAGTTAATAATTATACGAGGATGTACGATAACATAAATTGTGCTTGCAATTGATTGCTCTGAACATGATTTTGAACTTTATATTTAAAAGTTAACTGACCTTGACCAACGAACAAAAGCTGCACAAGCAGCATATGCACTGCACACCCGCGTACGTGAACCACAAAATGTACTACAAGGTCACATTAAGGCTCACAGGAGTAAGATATTTGAGATAAACAAACCGCTATCATTGTGAAACGCAAAAAAAAAAACTTACAAGGTTTTTGTTATATTAAAAAAAACCTCCTTAAGTAATACTCCCTCCGTCCCTAAAAAACTGATCATATTTTTTTTTTGGGTCATCCCAAAAAAAGTGATCACTTCCAAATTAGGAAAGATTCTATAAATATTTTTACATACTTACCATTTTTTTATTTTTTTTATTTTTTTTCTCTCACCACATTTAATTCTCTACCAACTCATTTTCTCTCTCCTGGCCCACCATTTTACACTTTTTTATTCTATTTCTTTCTCCACATTTAACACTCTACCAACCAATTTTCTAAGACTGTAATAATGTAAGAATTCGTCAATCGTTATGCCGCATGTGTTTATTTTCATCTGTAAATCAATCTATTTTTTTTTTATAGTTCAAATAACATAGTACTAGTACTTTTCCGAGAGTCGCCTATATAGTATTCAAAGTGAGAAGTGAAAAAGGGTCGATGATAAATAAGAATCTCCCACGTGAAAAGCAAATATCCCAAATGGATAAGGTGCAATTTCTCCAACCTGTCCGATTTATTCTAATTTGATAACATTTAGTATGAACGAAAAAGAAAGCAACCAACCGTCCAAATCCAATAAAAAGGGAAGGTGCATATAGAATCGGAGCCCTTAAGAATATTCATATACATATCACTGACATGTAGCCCATAATCCCACATGTAACCACAGGGTCGATTCCGAGCCACTTGATTCTTCGGATAACATAACTTATTGGACTACTTATGCTACGAGTTTTATGCAAAGTCAATCAATTCTATTCCCCCCTCCTTTGATTCCTTTTGGTATGTCAGTATATTCTAATGTATGTAAGTTGTGTAAGGTACGTCAAAAAAGGCAATATTATTTTTCTGTTTGATGAAGCAATTACTTTTCTAATATATTGTTGCTATGTTTATAGTTGAAGAAAAGAGGTTATAACTCTTCATTTATCCACAACAAACTTTCGCAGTGATATTTGTAAAGATATCTTCGATAATAAATTTTAGTTGTATTTTTTTTCAAAGTAATTAATTTTTCGCCACTAAACCCTTTAGAAAATCAACTTTTATTAGCATTTTCTTAAATAACTTCAAAAGTTGTGTCTCTCTTTATTTAAAATTATTTTAAAATATAGAGAAATTTTATTGATAAATAATAGAACGATGGAAATATTACTGCACATGCATAAGCTTTACGTGCACTGTGTGGAGAGAAAGAGAACAAGGGTGGGTGGTGATGGCCACGTTCGTGGCTTATGGACCAAAGTAAGGCCGACAAGAAGGACGAAAGGAGCCGTCTAATAACCAAACAACTCCCCCCCCCCCCTCCATTCTGATAAAGCCTGCTCCTCCTGTCTCCTCCCCTAACTAACTACCCTTTTGCTCTTAATTCCCACCCCTTCACCCCCCCCCCCCCCCCCCCCCCCCAAAATCAACCAAACATTACGTATATATCCACACCCAATTTCGTCACATGATGTCATACTTCTTACTCAGATTCCATTGAAGAAATGCCCCTTGATACCAATGGTCTTTCTTACATGGTCATGGTGGTGGTGGCGGAAATAATTTTGAGCACGACTCTCGCCGCAACGATTTTAGAGTGTCTGAATTGCTTTGGGACCTTTCTGACAGTAAAAAAAATTATCGTTAATGTTTTTGTTGACTGTTCTCATTTAGAAGTCTTTGCCTGCTAAGTATCTTGTGTGTAGTGTAGTGTACACACACACAGTCTGCGTTTGTAAACGCGAAATGGCAAAGTTGCTTAACCCATGCTTTTTCAAGAGCTCTACTACGACCATGGAAAGCTATCACGTGAGAAGATACACTGACCTCACCTCACATGCCCCTCCCTCTCTTTTTACTTTGCACGCGCTGATGACTGTAGCAGACCAACTTTTTTACCAATACAACAAGAGAAAAATAACATTTTAAAAGCTAGCAATGAATAAACAAAAGTAACCAACTACGTACATAACTACGAGAATACCCTACAACTGAAAATGTAAGATGATATATCCACACACACACTGTCACACTCTCACTCCCCCCCAACTTGAATAACTCGATCCCTACTTCGTCACTTCTATAAATACCCACATTCTCACTTCCTCAATCATACCCAACTAACCAAGTTCGCATATACTTTTA
Organism: Escallonia rubra; assembly: GCA_033065855.1. Taxonomy (NCBI): domain Eukaryota; kingdom Viridiplantae; phylum Streptophyta; class Magnoliopsida; order Escalloniales; family Escalloniaceae; genus Escallonia; species Escallonia rubra. The sequence goes on along the minus strand of JAVXUO010002884.1, from coordinate 196,236 downwards.
CTCTCTCTCTGATCTCTCTCTCTCTCACGCACAGTAACACACACAGTCATGCAATACCAAACTGCAGAATCATGGAGTTCTTATAACTTGCCGACGAGGAATACCAGTGACCCGTTGGAGCGCATAGAGAGATTGGCGTCGGGGAATGCGGTGGTAATATTCAGCATGAGCACTTGCTGCATGTGTCACGCCATCAAGAGGCTGTTTTGCGGCATGGGCGTGAACCCAACCGTGTACGAGCTTGACCAAGACCCAACCAGAGCCAAGGAAATGGAGAAGGCCCTGGCCAGGCTGCTCGGGAGCTCTTCGGCTTTGCCGGTTGTGTTCATAGGTGGGAAGCTAGTGGGTGCGATGGACAGGGTCATGGCTTCTCATATCAATGGCACTCTTGTTCCCCTTCTCAAGGAGGCTGGTGCGCTCTGGCTCTGATCGACGATTCTCTCTCTTGAACATTATCTAGTCTAGTTTTAGAGAGAGAAACTCGAAAAGGGCAAAAGATTGACTTCTATAGTGACAAAAATATAGCAGAGGAAGAGGAGTTGTTTGGGTGTCTCGTTTGCTTTGGACACCCTTGTTGACTTCTGATGTTTTAGTCTCTTTTTTTTTTTTTGGCCTTCTTGTTAATTTGGCCTTCTAGGGTTCTCCATGTGGGTCTCTGGCAAGTTTGCATTTGCATTTTGCTTTTGTGCCAAAGAAGTGTACGTAATTGCTCCCTCCTCTGTTCAGAAAGAGAAAAAAAAAAGAGAAGATGCTCCCTCCTCTGTTTGCAAACTTATTCTTGCGCCAAAGAAGTTCCTTACTTTTGCTTACCTACTTAATACCAAAGCTCGTTGCTAAAATATTTGTTGCAGCAGTACCTTGCTTTTCTTTAACTCCTTCTCTCTGGTAATACATTATTCTTACTGTTTAAACCCAAAAAAAAAAAAAAAAAGAATAGAACTGTAAGAGGAAACAAGCTATACATGAGCCGAGATTAGTCATCAATCAGTGAGGCCGTGCTTATTTGAGATCGGCTGGAGAGAAACAAGTCAATATTGAGCACGTACACTTCAAGGCTTGAAAACTTAAAAGGCTGTGTTTAATTACCTTCTCATGTAGTCATGTTTCATTGCGTTTTTAGAACAAGAAAGCCTTAACTACATCGGACTGGAATACTTACTCTTTATGCTTTCTAACATAAACATAACATAGTAAAGAACGCTTATCGTTTAGGCATGCTTGAATACGCTAGTGACTTGAATTGGGAATTCAGTAGAATTGTTAATGTTATTTAGTGTTGTATATGAACAATACAAAAAGATACTTAAAACACAAAAATAGTAATACCAAAAGAATAACCAAACACAGCCTTAGCTCATTTGGGCCGACGACCCATGCGTCGCCAGGTACTTTTTGTCCGTTTTACAAGTGTGAAGGTCTCATTTTCATTTCATTTAGCCAATCAAAGCTTCTCAGTTCTCACCTTCATTCTTCTTTTATGGCGTAGACATCAAAAAGTGAAGGCTGGTATCTTTAAAATGAGGCTGAAAAATATAAACAGAGTAAACCGTGGCTTAAAGTTTTGTACGGATGGCATATGCAAGGTGTAACAGTATTTGTCTTCTCCTTTTTTGTCGATTTAATGGTATCGCAAGCCGGTATCATATACTTACCGTGCTTAGTTGCTTGCCTCGCGGTCATCCATTATCTACGCCTGGTGTAGGGGAATTTGATTTTTATGGTCCGGTTCCAAAAAATATATACATATTGAGTAGGAATGGCGCAAACAAATCTCCGAAAGGAAGTCTGACGGATAGGGAAAGGTTGACTGCAGTCAAGCAAGCAACCCAAATATACTTTCTTACTAGGTAATCACGGAGCCTCGTGCCCTGGTGAGCTCTTAGAGCAGACGTTAGCATCAATCCTATGAATATTGCGCGTCATGACAATGAATCTCAGTTTTAACTTTGTCCGTAAAGGAATAACGTGGGTCACATAACATTAAGGGCATGCGTATAGAAAAATACAATTAGAGCCGTAACTTGTGTTAAGTTTTTATAAATTTAATTAATTCAACCTAATAAAGTGTGAGTTTTTATCCAACTTAACAGATTTAATTATAAAATCAGTCGGGATAAGTTAAGCTCGTATTATAATGGATTATCTTGAATCGGACCGGTATCTATCTATTCGTATAAAAACTCATATTAAAAGTGATATTACGAGACCACCGAATTTCTCACTGTAATGATGAGATACCAAACTGGGCCGAGGAGTGGCAGATAACCTTGAGCCTGGAGCCCACTCCCATGCGAATATTTTTTCTTTAGTACATCGGAAGAAAGAAAGCAAATTACTTGGAGGGCCTCTCAAAGGTCACTCCACTCAAGTCAGCCATAAGAAGGCTGTTCATCTCTACAGGTGCTATCTGAATGCAAACGTATTGTTCTGTTTGTTTTACACCTAGATTAGCCAGGTGGTCCGCGCATTGATTTCCTTCCCGCATGGTTTGTGTTAGCACGCTTCTCGACTGTGTGATGATTTTTCGGCAATCTTCCACCATAGGTCCTAGGGGGTGGTCTTGAATGTCTTGTCCCATGATTAGCTGTAAGGCAACTGTTGAGTCCGTTTCTACCGTTGTTCTCTGTCATTTTCTCTCTCTTATGGTAACGAGGCGTCTGTGTATACTCCAATGCGAATATGTGATGTTGCAGTTGAGTCACAGGTGGCAGAAGCTGTGGGCCCCCGAGCACTGTGGACCTGAACCAGATGAGGTTGACCAGGTAAAGCGGATCAACGTCCGAGGTATTATTGCCTGGGGCATAAAGCACGCGGCCTGTGCCATGATCCCTTTGGGCTCAGGCTCAATCATGTTCTGTGCGCGTCTAGCATTAGTGGGCTTTTAGGTAGGATTGGCCCACATCCGTACAGCATCTCAAAAGTTGCAATATACTCTATATAGCAGGGATGGTGAGACCAATCTGAGGCCAGTGAGCTATGTCAACATGCATGGTTTCCGATTTAACTGCATCTCTCCGGCTCCTAGCACGACCTTGACGCCACCGGCGATTGGGCAATGTCCCCAGTTTTCGCCTGATACGACCGACGAAGAGATGAAACATTGAGTGATTGGTTGGGGGGAGTTAAAGGGGGCTAAGTGATTTGGCTTCTGATCGGTGAAGCTAAACATGGACGTAACGGGTCATATCCTGGTTGTGGATGGAGGACTTACCTGCTTCCTTTCAGTTGATCAGAGTGTGTACAATTTCATCTCATTGGTTACTTTCCCTTTGTTGGTACATTTTTTCTCTAGGAAATCCATCCTTGAGCAAGAACTGCATCATGCAGAGTTGTTTTTGAGTTCGTTCTACGTCAACTTTGGAATGTAAGTGGCTCGCAATCTCACTCTGGACGACTCATACAATGTAGTTGGCTCTGCTCCTGCTAGCTAAGTCCTTTCTGTGACTCAAGCCCAAGGCATATTTCCTATAATAGTATTGAATAATAAAACTAACCGATGGCCAAGGCTACAGCTGTGAATTAGGATGCTATGCCAGCATGGGAAATATGTCTCTGGTTATTGTTTTCTCGATCTAGTACTTCGATGCAACCCTGCCATGAAATAAACATCAAGTACCAAAGAGTCTCGCTGCCCAGACACCAAATTAACAGCTACCTTTATTGCCGCCGCAACCTCCATCACTATTAAAAGCTACTTTCCGAATACATTCACCTTGTCCACTACCATACCATGAACATTCACCACAACAGTATTTACCAAAATAAAAGTGAGGGAGGACAACTTTATTGAAAAGACCGCGGCAATATTGCTGCAGAACAAAACCCAAGTGAAAACTACCTTATGGCTGCCACAAGCGCCACCCCTAGTGAAAGCTACGCTCCTATGTATGCACCCTGATCACTACCATATCGCAATTATAAACATCCACCACAAGAGTATTTACCAAAAATAAATGTGAGGAAAAGACAAGTTCTTCGAAGCGACCAAGACAATATTGTAGCAGAACGAAACCCTACTCAAGTAATATAAGCTCATCAATCACCATAGAATCAGAAACGGATCGTAAACGAAAAAAAAAAAAGAGACAAGTCAATCAATTAAATGGGCACATTACAATTAAGGAAACGATCATATACTGAGACAAACTAAAATCAAGGAACATATTAGTCTTGTCGAACTAGCCGCCACAGGTCAGCCTTAGACTCCACCGCCAAAGCTGCCAAATCCACCACCCGCAGAGCCACCGCTGCCATCTCATTAACTAGCTGCCACCCTCGGCTGCAATTACTACCATGGCAAGGCTAGTTGCATCCACGACACCGTTGTAACCACCTCCACCCCCAGCACCGTCACAAGCACCACGACAACCGAATGCAGCACTATCAGATCACGTTGCGATCACCCTGTTTCTTTGATGAGCGGATGCATACTATAACACCAAACAATGAACCGAAGACCAATGAGCATAGGCCAATAACAAAACTCAGTGTAACGCTGTCCATATTCAACTGTATTTGCCTTAATTAGATCTCTTGTGAAAGAAGTGCATAAGAAAATGCTTTGTGAAGTGTGTATATATACAGGGCAACACTTGATTCTTACAGTTGGAGATACGATGTTACAGCGTCAAACCGAGGTGTAATTTTGGATTAACCTTATCTCTGCTAATATAGTAATTAATAAGGCTGGGTTTGGTTACTTAGAAAATGGTCAAACCCTTAAGGGCTTTGGTAGATTTTCTTTCCAAACACGGTACTGTCACTTCAACCGACGTAAAACCAATTTTCCGTCCCTTTTTCTTTCTTTTTTGTTCATGTTAAATTTCACATCGCTTATTAGAAAATTTGCGTTAATGATACTAAAATTAGTCTTTATGCTTCCTTATCAATATGTAAATATACGAGTCTGTGTGGAGATGTTTATTATCACTATCACTAAGTTGTGAACACAAAAAATCCAACCTTAATTATGAGTGGGAAAATTTTAAAAGGGAAAATAGAAGCTTCAAAATTTTGAAGCTTCTAATTATTTTCACCTATATAATTACCCTAATCTCGCCCATTAGTTAGTACTTAGTAGTAACATCCTTTCCTTATGATGGACATCTACACTATTATTAGGGTATAGCACCCTTACGATAATTTTTTTTAATCTTCCAACTATACCCTTCCTAGTATTAAAGAAGAATTAATCAAGTACATGGCTGGGAATTCTTCAACATCGATCTAATAGATAACCGTTATACCCCACTACAATTAACATTTTTTCTTCATCCCTATTATCCTAAACATTCCACCAAAACATCCGGCCATCGACATTGTATTCCATCTTTACTGCGTTTTTATAATAAACTCAGTTTTCTTTTTATGTACAATTTTTAAGAATTATATTTGTTACAGACAAAATAAGTCCTTATAGTCTTGAATTCTATACGATTCGACATATTAATCACTCAACTAATTTTTCGCCACTATAATCTTTTAACTGTAAACTGTGTGTGATACAAGTTCTTTTTCCCGTTTCCGTCAAAACTTTACCATATCGAACTGTTGCTTAGGTGGTTGTAAATAAGGTGGGACATTTTTATTGGAAAATATTATCCATTTTAACTGGAAATTATTATCTGTTTGAGCTAGTGGATAAACAAACTCTATTGGAAGCCTTCCACATATTCTTAAGCTAATGCAAGGGTATCCATGAACATCAACCAACCAAACAACTTGTCCGAGCAAACCATGCATTGGGCTGCTGTACCTTCTGCTTTGTGGTTGTACGTATAATTCTTCTTCCATTTTCCCCAAATTACCGGCAAACTATTCCAAACGGGCTCTATTGGAACTTTCCAAAAGACGCAGCAGTCCAATCACATAAATAATATCGTTAATTTCAAACTCTTCTCAGTTACATTTTCTTGTTTTCCTACTATATTTTTTTTAGAATATGAAACTAAATGTCTGAAAACTATGTACTAAATTGTTTGAATATCGTTTTTTAAATTGCAAAATGGACTTCTTTTAGTTAAACACAACGTTAAAAAATATAAACAATTAATTGACTACTATTTCCCGTACATTGTACACTATAAATAAGAGGTGTGTTCTACGATTTTTTTTCCCAAGAAATGGTGAGGAGTGTCATAGTAAGGTACTCCTGAAAACAAATTTGAAAATGGTAATTGAAGTAAAGAAAAACATAAAATCTTGACAAACAGAAATTTTAAAACTGAAAAATTGCAGAAAACGCTAAAAAATAATATCCTAAAAGTCACTACAAATCTTGTTTATTTTACTTTTGTGTCATTTACCGGCATAAAAGAAAATCTAATTTGTCGGCTATTTGTTTTAGCGTGTTTTTTGCTATTGTATCTGTAATTTTTTCTACACAGTACTTAAATCGGTGCCTAGAGTTAGAGATATCATTTCTTTACCAATTTACTGTAACTCAACTACTTTCCATCGTCTTCTTTATATCTTAACTTAAAAAAAAAAAAGGACAGGTTTTAAAAGATTCCCGTCGACATGTCGTAGCCACGTCTTAGAAGAACACTTTATTGCATTCTCCAAAATACCCTCTTGGAGAACAGCCGTACAGCCACGTGTCGTACAGAGATCGGACAGTTGTAAATTAGAGAGCAACCAAGAAAGCTTTTAATTGCAAACGGGAACGGTCAAACCTGCTCAGTAGTTCAGTGCGACTGACAAAACGCAGAGGAACTCTGACCAAGATTCGAACTCGAAATCTCTCACTTCCCTAACTCGGCAATTAAATTTTTTTCCTTAAAATAAAACCCCCCCAAAAAAGGTTAAAAAGACCGCCAGCAAATGCATTAAACCGTTAAAAAGAAAAAGCACCACTTTACACACACACACACACACACACACAGAGTCATCAGCATTTGCGCGTCGAGATCGGGTCTAGGGTTCTTCACTTTCACCCACCCTCTCACAATCGCAAACCCTTGAAAATCAAAGCTTGCAAATCCACATGCGTCTATTATAGCTCAAACGGGTAAGGAATTACTTCTTAAATTGAAGCTCAGATTTTGTGAATTTCGTTGGTGATTTTATTCATTGCGCTCTGGTTTTGTGTAGGTGGGAGGAGCTGGGGTGGTTTTGGGAAAAGGTCTTTTTGGTTGATCCGAGGGGTAGAATTGGAGTAGTTGAGATTGGGTGGGGGTTTGTTGCAAATGCCGGACGAAGAATTGGTGGAGCTCAAGTTCCGATTATATGATGGATCCGACATCGGTCCGTTTCAATACTCGCCTGCTTCCACCGTGGCTATGTTAAAAGAGCGAATCGTCGCTGAGTGGCCCAAAGGTTTGGAAGTTTTTCAATCTTTGCCCCCCTCAATGCTATCTATAGAGAATTTTGATGTAATATGAGGCAGTCTTGTCTGTATCAACTTGATGTAAATAAGTTATATTCGACGTTGGATTCATCTAATTTGGACAAGCTTCAGTTTGTTGATCAACAAATGTGGTGCTCAAAGAAGAGAGCATTGCCTTCGAGCTAAAATACTGCCTTACATGACAAAAGTTGCTGGATTTTGAGCAATCATTGCTGCTGGGCAAGCATTGTTGAGTGTTGGGACTTTGGATATGGACTCATTTGTCACTTATGTAGGCCTAGCAGCAGATGTCACGGTATGTAGGCCACCCATCTGATTCTTTGCTCGTTAGCGCCTCCATTCAGTTGACTACCATTGCCGAGAAACTTCAGCCTCTTCCATACTGTAAAGACGAAGCCTCGTGTATAAAGTTAAATGCCTTAAAGTTTTGGAAGAGGAGGTGTATCTTCTATCGTAGCAGTTAGGTTTTGAGATGGAAAAGGTAAAGGCGATAGCAGTCTTACCTGGTCCGTGGGTACGTGGTACTAGCTGGGTGGGCTTAGTTATGACGGCTTGTTTGGTTCACCTTTGCAGGGTATAGGTGTTGTAAATGTATACATTGCTTTGCCTGCCTTGAAATGTGTGGTGGAGAAAACAGAATTTGCAGTATCTAACTGTTGTTTTTTTGACATGTAAATTGTAAATTAACTGAAACAGGACTATATAAGATCCTGACACCCACAGTTTCCAGGTCGCTAGATTCAGGGAACCAGCATGTGCGAGTACCATGTTCTCGAGTACCAGCTTGCTAGGCGGCTTCTTTGTTAGTTCTAGGGCTTGTGGTAAGGGACCTATTGTCACTTTTCTTTTTACTCATGGTTAGGGGAGCATTGAAAGCTCATGTCAATTACAGAGGAGTTTAGGGTGGGTGGAGGAGGAGGATAACCCCTTTTCTATGCCCTCTTGCTATTTCAAAAGGATACCATTGTCTTGGGCGGAGTTGAGAAGCTAGATTGGTTCAAAGTTGTTTCTGATCTCGAGGCAACTCCATACTTATACTGCTTGGGTGGGAGTGCTAGATGGTTTGGACGCCCCAAAAAGATTGACAATTTGTCTTGGAATTGTAGCCAGTAGCCTTCCAGTATTATGTTTGGGCCTCTCTTTGGATGGAAAGCGTAGTCCTAAGGCCACACAGGACATATTAGTCGCAACATGCGGAATAAGACTTGTCAATTGGCTAGGGAAATATATGTGCAAGGGTGGCAAATTTACTGTCTTCAACAGTCCACTTTCTAGCCTCCCTTCTGCTTTCATGTCCCTATATATTGGGAAGAATTACTTTGGATAGGAAATATAACATTCCTATAGGCTTTGCTATTCAAGTGGCCAAGGATATATTCTAGGTGCAAAAACTCTCGTAGTAAGATATGTGGATAGGGTTATGTTCCGTGCTTGTCTCTCCATATGAAACTGTACTGTTTTGTTCAAGATTTATTCGCATTTGGAGTTTTTCCTTGCAGAAATAGGCATGTGTTTTAGGTTGTGTATCCAAAATAGAAGGGACATCAAGTTGGAACTTGATTTTTAGGAGAGGATTCAGTTGCTCCTTGTTGTAGACTCTTGACTCCTTGTTGGGAGCTTGCCTTTTAATTCAGCTGGAGGAGATGGTTTCTGACATATTTGTTGTGGTGAGGTGGCTAGCGAGGTATCTCGGGTATGCTGGGTTTTTCTGTTGGTATGAGATTAATAACGCTAAGGTGGCTAGCGAGGTATCTCGGGTATGCTGGGTTTTTCTGTTGGTATGAGATTAATAACGCTAAGTTTTTCTTGGGGGTAGCTAGAGCTTCTTCGTGTTTGCTGTTTTTTACTTTGGTATCAGATGGATAATGCTAAAATATTTGTGATAGAGTGTCTAGACCTCTTTGTTTGATGTGAACGGATTAGAAATCTTGTAACAAATCCAGATTTCAGAATCCTTTTTGCGTCTTAATATATTTTTGGACATGATGAAGTTGCGTTGGTGTACCAATGTCATGAGTCATTTTTTTGCCTTAGAATCCTTTTTACCTTTTTCTTCCTCTATGGGATAACAATCCCTATTTTTCTTCTTTGGTTATATGATATATGTATGTGGAGGGGGGTGGTTATATTTCTATTTGTTTGGCTTTTGACCCCCACTCTTGCCCCAAAAGAAGGGAGGGGGGTGGGGTGAAGAAAAAACAATCCCCAGGGGGTATTTAATGTCAACTGGTGTATTAAGAAGGAGAAAAAAATTAGCTCTCTTTTGGTTTCATCGATTTCCATCCATTTTGAGGGTGTGTCAGAGCAGAACAAAGTGAAGGTTGCGAGGGAAAAGAAATTTGTAGGTAGTGATTTGTCTTAACATGCATATTTCTGACCATGAAATGAGAATGCTGTGCTTAAAACTAGATTTCTTTTGTTTGAATCTCACTAGGATAAAAGGGCATTGGGAGTTTATAATAGTTGCCAAGGGTAAGGAGCCATTGTGAAGTAGCGTTAACATCAATGCAGTCTGTCAAGTTGTCCTTTGACAGTTCACTCAGTTAAGATAAATAAATAAGGTAGTGTAAGAAAATTCTGAAAAACTACCATTTGACTGCAAAAGGGAAGGACAATTTTACCCACAATTGAAAAGCTAGCAGGAATGAGTTTCTTTATTTTGTATATTACATATAAGTATATAACATCATTTATGGGTGACTTTCTAACTACACAGTTATGGACTTTTCTATAATCCTTCCAAACTTTTTCTTAGTACTAAGATGTTACTCGTGTAGAGCGCATGATTTTCTCCTTAAGTATGGGTTGCCAGATTTTCTACAGGGACCTATATGTAAAACTTTTTGGGGGTCGTGGCCATCGCTTGTCCCTGACTAGAAGGGAAGCTTAAGGTTAAGCCAAGGGGAAGTTGGATAGCATAATTAGTTAGTTTTGAGGTTTATTAACCTTTGGGAGCTTTACTTTGGGGAACTGTATTAAGTTTCTAAGGTCTTCTGAAATTTGTCATAACTTTGCCTATCGAGAGTACAATGTGAATTAGCATAATAGGTGATGCTTTCGTTTTATTCATGTCAATTATGGTCTTCTATTTCTGTTCTAGTATATCTCCAAGCAAAATTAACGTCCCTTGTATTAATGTCAATTTTTCATCAGATAAAAAAATTGCACCCAAGGCAGCGAACGATGTCAAATTGATTAGTGCTGGGAAAATTTTGGAAAACAGCAAGACTGTTAGCCAGTGCAAAACACCTTTTGGCGAACTTCCGAAAGGGATTATCACTATGCATGCTGTTGTCCAGCCATCTTTAGCTAAAGCAAAAACAGGTAGAGTGATCTTGCTAACTAAACATCTTTAAATGAAACAATTTTGCACTTTCAAGCTTTCCTGCTATGAGAAAGCTGTTGTATATATGCCCGTATAATACTTTCTCATTGCTTACGATCAAGCTATTCTTCCAGCAATAAGGTTCACCCACTGCGTACCATTGACTTGCTTTGCAATTCACCCTTGCAAGTACCAGGCTTTTCATCTGTTGCTGTGTGTTTACTGTCTTTTTCTCTGGCAGTTTGGTGTTTCAAGGATTATAGATGAAAGATTTATATTCTCAACTGCATTTATGTTTGCACCTACACCACTGGTTAAGATAATAGTACAACCCCCTGCTGACTGTCGACTGTTGTGTTATTCGACTGCATAACTAGGTAAATTCAATAATTTAAAGTGGAGGGATTTTGATTAAGGATTGGAATTGTTGTTTGCAAGGTTGATGATAGTTTCAAACTGCACTTGATCTTTCCGCAAGTTTAATCCTCAATAGTATTTTATTCATGTAACTCCATTTTTATTGAAAATCAAATTCAGGTGACTCCATTCATGATGTTACAATTATTCCAACCATTACAAGGCTCTATATTCTCATTTTGTTGAGATCCATATTTAGGATACCATGTTTAGAACAAGCATATACCTTAAAACCTGCATCAAGTATATTTGTTTCAAATCCTTGCTAATTAACGCAACCTTAAGGTATCGGAACACTGACCAGTTTGGTTATAGACTGGTGTGCACAGTCGAAAAGAAATGTGATTACCAATCACAGTATAAATGCATTAGTTGCTTAAAATAGAGTACGGGGATTACTTGGAGAATCAAAAGTTATGAGAAAAGCCAGACGAAGAATAATACTAGTGATCCTAATTCTACCAGTATTCGCCTCACATGCTCCCTGAGTCTGATATCGGTGCAATACTTAGTGTTGGTGACTTGGTGTTTATATCCCTTTATTTCCCTTTTTGCTGGTTTTTATTGCATTGCTCTCTCAGTTGCTCCTTTGTGGGTCTCTTTAAATTCTTAATGGGGATGTTTGTCATCGTGCTGGTTAAATCCTGACATCAGAGGTCCAATCATGTTTGTAGACTTACCACTCGTTGTATCAAGTAGTGATACCCTGGTTAACTCATTGTTGCCGCTATGGCTATAGTTCTGTTTTCACCACTTTTTCTAGTGGGGTGGGACTTGGGGGAAGGGCAGTGCAGAAGGCTCCCACTATTGCAGTCTGGGGTGGGTTGATATACGCAGCCTTACCCTCGTTTCCATGGTTTTTTACCCGTGACCACCAAGTTACAGTGGAGGCTGTTTTCTCCAGACAGTTGATGTTTTAAATTTTGTTCTAATTGGTAATATCTATTTCCACACCCTCGTTTACTTGTTGACGCCGTAGTACAAGTTTAATAAGTTCTCTCTAACACATTTTTAGCGACAAATGAGAGTGTGGAAAGCATAATAAGGGTGTGGAGATAGATGTTCCACTTAATTTGCAGGCAATAAAAGTTTTATCTGTTCATATGACACAGTTCTCGTGACTTAAAGAAATGCTTGGGTTTTCAAACTTCTATTCTTATTCCAGTTGCATATTCCTGTTCAAATCTCAATATTGCACTAGCACACAGCTGTTACTTCGTACTTTGTATGCACTCCTGAGTCCTGACTATATAATGGTGGTTATACCATTATGATGACTCAGCTCTGGCTTGTGTTCCTATGGTTATTGCTTCTTACTGCTCGGTTAGAGTATATATCTTCAATAAAGAAGTTCTATATGTACTCAAATTCTCTATCTCTATTTCTCGATATTTATCTTTCTAGTTTCAGTGTAATTTTTTATCCCCTTACCTTCTCTCTTCACCGTCTTCATCTGAACAGAAAAGAAGGTCGACGAGGCTCCAAAGAAAAACATATGTGCGTGTTCAATATTGTGATAAAAAAGTGATTCAGGTTGATCTGGTGGAGTTCTTTGCATTAACCGATCTTGGAATTGCTCAGTGGGAAAAGAAAATAATTTGTGAACAGTGCCATACCTTATCGTTACGTGTTTGTTGGAGGGATCTCCAGTGTATCAATGCATGTTATAATGTACGTGTGCTTTATAGACTTGGTGCTTTATGTACATTTGTAGCTGCAGCATTTTCATATATTAATACAAGGGTCGTGTGCTCAATACCCTCGAAGGAGGGCTTTACGTTAGTTTTCTCCCGTAGTTTATACCAAGCATACCCGAGGATACGGATTCATTCAGTAACGTAATGCAGTCGAACTTTGGGATCTACAGTTTGATACGCTAACTGTACGTGCTGGTGAGAATTGCCCAAGGATTTCGGGAGGATTATATATATAGCCGGCAGAGCACAGTTTGAGGACTCAGGCCAGAGGAATTTTTCTTGATTCGATGACCGCAACTTGCTCTTTCCTACATTAGTCCTGGCAACATGAGATCTCAAAGACCACTTTTGTCAAGGTAAGTCCTGCATCTATGGGAATTGCCAGATCTTATCCATCAACAGCATTTGTGTATTGATGATCCATGTATCAAAACTATACAATTAGTCTAGCCATTACACGAAGACAGGAACAACTGTAGGTGATCTAATGCTCCCCCTCATAAGCCTCAACAATTGTACAGCTACGAAGAAGAGATCGAGAATAGGAAATTTGAGATTAAAGGTAAGATTGAGACAAGCTGGACAATGTGCTGCACATAGATTGTCTATTGCTCTCGTCTCCCTACGCTTCAAGCGTTTGCATAGATTTTGTCATTAGTATAACGTAAGGCTGGACTTTGCACTAATGTCAAGGCTGGACTTCTTACCCTAATAGCTGCACATGATGAAAGAACTGTTATCACATCATAGAACCTTCACAATCAACGCTATGAATCTAGCTCTAAAGCAAATGCTATCTCAGATGCATCATCTAGAATGAATGTGACGACCATTCCTAAATTTTGGGCACATTGTTATAGAACGGTAAACCACGGTGTTCTGTATAACATTCGCGTGTTACTCAGAAGACTCAATTATGCTTGAATGCAGCAACATATGGAGGATAAAAATTTACCCTAACCCACCAGTTTCGTGTCAGCTCTGCTGATCAGCATCAGCATTGCTTTTTAGGTAGCAAAGTGGTACATTGCGACCAGTGGAGAGGCAACGCCTAAATGGGCATTTGCGCTACTTGGAGAACTCACCTTTACATTTACAAAAAGAAACAAAATTTTCTTAGAAAAGTGAGATAAATTCACAATAACATGAGGGAATCCCAACTTTTGCTTAAAGAATTGCTTTCAATATTTATCCACATTACGTCATGTTACCTTAAAAAAGTTAGGAAAAAATTTGGTCATGTTACCTTATATAGCGACAATCAATTATCTTTAAATGTTTCTAGCGACTTTAATTTAGTGACGCTAAAAAGTGCTACTAATAATTGTTGTCGTTTGAAACATTTAGCAACTATTAATTGTCACAATACATAGAGTTATATAGAATCTCAAAAAGTTATGGCCTTGCCAATGATTTGGAGAGTAATCATAAGTTATAAGAATCTCTTATACATATGCACAATTACGTACGTAAAACTATTATCTGGTTGAGAATATCCACGACGTCAACGATGACCGCAACACGTCATTAATGATTGTCCTCACCAACGGTCATTCAAATTCGAATAAACTTTGGCGTGAATCTTCCTTAGTATAGTGACAATTAAATATTTAACGACTTTTCTTCTAACACTAAAAATATTTTTTTACACTAGAAACATTTAGAGACAATTGATTGTCGCTCATCGGGGTCAAATTTTTTCCTTCAAGTTCGTCGACAAAAGTACTGTACATGTTATGCAACAGCTCTTGGTTTAATTAATTCAAGTAAAACTGGACTAGGCCTCCTGGTCCTGGCTGCACTCATAGACTCGACCCTGGCCAAAAACTTTGACAAGTTGAACTTCAGGAGTTGCGACTTCGGGGCTGGATCCATATCAGGTGCGTGAGCTGAGAGCTCGATCAATCTTTGTATTCGTTTGAAATAACAAAACTTAGTTTGATAATGACATTATACTCATCCGTAAACTAATTAATGCTGACCAAATCATATCCTAAGGTCGCTTTCTACAATTAGGCAAACGTAAACGGATACAAATCATCCCCTTTCGTTTCCCTTTTTCGTTTTGGCCTCTTGTCTTCTCTGAGTATTTGCATGAACATGCAAGGCCAATAATAAAAAAGGGAAAAAGAAATGGGTAAAACTAAAGAAACGCAATGCATGCACGTAAAAAGAATATACTGGTAATTAGAAAATCAGCTACAGCTAGCATCGCCATGCAGAAGCGGCAATAATGGCTCTGTCCTGCCACCCCAAGAGCAAGCAACCCTTGTCCTCCGTCAACCTGTACCCATCACACGTGTACAAGCCCAGCAATATCTTCGACTGGGTCACCGCGTTCGCACTCAGCGGAACCCCTTTGAAACCCTTGCCCTCCATAATCTTCCTCCACTTCTCCAACCTTTCATGCCTCATCACCCTGTCGACTCCCTCGTACGCCACGATGTTCCTTATCTCTGGCGCGAATATGTACTGCTCGACCTTTGCCCTCTGAGCCGAGTCCAGTGGAAACGTCGCGTCCAGCGAGTCAAAGATAGCTGAGTAGTAATGCAACGCCTCGAGGAACCGACCCAAGAAGTAGGGCCCGTTGTGGCTCGCTTCTTGTTCCACAATGGTCACGATATTTGGCGCTTGATCTCTGATCATTGCCAATAAGTTACTGAGCGCATTGCCTGGCACGCGCTGTAGGCGGTTAACCGAGTTTACTGCCAGAGCCTCGCCAACTCGGCGGTTAAACATGTGTGGCTTTAGGTCTTCGAGCAGCTCACCGACAGGGTGGAATTCGAAAGGCACGTGGAGAGAGTGAGCTAGTTCGGTTAAACACCGGCCGGTTTCTCTGACAGCTTCAGGGGAGCAACCGACTCCGGTTATTCGGAGAAACGGGGGACCACCGGGCCGAGCAGCTAGGGCTTGCATGAAGGCAGGCCATTGGTAACCTTGGAGGATATCCAAGTCGATAACATGCACGCGCTCTTCGGCTTCAAATGCCTCAAAGATCGCTTGGTTAGCGGTGAAGTGAGCAAATTTGATGTATGGACAGGCTTGGTAAAGAATCTGGTAAATCTTGAGGATTTCTAGGTTGTCTGGAGGGAAAGGATTAAAGGGCTTTGAGTTGGAGCTGGTACTAGGTTTTGTTGTTAGGGTTGCGGCAAGCCTAGCGCTTAGGGCTTCGGTGAAGCAAGAGGCGACGCGTTGCATGGAATCACCGAGGGGGGTCACCACCCGGTTGAGGTGGTGGAGGTATCTCCTCGCTAACATGTAGTCCTCTTTTGCAACCGCTTCGGCACAGGCAAGGAGGAGGTGCACCAGTTGAAGCCCGCTATCTTGTTCCTGTACACAGTAGCGGAGCCAGAGAAATTCAGTGAGGTGGGCACCGAGAAACTAAATATTATTCAACAATCAGTTAAATGCAAGAGCAAAACAGGGTTGTTTTACATTTTTACTAAAAGTTTATGAGTTTCTTCCTAGTCAAAAAACTCATACAACAATGATCTGAAACTAAAATATTCCATCAAGTACAGTTTGCAAAAATATAAAAGGGGAACAATTGACAAAATAACGCAATCGCGCCCTCTCATAAAAAGTCACTAGTTTATGCCACTAAAGTCACAAAAAAATATTGCAAAAAACAGAGTGCCTTAATGTAAGAAAACAATTTGGTGAATCAATAAAGAGTTTTTAGAGATTATTCTTTGCTTTTGACACTTGATGCCTTCGTGCAAAGTAGCCGATATGCAAGATATAATTGATAATGAAGCAGGAGATGGGTTAACAAGAATAAGGCTTTTTTTTAATTATTATTAAGAAGATGCTTTATGAGGTCTGAGATACAAGAAGGACTTGAGACTTAAGACGAAGGACCTAGGGTCTAGGGAAGAGAGAGAAGTGGAAGCCATAGATATGCAGAAGAGGCATTAGCCTCTAATCGAACAGCCCCGGCAGAACCCTCATGCTCTTCCTCTTTTATTGTGCCCAACGGTGAAATGACCAAATATCGTCTACCCGGTTTGTAAAAGTCACATCATCGGATGGGCATGTTCGTCGATAAGTGCTAAAATACATACGGATCAGGATCCCATGATTACAACAGGGTGCTGGGATCACAGCAGCCTACTGTAACTCATGATTACACAATCCTAATCCAAGACATACATGTAATGTTCAGCTTTTGGAGGACAGCAGGTGGGCACGTGCCCCCTTGCGACCCCTGCTGCCTCAGTCATTGCCTGTACAAAGACATATTCAATGAGTTTCTATAACGTTTTTTTTTTTCAATTTACTCTAGCCTTAGAACCAAAATTAGAGAGGCTTTAGTTTCATTTTTTGTAAGTCCCTATTAAAATCATTCAAGTCCTGAAATTATCGCTGATGTCAAACAACTTGATATGTTGCAATCTATTGATGCAAGTAAACGTACTGGTGTTTCAGTAGTAGTTAATATAAGGACCCTGCTGATTTTGAGGTAATAGTTTATGAATTTTTGTTTAAATTGGCCTAAATACAGTATATATGAATCACAATGTGTCACGTCATCATACGAAACGTAATTTAGTGAAACGATTGGGTCTACCTGCTCTGGTCCCACGGGTATCGGCACCATCAAGGTGCTGCTCATGTTCTGTGGTTGTGGCGGCTGCTGAAGCTGTGGTCGTTGCGGTGGTGGTGGTGGTTGGCGTAGTTGTTGCTGTTGTGCTTGTTGTTGTTCTTGCTGCCTTTCTTTTTGCAGCTGTTGCAATAGGGGTGCAGTCGAAACGGACCCTCCCATCTGATAAACATCACTCTCTTGTGTCAGCTGTGACCCAGACGTCTCGCTCACTGATCCACAAAACCTCGAAGAAGAAGAATTCGGCTGTGTCAAGCAGTCCAACAATGCTGGAACCGTGGTAAGCGTATCATAACACTCCGCCGAGTTACTACCTCCTGATGTTTTGATCGTCGAGTAGGTCAGAAAATCATCATCCCTCTCATAATCATCGTCCAAGAAGTTCTCAAGAGCAGGGAGTGAAAGGCTTTCAACTTGCATATACTGATTATTGGGTGAGTTAAAAACCTTTTGGAGTGGGCTTAGCCCCTTGCCTTTATGAGTACTGCTATAAGGCCCTAAGGGAGATGAGCTACGTGGAGGAGAGCAGCCAAAGAGACTGTGTCCATGCATGGAGTGGACGTAGTTGTAATTGTAGTTAAAGTTTGAAGCTTGTGGGGAGGGGACGTTTCTCACCGGCGAGGAGATCATGAAGTCCCCGTCAAGGTGATCGGTGAAAAATGACTCCCACAAGGCGCTATCGGGTGATTGGACTTCAACAACATCTACATCCAACACTTCGAATTTGAGTGCCGGAAAACTCAGGCTAGATGGTGTTAAGCTGTTGTGTTCAAGGTCGGATGACGGCTCCGCCTTCTTGGAGTCCGTTACCGACTCGTCGGCCTGAGAATTTGATTGTTGCTTCGAGCATGAGTTCGCACTCTTTAAACTCCCCACCTCACTGTTTAGACTCAAACTCCCTACCTCATTCCTAAGACTCCCCAGGCTACCACAGAGAGAATTCATCATGATATTCACCTCAGCAGGCAAAATCCTTTTGTTTTTGGCGCAATTTTCGCTACTCTAGTGTTGAAAGCTCATGGTGCTAATTAATCTCCCTAGGGTTTGTTAGGAATGGAGAAAAATTAAAGCTGAGGCCAGGCTTGCGCGTGTCACTCTTTTAATCTCACAAGAGTTTGTCAGTTTGTCCAGATTGTCCTGGAAGAAAGGGAAGTGGAGACAAAATATGATTCTCACACTCTTGCGTGTGGAGGGTAGTGAACTATAATGCCTCCATTGTACCACCTCTACTAAGCTGAGTTGTTCTCTAGAGGCCATTGCTTGGCTTTATTGGGCATCCGGTTTAACTCTTTCAACCGCAAGCTTAGGAAAGGCCTGTGCTGCGTTAGAGGACAACTTGGTTTGGTTTGGAGCCGGCCCCTTTTGAGAAAGGGACCTTTTCTCGGTTTAAAATAATGCCTTTGCCTTTATAATATTGCCTTTGCATGTAGGTGATGAATTGGCGATTGGTCGAAGGAGAATGATGGGAGCGACAACAATGCAGAGAACCAGTGATCCAAGGTCGTGGGTTAATGACGTAAAAGGGCCCCTTGAATTATAATTCCCCAAAAGAGATATGAAAATCCCTTGAGATGAAGAAATGCAGAAAAACTTGTGTTATTACTTTTATTTTCTTACCATCTTTAAGCCGATGAGATCGAGTTATAAGTTAAGATTAGCTTTAGACCGAATAATTCTTTCTCCGATACCTAACTTTATCCGTAGTCTTTGTCATTGTTTGATTTGACAATATATAAAGATTTAAATGGAGTTCAATTTAATGTTTAAACGCTGATTTACATTCTACGATTCAGAAACAAATGGGAAAATTTATAAAAAGCAGGGATAAGTGGCACGATATTGCATATATACTAGGCTTCATGTTTTTTATATGCACAAAATAACACACACGAAAGGCTAGGAGACAAGAGTCATAAAAAAGAAAAAATTGTTCTTCAAATTTAAGGCTTTTTTAAGAGAATCTGGGTATTTCTATGTTCCCCTTCATAACCTATAGCTCTTCAGTAAGTGTAGAGCAACACAACAAGTCCTCGATAAGCGAATTTACACAGATATAAATTTACCCTGAAAGACTTTGCTACACAGATATCAATCATGATTCGAACTTTTTTTAGCCAATGCATGGTAGCATGGCATACCTAGGAGTTGAAAGAAATAAACAATACTAAGTTCCCTCTTCTCGCACTCTTCTAAGAAACGTTGGTCACGAAAAAATAATCCATAACTCATCACGTCCTTTGGATGCTCTTGTTTCCCCGTCCATATGCACAGGCAGGAGAAGCTCCCTTGAAGGAGTCAGACACGCATTATCAGAACTTGAGATCGAGCACACAAAATATGGCATAAATAATTGATAAACTATATTACGTAACTGTTAGGTTAGTAAAATATTAGGGTTGTACTATGTGTGTCTCGTATTAGACATTGAAGAGAGAGTGCCTTGTTGATCCTTGCTAATTAAGAGTGGTATGTCGATTAAACTTCACGTACATTTCTTGTAGCTCCCATTTCAGAAAATAGTAATTAGTTGGGTTGTCATGATGCATCACAGGAGCTAGTCCAGACTCTAAATTCTAGATATACCTCAAAAAGAAGAAATCGAAATTCTACCACACGCTTCGACCCAAATAAAATCTGACTTTCTGGTTCAAACTTTAGAAGGAATCCTAATTAAAGTCGAAGAAGATGGGATTTTAAACTCTTTAAGTCACTGTAAAAAGGGGGGGAAAAGAGTCATCATTTGAAAATGAACATGAAGATAGCAGAAAGAGCTCCATAAGTATGGTAATACTTGGAGGGTATTTGAAGAAAAAGCAGTGGGCAAATTGGGATGGGGACAAAAATGAGGGCGAGAAGGGAAAGTGGGACGCAAGAGGGAGAGGGGTTGAAGATGGAGAAGGGGACGAAAAAGTGGACATTGGGGAGGTCGTCGCATCTGGCGTCGGTGGCGCCGCCTACGCTTTGGATTTGCCAAAGGAATGAAGCGTTTGTCCCCTCCCTTCTTCAACCTTTTCTTCTCCGTCGGCATCTCTCCCCATCTGTATACGCATGTACTTTGTTTGACGTGTGGTTTCACGTTATATATTATGCAGTTAAACTTGAATGTAACTTTCATTATCCAACTAGTCCGGTTCACGTGTAACTTCGTACATATCATGCTTCACATTTAGCAAATCTGGCCGTGCAATTAAACGTCAACTTTGCTACGTGATTATACTCTTGGAAGAACCACATTCAAGATGAGTAAATTAAAGGACGTGGAAAGGGGAAATAGTAGTGAGAAAGAGAGAGAGAGAGAGAGAGATGAAGTTGTTGTCACGAGAAAGTATTTATAGTCGTCGTGAGTGCTCGCGATAGATATAATCATACGTACATACACATTCTGCTTACTTTTGATTTAGGTCCAAAACCGAGGAAGTTTTTGTGCATTACATTTTCCCTTAGAGTGCTTTTTTATTTATCTAAAATTGGTTCTGAAAGCCAGTCCTTAATGACATAGTCCTCATACTAGAATTTATCACGTTAATGCTTAAACCATGACGCCCATACAACTTGATACCCGGTTGCACGCGTAGTTAGGTTAACGAACTTTTTTTGATTGTTTCTACTAACGAAAATGATTCCTTTCCTCCCTCAGTCCCATGCTTACTCTATCAACAGTAAACTAACTAACATTGTGGTTATGACAGCCGATTGGGATATTATGATGGGATTGAAAGAGAATTTTATCAAGGACGTCGCGAAGAAGCTATGTTCCAATCTAGACTTTGGCATCGGCTATACGTTGCTCACTCATACAGTGTACAAACGGGAGATTTATATGAAATGGTTTCTAGATCTGCATTATTTCATACTGTTCCAAACAAAGATTCCAGGTCTTCGGCTTAGGTATGATCATAAACATTTCTAGCAACAAGTTTATAACCTTTTACAAATGTCTTAACTAAGACAGCTTCGATCTACAGTAATGTCAATTTTAATCACTTTCCAGTGGATCACTAGAAAAGTCATCAGCAAACCATTTGAAGGGTGTCATTTTGCAGACAGGGTTACGTACAAACGTATCCCTGACTCTGACCACATTGTGAAGTTGTATTCACTAGCCCCTTTGGACTGTTTGAGACTCCAAATGTTAGAAGAGCAGGAGATCCATATCGGTTGAAAGGCTTAAATGTATGCATTGAGGGTTACATATCCAACAGTCGTAAACACTACTGATCCAGCTTTTCAGCTAAGTAACAATCTCATTCCATGTGGAGTCGGCAAAACAATTTTGTGGCCATGTAACAAATAAATTGGGGTAAACAGCAAGCCAGTACAAATTTAGTTAGTGTTGTAAGTAACGTATAGAAATGTCCACAATAATTTTATTCAAACTACGTCGTTTAATTTGTCAAACTGGTCACAAGAAATAATTTGTGCTGCTAACATATACATTACCACCTTTGGTGTATTAGAGCTTACTACGGTTACAGTTGTTAATTGATCAAAATGCTGTCAACAGTATTCAATTATTGTTGCAATCTGCTGGACAAATCTTGTGATGCTCCTTTAGGTTGTGGGTTCATTCGTGCTTTCCTAATGGAACAAAGGCCATTGTTAAGTTTAAAAGGCCGGAAAAGAGCTAGCAATTTCAAAGGAGTGTCCTCTTTCATGAATCCTGAGTTTACGATCTTCTTTGGACTATTTCTTGGCATGCTTAGACATGCTAGGTCAAAGCACTTTTTCTGCTGGTTGACAAGGTGACTTGAACTTGAATGGTCCAATGAACAGGCCTATACCCTTGGAAGGAAAGCCAACTAATCCTGTCCCTGAGGAACAAGTCAGTTTGAAAAGCCTGCATGCACCATGTCTACATCTAAATTCATACTTGGCACAAATATTTTATGCATGTATGTTTTATCGACACGTCTTAAATTGATGAACAAGATTTAACGAATTGAAGAAAATGGATTTTGTTGTGGCTGGGTTACATGTGAATGCCAGGAGCGGTCATCCCCCGCGAAAAAAGATAGCTTAATTTCTATCTTGTTCTGCAGAATAAAAGAGTGTTTACATATACTAGTTAAACTCGTGATGTACACGGAAAGGGAGATAGTTAGTATGAAGCGGGAGATGAGACGTCATAATAGAAGTCATCGGATTGGAAGTTATTTTCTAACCAATTATAATTTAACACCTACATAGTTATAATTTGGAAATGAAAAGTTCTAGGAAAAAAATATTAGATGTTTGAAAGACAAAAACCTTATGAATCGAATTCAGTTCCATATAGTATAAATAAATCAACGAAACACTTTCCTAATTGGCGTTCGTTTTAGACATGACTTAGCTGGTGCTTGATGGGAGGAAACGGTTGATAAACTCAATGGCTAATGTGGGAGGCCCAATGAAGAGATGGGCTGTAAATTTGTCCTTACATGGCTGAGGCCCAAAGAAGAGATGGCCTGATGGCCTTCCCTCCACTGCCCCTGCTAGCCTCCTTCACTGGTTGCTGCTCCATAAGACTAGAGCCATGAATCCTTGATTAGCTTACCTGAAGTGTTCCTCCACTGCTCAGATGTCACAGTTTTCTGTAGTTTTTATGTACTTGATTTTGGTGGCACTTCGAGTACTCAAGTACCTGGGCATTGAGGGGATAAGATCTCAGTGGCCTGGAAAAAGGACACTGGTGGGAAGATAAGATGAAACCTACATCACATTAGAAGTTTCCCCATGTTTCAAATGTTTCTCCCATCAAAACACATAAAATAAAATTCTCCTGTTAAAATCAAAAAAAAAAAAAAACACACACACACACACATAAAATAAAACTGTTCCTTTTTTTGCAACGGTCAGAACTGCAATTCTAATACGGTCTCTCGATATGGAGATTGGAACTGCTACCTTAAAGTTATCCCTCAAGGCCTCTGTCACTTTAAACAAATTTGTTTCAACTCTAACAAGCGGACAATTTCTTATCATTGTTAAGTTACATTCCACATCGACCAGAATAAGTGATGGATCTGCTTCTTATACTTGTTGGACTTATCCTTATTCTTGGTAAGTTTATCTTTCCTCAAAACATGGTCTTGGATTGGACATCTTGTTTTAACTATTCTAATAAAAATTAACTGTCTAATGTTAAAACTCTACTGGTGGGTTGATTTCCTGCAACTTTGAAAGAGACAAGGAATATAACTCCACTCAAGGGTTTCTTCCCCATGTCATTTTCTGAACATAACATGCAACAGCTAAATGCACAAAGTAGCAATGAAGAGAAATAACTCAGAATGGTCTAGTCTGGGCAGCATCGACTCTATTAGCAGACAATCACACAAATTTTAATGTTTGTCAACTTTTTCAATGAGTATTTTATAACTATAATTAACCATAAAATGAATAAATAACAAATTAATTGCATAAACAAAAGGTAAACTATAGTCTCAATTAAATCTTTACGCTTACCAAACAGTTGACTTCATTCGAGTTACATTCAAATTATGAGATAGGATTTCTAGTCGAAATATATAAGCAAATCAATCAAATGAAGTTAATAAATAGAGCCACAGTGCACAGCTTAAATGATGCTTATGCAAACAGCTCAGAGTTTGTTCAAGTTCCTGAGGATCAAAACAACAAAGATTATGTATACAGCAAATGCAATTAGTAGATCTTAGATCCTCTTGCCTGGAAGTTAATTAGCAGTTGCTAAATTACCAACAGGATTGAGCAGTACCAGCTATATAGACATCTGCCAAGAGATCCTCTACTCTCTTTGCCACGCCACCCACTTCACAATCTTCCAAAGGACATTCACATGTCTCTGTATTCTTGTGAATACACAAAGTACCTGCTCCCTTGCTTAAAGCAGCTCTCCACCAACTGAGCAAGCAATGATGTTATCCATACCCCATTCCAGCAACATCGCCTTGAACAACAGAGTCATACTTGATAGAATTAATTGACTAGAGCTTTTCACTTCAACCCACATCCAAGTTTATGTGCCAGCCATAGTATCTCCTACCTCCCACAGATATGGATCCAACCATTGGGTGTCTACTTTCATCCTTGCTACTGACTCTTTCAATCCTCTCGGGGAAAGTTGAACCCGCAAGAGTTCTCAACCCCCAAATCACGGTGATGGGCATTGTGTACTGTGACATCTGCTCCAACAACACCTTCTCCCACCATAGCTACTTCTTACCAGGTATTTACCAGCACTTAGATTACTCGACTTGCACTTTTCTTTCCATGGTCCAGCCTCCCACTTCGTGAAATCACATCCTGAACATAGGTCAAAGTTGGTCTCGTCGTCTCTTGGTACGATGCCACGAGAAGTACTTTGAATTGCAATGTAGACCTCTTTATATTTTTCGTGAGACTATATCGGCACAATCATTCGAAAATGAAATGTTGTCTTTAATGCACAATTAGCCACGAGAAGGGTGGTAATAGGCATGAAGGGTGTTGATAATGCGAATTATCGATACCTTGAGCTGGTGACATTTAAAAAAAGCACGAACCCAAGCTTGGGGTGCAGACGATGCAGCCCAGGTGCTCCAATGATGTTTTGTTATTGGTTGTGTTATTGTCATGTGGCATTGATGAAGTGATAGGAACTTGTAACAACGAACTTCCCTAAACATATTCTAATTTTGTACTCCATGAAACCAGGTGCTGAAGTGAAAATAGATTGCATGTTTGATGCAATATCCCCGCGAACAATGGAACAGATATCATTCACGGTCAACAGAACGACGGATAAACATGGTGTGTATAAGTTGGCAATACCGTCCGTCGATGGAATTGAATGCGCTAGAGCCAGAGAAGTGGGCAATTTCTGCAGGGCAAGCTTGATGTCGAGCTCAACTGCTGCGTGCAATGTTCCTGGTTATAGAAGCACGTCTGATGAATTTGCAGTAAAATCAGAGGAAACAAATGTGTGCATCTACAGCCTAAGTGCTATGAACTACAGGCCATCTAGGAGGAATACTACCTTGTGTGGATAGTCTTTCAAAATTAAGGAGTGCACTCTTGTCTCCATATATCTAGCTAGCTAGTACTTATCCTTCTCTAATCATCTCTTAATCCCCTTTCCATGTAATTTTAGGGTTTTCCAATTGGTATCATGATCTCGGAGTACTTTTACATGCACTCCATATTTATAGTGAGACTATATTGGGATTGCCTTCCCCATTTTTCTTGTTTGACATTCTTTCTATTCTCAAAAACTTGTAAGGCCAACTAATACAGCATTTTAACAGTAACATCTTAACACCCGTGCTGCAGGGAGTTCATCAGTTTGGTTTAAAGAGTATTAAAATTCCAATTTTTTTCTGGGATTTATCAAGATCCATTATACAGTATAATTTAGTACCTCCAGTAAAGTATCTTTAAAACTGCAGCAGTTCTTGGAAAATCTCCATGGCAGAAGCAGGCAATCCCAGAAGCACAGTAATGCTTTTTCTCTCCCCTCCAAGGGATAAGAACAATATCATTTCCTTCTCGGGCAAAGCCACTGGCCTAGAGATGAAAGGCTCTCCCCACCCGAAATCCGTCGTGTGGAAAGGTAGCCTCGACCAGTCACTAATTAAAAGAGTGGAAGCCGAAGAAGGCCTAGCTCTTGTTACCTCAAAATAGTCTATGGTTGATCTCACATAACTATCCGTAACCATCCTAATTGCCTCCTGAAGTAGTCCAACCACATAAGAGAGCGGATTCTCCAGTAAATCCCCTGCTTGGCATAGTGAGTATGTCAACACAGTTCCATTGCCAAAATAACCTTTTGGCAGTGGAGGGTCCATTTTGGACCGCCCGTCAACGGCAAACAGGAGTTTTGTCTGTTGAACAGCCGGTACTTTTAGTGCTTTGGTTCGAGCTCTCCACACGAAAGCTGAAAGCACTTCAAATGTGCTGCACTTTTCAAGAACCCCTTCTTCCATGGCTGTCTTCTTGAGTTGTTCAAGCATCTCAGGATTGAAACAGAAGGATCTGTAGAGCATTTCATCATTATAAAGTTTGATGCTGCTAGACAAGTCTGGTATTTCCGCGAATTCCAGGTGCTGGTACTCTATTTTATGTGGGATCCGTGATTTGAGTATGCTTTTGTCGAGGAATGGAGGAACAGCTAGTGGCAGACCTCTTGCTGTTTCACCCCAAGAGTTCACAAATTCCATAGCCCCAACCCCATCAATCATACAGTGGTTTATGTTTAGCCCCAGAATAAATCCTCCACATTTAAACGTAGTTAGCTGGAAATTCAGGAAAGAAAACCTTCAGCAAATAAGCTAAAACAAGATGCTTAATGTTAGTGATAGAGCCTTTAGACTCAACTTGGTGTGGCTCACTCATTTCCCAATTATCATACTAAACACATATAGCTGGTGGATCCTAGTTCTTTTGAGTAATCTTGCTTCCATCAAAACGTGGTATATGTGGCCAGTCCAGTTGATACTACTAAAAGAAGACAAGAATCATGTCTGCATAGGATTTTTTCAAAGACGAATTCCGAATCCTGCTAATATATTTAATTCTTGGACAACAGAAAATATTCTGGAGAAGATCCTTCAGAAAGCAAATGACAAACTCCATAAACAAGACTCTTTAGCCGTAGAGGATGAAGTTGAAGGGAAGAATGAACACAAAAGAAAAAACAATTTAAACTTAGTCTAACACGTTTGGAGAAAATTTGATGACCCTGAGCCAGTAGAGGAGGCATCTCTAGTAGGCTTTTTGCACCAGGGACATCATAAACCAGCTTCCCGAGAGTCGCAGCATCAGGCTTTGTTATGTCTCCAATGTCTTCAATTCTGCAGTTTGCCTCTGCCTCAACAAAAACAGCACCCTCCCCAGTGCAATCTACAATGAGCTTCCCCTCCGAGCTAATAGTAAGCCGCCCGGCAAGAGGATAATAATGAACAAGAACCTTTCCCAAGGCGTCTCTAATGATTTCTCCAGCATTCTCATTGCGCCTCTCACCCGACCTAAAGCAGTGTATGGTACGAACCATCACAGCAACATTCTGATCAAGGTTGGAGATGAAATATAGGCCCTTTTTTGTCTCCTCTGAAGGAGGAACAAAAATTGGTTGTCCACTAAGCTCCACATTAAGCATCAACGCATTACCATTAATATCCTCCATCGAAAAGAAGCAACGTAAGAAGGTTAAGTGAAACGAGAAGGTGTTTTTGCTCCTCGGAAATGTAAATCTTATGAGCAAGCTGAACCATGCAGAGTGCAATTTATATAGCAGGAGGGGACAATATGGATGCCATGCTTCCCTAAAATTTGATCCATCCCAAGCACATTGGATGAATTGGGACGATGGTTTTTGCAGTGTATGGAATGTATGCCTTTCCAAAGGTGTTTGACAGAAACTCATAAACATGTGCATATAGAAAAGGTGTTTGACAGAAACTCATAAACATGTGCATATAGAAACGGAGAGACCCCGTGGCAAGTTGTTTTACTGCTTTAAGAAACTAGTAAGGAGGACGCAATGGGGACAAGTTTTCATACATAATTGGCTGTACTATTGGGGAGAGAAATTGGATTCAGAAGGCTTGTTTCCTAGACAAAGTCAAGCTTTTCTGGTCATGGGTGAGGGTAGGCCACCCACTGGCCGCGGCACAAAAACTGAAACAAAAAAGGGTCTTACTGGAGTGAGGTCGTGGGAACTGATCAGTAGGTGGAGCTGGCAAACTGTTAGTTTCTCTGAAAGCTGCAACTTTTGTAGATTATGGAAGCTTGCTTTGTTCTTATGATTCAGATAGTTTCCCCTAAACTTCCAATCTGAAATTTTTTTCTAATTATGCACACAGTCACGCAGAGTACCTCGAACTTTTTTGCTTAGACTTGCTTTGGCACCAACGCTGTCACGCTGATAGTTTTGTACAGCAGAACAACTGATTGAAAATAGACCATCGCTGTTTACTTAAGAGTTCAGCGCACAAACTTGTATGCCAGCCACAGTAACCCCTACTTCCATGAATTTATAGTTTCAGCACTTGAATTTATATTTTCATCCTTACTCAAATGATCCAATGAGAACGGGATTATAATGTCACTCTCAGACTAAACCAACTCACTCCATTCTGTCTCACATGAACAGCATTAGTTTGAAATGAAATCGTATTCCCAGTGAAAACTTTGCTACAAATATAGTAGAGTATACGCACTATGATTACAATACAAAAACTTCGTCACGAATGCACATTTATCCACAAAAATAACCAAAGGCGTGAAATTGACAAGCCCATATATGAAGAACAGGGCGGAATTTTAGTGCAGAAATTGACATGCCCCTATCTTTTGTGAGTCTATATCAGCGCTAGATTCGTAAGCCAAAAAAATTTTCACACCTTTAACCACGGACACTATATTGGAGGTGCCACTAAAGGTGATTTTTGTCGCAAGAAAATCATTTTTGTCGCTGTTGATTCCTGTTTGCTACAAATTTGTCGCTAAACTTCTCGTTGTCGCTTTTAATGGCTAACTGTATTGGTAGAGTTAGAAGATCGGTCCTTTCACAAGCCTGGAATCCCTCACCGTAAGTTTTTGGTTTGAATAGTGTAATTAAACGAACCAGGTACATGCAAGTCAAAACAGATTGCCTGTTAAATGCAATTCCGCTAGGAAATTACTGAGCATGTACTACCATTCTCTGTTCACATAACAACTATATAAACATGGAGTTAATGAGTTGCAGGAAATTCCGTCAGAGGGATGGAACCGAATGGGCTCTCCAGGGCAACGTTGTGGGGATTCAATTAACAGGGACATAGATAAGGTTGGCATCTTAAGGGTGCTCCGCACAGTTGTATAACGATATTACAATGCATGGGAGTAGGGTCAGGTGCACAGCGTGGTTTGTACACTTTGTTCTCTTTTGCTTGGTTTGCATCCCATGATTGATGTTCATTTAACTATCATGGGCTATAAGGTGAAGGAGTTAGCGGTGTTGTGATCAAATTCAAAGAGAAGCCCTGCAAGAGGGGAGCCTCAGATGTGTGGTACGTGGCCGCCGAGGTGAATATTTATGTGATGAGATTGATGATCGATGATAGTTACTAGTTAGTGATATCTAAGGTATATGTGATGATCGAGGATTGCGCTTGATCTATACGTGGATTAATACATTGTTAGCCACGTCTCTACTCACCCTAGGAACTCCTCTCTTTCATTTATGTGGCAGACCAAAGTGGCTCAAATGGCCATTTTTAGATTGTAATTGTTCACCCTATCCCTAATACTTGACTGTGGTTGTGGGTAGTTTATTTTTAATAAGCTACATCGAAGTTACGGTAAGTTACAACTTTCATGATGGGTAGAGGATTGTACAAAAAAAGGTTTTCTAAAGCATAGAGGGTTCCTAGCCTAGAATTTTTATGCTTGTGATTTCCATTATCTCTCGTCATAAAGAGACTTGCATAAACTAGTAAACTCTTTTACGTATAAAAATTCACAACACATTAATAAGAGGGTTGCATAAATTTAGATGCACAAGTTCGTGAGGCATAAAAACTTGGTGAATAAGGTATATGCTCGTGAATTCATTTGGATCGTCAAGAGACAAGAAAAATACTTGACGAATCATAGTTGGAGGTAGGTCATAGGATTATTTTATTCCACGATAATGCTAACACGTATATGTAAAACATTGTGTGAAAGACCTGATTCTAAGTGGCTAATTTATCTGGCCCTCGTCCCATTCATATATAATTAGCTTTAAGATTGTGTAAGTTTAAATTCCTTTTAACACTTCGACTACAGTTAATTTTTAGTAAAGCGCAATCATGCAGAATTGTATTTGTGTATCACTAGTTATTCAGGTAGGCAGGCAATGTCTTTGACATTAATTCAAGGCTGCAAATATCGTCGATCATCAGTCTCATCTCATCAGCCACACACCACACACCGAGGCTCCCCTGGCAGAGCTTCTCTTTGATCACAACAGATGAACATCAATCATGGGATGCAAATACCAAGCAAAAGATAACAATTGTCCAGGGTACCCAAATTTTATTTTATTTTTCCAGTGATGAGTTCAAATACATAAATTAATGTAACTTTAAATTACATTCTTTATTATATCTACATAAGCATCAGTTCCTGGAGCCTCTTCATGGCAGAAGAAGGCAATCCCAGAAGCACATTGATGCTTTTTCTCTCCCCTCCATTAGATAGGAACAGTGTCACTTCCTTCTCAGGCAAAGCCACTGGTCCTGATAAAATAGGTTCTCCCCATCCAAAATCCGTGGTGTGGAAAGATAGCCTTGACCAGGTTGTGATTAAAAGGGTGGAAGCCAAGGAAGGCCGAGCTCTTGTTACTTCAAAATAGTCTATTGCTGATCTCACATAACTATCCGTGACCATCTTGATTGCCTCTTGAATTCGTCCAACCGCATAAGATAATGGATTCTCTAGTAATTCCCCTGCTTGGCATACTGAATTTGTTAACACAATTCCATTGCCAAAGTATCCCTTTGGTAGTGGAGGGTCCAATTTGGACCGCCCGTCCACGGCAAACAAGAGTTTTGTCTGTTGAAGAGGTGGCAATTTTAGTGCCTCGGTTCGAGCTCTCCAAACGAAAGCCGAAAGCGCTTCGAAAGTGCTGCATTTGCTAAGAACGCCATCTTCCATGGCTTTCTTCTTGAGTTTTTCTAGCTTCTCAGGGCTGAAAGAGAAGGACATGTACATCATTTCATCTTTATGTTGTTCGGTGGTGCTAGACAATTCCTGTATCTCGGCAAATTCTTGGTGCTGGTACTCTGTTTTAGGTGGGTTCCGGGACTTGAGTATGCTTCTGTCAAGGAAAGGAGGAACAGCTAGTGGCAAGCCTCTTGCTGTTTCAGCCCAAGAGTTCACAAACTCCATTGCGCCAATCCCATCAAACATGCAGTGGTTCATGTTCAGCCCAACAACGAATCCTCCACATCTGAACTTGGTCACCTGGAATTTTGTCAAAGAAAGATACATCAGACGAGAAAACTTATAGGCAGAGTAAAGGCCCATATACTACCTTTTCAGCTTTCCTACTTTCGTTTTGGGTTTTTCTTCTATTAAGTTCGTCTTCGAACAGGAAACAAAAAAGACATCCCAAGGAGGCCTAACAGCTAATAAATAAACCTGAGCCAGTAGAGGAGGAATCTGTAGTATATTCTTTGCACCAGGAAAATCATAAACCAGTTTCCCAAGCGTCACAGGATCAGGCTTTGTTATGTCTCCAATCTCTTCAATTGTACAGTTTGCCTCTGCCTCAACAAAAACAGTACCCTCTCCTGTGCAGTCCACAATGAGCTTCCCCTCGGAGCTAATTGTGAGCCGCCCGGCAAGGGGATAGTAATGAACAAGGACCTTTTGCAAGGCTTTTCTTATATTCTCTCCAGCCTTCTCATTTCCTTTCTCGCCCGACCTGAAGCAGTATATGGTGCGAACCATCACAGCGATGTTTTGATCAAGGTTGGAGAGGAAGTATAACCCCTTTTCTGTCTCCTCTGAAGGTGGAAGCAGGGTTGGCTGCCCAATAAGCTCGACATTAAGCTTGAAGACATCACCATTAGTACTCTTCTCCATGTGAATCAAGAAAAAGGGAGCAAAAGCTGAAGATTATAGTGAATGATGCAGGAGAAAAGTGTGAAGAAGAATGCAAAGTGTTTATGCTGTGGAGAATGCAATAGTTGTGAGCAAGATAAGCCTCAAAGAGAGCGACTTAAATAGGAGCAAGAGACATTATGCATGCAGCATTGACCGATTCCTCAAAACTTAAATACTGGGATTTGATCAAATCACAAACACATGGGTTGAACTGGAACTTGATGTGTATTGCTGCAAGTTAGATGGGTGTCTGTCATGGAGTTTAATTCAGGGATATCATATCATATTTATAGAAAGAGAGTGACCCCTAGTCAAGTTTTATACTACTTCAAGAAACTGAGGTGGTGATACAAGGGGAAGTGCTTGTACATTGCTGGCTGGTTTTTATAAATCAATTACGGAATTGAAGATAAGAGATTTGGTTCAGAAGGTTGTTCCCTGGACAAAGTCAAGGTTTTCTGGTGATGGGTGAGGGTTGGCCACTGGCTATGGGACCAAAAGAAAAACCAAATGTGGCCTTGCTGGAGTAAAAAAGTGGAGAACTCCACAGTTGGTGAAGTTGGCATCCCAAACATGTAAGTTGGTATATCCTTTCTTCTTATTTTGTCAATCCAAATTTTACAGACGAAAGCTGTTTTCAGTAATCCAGGTTGCCACTGTCATTGGTTTTTGTGACAATGCAAAGGACCAGCCAATGTGCACCAAATTGTTTAACAGGATAGACAAATGGAGTGACGGAAATGCTTGTAATGCGCGTATTGACGTCCATGTTGATCGGGACTAGGATTGGCTCCATAATATGTTGCTCTAACTGGATGTGCCCCAACCCTTTTTTGATGTATTATACATGTAAATTTCTGAGAGTATGCGCCTGATCCTGGACTGATATTTTGTATATTTGTCTATTTTGAAGGTCATGGGATGTCATGACCAAACATATTAAGCCAGCGGGCGTATCCGTAACCTCATGTAAAACTTTATGTACTTACGTTATTCTCTTATTTACTCAAAAAAACATTAGAATGATGGAAAGACTCTCCCCCATTTTCCATCCACAAGGTAAGAAATGTGCCATTTCCTCAAGGATTGGAACTCATTAAAACCAGACAAAATTCAGATGAGTGGATCACCCTCTAACTCTTTTCCACTGATTTAGACACCTAAGATATTGTGGAAATCGAAAGGAAAGTTTTCAATTTCTTCCTACCAAACAAGTGAAAAATTATCCATCCATCTTCTCTGTAACAAATGGAGCTCTATGAGCATCCCAAAGAAAAGGAGCAAAAGCTAAAATAAGTAAAAACCTTTATCCACAGTGACATGGAAGTATTGTACATGATTGCTCATATGTCTTGCCAAAAGTAACATGAATATCCTAATTTCGTGTATTGTGTAATTTTTTATGTATTCTATTTATATGAACCCGTTTGGACCCGCGGGTCGAGTCACCCAACCCGTTCAGACCCTTATTGATTTGAGCAACCCAATTCGGACCTGCGGGTCGAGTTACCATCCCCTATTCGGACCTGCGGGTCGAGTGACCATCCCAGGGGTTTGATTGGGTTGACCCGAAGAGAACAAAACAAGTGGATTGGATTGGGTCATATTTTGCCAGCCCTAATTGTGTCGACGAACTGATCAACATTTCACGGAGGTCCTCGTTCGATTCCCAAGTACACAGGATAGCCTGTTTAATCCCTAAACCCTGGAGCTCTAAATTTCATATACCACCTCTGGCTGCATTTGGTCCTTTTGGTCATGCAACTAATGAAAAAAGAAATGGTCGACATCCAACAACTGAAACCAGCAAAAACTTGGGAACAAGGCAGAAGATGTAACTGAAGTGAAGTAAATCAGAAATTCAGCTCAAGAGTACTGATGTGCTGGCGCGCGAATTGTTTTGTTAACCTCAAGCCTGGCTTTAAAGATGACAAACTACAGATGGTAATCAAAAACCAAGTTCAGCTAGAAAGTTGAAAACCACCAACCGTGTGGGAGGTTTATACTTAAATTGGCTAATTTTTGCCATGCATTGGATGCTGGAAGCGCAACCGAAGAGCATTGTGGTTGAGCACAAAAAACATGTAGATTTGGTTAAATTTAAAAGAATAGGCACAAGGATAAGAAACAGTGTGAAGCTTTGACAGTACTTGCAAGTAACTCAACAATGCAGGCTACTAGTAGATTCCTAATAACGAACTCCTTTTTGGCTCAGAGATGCCGATCATCCGCCTTTCTCATGCCTTACACTTGGCAATTAACACTTGCGAGAACATAAACCCGGTCAAGAGGTCACAAAAAGCCCTCACAAATTCATGCCTGACCACATTTGCTTAGACAAGCAACTCCCTCTTCCAAATAATCTTGTCGACTGATCCAAAACTCTGGTGCATCCTGCAGGGATTTCAAAATAATCAGTGAATGTTATCAGATAAACCAATGAATAAGCTATCCAGCATATCACAATGTTTCTTGCATAATGATAACTTCCGCTTTGTTTTCTCTTTGTTACAAAAAGGATTCTTTAATTACAGATCCACTGCACTAATTTCTGAAAGGACCTCTCTTGTAACAATATTATGATGCAATAGTCTAATCTACCACTGCCAAACCTCGAAACAATGTCCATCTTCATTTAAGTAAGAATGGTGGGGAGAGAGAGAGGGGATTAAACCTTCATAATCCCTGCCAGAACTGCACCACCAAGGTACACCATATGCTTTCTTCGGGGTGGATCCTCTATCCGCAACCGCAGCTTCTGTTAACCACAACAAACAAATGGAGAAAATAAGACTAACAACAGGCTGACTTAGTTTGAGGCTACCAAGAGCAAACATGATAACGTCTTTATTCTTAAACAGAGAGAACCAATCTACAGATTTTTTTGGCAATACAATTGACTTCCACCCAAAAAATCTACAGATTTTCAAGTGATTTGAGCTAAGATGGGCAGGGTGTACCTTTTGCAAGGTGGAAGAAGTACACTCTGAAGTCTTCCAACTTATTTTATGTCACTGTTTACTATTCCTGTTTCTGTTGTTAAGAGGTTGGAAAGATTAGAGTTGGAGTTATTATGGGAAGAAGAAGGTGTGGTCAAGAAGTATCATTTGGTAAAGTGGATCGGCTTTGTTCACCGGTGCATCTTGGCGGGTTAGGGATAAAATAGTTGAGACTCTTTAACACCCCGTTGCTTGGTAAATGGTTATGGAGATTCTTGTCAGAGAATAGTGCCTTTTGGAAATTGGTTGTGGTGAGTAAGTATGGGGTTGGGGAGTGATAGTGGCCGAAAAAGGAAGGGGTTCCTTATGGTGTGAGCTTGTGGGTGGGATAAGCCATGGCGTGGGAGCTTTCCAAAAATTCATCAGCTTTCCGTAAGGAGTGGTTCAAGGGTTCGGTTTGGCATGATCTTTGGTGCAAGGAGGAGGAGCTTAGCAAATCATTTCCTTTGCTTTCAGGTTGACTGTTGACAAAAATACCTTGGTGGCAGATTATCTTAGTCACAGCGGTGAGGTGGCTTCATGGATCCCTGTGTTCCATAGAAATTTCCAGGACTGGGAGATAAACATGGTGGTTGATTTCTTCTGCCATCTTTACTCTGTTAAGTGTGATCCAGGGTTAAGGGATAAGGTGGTTTGGGCTGGAAATTCTTCAGCTATTCACAGTGAAATCCTTTTAGGGATTGCTGGTTTCTAATGAAGGTACTCCCTTCCCTGGGAAGGCTGTTTGGCGTACCACGGCCCCTCTTAAAGAGGACTTTCTTTGCTTGGGAAGCAATGCTGAATGCAGCGCTCACAGGGGACAACCTGCGAGAGAGGCAAAGGATGTAAATCACAAGGGAGAGCAAGGATCACTTCTTGCTGCATTGCAGGGTGTTAAAGCTGATTTGGGACTTGGTTTTCTCCCTTTTTGGGGTGTCTTAGGTCATGCCCAAGTCAGTTGAGGCATTGTTACAGAGCTGGTCCTTTTACAGAAGGAAGAGAAGGAAGACTGCTCTTTAGGATGTCTATCCTTTGCTTATTCTTTGGTGTATATGGCGCGAAAGAAACAGTAGGATGTTTGAAGCGCAAGAGTGTGCAGTGTCTGAGCTTGGAGCTAATGTCCTGAATACATTTTTTTGTGGTCCGAGTATAAGTGTAGAGGATCGACTTTAAAATTTATGGACAGCTTTAGTGGTTGTATAGCTGTTTAAATAGATTTCAGCTCCTTCTTGTATTGTGTATCTTGGGTTCGCCCCCTTGGTGGCTTTGAATATATATTTACTGATAAAAAAACTCTAAAGAATTTCAAGTGAGACGAGATACATGCAATGCCTATGTCTGACAGCCAACTACCGTAAGCTATAGCTATAGATGCAAACCCAAAATCACGTAATCTACCAACTGAGGGCCACAAGATTGAACGTAATGTAGGATTTCAAAGCTTATGAATGCGCAACACATCCCAGCTTCTAAATACCATGCACATACATGCCACAAACTGACAAACACATGCATCTTTGTGGAGAAGTTTCCTAGTTGCTATGATAATTGGTCACTATGCATAGGATGGGGAACACCTGAATCTGCAATAATCTGACTTGTGTGCAAGTCCAGGGCTATAGCCTAGTAAATGTGCAGTTTGTCTAAGCTTTATTGGAAAAAGAAATTACCAACAAGAGAAAAGAATGAACACTTGAATATTGGAAGATATATGGGAAGCCAGCGGTAATTATTGTAACCATAATAACAACCCATCGCACATGGGCTACATGATTCCCTAGTAGTTCACCACATATATTGATAAGCCAAGTATCTCTCTATTGTTAATCGTAGAAAAAGGAGAAATATCAAGGTAAGAAACCCCTGATGAAGGACGAATGCCATTGCATCTAAAGACAACTCTATGAACAACATCACACCACACAAAAACATACACAGAGTTTCATGTCTCAGGTATACTCGTCCTACTCTCTAGGGGAAAAAAAATTCGCCCCTCATGTAATCAACTACAGGTCACCAAAGAACCAGGTTTAGCTATGCCAATCATCTAAAATTAGTGCAGAAAAGCCCTCAACTGATATCAAATGCACATACGAACTCCCCAGCCAACTAATTAGGGCAATTTATGCCATATCTACAGCTCCCAGTTGTGGAACTTCAGCTTTAATATGTGAAATCTTGAATAAGCTATAACAATCTACTTCAAAACTAACCAATTCCACCCAGGAAGTAACAGAACCTTTCCATACTTCTTACAAGACAAATTAAGAGTGCTTTAACATCTTTCAAATCTGCATCTAGAGATGTCATCTACCTCCATATCATAACCCATATAATATTGCTTTATCAACTCCCGTACTCTCTAAAGTCTAAACTTTTTGTATCTTCTTAGGTGAAAACCCACTGTTCAAAGTATCATACCTACATATAGGTCTCAATCCAGAGAGGAACAGCCTGAGGTCATTACCCCCAAAATTAATGGGTAACAAAAACAACCCTGAGGTGAAAATCCCAGCCAACATTTCAGGAAATGCTCGGAAAGCACCATAGACAGTAAAATGAGATTTTACAAAGAACTGTTGAGCTCGTTGGGATGAGAACAGCGACTGAGTATTGCAGCCTTACTAAACGTTCTCTTATTCTTTCCTATTTATCTCTTGCTCTCTATTCAGTTGGATATTCAAGAGAGAAAAACTTGTTAATTTCAAAAGTATTTTTGAATTATTCGCTTGAACTCAGCACTTACCTTCAGGCCGTCTCTGTTCCCCTTCAAAACAACTTCAAGGTAACGATCTAAAATTTCTTTCTCTAAACTGCAAAAGCAAAAAGGAAAAAAAGAAGAGAAATGTCTTTGTCTCGTTATATAAGCATAGTCAATCACGCAAAAAATGAATATGACAAATGACGGCCTTATAGGGTCTACTATATAGCAGTCATTTTGGGCAACATGGTAAAACCAATTGACCGGCCATTCAGCCAAAAGCTATTATCTTGATTACTGGCTAAAGCAATCCCCCCCCCCCCCCCCCCGCCACACACACCATCCCCCATATATCATCACGCCAAAAAGACGAATGCACATGTGCAACATGAAACAACTGGAAGAATGCAACTTAATATCAATGCAAATGGTAAATTCAAGGGCGTACTCATTGTATCAATCCTCAGTAATAATTACCTTGTCAGTCAAAAGATTGCTATTTCATGACTAGTATCATCTTTCACAATTACGTTTACTTCATGGGTAATTATGCTATATCCAAAAGATATTCATTTTTTTGGGTTTCAGTCAAATATAACATGCTATATGAAATTTTCAATGTGATGCGAATTTTTTCCCATTCTAAGACAAAAACTGACGTATATCAAACTCCAGTTTTCATGCTAAAGATACTCATGATAAATGACACAAGGAGGAGCGGCCACATCATTCCTCCGCCTAATAAGGTACTCATATTCCACCACCGCACTATCACAACCCTGCCAAGAGCCTGCCCTTATCAAA
This sequence comes from Escallonia rubra, assembly GCA_033065855.1. Lineage (NCBI taxonomy): Eukaryota > Viridiplantae > Streptophyta > Magnoliopsida > Escalloniales > Escalloniaceae > Escallonia > Escallonia rubra. Next base: position 157,786 of record JAVXUO010002884.1, on the reverse strand, counting down.
GCCTTATCCTTCTTGTACAAATTTTTTATGTGAATATGACTAAATGGCCCCAATTGCAATGAGTACCTTGCCGTTATCTTAATTTTCTCTTAAGCTTTTCTTATAATGCCATGTATCGTTTTCGATATAGGCATGAGAAAGTCCCAGATTCAACATGTGTCTCTGGGAAGAATGATTCTGGTGCAGCTGACTTTCATCAACTTCATATATAACAAGGTGCAAGAGTGTAATACAGAATCAGCAAAGATGAGAGTATACTTGTCAGGTCTTTGTTTATAATAACTTCTTATTCTTTTAGCTAAAAAATGCAGAAAAGGCATACAAATCTATTCTCAGGAACAATTTACGAAAAAATGTTTCTCTATATGTTGGGACAAACTATCTGTTAATCTTAAACTTATATGCGATAAGTATTCGAACCTAAATACGGACGGATAGAATGCATGCTTAAATAAGCTGGAAGCGAATAATCTGTTTGTATTCAGATAGCACCAAGAAGAAAGCAGGGAAAATTACCGACTAGGTAATCCAGGATACATAGTACTGCCTCCACTCAGAACAATATGTTGGTAGAGCTGCCAAAACAAAAAACGAGATTGAAGCACATAACAGGAAATATAAATGGGTGAAGCAGCACGCAGAGGAAGTAGGAAATGATCCCAAAATCAAGTTGAGGTAATTGCCACTAAGCTAGTCTCTAAAAGTGATCATTATTTTTTCAAATTGAATCTACTGCTTCCTATATCTTCTGTTTCAGTAAGAAAGGATTTAACATCTTTCAGGTGATCATCTAATATAGTAAAGAACACAAAATGTCACAACTTCACCAATCACTTAAATTGTACACTTGAGCAACCAAAGAAATATCCATCATTGACGTAAGGCAAAAAAAATGGCCAATGGTAGTGCATGAGGCTCCCACCACTAGGGGATTCTGGGGAGGGTTGGATGCCTGCAGCCTGACCCCTGGTATTGCAAAGAAGCTGTTTTTGTGCTTCGAACTCGGTGCTTCCAGGTCACATGCCAGGGCTGGCCCTCAGAAAAAAATAAAATAAGGCCAGTCTAGCGCATGAGGCTCCCATCACTGAGCGGTCCAATTCCATCACATATAATGCATGACTTTCCTCAGAATAGATAGTATACCATCATTCAAAATATATCAACATCACAACAGACAATTTTGTAGCAAATTACATGTAGAATTTTTTTTTTAAAAATGAGGTTAGTACCATCATCCGATTGTCAATATCCATCTCCTGAATACAGTGAAATACCATGTCAGCCATCCCATCACCTTCAACATCTATGAGTTCCTGCAACAAGAAAGCACATCTGAATTTCCGCAAGCATAAGCCTACCCAAGATCATGCTAGAAATGCAAGATGCAATTTACTAAGACAACAACATACTAAATGTACTCTATAGGTTGACATTGCTCCAACAAAATCGAAGCTACTCTATAAGCAACTCTGCCAACAATACAGACCAAAGGCCACCATTAACTGTAAGATCTAGTTTTTAACTACGTATTAAGCTGATCATGTAACTTCTAAACGCCTTTAGTGAAGAGCATATTATCAGTTAGCAGGGGGCCTTTGACCTACCAATGAGTTTTCGATTTCCACTTTTCAGCTTCAGCAAATTCAATTCTTGGAACAAGTTAAAGGAATCATATCAATATACTTTTTTTTTTGAATTTCCCAAAGGAAAATAATAGAACTGCATATCAATATACTCCTCGAGGCCCCTTGCCAACTCAACCAACCCCCTTGGTTCATATCAATATACTTGAGTAGAAATGAAACTCGCAAAATGCACGGTACTGATTTAATACTCAACTAAGCTTCTGCCGCAAACTAGTTGGAAACACATGAATTTAACATCATCAGAAATCCTTGTTAGTAATTTCTCTTTTCTATGATGTCATCATATTCAAACAAGCAAGCAGATAGCTGTCATCACTTTCAAACAAACAGTGAGATAGCCATGACGGCTATCCAAGTGCTGCAAATGTAACACATACATAAATGCACACATTAAACACACAGACAATATATAATAAGAAAAATCTGAAAATATAGCTTAATTTTTGGAACATAAAGAGATAATATAGGACAGACTTACAGGAGTAAAGAGGGCCTCAGGGGCCTGAAATCTTTCAGTACCAACTTTGATGACCCTTCCATCTGGCAACTACATTAAATTAACTAATGGCGGTAAGATCATTCAAAACGCTTCACACTACAGGTAAAATTCTAACCATCACATGACAGTACTATAACCCCGAAACCCTGAATAGGTGATTACCTTTCTATTCTAGCACGTTCAAAACTAAGTCCTCACCTTCCTTTCTCAGTGTGTGAAAATATAGCATTCCAAATATACACTTGTAAGTTACAGCGATCTGCCTTATCATTAAGTACACGATGAATCCCCACCAACCATCTGAATTCAAGCCCCACTACAAGTACCATTGTCTCCTTCCACAAACCCACCAATTTTGTTAAGCTAGGTAATTGGTGTCCCAAATAATTGTGACTATCTTTCAGGCTGTATTAACAGCGAAAATGGTGGTTTGCAATGGCAAGGAAGATGGAAATCAGGGGTAAATGATTCGACAGAAAAGATAGGGGGCAACAACGAGTTGATCGAGGAGCCTTGATGAGTTGAAGGGTGGCTATGGTTCATCCAAAGCATAGGAATTGAGGTTTGAGTGGTGGTTGAGGTGCTCAAGACGGCGATGGTGTGGCGCTGCTAATCTCAGATCCAATCTTATGGTGGTTGATTTCTGCTCATTGATCGGTGACTTGCGGCAACAATTCCACCGCATATGCCTAGGCAGAGAACTAAGGCGACCTAGGTGTACCACCTAAGCTTCGACTAGGGTATACGGGCAAAAACCTCTCCGTCTACATTTTCAGAGGCGCGGTTTTCTAAAAACTCTTATGAACTATTCTTTGGTGAACAAGAATAGAAAAAGATCTGCAAGACATAGATAGGGAAAAAAATTTAATACTGGATTTCGAATTCAATTTTATGCCAAAATTGAAAAGAAAAAAAAAACTGTGATTACAGCTTTTACAAATCAAACTGCATTGCATAATTGGGTGTTGCTGGTCCTCTGTTGCCTGTTGGAGATGGAGATTGAAGAGAGAGGCGGGGGTTGATGAGAGAGGACAAAGGTGGGTGGGGTCATGACAGCTAGTTAACGTAATACATTAAAAAGTCATATTCTTCCGAGAGGGTAGGATGAGAAAGATGAATAAATATGACAACCTTCTTAAAGTTGGTGCAAAGTCAAAGCAATCACTTATCACCGGATATAATGTGGGTCAATGTACACATGTGAAGATAATCAACTTACAGTATAATTCTTGACCAGGATGGTGGTCTCAAGTCCTAATTGATACTCCCTCTTGTAATCATAGCTGCAGCAAAATAAATCAAATGTTAGCTTGTAATCTGACAAGTCTGACATTTATATTATTGTTACATATAATGATATTTATTCACCTTATGTAACAGAGCTTCTCTTTGATGTCCCTAACAGTCTCAAAATCTGCACTTCTATTCATCGCATACCTTCATAGACCAAAAAGATAATGGTCCTATCAAAGTAGTAAAACTCAAAGAAAAAGTACGGAGAGCATTAGGCTAATCTTACTAAGTGGATTCAAACTCACCCTCTCCGCATTAGTAAATCAACTAGATAAGATGTTATGTGGCGTCCAGCAACATTCATTCGTTTGGTAAGATGAGGAAATGAGTAACCATCAACAACTGGAACCTGGAGAAATTGTCAAGTAATCATTCTTCCCTAAGGGTGTGCCTTGTTACTGTATACGCAAATTGAACAATTGGATTTGATATCATAAAGTTAAGAGAGACTAACATCCCAGTAGATATGCCAACCCACTTTACCAACTTAATTATTGTTGCCATGCACAAGATATATCAATTTGGCACAAATATCATCTCTGACCTTTCACTGAGCAATGGTCCAATTAAAAAAGGAAACACGTACAGAATTACTTGTCACTTGCCTTTAGAATGAGTGATCTTGAGGTTCAAAAACACAAGAAACATCCTTGCTTGAGGCCACAAATGGTAAAGGGCAATAGAAGAGGGCGAAAATATATAGGGAAAGGGCAAGGCAAGAATGCCAGAGATGGTGGTTATTAAGCACCCGGGGTGGATGTTTTCCCTGTCTCTAAAGAACCTTTGTGTGAAGAAGTGATCCCAGGTCAGTACTATGGCGTCCTGTGATGCTTCGTGTCCAAAAACTTCTGTATGGCCTTATTTGCTTAGTAAGAATGTATGGTGGGAGGGTGCTCTGGAAGGATATAGTTGACCTGACCAGGGTTAACTTTTTAATAATTCCCTACCGAATATTCAATGTAGATTTAAGAACAAAAAAATGAACTAAACTTGACTGTTCAAGTAGATCCCATGTTTGCACCCCCACTAGAAACTATGTATTATAAAGCCTACTTTACGCTGGAGAGGGGGGATCCCAGGGAAAGAATGCCTCGGATAATGGTCATCTAAGCACCCATGAAAAATTTACTTTTGTTATAACTAGATAATAAGATCATAAGGACCGAGACAGGATTGAATAACTTTGCTCTAAAAATGATTTAAAAATATCAAGACTTCAACTATTACAACAGAATCACCACCTAAAGTTGTTATATATGATCCCTTTCATAAAAGTAGACTCGGGTCTTTACTTTTCAAGTTATCAACTCCAATAGTATGGACACTAGTCAATATATAATACCCCATAATGCAGGGACTTCATTTCCATGTCACCAAGAAACTTTAATGTTCTTGAAGAATGCACAGTTTTGGGCGACAACAAACTTCAAACAGATATAAATATCCCCTGAAGCTGAATCATTTCAACCAATATTCCACACAATTCGAAAGCACGTGAGCAACCATTCCATTTCACAAAACAAAATCAAGGATTCATCATACGTGCTGCACACTCGGGCACGCATGCAGAACTGTGGATAGAAAAAGACGTAACTGTTTCCTAACATATAATGTAAAAGGATAGAACCATTAGAAGGGGAAAAAAAAAAACTAAAAACTATGACCCCCGAGGGGGTCCTAAGAGGCAAAACCAGAGCTACCCAGCCAAGAAAATCAACAAGTGCAGATTTGGCAAAACCGTCCTTGAGCCAAAAAGAAAGAACAAGAAGATTAAAAACAGGCCATGGATGCAAGGTAACGGCACTCGACACCATCAAAGGTGTGCCCATTCATCTATGAACAAGAAAGTAAATACTCAAAGCATAGGGCACAAATGGTTGTTAAGTAACTTACGACGTGGGTGACACCATCACCAGAGTCGATGACTAGTCCAGTCAGCAAACCTATTGCAAATCAAGAAAATGGCATAAACGAAATGAAGCAAATATTCGGCAAAGGGAATTGCAAAAGACAAGTGAGAAAAACCTGGTGACTCTATGGAGTGCTTAAAGTAAACACTCAAGCATCTTGCCAGGCAAAATGCATGAAAAGTTGGGTAGTATATACACTTAGTCTCATGCAGATCTTTTCCTTGGGAAACTTAGCAAAACGAAAAGAAAAATGTATGACAATTATAACCTTTAGTTATCTCTTAAGCACCTTGAGCATATAACGTTAAAACGGCTTGTATTTGGATGAAGACACCTGCAAAGTTGTACTTTTCAAACATGGTCTCCACCTGTAAATTCAGGTTACATGTACTTCAAAAGTCACGTAGCATGTCAAATAAGCATCACAAATAAACTACTTCGGAAAAAACAGATCATAAACCATTTTTTCACGGTTTTTGGAGGGATTAAGAGGCGGGTCTGTGAGCAGAATTTTACACTCCGTTGGATCGACCTGTAAAAGTAGAACATCGGAGGAAGTTTAGTATTTTGCGGCATTATTTTCTCAAGGACAATAATTCAGAAACAGAAAGACGCCAGGGCTTTCATTTACTTGTTGCATACTCGTATAATTGAGAGCAAGATAGAGTTACCTTCAGTTCATTATAAAATGCATGGTCCCACACATTACCCATGTCATCCCAATTTTGCACGATGCCGTTGTTGACAGGATAAGAAACATCTAGTTGGTGCCTCAAGTTTAAACAAGCTTCTCCAACAACGATATCCTATCAGTGATAGATAAACAACAATTTCCAAAATTAGTGATCACGTACATACGCTGCAAACATGGAGTATAAAGTTTTCTCATTGTTGGTCAAGTTACTGAGCAATTAGATGACGAGAACTGGAACTAGCTTAGTAAAGATAGAATGGTTCACCTTGAGCTCTTGTTCCATGAGGGATTCTTCATATCGCAGCATCGGTCTTCCAACCACGCAAGGGAAAACAGAGGTCGGAAAATTCTCTCCCGCAAAACCACACTTGACATACTACAATGAAGTAATCCACTTTCATCAGAAAGTGCGAGTACCAACGAACTACCCAAAAACAGATTCTTAATTCGTATAGAAAAGACAGAAAAAAAGACAGAGAGAAACATGGGTGAAACCAAATCCAATTAACCAGTCTTTGTGTGCCACGCCTAAACTACATCCGTATTCCATACATAAGGATCCTCGTCTTAAAACTTACAGTACATGTCAATGATCACAATGACGAGGCAAAGAGTGAGAGTGACCCCCCAAAAACTGGGCTCGATCATAGAAAAGCAAGACTAAAATTTGGATTAATATAATAATATGTTTTAGTGAAGAGAGAAATTCCATTTTCTATCCTAGTTACTACGGCACAGAGTTTTGGAGTCAGATCAAATAAAAGCATTCGACCAGATTTCTCTTTTCTTTATACAGAATCGATTGAATGAACACAATTCAGGGCTGTATTAAGGGAGAAGAGAGAGGAGTGTTACCCCAGTGCCATTGTCGCAGACGACGACGTTTTTGTTGTCCATTGTGCCAGATAGTACACCGAATCCGGGAGCTATTTCATCCAAATCACCATTTCTTGTGCTTTGCAGTAACAGTGAGGGCTCAGGACGATGACGACCGCCTTACGATACATTGGACGGCGACAACGACCGTCAAGCAACCGTTACCTTTTGTCAACCAAGTTTTCTTTCTCTTTTTTTTTCTTTTTTTATGGTTTTCTTTTGGCTTCTACAGTTACCTTGGAAGCAATGTTTCTTTGATAATAATAAAAATAGATAATTACAGCAGTATCCCTGAGGTTGTGGTGAAATTACAGTTAAGAATATTAAGTTTCAAAATATAATATACCGTGACCAAAAACTTTGAAAATGTATATGTCGTATCCATTCGTTCCAGATCCGTTAAAAAATTACACTTTGTGGCTGATGGCATTCATGTGTATTTTATAAATGTCAATACTATCCTTATATTGTATTGTATTAACATGATATAAAAAAATCTAAAATCTTATTTTTTTTAATTAGGGTAAATATCTAATTTTCAAAACTACTGGGTTCCTCTCTCCCCAATTTCTTTAGAAACCCCAGATCTGAAATCACCGCCGGCAGCCCCCTCCCCTGCCACACGCTGCTGGCAGGCCTCACCATTCGGCCGTTCCACCCCATCCGACAACCGCTCAAACAGATCAAACTGAACCAATCCAATCCGAACTATCCGAAAATCTTAATACTTTGGTTTTACATTTCTCAAAACGACCTTGGTTCGGTTTGGTTCGGTTCACATTTTCTAAACCGATTACAAACCTGAACCGAACCGACCTATGATATGTTACTCTTTTTTAGTAACATTCATTGACAATTTCACATAGACGATAGTAAGGAAATCCATATATACAAATCTTGAAAGTTATAAGAAAAGAAAATAATGAGAACACTTTAACACGAAAAATTCGTGACCAATAAATGTTTAATATTTTCTCATTCTTTCTCATAGATTGAGGATCACTTGGATATATCGAATTTAACAAGATTATATGTAATTTAAAAAATATATAACTTGAATTTTTAATCGACTGTTAGATCCAATAGTAGATTTGACAGGTGAGAGCAACGTCGAGGTAGAATGGACGCAAACCGATCCAAACCGACTAAACCGAACCGTCTAAACCGACCAAACCGAACCGTCCAAACCGATGGTGTTTGGTTTGGTTCAGTTTACCGTCGATTTTCGAAGGCGAGAGGAGTAACGATTTGAAGATTGATCTGCGGTTTGACCCTCAAACCGAACCAAACCGAACCGTGCTCAAAATACTGCTGGCAGCCCCCTAGAAGTTATATACCAAGTCGGCCGCCCGTACCCCACCCCATCACGCCGACAAGCCCGTCTCACACCACGCCACCAGCAGTCTCTTCCCAAACCTACAAATTGCCAGGTCTAAGCTCCCAAACCATATTCCAACAACTCTCTTATGCACTTTTGCATATTTACCCTCCTAACAATTATAAACGACAAGTTTTTAGGGGTGTTTTGGTCTTTTGTGAATTTTGAAAAATCTATAAATCCACTTCCATTCTTCACACTTTTCAAAACCAATTTTCTCACCATCTCTTATCTAAATTCTACAAGCTTTCATGCCATTCTTATTTGTTACTACTTACTAAGCACTAACTCTCACAAATTTTCAATTACAAGTATTATTTAATATGTGGTACTTTTATTCTTTTTTATTTAATTACTCTTACTAATTTTATTTTTTATTCTTGTTAAATAATTTTAGTGTAAAATATGTCTTCCACAAGATTATGAAAATCACATAGCCGAAAACGTTTACCACCACCGCAAGCACCACAATTTCAAGATTAACCACCAATGCGTATAGATACCCAAAATTTTATTCAGTTTAACCAAAATATTCTAGATTTTGAATATACACCTTCACGAGATTACTAGCATTTTAGTCAAGAACGCAGCTCGGTTGGCGACATTGCTACTCCAAGGCAGAATCTTATCTCGACAAAAAAAACTCAAACTTAAGTGTTGGTATCATTGTGACCAGATTGAAGTTGATGGTGTTCCAAAACTTCAATGTAAGTATTGCAAAATTTTATTTTTATGTGGTAGTGGTAATTCACATCTTAATAGGCATTTCTCAGCATATGCACTTAATCAAGGCCATGTAGATTCTAACCAAACGAGACATCTTTTAACGGTAAGTTATTCATTTATAATCAGCGAGACCAAAGAGACGGTCTTGCTAAATTTATTGTTCATGATAAACAAACTTTTAATTTTGCTAATAATGATAAGTACTCTATATATATATAAATAATTACGTGCAATCTTTGTATAAAAAGGATCATAGAAACGCAAGTAGGTCTGATGCACTTAGACAGTATAACGATGCTAATGAACACGTGATTGATTTTTGATAAATTTGATGGTAGAGTTAGTCTTACGTTTGATGTTTTGAAATCTCATTTTACTCTGGTTAATCATGTTTGTGTGACGGCACATTTGATCGATTTTGATTGGGTTATAAACAAGAGAATCATTGTTTTTGAACTCTTTCTATATCTGCATGATGCATTTCATGTTGCTGATACTGTAAGCCTAGTATGTGACACGTTTAAATTAATAGACAAGATTATGAGTATCAATTTTGTTAACGCTTCAAATAATGTAGTTATTGTTGAAGTCTTGAAGACAAACCTTAGACATGTATTTGATGGTAACTTTTTCATGTTAAATGTGTTTACCATATAATTATTTAATTATTCAAAATGGGTTAAGTGCTGCAAAAGATATTCTTTACAAAATAAGGGGTATGGCGGCGTTTATTAATTGTTCGGGTCCGATAATACGAGAATTTAAAGCTTTATTTGCTCAATATAGTTTGTCTCGTAAGAGACTACTTACAGATGTCATGTATAGGTGGAACTCCACATATAAAATGCTTTTACATGTTATGGTATACAAATAAGTGTATATTCACTGCGTACTAACCATGTTCCCACAAGATTTGCAAACTCCATACGAATGGCAATTAGCTACAGACCTAGTTGAATTTTTGGAAGTATTCTACATGTATATCGTTCTATTATCTGGTACCTACTATCCCATGTCCCCTATCGCTATAGTAGAAATTCTAAAAAAATTGTTAAAATTTTAGAAAAATAGAGATATATAGAACCAATTCATGATATAGTATAACATATAGGCATTAAATTTAATAAATATTGGAATGAATTGCCTATTATTCTTGTTGTTGCCCCTATTTTTTTATCATAAGTTCAAGTTACATGGTGTACATGTCTCAATATTAAAAATGTTTGAAAAAGTGTGCTAACCAGCAGTTGAGACAACCGAGCTTACAAAAAGTATGAGTAAATTGTTTGAAGATCTTTATAACTTATATTAAAATTCTGCTGATGTCCGCAAGCGAGCTATATCGTCGAGCGATCAAATATATCACGGTTTTTAAGAGCACTGAACACGTAGTGGTAAAACAAAAAAAAAGTGAAAGCTACATTTAGTTCTAAATGCTTGTCATCTTTTTCCATTTTTAATGAAATTAGTTTTATACGCAAATACTGATCATTATTCTTTATTATCAATCAATGAGCAAATGAATTTTGTTTTGTTAACTTTTTGGAAACAAAATGTAAAAAATTATAAAACTTTATCTCAAATTGTCCGGGATGTACAATCGGTACAAGCCTCTAGGTTTACTTCAAAGTCGTATTTTTCAGTAAGGGGAAGGGTGTTGGATGACAAGAGGAGTCGTCTTAACCCCTAATCACTTGAGTTATATATATGTTGGAAGCATTATCTTGATGCAAAAAATCGGGAGCAAGATAAATCAGTTGATGATAGGAAGAACAACAATTCGAGCCTTGAAGATCTTTCAGATGATTTGGTAATCTCCTTTTCTTTTCCTTTTTTCAACCTTTCAGAATAATTTTTTTCTCAAAACATAGTTTAGATTTTCCCTATGGATTATTTTCAAACAAATAAAATGAATGCGGTTATTTACTAGCAAAATAAATATTTGTTCTCACTTTTTTAAGACAATTATATATATATATATATATATATATATATATATATATATATATATATATAAGAGGTAACTTCGCCGCAGCCGATCCTAAGCCCGGATTAAAGAAAGAAGGCATATGAACAAATTTATCATAAATTTAATTTTTTCGCAAAACAAATTTTTTTTTTTGCTTGGGCCTGGACCTGACCCAAGCCCGACCCTTAATTTTGGGCCAAAGGCTTAGACTAGGACCGACCCCTCATATTCTTGAGGTGGCCCGGCCTAAGCCTAACATGTTTATCCCTAGCTCAAGCCCGGTCCGACCCTTTTTCCTGAAAAGCCCAAAGGGCCTGAGCTGGGCTAGACGAAGCCCAACCCTTTGACATATTTAGCAATATAACCGTTTGAGATTGTGTGGTTAGCATCTTGATTGAAATGTTCATTCGTTTCATTAAGGTTCATGATTGTGTTTTTTGAAATATTCCGTTAATTTTGAAAAACCATATTCACCGATATATGATTGTTTTATTGGGTTCACCCTCTATTTTTTTCCCTATTTTTGAGACCGTTCATTTTAATGTTTCACTATTCTTACCGCGTGCAACTAAATAGAAAGAGAGGGTGAATAAGTATTTAGAAATATATGCAGTGGTTATGATAATGTACATATGAAGAAAAATAAGTATTATATAATTTACTTATTTTAAATTTATTGTTAAACATAAAATATAATGGGAATCTTGCACGTTCTATGATGTATTTTGTGATATTTCCCATCAGATGTGAGATAATTTGTGATTGACCTTATAAGACCCTGCCTATGAACTTAGAAGTATTTACTAGGCTATCCATTTTGAGGGAGGCAAGACCTGATTGTGGGGCCATGGACCGAGTCGTTACAGATGGTATCAGAGCTGACTCTCGAAAGCTCTAGCTGGGCTATCCAATCGGGTTGTTGATGGTTGGGAGTAACGAAGGCAAATTCAAACATATCTCACCTCAGGAGGATGGTTGAAGTAATGAAGGGTGAGTCAAGTATATCCCACATTGATTAGAGATGAAGATTTTAAGCTATGTGTGATCGAGCCTTAGTGGATGACGCTAAGGCATAAGGATAAGAGATTATGATATTCCACGTCGGTTGTGGGATAACTTGTCGCTGGCCTTATAAGACACTGTTCATGAACTCAAAAGTATCTACTTAGCTAGTCATTTGAGGAAAATAATGCCATGTGGGAGGGTCGTGAACTGGGTCATTACATTCTCTGTCTTCTTCTCCGGTGCTTTTGTAGTTTCTGCTAAATGCATTGGGTCAGAGTGCGGGTGGGTTTGGTTTTGTTTAATGTCTGATGGACCTTGGTGGGTATTATACGCGATTAATTTATGTGGTCGACAGGTTCTTTGCCTTGGCAAATGCGTCTCCCTTAATGCTTTACTAGTTATCTAAACATAGATGTCTTCATATTATTTGTCTGATTTCGTCCTCTGATTTTCTTGCACATATGACTGGTAGCGCTGCAATATATGTCCATATTACTTCACTATTTTTCAATTTGATCCATATTTATGCCATAATTTTCCTCTAAACATTTTGCCCGCGAAAGAGAGCGTATCCTCGACCTGGCACTATATTGGGCATGTTATGTTAGTCGATGACTTCATGTTGTTGATGTTAATGCCTCATTTTGGCCACTTCACCTATTGACTTTGCTCTAGTTCTACCGGTGTTAATTTTGACTGTGATAGCTTTTGCCTTTATATTAGTAGTGCGTAATCTTATCAGATAGGACCTTTGCTATTTTAGCCCGTGTTCCGGACCTTCTCACTAACTTTTGAATGATGGTATATATTTTATACTTTTAATCCGAAGAAAGAAAAAACACTTGTTACCGAGTTCTTTTTTTTTCCTTTCAATGTAGCTTTACACCTATACTTGAAAGAATGTTCCAAAAAAATGTTTCATTGCATCCATGAGTGAAAGGAAAGACAGAGAGAGAAATTTGGCCCAAGTAAACATATATAATATAACGTTGGAGACCAATTTGCATTTTACCAATTTTATTTACAAGAAACTTAGGGTTATTAGATGAAACTTAGGGTTGTCAAGCCAAACCACCATTTAACCAATGGCATTTCAAGTCCTACTAAAAAGGAAAGACATATAATAGTTTCCCATCCCACCCCACCATTTACATGGAATAAAGACTTGGACGGACAATGTCATTATTTCGGCTAACAAGGGCCATTTCGTAATTCTAGCAGCAAGCCGCAACAAAAGAATAGGTAAAGCCGCAACGACACCGAGGGGCACACTGGGCACTGGGGCACCAAAGCAGTACCAAACGAACTCCAAGCCTCACAGCCGTCAGATCACCCCGATCCAACGGCCCACAAAAAACCCTTGCTACAACCTCCGCGCTCGCTCCCAGCTTTATAAAGTCTCGGCCAGGCCTCGCCGCCTCCTTCTCTCTTCAGTCCCTGCTCTGAAGGTCAGTTATCTATCGTCTCTAAGCTCTCGTGTTACTCTCTCTTATGTACGCGTTTACCTATCTACGTGCCGCTGTATGTGTGGATTGCCATTACCGTTCGGTGGATCTGTGGAAATGAAGTGTTCTTTATGATTTTGCATCGTATTTGTTCGGTAAACGTGCGTATTTAAGTGATTTATGCAATTTTCATGCGTCGATGAGAGTAAGAATTTGTCAACTTTTGTTCGGTAGATCTGTTAATCCGAACTGTTTTTGGGATCTATGCATGTTTAAGCCTCTCTGATGCGCATATACATGTGCTTTTGTATGTATTTGCTCGGGTTTTTTCGGTAAATTTGTTGCTCTGGTCTGTCTTTATGATTCTGTTCGATATAGATGATTTGGAACTGTCACTGAAGTTCCGTTTCTATCAGAATATGAAGTTCCGGTTTATGTTTATGTATGTGCATGGTTTTAAAAAACGGCCGTTACGATATGTAATGGCCGATTTGTAACGGGATTTTAGGGGCCCGATACCTTTGCACACCGTACACCACCGATACACCGTGTTCGCGGAATTCACTTTCCTATCACCGTTATGGCACTGTTACGGGCCGTAACCTAGCGTCCCATTAGGGGGAAAACTGTTGAATCTGCTTGGAGTGGTGCTAGCTTGAAGAGATAAGAAGAAAAGGGAAGAGGTGTCTGCTTGACTTGAGAAGAGAAGGAAGGGGGTGAATAGTAACAGCATTGTTGACTTAACTTTTAGGTTTAGGTGTTATTCTCTAGAAATCTTTCACATGTGGCGGACTCTGGATTTTGGACCTTTGATTGGTACTTGAGTATGGTTGTATTTGGGCTTTGGTTTGATTTGGTTTAGTCTAATGCTACATGTGAGCTACAATTATCTAAAAGTAAGGAGTGCTACAATCTCCATATTTCTAAGTTTTAATCGTTTGCTAACATTTGGAAAAAATTTCGCAGTCGAGGTAACCGATTCCTGATACCGTACACTGCGACCGCGACCGATACGTACCATGGCCCGTGGGAAGGTTCCAGCTGCAGCGGCGAAGAAGAAACCAGTATGATTATGCTATTATACTCATGTACATGTACACATAGTTGTTGATTTCTACCTTGTTGAGACTCGGTTGTACTATTATACACATGTACATGTACATAGTTGTTGATTTCTACCTTGTGTTGACTCGGTTGTACTCTCTTGTTGATGTTATTTATAGGAGAAGGTGGTGAACCCGTTGTTCGAGAAGAGGCCGAAGCAGTTTGGGATAGGAGGGGCACTACCGCCGAAGAAGGATCTGCACAGGTTCGTGAGATGGCCCAAGGTGGTCAACATCCAGAGGAAGAGGAGGATCCTCAAGCAGCGTTTGAAGGTCCCGCCTGCCCTGAACCAGTTCACCAAGACCCTTGATAAGAACCTTGGTACTATTCATATTAACCACTTGTCTTTTTATCCTGCTTTCATTTTGCGATAAGTGGAACAATAGAAGTACACAGAGTATTACTTTTTGATGTGTAAAGTATATACATTTACGTATGAGCATTAGTTTTGATGGGTTTATTATGTTCTTTGATATGTATTCTCCGTTAGTGTTACTTTAATATTTTGCTAATCTTCTTACCTTTTTATGTTGTTCTCGCAATAGATAAATTTTTTGAAACTATGATACATGTAATTTCTTCTAAGAGACAAATAGATTTAGTTTTATAGGTTTAAGTTTGTATGTATTTCCTTTGAGAAAACTAATTTATTGGTAAATGATATGGGAGTGGTGGGTTTGAGCCCTATAGGACAGTAGTCTCTTAGCATGTCTTTAGAATGAGCTCCTGACAGTAGTTATTATTATTACTATTTTTTTTTGTGAAATGAATTTTGAACTTGTTGCTGGTAAATGCTAATGTATGCTTCTGCTGGATGTGAATCGGTTTTTTTATAGCAGTATGGCCAGTATGGTTTGTAAAAATGGCCCCCACTAGATTATCTTCCTTGCAAACATTTATCAAATACTTTGTTCTATCACCCTAGCTGGTAGCCATTTATGATTACAGTGTCTAATGCTAAAATTTATATAATGTGTAATTCTTGGATCTGTTCTGGAAAACGGTCTATACAGAGATTTTTCTCGGTCATCTGTTTTATGAAAGATATTTGTTGAACTTTGGGGTACTTTTCCATGTAATAGCTTTTGGGTAAGAAATGCATTGGATAAACGTCTTAAACTTTGTTTATGGTTTGTATTGTTGAACCAAAAGTTATACCGTCTTACATTGTTTCTTGTTCATATTGTTTATCGGTTTATTATTGGAAGTGAGATGCTTCATCTTTATCTTGCAGCATCAAGTCTGTTCAAGATGCTTCTCAAGTACAGGCCTGAGGATAAAGCAGCTAAAAAGGAGCGCCTTGTGAAAAGAGCTCAGGCTGAGGCTGAGGGAAAGACTTCTGAGACGAAGAAGCCTATCGTGGTGAAGTATGGTCTAAACCATGTCACCTATCTTATTGAGCAGGTTCGTACCTACGCGCTTCCCTCAATTACGGTTAAAATCTATTGAATCCTAAACAGAAAATTGTTTACCAGATAGCTGTTTTGCCACACATTATATTTCTGTCATTATATTTCATTGCAGAAAAAGGCACAGTTGGTTGTTATCGCTCATGATGTGGACCCAATAGAGCTTGTTGTCTGGCTTCCTGCATTGTGTAGGAAGCTTGAGATTCCGTACTGCATTGTTAAGGGGAAAGCACGTTTGGGAACTGTAAGTTCACTCTTCCCCCCTTTTAAATGTCCTTCCAAAGGCCCAGTATGGCATGCATTTTAACATCTGACTTTTCTTTCAGATTGTCCACAAGAAAACTGCATCAGTTCTGTGCTTAACCACAGTCAAGAATGAAGATAAAATGGAGTTCAGCAAAATCTTGGAGGCTATTAAGGTGGGTCATATTTCATCTTTTGCACACAGTATTTGACACCACTTTCTACTTTTTTAGCAGTTCTACGTTTCTTCATTATCTAACTGGAAAACTGCATTTTCATCGATTTAGGCCAACTTCAACGATAAGTACGATGAGTACAGAAAGAAGTGGGGTGGTGGGATCATGGGTTCCAAGTCCCAAGCCAAAACTAAGGCGAAAGACCGACTTCTTGCCAAGGAAGCTGCTCAGAGGATGAACTAGATGCCTTTGTATCATCATGCATGCTCATTTGGGTTAGAGTACTTGTTTGTTCACATTTTGCGGGCTTGCTTTTTTATCCACCCTTTTTGTTGAAGACTTCAAAATTGTTAGATTTCTCGATTTTGGTAAAAACTTGAGAGCAAGCTTTGAAGAGTTCGAAATGTTTAAACTGTTCGCTCCTTACAATCGGTATTAAGTAAAAGTGTTAACATGTGAGAGGGCGAAGAAATGATGCCCACCATTTATTTGAAGCTTGTTTCTTTCGAGTTGTGGTTGCTCCGCTTCCCCCTGCACTGCAATGAGGCAGATTGAGGAAGTGTTTTCTGGTTAACCAGAAAAAAAGGACAAGATTGAACACCATTTATGGCTACTTGTTCAATTAATGCCAAATTAAACTTATGCTGAAAATTTTAACTGACCAAAATGCCTTAATGCCCTTCCCCTGACCCTGACCAAGATCATATGCCCGTCGCCACTTATGCACACTTCTCTTCTTGCCTCCGCTTAAGGCTGATCTATTGAAGCAACCATGGTACCTAAGGTCAGGCGTTTTAATTTTTCTGGGGCACCGAAGGCAACCTGGTTCTAGTTTATCTTTCAACTTCCCCATCTCTTGCATGTTCATCAGTCGCCAATGTCAATAGCAGTATTCGTCATTCCATAGTACTGCAATCAAAATCTTAATTTCCGTTTGATGTTTTTTTTATAATATCGAGAATTGCATAGATAAAGAGCTCAGTTATGAGCAGATTACAAGAAATAATAGAATCATGACATGCCATGATTTAGCAAAGTTAAAACATCAAAAAGGGAAAACAACGAAACATACCTAAAAACACTCCATCGTGCTGATTTTACAAAAACCTTACAGAAAGTGGTGGGTTAAAGGACAAGCATCACATGGTAGCAAAATAGTATCAATCGAGTCTTGATGGACATCAATTCTGGTTTGACACGCAAAAGAAGCGAGGACCAGCGTCCTCAAAATTCTGTAAATATCTTCCTAGCCATTTCAATTTCCGTTTGATGTTGTTACAGCCGTTGAAGCCATGATTTTCAGTGTGTTTTATATGGTTTGTTTAAAAAACGAAAGGACCAAGATGGCATTTGATGATGCATCTGCTATCAAATAGCTTGAGTGCGGATCTTAACTATGTGCACGAAAAGCGTTTTCTTCATCTTATCACTGCACATGATGAAAAATGGCTTTGCTGCTGAGACCTGAGAGCGGGCGCTGAGAGAGGCTGAGGGCAAGAAGAAATTTTCGACAAAAGACGAATGTCCCTTATAATTCAAAGACCACGTAGTTGCTTTAACAAACGCATACAACCTTAAGGGGTTTGGCAAGGTTTTAAGTTTGGGCATACGCAAAAATTTGGAAAAAACTTGAAATGTCAAAGAGCCTTGAATACTTCAATTTGAGTCTCATCCAACCCATCTGCGAAGGGAGAAGAAAGAATGCCCACCAAAACCATGAGACGAAGCTCCCAATAAGTAGAAGAGTAATAAGGTCAACGATCACATATCCATCGGGTAATCAATGAGATGGAGAAGAAAAATTGCCCACCACATAACTTTGAAATGTTTAACCATTAAATTGTTGCCATGAATACAATTTCGAGTGGCCGTCGAAAACTTAACTTTTGGCTTGCTTGAGGAAGTTACGATAGAGTTCTTTGCAACGTTACTTAAGTGAGTGCGCTGTTGCTTAAGTTTTTTTTGTGTGTGTGGATAATAAGGATAATTGGATAAATAAGGTGAATAGCACCAAATTTTGGCTTTATGGCATCGGGGAAATGTAGAAAAGGAGCCTTATGGGCCTTACAAAAGAAACCTAAATGAAAGTAGGACATCAGCAACACGGAAAAGCAAAACAAAATACAAAATAGATGATCAACAAAATGACAGATGATCGAATGAACACAAAAGAGGAGATTTTAAGTGGCAACATCTAGTTGTATCCGCAAGAAGCGAAGTCTTGGTGAATGCTAGAACAGAGGATATAATGAGGTCAACAATGTTAAATACTAAAAAAAAAATAAAAATATATCAATTTGTTCTGAGGGACTTATACCAATATTTTTTACCATAGTCAAATGCTGACTGGCCTCACTGAGACATTTCGTTGACCCCATGCATTATCGCCATCCGCTGCCTCTCGTCCAAACCCTCCCTCGTCCCGCCCTGAATATTCCACCATGCGAACCCTTACTCTCCCTCGTCTTTTGATGCAAGAACCATCCTCCTCATATCTCGCCTTCTCAAGCCTCTCAGCCAGCCTGCAACGTTCCACAGATATCGATAATTTGCTTCTCTCTTTGTGAATCTGCATGCATGCACCCACCCTGTCTTTGTGTTAAAAACGCTGTTGCAACCTTGGAATTTAACTGCAGGGTGCTTTGAGACTACGTCCAACATGCCTGGGACGTTTTGGCGGGTTTACGGCGTCCTTGTTTCCCTTGAAAGGCTTCATACTACTAGATACACTTGCAGTATTCGGAAACATATTTTACTTCTTCCTAACTGGAGTCCAAGTGGATCCTTGGATATTGAAGAAGATAGAAAGGAATTCATCATTGGCATCTCCAGAGTGGCATTTGCTATGGGAGCAAGCATCACCTGCTCTTTTCTGGTAATAGGCAGTAAAACCATTGTAGACCCAAACATAGCAAGTTCGCTTCCTGTGATAGCGACAACAGCATCAGTGCCCCGGTAGTTGCCCAGTACCTCACTGGACTTGAGATGATAAACTCTGTATTTGGTAGAATGGCCTTATCTTTCTCTATTCAGTAACTTGTTCAGTTTCTGCGTTATAACGTTCGCCATCCTCTCGACTGGACAAGCTGGCTAGAGGTTCATGATGTTACCGACACCACTCTCCGGTACTGCCATGGCTATCGTTTCCCTTTTGGTGATTCGACCAATATTTGTTTGGTTTCTAAGGAGAATTTCAGAAGGAGAGCCACTAGAGCAGGGGGTTCTTTACCTAGTATTCATAGAAGCTCTGATGGCTGGGTTTTGCAGCAGGTCAGTTGTCTAAACATCATGGGCCGCTTCTTTATGTCTGGTAATACCTGCAGCACCGCCTTTGGGATCAGCTATAGTAGAGAAGCTTGAACTCGTCAACTCTTGGATGTTCATACCGCTCTAGTTTGTCAAGGATGGGTTGGTGACAAATATATTCTCGGTCAAATTCAAGAATTACCTGGTACTGCAATTCATCATTTTCGTTGCCTGCACAGGGAAGTATCTTGGAGCCGTCATCTCTCCAGCTTGCTGCACTGTTCCCTACAGGGGCATGTCTCCCTTGGCCTTGTCATGAACGTCTAAGGTGTTCTCGAGCTCGGCACGTTTATAATGATGAAGCAAGCAAACGTACGTCCCAAACATACTCGTCATATTGCACCCGTGAATGAATCCCCCGTACCTGCTCGAGAAAAAGAAAGAAGAAAAAATGAATCCCCATATAGCGACTCTGGTGATAATGAAGAGAGCATTGCACGAATACCCAAATAGTGTCATCTATCATTATGAGATCGGAAAAGGGAGATCATGAAGGATAGAGGAGGGTATTTAAAGTGCCTTCTCATGTCCACAATTTTCTAGAGATATCCCAAATTTTGGATCACCCAAGGGAGCAGATAACATGATCAACAAATATAGCATGACATCAACGTCCCTTGTGCTGTATGTGTACACACATCCACACCCACAACACCCACCCACACACACATACCTACATATGCAATTAGCACAAAACCAGAGATCAAATTCTTGGCGAGAATCATCAACTGTATAATAATGTCCTAATAACGGCTGTCGCTCTTTTAATGGTCCCCTTTTATGGTCATGCCTGATCAGAGGAGGACTGTTATGCACTCGAGACAAGACGCTGAACCTTCAAGTACTAGCATGCGTAAACACCAAGAAAATGTTCCGGCTACCATCAACCTGCTTGAAGCCATTAATCAACAAAACAAAGTCCTATTATCATGTATCTACTCCACCTCGTCGAGCTTGTAGGCCGAGCTGATCCACTCCTCGTTGTTCATGGACTGACAGAAAGGCCTTCCTTGAAGGGCTCGACTTCATGAAGCATTGTGAACACATTCAGATTCTTCGAGCAAAGCTACAGTTCTAATCTCGTCAAGCTGCACCCCTTCACTCTACTTCTGTAACCATGCATGATGAAGTATGCTCAACGGCAACCTTGTTATAGTTCCTTTCGAGAAAAGACCAACTATCAACAATTCTACACTGGAGTCGAACAAGAAGGGCATAGGTTCATGAACGCAAACATCCTTCATGCCGCACCTTGCTCGGTTGCAATTATTGTTGACTGGGGACTCATGAGAAACTTAAGCCTGGAATTGGGAAACCTGGCCTTCCTATCGAGGCTGTTCTTCTCTTCCTTAGTGGAGCTGATGACAGGGAGGCTCTAGCTTTAGGGGCAAAGATGACCAAACAACCAAGAGTCGACTTAACAATAGTTCAACTTCTCGAAAACGGAAATATTACCAGTGAGGACGATACTGATACTGAAAGACATCTGGACAATGAAGTGCTGAGTGAATTTAGACTCTATGTCCAGAAAAAAATCCGGTCATGTACATAGAAGAGGTAGTCATGGATGAAACAGGCATTATTGCTGTGATACAGTCCATGGAGAAAAACTACGAGCTTCTCATTATTGATAGACGTCATGACACATGGTCACCACTCATATCAGGGATCGGAGGGCGGAGAAGAGACAGAATTGGGAGCAATAGGAAACATGTAAGCTTCAGCAGATTTCACAGGCAGTGCTACTGTACTGGTATTGCAACAGCACATGACGTGACCAAAGTAATTCATCAATGACGAGGGAACAAATAGAGATATCCTCTAATCTGGGAAATTGTTTGTACAATGTTCATCCATCTTAGATGGAGACAAAGTATAGAGAGATGTTCGACAATTGTAAACGTTTGAACTTAGGGTAACTCGTTTTAGATTGTGCAGAAAGTGCTGAGTAAGTTAAATGGGTCCATATACCTACAATTGTTTGACAAAAAGGCCGAGAAAGATAAGTTTCATTTTGTCTTCAGAAGTGCAAGCCACTTTTCCTGATCTTTTGTGATACATAATTTGGTTTCTTGGCCTTTTTAATTTTTTCTTGTGGTAGCTAGGGTGACAATTCTAAGAGGAGAGGAAAATCAATGTGCTGATCTTTTGGCCAACAAGAGGGTGTGGTTAAAGATGATGCTTTTGTCTACCTATCTCAAACTTCAGTGGGCTTAGGAAATCCCTTAATGGCTAATGCTGCTGGTCTAACGTTCAGTAAGACACTAATTTTGATCTTGCTCGTGTTTCCTATCCTGTTTGTGCCAAGATAAAAAAGGGTTAGACCAACTACTTTTGCAACTGACTCAAGTAGATAGCAGATCTACGACCCGCTGATGTACGAGTCAACTAAGTAATGTAGTTGGAGAACAGCTTTTAAGCATTTAGATGTTCTTAGCTTCAAATCTATATGATGTCCCACCTAACTAACATGTGAATATAGTAAAGAGGTCTACACAACCAAAAAATCATTATCGAATAAAAAATTTAGAAATATTTCAGTAATCTAAAGACAAGTCAGAACTGCTCAAAAGGAGGGTTTCATATATGTATGTACTAGCTACTTCTTGTGCGCCTTAACACATGCAAAAGCAGCATCATTAAATGGAGTATTGTGACTAACGCCGATTTATGAGGGTGGTGTAATGGTGTTTGACTTTGCATGAAGAATTAGGCTATTAATTTAATTATCAGTAGTCGACTCATCGACTAGTTCTTTTTGCATACATGGTAAACAAAGGAGAGACTCCGGACTCTAGTATCGACCATCATGCTAGAAAACCAACAATTATTTAGAGCAAAAGACGAACCTGGATAGTGGCTGAAGCAGTGTTACCAGAAAAAAAACGACCGACTTATTTATATGGATGCTGTTTGAGAGATAGACGATCTTCCTGCAGCGCTTGAATCGTCTGGAAGATGAGATCTCGATTTGATGAAGATGAAAGCGATGCCAAAAGTTCATTGTGAATTGCGTTCAGCATCGAAGGCAAATTGTCTCCCACCCACTTTATGTGTTCGGTGACAGCTGGAACATCTCCAGCATCAGCTAAATATTTCAGCAAAATCACATGAGAATTCATATCTCCCGTATTCCAGGTGCGATCACAGAGCAAGCTAGAAGCAGCAAGAAAATGACCTGCAAGGACAACATAAAATTAGCACATCACAAGCAGACATGTAAGCCATGACAGACATGTAACAGTACACTGCAGCAGCGACAAACAGAGGTTAACATTGACTTGTCACCAAATGAACCCTTAGTTGTCACCACAAACGAGTTTATGCGATACCTTCTTTGCACAAGTAGAGGGTAAATGTACCCAATAACCTTTGTGCAAGCACTCTGTCCAGTTCAACAGACTTTTGAAAGACTTGAAAAGCTGTCTTAATCTCGTTTTCTTGACACAGGCCTTCAAGGAGGGATGAGTATGTTGTGGAATCTGGTGCCACCCCTTTCTCCAACATGTGGCAAAACAGCCTGTGAGCCTCTTCAGCCTGGCCTCTTTCTGAGAACTTCCGGATAAGGATGTTGTAAGTCTTGATATTGCCACCACATCCATTGGCAAACATCTCATCCCACAGCCGTTTGGCAGGACGCAGAAGATCTTCTTTACAGCAGGCTTCCATTAGAGAATTGTAAGACGAGATATCTGGGCCCAACCCTTTCCTCTTCATCTCCTGAAGAACCTGATAAGCTTCCCTAAGTTTCCCAGCGTTGCACAAGAAGGAAACCATCGTACCATAGCTCTCTGTGTCCACGAAATACTCTTTCGCAGACAAAAACTCGAAAACCTCCAGTAGTTCATCAAATTTTCCATGTTTACAAAGACCCCTACTCAGATTACTCAAAGTAAGGAGCGTAGGGAATCTGTCTTTTCCGAGCATGAACTTTAAAAACAGTAGCGCACAACAAGGATCAACAGTTGATACTGATCCTATCAAAGCATTTAAAACATCATCTTGAATCGGGAAATCCCCACCGACAATGACTTCACCCAAATCTTTTGCTTCACATATCAGTCTCTCTGATATCAAAGAAAATAAAAACTCCCTATAATCATCAGCCCTTGGAGCTACCCCTAGCTTCCTCTTCTTCTTCAGTATCTTCATCACATCAACCACATTCCCCATCAACCGTGACGCCTCAGCGACAATCCTATACGCCATAAAATCAGGCTTACAATCTCTACTCCGTAACTCATGCAATGCACAGACAGCTTCTGCAACCCTAGAGGCCGAACACAGCCCATGAACAACCAAAACCGCAATAATGGAACCGTTGATCCCCCCAAAATTCCTCCTGACCTCATCTAACAAATTTAAAGTCTTATCCAACTCATTATTTCTACAAAACTTCCATATAAACACACCAAAACCAAGTGTACTAAAACGAACACCTCTAAAAGTCATTTCATCGAACACCTTTTGTGCATTAACAATATCCCCATCACATGCCAAAGCAGCAAGAAGAGAATTACACGTATCCGGCCCAATCTCACTAGCTAATCCGTCGACATCATTAAAAAGAGAAAATGCATTCTGGGTTTTCTTTCCTATAACATACGACGCAATAACCGATTTGTAAACGGAAGGAGGGATGTCAATCTTGTGGGCCTTGACCTGCTTCAAGAGCTTGTCAACGGCGTTGAACTGGCGGGAGATGGAGAGGGATTTGAGGATGGACTGGTAGGTGGTGGGTGTGTGGGCAAAACCCGGTTGTTGGGCGGCCCAGTCGAAGAAGCCCAGAGCGAGTGAGTGATGGCTGAGGAGGTGTGGGTCGATGACTGTGGCGACTAGGGCCGAGTTGAGCGAGTCGCGGCAGTTGAGACGGTGGAGGGTCTGCTCGAGTTTGGGAGTCCATGTCCGTGTTGGGACTGACCGGTTTGATGCGGAGATAAGTGCTCGGCTTATCCGATTCGCCAACTCTCTCGTTGAAGGTCTCATTACTTTTACTGGTTTAGTTTCAGTCCTCCCGCCATTTCAGAATTGGGCAGCTGAACGCTTGAAACTTTAAACATATGTGGGAGGGATAGATTGATCAAAGCAAATAAAGTCAACTGTATTTGGACTCGGGCTTCTTTTAAATCTCCCGAGCATAATTGGGTTAAGACGGGCATGCTACATGGATTGACCTTTTGCCGATGCCAGCAAGTGCCTAAATCGGTATGTTCTGCTTTTGTTCCTTTCCTAAACTAACGTAATGGAAAAGGCTGGATCTTTATGTCTTGTTTTTGTTTCTTATCGAGGATTTAGAATTGCATTCATGTAAAGAGAGTTATGCATTATCCAACTACATTGTCCAACTATAGTTGCAGATCAAAACATAGTTGAAAACATCCGACTCAGAAAACGTTTCTGCTTCTAAGCCGATCAAAAGAACCCCGTCAATACTTAATTTTGATCCGAGTGCAATCAAAAGTAGAAAAGACCTCTCCAGTGCGGAACTGAATCGTTGATGGAATTTGATTGCTTGCTTGAACCAAATGGTTCCTTGCATCAACCTTCAACCTGCAGAGGCATCACTCATTTCTATACAGAGATACGCTTGCACAAGAACAAAAGCATTAACAAAGAGGAATTTGATCTGGGAAGCCCAGGCACACGCAACACAGTAATACAACTTCGTAATCTTCAACTATCTGTATTTTGCCCACTCTGTACAATCCTGTATGAGGACACTGTACAAATTTACTTACAGAACACGATTACTATACAGAGACTAGACCTCGAGTAATTTTTACAGTCTAGGATAGTCTCTTAGTTTCTTCTAGCAACCCCTGCAGCACTAGAGGGAAGAGAGGTATCTATTTACAGATTCTCTTATCCCTTTGTACGTAGCATAATCTTCAGGTAAGAGCTGACGTATTTACGCAGTTTCTATTTCTGAAACTAGTAGTATGTATTGACAAGTTAAGAGTAGGTTCTAATTGACATGAAGTTCTGCAATCTTCGGGTGCTAAAGAAGTCCCCAAAGAGATAGCTCATCATTTTCTTTTGCGGTGGTTTTGCCGATGCACTTGACTTCCACCTAGCATGCAGTACGGTATGTCCGGTATGTCCAATCTGCTGACGGATTGAATCAATTGTTTTTGGATCAACTGGATTACCTGTCACATCTGTGACATAGAAAGTATCTTTCGCTTTCCCACCCTCGGTTGAGATTTTCGCTCTTTTGATGCACAAACTATTCTCCCTGAATATCCTCGTAATATCTGATAGAAGTCCGACACGATCTTCTGTATACAACTCTAGTTCTAGTGCCTGCAAAAACAAAGCATGCATCTTAGAGCATGATCAGTTAGTAAGCTTATCTGGAATAGAAAATTATTATGTTCGACTGAAATTACCTCAGATGCACGCCTCTCAATTGCTGCTTCAAGACACTGAATGACACGTTCTCGCTCTGCCTCTGAGCTCATAGGGAGCCCATCAACATGTCGGATATAGAACTCCTGCATCAAATCAAGAAGATTGCTCATTCATTTTTCACAGAAGACAGATTTGACTGAATATACCCTTTCCTGCAAAATAGAATACTGGACAAATACAAGCACACGCTGTAACAAAAGAACCATTATTAAAGGTATTTTGACATGTGAAAACTTAAAAATTCAAGTTGTCACTGGCCAGAAAAGTCTCCATTTTCCCGACAGAATAATTACCTGATAAGCTTCCATCCTCCCTGTGTGGACTACTCCATGAAAAACTACATACTGCATGTCTGTTAGTGTGCATACAATGTCAAACAACAGCTTAGGCCGGTCTTTCGACCTCATGGTAATCACAGTGTAGTCCCTTTCAATACAATCCAACACATTTACATCAGGTCTTGAACTCTTGTCCTCAATGTTCTCCTCTTCTGCTCTTCCAACCTTTTCATAGTCGCGATCTGCAAACATAATCTGATGCAATCTCCTCTCCCTGTGAGTAAACCCTGGAGGTGAAAGTGTCATTTTTGCCGTCTTCAAATCATTGTTTCCCTTGAGAACATTGCAAAGCAGTTTCTTTATTGTTGAGAGCCGTTTAGGGTCTTCGATTGCACACCCTGTTGTACCATCCGTGACATGAACAACAGCCGCAGCTCTAGCATTGTGTGTCCATATCTCGGCATTTACCACATTACAGTGAAGGTCAGTAAGAACAGCACATACTTCAGACAGTAAACCGGGCCTGTCCGTTCCGGCTAGTTCAATTGAAGTGTAATCTTCAGAAGGCTTCAATCCAACCGAGCCCCTTGATGACGGTACAAAAAAGGTATCACTTTCAAGTGTCTACAAAAAGTCAGAGAGACAAGAGAAGCGATGAGATTTGGCAGTTGAAAAGACAAAACTATGAGGTTCGGGGGAAGTTTATTGCCTTAAGTGTTCCACTCAAGGGCATTGACTTCCAGAACCGATATACAAAATTTAGCTTTCAAAATGACGGTAAAGAAACCGTGACGATTCTACCTTGTGAATGTAACAAGGAACTTAAGAATTTAAGCTTGCAATATGCTACCTAAGAATAATGAAGAGGAAATTGCTAACCTTCTGAATATAACTGATAATTGCTTCATCTCTAATTTTGTTTCCATCACGATCAATCACGTTGAATACTTTTAACACAAAAAAATACACAGAGTACGTCATGAGAACTGAGAAGCAAAGGATAATAATTGCTACCAGCAATTCTTCCGCACTTCTTAAGTTTATCATATAAATTAAGCTATGGTAGTGGAGCAAGAAGCATACCATCCATGAACCATCCCCCATCAGATGAGATGTATGCTTTGGTGATAACAAGGTTCAAGTCTGTTAGAACTTGGACAACTTCCAGGAGGATTCCATGTTTGTTTACACTGTCGACCTAAATGCAACAGACACACACAAGAGTGAGTAATTAAAGAAACTGATTAGCATAATAACAACTCATTTGTCTCCCTAAATCTTGACCTAATTCTGAAAGCATCATTCCGCAAATTTCTAGGGAGACTCATTTTGCACCTGGATAACAGTTGCATCCTCGCAATAATCGTTGTCAATTATAACCCTGTAACAATAAGAGGCATTCCAGATGAAGTTCAATCCAAGAAGAGGAAGTTACCCAGTAGATACTAAATTCAAATTATGCGATGGCTCTAGTTCAGAACAATCCACATGCGTAAGTTTAAATAACAGATAAAAAAACCCCACAATCCACCTCTCAAACCACCCCCTCACCCGGAAAAAAAAGAAAGAAACTAGAAAGAAAAAAAAAACCCCACAAGAAACTAGAAAGAAAAAAAGAAAGACAACTTGAGATAGGAAGAGAGAGTTAAATTCACCAAAATTGCAAGGCGTATTGCATAATCACCTATTGGATCTAGTTGTCACTTTTCATAAGTGCTTTCACTTACAAGAAATAAAACCCAGAAATTTCATAATAAGGTAACTAAAGACAAATCCTTCATACAACATGCACCTAACTTGAGGATTGAACATCCTGATCTCAAACTGAAGCTTGGGGAATTCTTTCCAAGCAACAAAGAATGAAAGAAAGAGGACGTAGCCTTGAACACCCCTTTCATACAACCATACAAAACTCCGACCCTAGTTCCTCAACCCACACGCACCAACAGAAACCCAAAAATCAAGAAAGCATATGGGGGCAAATAACGTTCAACTGGGACAGATGGACTCAAGAAAATTGCGGAAAAGTACCTGGGTGGGTTCATCCTCCTAATAAGCTTAGCATACTCGTCATCCATCTCTAAAGAAATCCTGATGAACTACTAAAAGTGGTATTTAAAGGCAACCCACAAAGCACAAGTTGCTCAAGAACATAATTATACCTTCTCCAATATCTACGGAAGAACAATCGAAGATATTTGTCGTGAGAGAGAGGAAGTGAGATAAAGAAAGTGGACTTAGAAAAAGTGAAGTGAGGCCTCTGCAGACAAAACCACTCCCTGTTAGTAACTGACCGCCTTTTATTTTAGTAGAATTTAAGTGTCGCTGTTTAGCTGCGGACGTGGCGGTGTCTGGCTGGATACAGCGACGGTTACACCGTTGACCGTGTCATCCCTACCGGCGGCCTCGTTTGCGGGAGTAACCTGCGATTTGACATTTTTGGGTCTCTGCCTCTTTAAGTTGGGGGGGAGGTGGTTTAACGGCACGTGATGGCCGGGGGGCAGAGGCACGTGGTCTTCTGGCAACTTGGTCGGGCTTTTGCTGGTATTCTTGGCGGCAATCTCCGCGTGAGGGGCTCATTCTCTGCCCATGTGAATCAAATGCCTAACCAACCCCCCCCCCCCCCCTCTTCTCTCTTTGGCCAGCCATATAAAAGCAACCTGATCAAGGTATAACTGCGAATGCAGGGTGTACAATCTTTACAGAACTCAAATTTGTTTGGCACTAAGAAAGTTTGGAACATTTTACTTAATCACACTCGTATTAGTTTTTACTTTTCGAAGGAAGTGTTCGAAACGCAAAAGTCCAACTAATACCGTGACAGACGACGACAAATATCTAAACAACCTTTAAAGATGATGTTTTGCTTTGCAAGTAAAATCATAGTATGGATTGGGATGAGTGGTCTCAATGTTCTAGTTTGGCCAGCCAAATAAAATAGAAATTCACGAGAAGTTTGTCCAAAATTTTATTTCTAGGAAAAATGACAGTGGACAAACTGCACAACGATATGTCATAGCATTTTTGGCCCGTACGTTTACCATATTCGTTTTTTGTTTTCATTTTGTATGTGTTTATGTTCATGATTTTCGTATTCAGTTAGAAAATACGTTCTTGTACTTTTATCATTTTCACCAAAACAATTTTATTTACTTTTTTCTTACATTGGGTTAAGTTCGGAGGTGTTTTCAGCTTTTTGTCACTGTTTAAGTAATTCTGCCTAAAACAAAAACAGAAAATGGTAAAAATACACAAAAAAGAATATTTTTTTATTATCATTGTAAAAAACAGAAAACGAATATGGTAAACTCTCTCGATAATTTTTTACCTCCCTCATAATTAAATGAGTAACTGAAGTGGGTTACAATTTGGTCCAATACTAGTAACCTTGTGTCCGTTGTTGACTTAATAGAGAGAGATAGACAAAACTAACAACTAACAAATAACAAATACAGGATAGTTAGCTGCTTTATTTATGTACTTTTTTTTTTTGAACAATACTTTATTTTGTTGTTGTTGTTGGCTTTTTTTTTTTTTTTTCCGTACTTCCTATTGGATGAGGATGTCCTCCGATTGCTATCTTTATCTCAACGGTAGGGTTCTTACCTCTTTTAAAAAAAAAACAGAAAGATAAAGGCCTTAAGAGGATATATATGGAACCTCTTTGGTTAATGATTGAAAGGGGAAGCAATTGTCATTTGATATTCTGGAGATGGCAAGCGCTAATGATACACTTTTCTGTTCCATGGTCACCCACCAAAATTTGGGATCGTTTTGCAGCTCGAGACAGGGATGGTTAGACGAAGCCCAAACAAAAAGAGTTGGGTGATGTTTTGCGGGCAACTCCGGATGCAACGACAAGAAAATTTCAGCAAGGCCTGCAGAGCCTCTCTCTCTCTCTCTATTATCTTTCATCATCTATCTCTTATCCATTTGCGAAGAAGGCAGCGACAAATGCAAGAGTGGTGATGCGTAAGCCATGTACGTGGAAACCCTCAAACAACACATGGGCGCTTTCCATAATCCACACTCTTGCAGTGACGAGCATCGATCTTAGAGCATAGCCTAAGGGACTATCTCTTCTGCTTCACTAATGCACTCCTCAAAAGAATTGATCTTTCAACCCCATTTTCGATCTGATGCTCAGGATTGGAAGTTGCTAGTAAAGTAAAGAGTGTCCCTGAAGTATATGGAGTAGAGCTTAGTTGGAATTCGAAGTTGACATATCATTAATGGCGTCGACAAGTTACGGCAGATTATACGGCTTAAGGTTCGGAATCAATGAGCACAACAATATTGATGAACCCAAACTGACATGATAGCTCAAGTGAGTCTACCCACAGTTGAAGCTCCCTCATGACCCTAACTCTTAACAGGTTGCTTAATTAAGCCAATAGAACAAGGTCTCATCCATGTCTGTATGTCCAGACTTAATACCTCAACATTTCTTGTCCAAAAACGATGCTTGTTTGTTGCTCTCGCCTTCCTACAATGAGGAAAAACGACAAACTTTTGCAAGTGCTCTCATGAAGAGTGTTAAGAAAATCAACAAGTAAGCACCTCAACTACTTGCTTGTTGCCTTACACGAGTCGGGTACTACATTTGCCAACTCTAACTCTCTATATGTGGATCTCTGCACTGCTATTGTCGAACTCCAATTACGACTAATGTCAAAATTTTCAGTACAAATACGACTATCAAATGGTAAAGAGGGGTAGATCAATTCCACATACCACAAAAACATCGATCTCCTTCGTCGCCTTCCTGACATGAAGATGTAAAATATGCGCAAAAATAGTTGCATTCTTTGTCCAGTCTATCTGGTTTTTTTTTTTTTTTTGATAAATGAGGAGAATAGCATTAATTTTCATAAGTTTACACAGTAGGTTAATCTTGCCATGTTTGTTATCACAATCCTAGCTGGATAACAATTTTAACAAAATATAAAAGGAGCATTATACCTTGCTATGTACAGATACAAAGGATGAGAAGAGTACGATATCATTATTGCAAAACATCGTTTACCCAATTCTGATGAACTGCAATACGAGTTGCTATAGATATAGCCTCCTTCGGGTGCAAGGTCCTTCAAGTGCAAGGGGGTGGTCCTGTCAATATTAAAATAATGCATATATGAAACTAGGTGGCACACGTCCATCCGCTTTTAAATGACAATATACCTTAACCTTTTCATAACGCCAATTAATTGCTTTGGATTTGAAGCTAACATGGAGAAACTTATGATTTTCACGCAACTATTACTGCTACAATAATTTTCTGATGATCACTTTTGAGCCAAAGAGAATCGAAAGTTGGAATCTTATCACATCTGAGAATGGACAGTAGACTTCAGAAACAGCACAAGAGGAGAGTGTGTTTTACACGGTATCGCTAAAAGAAAATGCTAAAGTAGACGGACACTGAATACTTGGATGCGTGAGAATCAGGTTTAGCCACCGTAGTTCCTGTAATGAGATCTGCCTAAAATCAAGAATTGGGGGCAAAGTGGGGGCATCATACGATGGAGACTTCGTGCTTTCACTTTTAGATTTGATTATGCGAATATTATCTTTAAGAAGATATCCCTCAATCATATCGCCCACACACTTGGCATGGACCCGATGATGATAACTCATCTGTTTACATTGGTACTACTTTTTATCGAATAGAAAATTGATAATCTTAGTCTAATTTTGTTTTTTTCTACTATGGAAGACTTGTATTCACTTGTAAAAGTCCATCATTATTATTTAGTGACGAAATTAGAGACGGGTAGTTCAAGTTTAGACTGAGAACGCCACTCTCCCAAAAATTGATATTCTCACTTCAAAAGTCAAATTCTTGCATTGTTTATGAACAAATTATATTCTCAAAAGAATTTGCCATCCTCATGTCCTGATCTCTTAAAATAGTGCGATTTGCTTAAAGGGATGACGTGTCAAAAGTGTCAACCCATCTTTTATTAACCACTAATCATCATCATCATCATCAAGACAAGATGATTGATTCTTTAATTTTTTTCGATTGTACAACAAATAATATACGTTAATTCTATTAAAACTGTCATTATCACATCCCAAAACGACCTTAGACACAACAAGTAGACTTGGTTTTTAATTGTGACATGCTTTGATTATTATTTTTGAATTGGTGTGACAACATTTTTAAGTTGTGATTTAATGCTTTCTTAGTTGTCAATTATACACGGGTTATCAGAAAAAGTAAAAATCAAGACGATTTAAAATCATACTGTTATCAATTATCAGTTATAATAACACCATATATACAATTGAGAGCTTAAATTCTTAACAATCCTAAACGATTTGAAATCATACAGTTATCAATTAATAATTGGATATATCGTTTTGATTTTTTTTTTCCTGAGCATTTCTTGAATATTTCCGAGTTCAACCCGCCAAAAAAATGAACTTGACATAATGCGTATCACATATTGAGTGGTTAAAAATGTTCTCGGACTAGTATTTGGTTTGGATAAGTTTAAGAAAGTCTAAACTCAAACATGTCAACTAAACGAATCCATGAAGTAGACCCTTACCGAAAGGTGACAATTTATGAAAATACAGAGGTTCTTTAATTAGGTCTAGATTTAAAAGCTGATTTTTAAGTCCAGCTCATAGGTGGCCGCTTGACATAACGCACGTTAGCGTAATAATTATGGCTGTAAAGGGATGTAGAACTTAACCATAACCATCCAAAAATATATATATATTTTTTAAGTTTATGAAGAAGCGATTTTATTAATTTCAAGTCAGATACATCTTTGATGATCGCCGTCGTTATAAAACCAAACACTTCTTCCATTCAAATTACACAATCCCAATGAATGCGAGTATATTGTGCTAGTTTATGTGCGACATGATTGTAAGTTCTTTTGGCCCACATAATTTCACCAAATTGAAAGTGTGTTATCATCTTCTTTGCATCCTCAATTAAGGACTTCTAGTCTTGACATATCTTCCTCATTACTTTTAGTAGCATTGACGACGGACGCGGAATCACCTTCCATTATTACATCTCTAAATTCCCATTTTATCCCGAATTCCATGACTGAAAAAACAGCTAATGTTTCAGCCATTTCTGCCTTAAATTAATCTTCCGCCCACTTCATGGAACTAGGCTAAGCAAAATTGTATTTTTATTCTTTTACGCATTATGAAAAGAGTAGTCTTATTGACACTTTCTTTCTGACTATTAACATTTCATGTGCAATTAATTCTTGCTTAAAATATAAATTTTCAGAAGTGTATAAAAGTTAACTATATAAAAGTATCACTAGATATGCCAATAGGATTACTTTATGCAAGCACATTCATACATAGATTTTTAGGGCCCGTTCGTTTAGCATTTTTTTTTTCATCATTTTTGTTGGGAACTATGGTTGTGCACTTTTATCATTTTAACAAATTTTTTTTAGTTATTTTTTTTTTTCTAACAATGGGTGAGAGACGGCAGAAAAAAGGGAAAAGCACCTCATAGGTATTTTCACACTTTCGTACTGTTTGAGTTAGAATTCTTCAAAAGAAAAATAAAAAATGATAAACGTGTTCGATAAAAGAAAAAATTCTTGATCATTATTATTGTAAGAAGAAAACATAAAAATGCTAAACGAGCATGGCCTTAAGTTCCATTTATTTAGTCTCAAAATGGGAGTTGGGGTCCACCACTTCATGGTGAACTGATCGCTTCCAGCTGTAGATGAGTAGAATCCTAAAGGAAATGGGCCAATAGAAGCTAGCCCATCGCGGGGCCCAAGGGTGTTATTGTCCATAAAGTAAGTCAGCTGTCCAACTGTAATGTCCTTTCTGTAAAACCCAATCGCGACGGTGATCGGCCGCCCCCTGTTTTTGGTCCCAACTAGAGAATTATCAATATATATATCTCATCCCCAATGATACTTGTTCTTTTGATCTTGCAAAGGCCAATCATAGACTTGTTCTTTTCTTTTGCTCTTATGATTTGAAATTAACTCTCTCATATGAAGCCAATTGTTGAGAAAATCAAGAACCTTGACAATTTTTTTTGCACAAATTGTCATTTAAAGTATTTTTTGTGACAAAAAAGAATGATTTGTCAGTAAAGAAACGACGAAGCTGCTTTCTAGTGACAAATGAAAGGGGCTCAACCATGGGCAAGATTAGTTGCCACGAGTGCACGATATTATCAAAGGTGCGCCTAGGCGTAAGACGCACTCCTTACGCCTCTCCTAAGGCTAGGCGCAGCCCCTTCGAAAAGGCGCGCGCCTTACGTGCCTAGGCGCAAGGTGGGGGTGGAGGCCCAAAGAAAAACTAAAAAATCCTATTTTTTTTTTATTTTTGTATCATGGCATCATCTCAACCGTTCATTAATTTTTATTCTTTATTTCATAACATAATAAATCAATATAAAAATCACAAAAAAACCTAAGACCCTAAATCCTCAATCAATCAATTGTCGTATTGTTGTTCATTGTACTAGCATCCCGTCTCTAATTGTTACTTTTTTTTAAGTAAATATACTCCTTCGCTTCACCTTGTAGACAAAGAAGATGAAATTGAGGAAAGATCTCTACCAGACTTGGAGCTTGTGATTTTCCTTTGAGGAAAAACATTATTGCTTTAACCTTCACTAATGATAAGGATGACATTGTCATATTTAGTTAGGATCAACTATTTCTCATTAGATCTGAAATTTTTTCTAGTGTTCAAAGTTTATTAAATTACCATCTTTTTAAAAATTTTATGTGATTTTATTAGTTTAATGCACTAATATTTATTTATTTTTATTTTGCGCCTCACTTCGAAAAGGTGCCGGCCTGCACTTTGCGTCTAGGTTTGAGGGACCCTTTGAGTCTTAGGTGCGCCTGCGCCTTTAATAACTATGAGTGCACCCTTATGAGTTGACTTCACTTATGACATTTGATTCCACAACAAATCGTATGAGGCCCACTTCTTTACTGTATGGTCTTGTTCATTTTGGGGCGGCTAGTGTAGCGTAGCTACAGACAGGCCCGAATGCTACACTGGACCTGGGCTGAGTTTGGGCCCATAACACCTTTTAGGTTTCCTTTTCCTTGTCAACATAGATTTTCATCAAGAGCACATTATTCTCTCTTCTATTTTCATAGACGAATCTTTGAAGCCCTTTGCATCAACTTCTCAAAATTATATTTGAAGGTGGCAATGTCCAATGCTGGACATACTCTCGCGATGTCTCTTGGTCGATTTTAGGTGCGTATCAAAGCCATGTCGCGCTCTACTATCCGACTCCCACTCGAAACAATAAACACAAGGGGCAGCCTTCTAGCGACACATAATTCGTTTTAATTCATCAACTTGGACAACGATAGTGTTGGAAAATATTAGTATCTATATGACCAAATTTTATTTGGAAATATCACTTTATGCACAGCATATAAATTCATCAAACTAGATTTAGAAATTAAGTAAATACTTATATGCAAGTATATAACAAAGTAAGAAATAAATGTAAAGAACCGCTGGCTTGTGGGAGACGTGAATTATTTATTGGCCGACTTTAAATCTACATGTAACAAATACATGCAGATTCTAACGAGGAACAACTATCTAAAATTCAATCCATAGGCTCATAGCGGCATGCCGGCGTCCTCTGATAGCACGACTATAGAAATACTTGCGATCCCGTTCGATCAAATTCTCCACATATTTGATATATAAAATTATATTTGTGCACTAATCTCTCTCTCTCTCTCTCTCTCTCTAATATTCATCAATATTTTTTTTTCTTCTAACCTTTTTCACTTATATATACCAGGAGAAAGGGTGCAAAGACCCTATGAAAGAAAGGTCAGAACTTTTTAAAAAATAGTTCAAAGGAAGGATCACAACCCTTAAATAAAACATCTATTTTGGAGAAAATTTTAAAACTTTCCAACAGATAGTGCTGCCAAACTTCCTACCATGGGCTGCTCAAACTCAAATAGACAAATACCCACCCGATGTAAGACACACGGTCAGAGGTTCTTGCAATGGCCTGCGTTTGGTAGTCCACGGGAATGATGTGCATCCCACTGCGCAGTTCCTTGTCATCCCAGACGGAAGAATATAAAAATTTACCCATCACACCTTTTGCCGCCATCGTGATTATGTTGACACCGCGACATTAATTGGACTTGATTATGATGCGTCTACCGATGATCATAAGGTCACTAGATTTACGAGTCGATTTATGTACAGAGCAAAAGGATCGCTGGAGGAGGGCTCAGAGTTTGACCTCTTAGTCGTTTTGTGTCCAGCACTGGGGACATTTTTCTACACGGGTCTCTCCATTGGGTTGGCCATGGATTCAAGTTCTTCCACAGGCAGGCAGGCACGATTGTTGCTTTTGATTTGACAGAGATGAGAAATTCAGGGAAATGCCATTCACATCAAGTGATTTCTTTATGTTCCCAATCAAAGATGATACTGTTGAACGTAATGGCATACTTGTGGCTCTCGGTAGAGCTCTTTGCATCTCTCCTTTCATATCCTGCGGTACACCCATATGGTTGATAATAGACTTGTAAAAGCATCAAATTCAAAACTAATTGATTATGATACGAGAGGCTTATAAGATTTATATATTGAGCCATTATTTACTATTATTTATCCAATGTAGGATTGATACCCGATATGAGATTTATATCTCTCAACAAGAGTATGGTGAAGAAGGGTCTTGAACTCAAAGCTATACACCCTTCTACGCGTACACACCCCCTCGTTCAGACAAGCTTTATAAAGCCCACCACTTTGGTCCGTTATGCTTCCGTAACTTGAAGAAACTAGCTGTTTACAATGTGGCAAAGAGACCTTTGAGGGAGCCATAGTGATTTGTGGGATTCCGTATTAAAAAACTTTGGTAAGCTTTCTGCAGTCTCTCATCTCGTGTCGCTTAAATACAATGAGATTGTAGATCCGTTAAGATTGCAGCTTGCATGGAAGACAGCTGAAGGGAAGCAACAAACTCAGACCCTGAAAAAGAGAAACAACAGAAAAGAAAAAGAAAGACCACCAACGAAACAGGGAAGCACACAATCGAAGATTCATCAGAGGATGATTTTCAACCTGTGATATCTCGCAAGCAAGAAAGAAAAAGTAACAGTCAGGATGCTGTTTCTATACAACATGAATCTAAAAGACCTTAGAGAGACGCTCTCTCTTTGGTTCTTTTTGGTTTTATAGGCGCGCATTGAGGTAGAGACATTACTTTATCTTCCCCTTGTTCTAATCCATACTTCCATGACGTGCTCGATGTTTTAATTCTGGTAAAGCTGCAACAATTATTTTCAAGAACCCATGTATACATGTGTATCTGATACTAACTACCGATGTGAACTCTCTCTTAAAATCCTTAGAAGAAACACAGAAAGATAGGCCTTACAATTATTGTATTAACTGTCCTTTAGCAGGCACTTTTTGACATATTTCATACTGTTCATCCAGGAGTGACACGTAAAACTTTGGTTGAACTCCAGTGAAACCAAAATCGTACTAAGGCAACCTCGCATTCACGGCAGAAATATTGCGGGTGGACCATAAGCACTGATTGATGTTCAGCTAGAATGGACCACCTTCACTGATCTTTAAACAGCTGTATGCATACCAACCAATGCATCTATCTTCCAAACACGAGTGGGGATAACAGAAGGAAGCTAAATCCAAGTGAAAACACGGAACAACAGACCAGGTAGCAATCAATCAATCAATCACTCAGCATACACCTAAAACGTGTGCGCTAAACCATTACAACAAATACTGTTATTGAATGCAGCGAAAACGAATTAACCTAAGATGATAAGAGGCAGTGCTCTGTACAAAATCTCAGATAAATTGAGAAGATGGATGAATGTGATTGACGCATACATAAAGGATAAGACGTGAACACGGACAATGTGAGTGCTATATGTTCAGTGAACGCACAACTTGAATGAAAGTGAAACCTACTTCACGATTGAACTATAAGCGTCAGCCTTTTCACTTTTTAAAACCGTGTCTTGCTACCTATTGGCCTTGCAGGAAAGTCTTCGAGGTCAATAAACTAACGGTATTATGTCTACGTTTGTAAGAAGATTAAATCTCTTATACTCGGAAGTTAAATGAGTGCACCATACACCCGTACATTAACTGAGGTTATGTATGCAGAATGTAACACAAGAAGTAACATTCAACTAGGATGCTTTCCGCACTCTCACCGTCGTTTTTCACTACTGGAGGATGACCCTAAACGTAGCAGAGTCCTGTCGTACTATTGGTCGCAGGGACGGATCCAAAAAGTCAACTCTTAGGGGTCCAAAAAGGCATAAAAAAAATTGATGGCTAGTATAAAAGAATTAAGAAAGTTCAACTTCACATAAAACCTTAAAAATAAAACATATTAAAATTAGAGATAATTCATTAAGGTTTCACAAAACAAGAAAACATAATAAAAGTAATTCCATACATCATTGATGGTCAAAGTGGAACTCGGCGTTTTTTATAATCACGAAAGTCATCAATGATCGAGCTTATAGTAAACGTCTATACAATCTCTCTCTCAATGTGCACAATCAAAGAATCCGTGAGAAAATAATCATCCATCTTATTTCGGAGTTGAGTTTTGACCATCTTCATACATAACCGAAAATGCTCGTTCAATATAGTGATATGCAGAATAAATTGCTCATTTGACTACTAGTCA
The DNA here is from genome assembly GCA_033065855.1 of Escallonia rubra. Classification (NCBI taxonomy): domain Eukaryota; kingdom Viridiplantae; phylum Streptophyta; class Magnoliopsida; order Escalloniales; family Escalloniaceae; genus Escallonia; species Escallonia rubra. The sequence continues at coordinate 118,724 of JAVXUO010002884.1, read as the reverse complement.
TTTAATTTTACTATTCATAATGATTTATTTAACTTGGTAAGGTTAGTCACCAACGAATTACTAATCTTGTAAGAAAGAAGCTTAACTCGTACAGTATAGATGTATTACTAACATGATACTAATTTTATGAGTACAATAGTTACATATACGTTAACATACACCCCCCCCCCCCCCCCCCCCGGTCATGAGCAAGTTCTGCCCCTGACTGGACGGTTTTCTCACTGCCGGAGGCCCAAAGGTTCCCTACACACTGGGCAGTCCATCGCTAAGGACTCGTGGAGGGAAAGATTTATCGAGCAAAACGTGAAAATAATAGGAAGTAAACGGAGCAATAATTAAGGACGTTTGGTAAGGTATCACAACCAGAGAGCGGGACCTTAGGACACATCGGTAAGGAGTGTAAGAATAGAGACACTTAAATACAACTACATGAAAGTTTAAGAGGAGAAACAGTTCATAAGAACAAGAGAATCATTGCAAATTCTCACGAAACTCGCAAAGGGATATACTTGATTCTTCTTCCGATCACAGGAAAACATGAAAATTTTCTTTTGTGTTATTCAGTTGATTAGAATCTGAACCATTTTCAGAAAGACTTGTAGACATGAGCACTAGTACTATAGAAGGGGAAATTAGAATCCAAAATGAGTTTCAGAACTGTCTAGTATTAAAAGAGGGCATTCTCTAAACAGATCAATAGCTGATACACGTATACAATGAAGGGCGACAAGTCAAAAACCATAGAAGATATGAACAGAGACTAGTTCATAATAATCATTAAAGATGGCAGTTGAACACTGGAACCAAAGGGATGAAAACGAGAGAATACACGGACTCAATTACAGAGCTCCAGGCAATACAAGAAAGCTGAAGCATGAGATCTTTAGCTGACCTACAACTGGTTGCTGATCTCGATCCAGAACTACAAGCACACTGAAGAACGAGATTTCTCGCTGAAGTACAATCAATTGCAAATCTCCTGTTTTGCTATGTAAATGCTTATTTCTGCTTATGACCCCTATCAACAGCTGTGATCTAAAAAGTTCAACCAGTGGAAAGTGTGAAAACTGTGACACCTGCCCGTATCAACACCGTACCTTTGGTTGAGATGTGAAACCCAATGACATCCTCATTCCATAAAATAAGCTTGCCAAACCAATTTCCAAGAACGTTGGCCGTGAAGCTTAAGCAGACGAGTTTTCCTTTTTTCAGTTCTTACAGAGATATGTGTCTCCCGTGTTACTACAAATAGAAAGGAGATGTTTGTATCCATGAACTCACCCGTGTATATGCTTACACTTGCAAAATTCAAAAGGTGCATGGAAGCTCAAGGGAATGAAGTATCATCCTCTTTTCTCTGCATCACACTCGAGTCCTTCCCTCTATATCATACTTAACCAAGGTGTTGAGGCTTCCTTGAAGCTTGAACAATGTAGACACTGACGTGATACATGAGAGACACTGAGACAGGATCATACCATGCTACCAAGCACTACTTTCTTTTTTAGTTCTTATTTCATTCGAAATCTTTGAGTTCTATCATAATGAAAGCTGTAAGAGCAATTGGGACATCTAAATGAGGAACTTCGAAGTACAGGCTAGTAAACTCTGACTATTTCTTGAAATTGAGGCAGACCCCATATCAGATATAGAAAGAAGTGGCTTTTGAGTCTTGCATTTGTGGATGGAAAGATGCATGATTGATCCAAAGCAGTGAATTGAGCAGTAACTAGGAGACAAGTGTCTAGGATAAGATTGCAACAGACAGATGTGAGACATAAATTGACCGTTGTGGAGAGCAGACCAAATCAATTAATACGAACTAAAGAAAATTGCACAGGTATGGCTATTTACATCGATACTCGCGTGGGACGACTGGAAATATTTCAGGTATCAGACTCGGGTATTTAATTCAACAAAAAAGCTGATCAGCACACCATCCAGGCCTAAACAGAGCAAAATAATTAAAGGGTGCTTTACAATATGATGAACACACCTCTGAAAAATAACAAGAAGCCCAAATCCAGACTACCTGGCCCTGCACAGTTCCACCTGCACATTCCAGAGCACAGGCAACTCTATAACAATAACAAGAAAATTCTAAAAGCCTCTGTGATTTACAACAAGAAGGAAACAAAATTAGTATAAAAAATAAGATGACACGGATGCACCTGTATTTGGAGACCTGGATGGAAGCCGTGGGCTGAGCAAGATGGGGCAAGTCAAACCAAATCCAGTCCCTATACACAATACAGAAACCATCTAGCCAAAAACTCCAGCTTCTCAAAACTTCAATCTCTGTCATCCTCCTCCCAAGCCGGAACATATTTGTTCCAGAAATTTACTGTCCTGACCCTTGAGAATCATCCTTAGAAGCTTGCTGATGCTGCTGTTGCTGGTGCATTCTAGCCTGCCCCATCTGCTGATAAATCTGGCTCAACGTCTGAGGGTTCAAGACCCCAATATGACCATCCTGTGACAACCCTAGTTCCAAACCAGGAAGCTGGTGGTTACTAGCACCTAAAATTGAGGTAAAACTCATGGGGTTCAAATTAGAAGCTGGCAAGTCAAACCCAGGGAACCCAATCTTTTGCAAGTAATTGGAACTCTCGGTGCCTAAATTGTTTGTTGATGGACCAGATGATGCTGATGATGCTTGGAACCCAAAATTACTAACTGGGGGCCATATCCCTGTTGCTGTGGCCATATGGGGTCTCCCGAAATTGCCACCTACCATTGGCCAGCTGGTCCTACTGCCACTACTAGACCCACCCAGTTCATCAATCTTGTGGTGCAGTTGCAATCCGGCCGACATCGAAATACCCTGTTGCGAAACAGAGCCACCCGCTGCCGCCAAAGCCGATGCCGGTATCGTACCGGTACCGGTGGCGGCGATAATCGAGGGTTCGGCCTGCTGTAGCAGCCACTGGATTGTCTCGCCGTCCGATTTGTGACCCAGTTCCCGGGTCAGCTGGAAAATCCTGGCAGCGCAAAGCGCGGGCATCCTTATCCTCCTTCCCCTGCCTTCCACTTTGGTGTGCCTGTCTTTGTTTGAGCTCCTTTTGGGTGCTAACTGCTGCTTTTTGCCCTCTTCCTTTTCTGCTATTACAATCTGAAAGTCCTTGATTTCAGCAGGCTTGTTCTCGCCCATGGTGGTGGTGTTGTGGGTGTTGTTGGTTGTGTTGGACTGCGGGAGGCTCAAGAACCTGGGTACCTCCTGCGGCTGCTGCTTTGTGCCCTTGGGATCCATGAACAGAGATGTCTGTGCCTAGCTAGAAAGAAATACTAATAAATTAGTAAAATAATGGGGGCTGTTGTCCTCTTTGATTGAAGAAGGTGACCTCAACAGAAACAGTAAACAAGGTTTGTCCTCCTCTGTACTTTTCATCATGAGTTTTCACTGTTTTGGGCAAGGACACAAGTAAAACTTGGAATCCCAAAGACAGTACACTCTACTACATCCAGGTTACCTGTGCCTAAAGTTACTGCTGTACCTAACCGCGGTTACATGTTGGACATTCACCCTTGGTTAAGCATTTTTACATAATCACTCTAGTATCCTAACCCCATGAATATAGTTTGGCAAATATTTCTTTAGAATTTTTCCCCTCACAAAAAGTAGAGTTATTTAAGCGGTAATGTTTTTTTTCTACAACGACAAACTTTTATATTTAATCTTTGAAGTTGGGTTCTTTACCGTCAATCAAGCATTTTGAAACACTAGATTTGCACGCATTGAATAACTGGCCGTCAATGTGGAAACTCTATCGGTTTATGCAACAATAACAAAATTGGTTAACATTAGGTTGTTTTCAATAATTTAAAATTCATTTTTTATATGTATATAAAATGAAAAAGGAGTAATGTTGCGGTCCTTTTTGTAGCACTAGAACTCGCTGAGTCAGGCCACGTCATATTAGGCAGATTCTCTTACTCTCTATGTGTGTGCCTCTTTTTCATTGACGCGTTTGACTGGGCTGGGCTTTGATTTGACAGACCCTTTTACACTTCTAACCAAATTTCACCACCAGACAGACAAAGACACACACATGAACCCATTCCCGTTCCATGGATTCCAATTTCCCCCCCCCCCCCCCCCAATCAATACTTTTCATTACTATGCCATTATACAGGAGCTGATCCGTTGATAGCACTAATAAAATAGAAAAATTAACAGTCACTAAATATTTTTAATGACTTTTCTTGTAACACTATTAGTGATAATTATTAACAGCATTTAGAGACAATTGATTGTTGTTATATATGGAATAGGAGAAAGATTCTTTTAACCGGAATAATAGCTAAATTTTTTTCCATATACGATGCCATCTCTTGCAAGGGACTCAAGTCTCCACGTGGAGACAAGCGGCGAGTGACACCTGGCAGGTAAGAATTGAACAGGGGAAGTGGGCTTGCTTCTCTAGACCCATAACCCCACTATTTAGATATTAATTATGTTTTAATTAGTAAAGCATAAAAGTATTAGAGCGGATACAAAATACTAGTATTAGTAATAATAAATAAATTAATGAAATCAGCAACAAGAAGAGTGTATGGCCCAAAGTGGTGTTGTTCCAGACATTCATCAGTTTCAAAAAGAGATGCGAGGCTTCGGTCCTCAGTCCTCGGTCCTCACTGTGTTTCCTGTGTTGGAGATTCAATCTCAACAAAGTGGGTCCACTCATCTCGGGACCTCGGTACAATAGTTTCTAATTCGTCATGGGGGCCAATGCACAACACCCATCACCCATGTAAAGAGTTTGGGAACTTTGGACAAAAAAAAATTTCTTTTTTTTAAGTCGTGGAACTGCGTTTCAAAAAAAAAAAAAATTTTATTCAGTTATAAAAGCAGGTTACTAACATTTTTCATCTCACTATTCACTATCCTGCAGAGCTAAAACTAACAGAGTTTTTAAATTGTCATTTTTTATTAAGTTACGTTTTACGATTGTTGATCAATCTGCATGAATTATCCGAATGTTACTTCTGAACTTTGAGCAATCGATGCTTCGTACTGTTTTGTGAAAGTTTCATGTTGACCAGCCGAGCGGTAGAATCGTGTGGAAAGGTTCATGAGTTAATGGACCCAACTTACACGGCATAAGCAACAACAAGGTAGATGATACTCTTCACTTTGTGACTACATTTTGAGTTTGATAAAGTGCTCGACTGAATTGCATGACTCAGCTTGGATTCGAAGTTAGACCGATACAATTTATCTTTGAAAGAAAGGGTTACTTTTTGAAATTGAAGGATAAAATTTCGTATGTGCATCGTTAAGTAGAATCGGAAAAGAAATATTCTTGCATCGAGAAAAATTGTGAGGGTGAACGTTGAAGTTGAATTCAAAAGACCTAGTCCTTTCCTTGTTGCTTGAATTCACATATCTTACACATCACCCAAAGGTAAATGAAGCCATACACAATCAGAAAATACAAAACCAACAATTTTAGCAAAATTTGACGGGGAGGGAGGGAGAGAGAGAGCTCTACTTTGATGCAATGAAAAACATATCTCTATCCTAAATCGTCATTGTGTCACTAAAAAGTTTTTTATTGTGAATGTATTTGACAGTTGAAACTACACGATCGACTTGTTAACAACAATTATAAATATTTTCTTGCCAATAGCTCCTTCAAAATGATTTTGACATAAACACTCTTTTCTTCAACGGCACGAAGACCTTCATTTTCTAATGGCAAAGAGTTCATATTATATGCATATTTATTATAACCTCTCGTACTTTCTAGAGGTGTTTAAAATAATTATTTGTTGGTCACTCATCTAACTCACGGGCCCGACCGTGGTTCCAGTCGTGATAGAATGTTATCAAAGTAATAAGGTCTTGGGATACTTAGAGCTTAGGTATGAGATGCTTTAGACTCTTAAGCCTAAGATAATGTGTGATTAAGATTAGCTTTGGGAACATGGATTAGGTTTTAACAATTACTTCATGTTTCAGTATAATATTGAGATTTTGACTAAACATGTAATAGTAGACCCGATGTTATTTACCTTTAGAATTTGAGGATTTTAAGCGCTAACTAGAGAAGATAATTGAAGGACAAGACTATAATTTTTGGTAAGTCATATGATTGCGCGTCATAAGTGATGTGATACCTTAGAGTCATAAAAATTAATGGAGGTGCGATAAATGCATATATATAATCGTATTTTTACTCCCTTTTAAGGTAACACATTTCTCACTGATGGATCTGGTAATAATTTGAATTCGTTTGATTTGAGACGTCAGAGGGCGCAGCGAAAGTACAGTGGTTACAATTTTTTCATCTTTAGTGTGTAACAAAATTCGAGGATGAAATTTTTATAAGGTGAGGAGAATTTATCGCCCCGTACTTTTCAAAGGTGTCTAAAAATAATTATATGCTGGTCACACAGGCCCGACGATGGGTTCGGGTCGTGACACTTTACGAAGGCAGCAAATATCATATTATTGTTTGCACCAAGGAAAAATAACGTCTTGATCTTGCAAGGTTGATTCATCCAAAGGGCATCAGCATGCTATGTCATCAAGAAGTTAGAAATCGGCCTAAGGGAAAGACTACGCTTAAAACTTATTTTTCCTAAAGTAAGTCAGTAACAACTGTCTATCAAACTGTTAAATCAATGACAACAATGGCTGAATAATATGTGACTAATTCTAAGTAAAGAAAAAAACAGATGGCTCACCCGCACAGGGCATAAAGTCTTAACTGTGCAAAGTTTCATCATCATGAGAAGAGTTGTAAAAAACGTAATAAATACTAGATGAAAACTTAGATAATAAGGTAAAACAAAGTTGTATCCAGTCTCAAAACGTGGCAAAGTCAAATTACATCAAGGTAGCTTAACGCGAAGGATAAAACATGCTTACTTGGACACATGACAGCTTCAGATTGGATCGAGTTGAGGTTAAGTGATTGCAAGCCCGGTTGTAAAGGCCATAAATGTTGCCTTCACTCTTTAGCACAAAAACAAGTTAGCTCGTAGTTCACATTAACACGCTTCGCTTACCTTTAGTAAATAAGTTTATCTTAGGACCATCAAACCAAATGTTTGACTTACCAAATCAGTCACCAAAGTGTATCAAATCCTGGAAGTAGAGGTTCGTAACCTCAAAGTGTTACAATTTTATAAGAGTTGATCACCACATACAATATGAAGGTAAATTGTCTTAATTCAATGTACTTGGTTTGATTAGGAGTAGGAGTAGATCAGATATGAGTAGCTGTAACTTAAAATACTATTAAAAATGTCTTAAAACTTTAGGCCAAAAGAATTCTAAGAATATCCCCAAATCCTCGTAAATTATTTCAGAACAACCACACTTCCCCAAACGCTAGATCGTTTAAACTATTTGAGAATTGTGTTTTCATATATTTTCGTTAGGACCCAACACGTCTTTACATTATACTACATATAAACTTCTTAATGGCACGTGCGAGTATTTTACAGGAAAAAAAAAAATATGTTCGCGGAACGGATGGACAGAAGGTTCAAGAGCTGCCTTGAATAGGACGCCTGGCAATGCACCGGTCCTTGTCTGTGGTTACATTGCAGGAAAGTGGTCACCTGTTATTTTTTTTCTTTTATTGTACTATATCTTGTACTACTTGCTTATTAATGATATGATTAGTAAGATTTTTACCTACATGAAAAAAAAAAAAAAAAAAAACTGCCTTGAAATACTCGGATGACAAATGTGCCCCGCACCCCCATTTTCAATTGCGCGTTGAACTCAATCTTCTAACTATTCTTTAAATCAAACTTGACTTGATGCTTTTAAGGTATAGCCGTACAAAAGACAATACCTGCCAACCTAACCCCGCCCCAACCTTAATGGGAAGATTTATCAATTATCGAGACTGCTGCATGAGCATGTGCATGATTTGTACCCTTAATTTGGCCTTTCTAAATAATGAAAGTTTATCTGATTGAAGAGGCCAAGATCCCTTAAAAATCCAACAAACATGTATCTTGCATTCCACACAGGAAGGAGTGGCAGTGCCCCTACGGTAAGTTTGAACGTATATTGTGTGGAAAGGCTCAAAAGTCAGCACAAAGTATTCCCTCTTCATGCCATGGAGTCGGTAGGAAGAGTGGCAATAAAAATAATACCCGTTCTAGAGTACATATTTCTGAAGAATCATCTTTGTTAAAGTCTCACGTAGATTACACGTGGGAATTTAGATCGATTCTTTTATCTGGTGAGCTTACTCTTCTTAATTATGAGCATATTTTTTATTGGAGATGTATTGTTTTTAACATGGCTAGGCCCTGTTCATGCCCCATCGCTTTCAATGGCTACCTCACTCGCTTCCTTCGGATCGACAGTTAGCTTTATTCCGATTAAAGCTTGGCATCAACTTATACTCCACGCTATACGTGAGGGCAAGTTTAAATTCTCAAATGGACTAAACGATGGAGATTGAGACCAATTCTTATATCTTGTGGATTTCTTCTCCTTTTGAACATGTTTTTTGGTTAGACATCAAACTTTAATAATCTTTACGGAGCACTCGTATAAACTTTATAGGTAATTTTTCTTGGGTGCCGAACGGAAGGAATTTGATAAAATAGTAATCAGTAATCCGCTTTAGAGTGCCTGTTAACAAATATTGTACGACACGAAAACTGCGCATGGAAGCAGAATAGGTGATTGGTTAGCAGGAAATTGTAGTGGTGATGTTCAAATCTGTCCAGGAAAACTTGTTTCTTGTGGAACGTACAACATAACCATTGACAACGCACAACCTCACAGAAGGGAAAGCTGAACTGTGTGCAATGTAGGAGTAATCTTTCGTGTTCAACCAACGGGACCAAAGATGGGCCTTGGTCAAGACACTGCTGCATTCTCACTTTGGAAAAGGAGGAAGCCATTATCAACACCGACAATCACGTTGTGTGAAATGTACTTTGGAGGGCAGTAGAGTGAGTGCTCCAGAAGCTTTAGATGACCCATCATTGTTGGGAACCTAGCTAGTCATGAGAAGGAAATTAGTTGGGGGTAATCAGTACAACCTAGCTAGCTTTCTTGTCAAAATGTCAAAAGTTAACGAGTCGGTATGATTGTTGTCCCCACTTTTGACTAATGAAGAATTAGAAAGGGATGCAGATCGAGGTGGGAAAACTGAAATCGACTGGGCATGTAGCACACTAGCGAAAGGCTTCCCACGATAACAGTTAGGCAGTTAGCCACATCCACGCCAAGAATCATGGGTAACAAGTGTTACGGCCATAGCTGTTTGGATTCGCTTTTGGCCGTAAAAACTTCGAATCAACGTTAACTCGGTTAAGGAACGAAATCAAGACGTCTAGAACACACGAACAAGAGGACCATGCCTATATGTTGTTAGGAAACAATTGCATCCACAATGAAAAAGAGTCACTACTCATCTAGATTTTTCAATTCAGTATATACATGAAGTGCATACTTACCTTATGTTCAGATTACAATCGTTTATTCATCGGTTGAAATTATTATTTTCTTTAATCGTACAAAACACAAATTTATACAGAATCAATTACTAAGGCAACACAAGTAACAACTTGCCATGAAAGTTCGATGCAATTCTCAGGTACCATGGGAGGCTTCTTAGCTTTTTTTGTTTTTGTTTATTACACATCTTTTTTCAACTTGATCACTAAGCAAGGTTATTATAGGATTAGGTTGCATTAGAGAAGAGGTGAGGCTATTGCTTTTTCCCTTCCTTTTTCCTTTTGAATTTATTTTAGCTTTTGTTCTGATGTTGATCATTGTTGTGGGTTGCTAATAATGGTGGGATAGGCTATGTGTGTGTTGGTGATTGCATTGCCTGTCACATGTGCTTCCCATCTTGGAGACAAAGGAGGCCCCTCTTTTAAAGCTAGCGGTTGAAATATCATCCAACATCACACACGAATTCAAAGCTTCAATTGGAAAAGATCTTTGCTTTATCTCCATGGGGTTTTAAGACATTTTTCCTCAAGAGATAAGCTTTTTCGTTCATGTTTGTCTTAATCACCTTCAGTCCCATCCTTTTCAAAGAGAGTTTGTTTAGCCCATCTCAATGCAGCAAGGGGGCCAAGGGGTGTAGCATATAGTGGAATCAAGCCTCAATCAAACCAACAAGTTTCACTTCTTTCCCACATCAACCTTGTGGGCATGCATAATAGAGATTAATTAGTTGTCAACCATACATAAGCACGTACAAAGTGCGTTATCATACCTCAATGACCATTCAATTTTTTTTGGGGCCACTCTAAAGACGTCAAATTAACCCTTAAATTTTTACAGCACCTCCCCTGGAGAGAGTTGCTCTATAGTCATAGTCGGTGTTTTGATTCTTCTTATGAAAGTGACTTGCGTCAGAAGTATTAACGTTATACGACTTTTGGTTATTGCAAGTATCTCAAAAGCACGGGACGGGACAGCGGCAACGAACAGTGGCGGAGCCAAAACCAAATGAAAAACAGTGGTAAAAAAAATTAATGGTAGAGAAATTTTTTCATAATACATCATCCAATTTTCATACAAATACTGCATTTTAGACCAGTAAGGAGACTTTGACCACCTTAAGCCCGATGAACATCTACCATTGGCTACAGAGTCTAACTTTAACAATTGGCTACATCTACATGGTTGACCACTTCATTCCAAATAAGGAGGAAGTCCAAATCTTAAAGGTCGGTAAAACTATCCAACCTATTTGAGCTCTTCGACCTTTGAAAAGGGCATTTGAACACTTTTTAAAGTTCACCAACCTATTGAACTTGTCTCGATGAGCAATTTAAATATAGGAGTTCAAGCTCTCGTTTGAAATCAACTCGAAAGATAAATATGTCAAACTTAAACACAATTTAAAGTACGAAGAAATAGAACCAAGCTTGAACAACATGAAGCACAAGTAGGCTCGGCTCTCAACTCATTTAGGGAAAAACGAGAGAATTGACGAGAATGAGACTAACATAATTTCCATGTACTTTGACAAAAATGATGAATGAGTGATGGTTTTGGATATAGATGAATTGCGTAAATTTTCTGATGGGGAAATAAAGATTCCAATTGAGCGATCTTATTCTAAGCCATGTGCTTGACATGGAAGACCATTTTCTCTGTTAAGAGGTAGCTTTCGAAGATAAAAGAATCCAACTTTGGAGTTATATGCTGCCATTTATTTCTCTGAAAGCTCCTTCAATTCTCGTCTACCCACTGCCAATTTGTCACCTTAAGCTATGCCTTTTCATCTCATTGAGTCCAGGAGAACCAGAAATAGTCAGATTTACATGTCCTTGTGCCTGAGCTTATAGGTTATGTATGCGCATCTGCCTGCCTACCCGCGTTTTAAGTGTGCATCACTCATTCCAAAATTCCGGGTTCTTCCCAAGTTGGCGTCTTCTTTTGTAGACTTTGAGGCACAAAGTGATACTGATAAGTCGAACCATAATTTCCTGATTTCTACGCAATCTTGAGGTACTCTTTCGTCCTAAATCTGCAGAAGTCAAGCCTCGATGTCTGTTGATTTATAAGCATTTATTTATGTGTCGGCCGTAATGGCGGAGTCAGATTTTTTTTTTAAGATGGGCACCAAAATCTCAATCTAAAATTAACAATCCCACTAGCAGTAATTGTCAAATTCTACCAAATTCTAATTGCATATTGTAAGTTCCAAAACTCAATTGTCACATTCTAAATTGATACAAAAAGAAAGGGTTCTTAGAAGTAGAAAATTTAAGAATCAGTCGCCGGATCTTTTCTTACTTTCACAGACTGTCGTGATCATTAATGTCATCGTCGAGAAATTGATCTGCTAACTGTCGCCGGTGAGCGCCGTCGCCGGTGAGCAAGTGAATCGCCCCTGAGGCCATGCCTAAGCACGTGAGGCCGTGACCTTTGGGCTTAGGATGCCGTGACTTGCAAGCCCGTGACCTACCGAAGGTGGACCGGTCTGTAGAGGCAGTGGCATTGCCCGTTTGAGGGCGTGCCGGCGGGAGGTAAGGCCGGTGGGCAGTGAGAGAATTGAGGAGGAGGCGATGCTCTCCTGTCCGTATATGTGCCTTTAAGGCTTTGAAAGTATTGAGGCTTTAGAAACCGTAAGTATGAGAGTAAAAATCATTTTTTTTTTGTTGACTTTATGCGTTGATTAAGTTGTTATTTCTATTTTTTTTTTTTGGTTAATTACTCACGGCACCCCTAAGGTTTGCCCTAAATTACACACGGACCCGCCTATCTTTGTAAATTACACTCCGCTCCTAAAATCTAACTTTCTTTAACGGTGTTAACATCTGGACATAAAAAGACATTTATGCCCTTCTTATCGTTTAAGGAAATGCAATTTCTAACTTCTTTAAGGAAATGCAATTTATGCCCTTCTTATTGTTCAAAGATCGATGGCTTCAGCAACACCAGTAGTAGCAAAAGTTGACGACGGAGTGACCAGTGTCCCCAACTCCTCCTCCAATCGCACGACGCCGGATTCGAGCACTCACCGGCATCAACCGGCGAAGAACAGCCGAAATGCCGGTTCGAGCAAGCCGAAGCGGGTGGGGCCAAAATTTCAATGCTGAACGAGGGCGACGAGTTGGCTCGCCTTAAGTCGATACCTACGCGCACCCCATCTTTTCGGCCGAATCGCCGGTATCATGAGGTGAGAGACGGCAGGAGTGCCGAGGTTAGCGAGCGGGAGCTGATGAGAATGCAGATTCAGGACAAACGGAACGAGGCCGATGAGTCTATTATGCCCAAGTCTTTACTTGCTCGTGCGTCGCCGTTTCAGTGAAATCAGGCGGTGAGATACGGCAGGAGCGCCGAAGCGAAAGAGCCGGAGGCGGTGGAGACGGAAATGCAAGCTGAGGTGGCTCAGGACGAACGCAAGACGGACGATTCGAAGAAGAAAATGAACGAGATCGACGAGTCAACTCTACCTAACTCGTTGGCTATCCTCGGCATGTGAGATTGTATATGTGTGTTTTGTAGCCCTTGGGAATGGGGATCGGTTGCCGATGTGGTTGTCGGTGTGCCAGTGTCGGTTGTGGATGGGTATTGGGTGGGCGACTGATTTAGGCAGCTGAAGGTGTCGCCTGTAATGGCCCTTGGTGAGGTTGGCGGCCTTGGGTGCGCCGGTGTGGTTGTGGGTAGTCGTAATTTATCTTCGTGGGGAGGTGGTGGCCAGTGGTGGTGGGTCGTGGTGATGGGGATAGTTGATTGGCAGGGACAGTGGGTGTTGCTGGCGGTATGGGTCTTGGGTGGGTGGTTTTCGTTGGGAGGTAGAGGCCGGCGTGGTGGATCGGCGTGATGAGTAGATACGTAAGGGCAGTGGGTGATGCCGGCATGGTCACCGAGATGTCGCCGGAGGTGTGTCGGAAGATGTCGCCGACGGTGATGGATGGTGATGTGTGAAATAAGAGCAGCCAGCAACCCCGTTTGTTCCTGCATTATTGGTTGTACAGTGTGAAGTTTTGGTTGTACAACATGCATTGTTGGCTGTACAACATCACTGTTGGTAAAAGTTAAAAAAAAAAGATATATAACAGAAGAAGAAGAAAAACCTAAAGGGCAAATGAGGGTTTTATTCAAGAAAGGGAGGGTAGTTTGGGGATGAAAAAATAAAAAAGTAAGGTGTCAGGGAATCTTTCGACGGAGTTAGGGTCCCCGTCAATTTTGTGGGGCTTCATGAAATGCGGGTACAAACCTCAGGGGTGCCGTGAGTAATTTACAAAGATAGGCGGGTCCGTGTGTAATTTAGGGCAAACCTCAGGGGTGCCGTGAGTAATTAACCGTTTTTTTTTTTTGTTTATTTGTTCAAGTTTAACATTTTAAATGACTGAAAGGATATTTTTCTTAGCCATCTTTGGAACTTTTAGGTATATTAATTTTTAAAATGATCACAACTACATCTCCTTTAAGCATTTCTTTAAATTTTAGGTGGACACTTTCACCATTAAGGATAAAATATTCTAGAGAAGCAGGTGAGCACCGGCCCACTGGTCCCCCGCCCCCCCCGCTCCGTCCGCCACTATGTGTCGTGTCGGTACGGATGGTATTTGTCACCTACGTTAAATATCTTCAGCTACTTCTGAAAAAATTGTCCCTTAAAATTTAATAGCGACAAACAATCTTCGAAAGTAGGCGCCACATCCAACAGCATGGGTAAACTGCAATCTGTACTTCTCCCGAGCCGAATAGAAATTATCGGATCCTACTTGGGGAAGATTAAGCTCTCTCACAAATTTCTGAAAGCACACTGGTTGATCAAAATTCATGGCTTTATATTGCGGATAAAAGAAATTGCGATCACTTTCTGGACAGTTGAAATCAGTAAGAAGACATGCATCGCTTGCTGCTCAAGAGAGACATTGTGAGAGCATTTACCTCAACTTCCTATGCTTTTTTATATTTGTTTTGGTATGTATCGTAAACGCTGAAATATCAGGCAATGCAACAGTTTGTAAACCTGACGATTCCTGATTAGACCATTTCCCTTATTTCGCAGAACATGTGAGCATCAATGTGGACAGGGCGAGGGAGGGACAAATATGTTGAATAAAGATTTGAGATTTACAAGGAGTCGAGCGTAAACAGGACGTATTTACAAACCCGAGTAAGCGTTTCGGTTGAGTGGATCAATAGTTACAACAGTACATGGTATAACTGCTCAGTTGCTTACAGAAGGCCCAAAGTACATGCAGATGGGTGGATTGACCTTGAAAATGGAAAGGATTGCAGATGGTATTGTCCAAATACCATCACCGCATATTAATCCTGAAGCAACTGCCCCTGCATAATCTTCTGCGCCCTTCCTGTTCCATCGCTCCCACACAAACAATATCACAGTCCCAACAAACATGTCAATTGCAAAATAGGCTCCAATGTAGAATGGCACAGCCATAGCCATTGGAATAGGGATGAACTGGGAGACCTTTGCAGGTGTGATGTCCCTCAGCAGATTTGTAACAAGAGCTGCCACAAAGAACCCACAACATATGGCCAGGCAATGCTTGGGGAGCTCAGAGAAGCCTTCAACCCCAAGAATTGCCATTTCCCTGTTTATTACAGCGTATGGTGCTTTGTACGGACTATCAGGTGACCCGATATCAAAAGCTTCCCAGAACAACCAAAATGTGAGGGGTGCGATGACACAACCCATGGCTGTTCCGACCAACTGACTCACAAACATAGACTTGGCCGATGATAGGGTGAGGTAACCAGTCTTAAAATCTTGCATCAGATCAGCAGCAGTGGAGACAATGGACATCATAAGACCAGAAGCAGCCAGGCCAGCTAAGACCCCGCCATTGCTCCCAACCATCGACGCAATAATGAAAAGACCAACCTTCCCATATGTCGAAGCCAAGCTCCAGTCTGTGAGCCCACTTCCATAGGAGTTGCAAAAGGCGAGGGCAGGAGCGATAATGTAGGAGCACAGGACCAGATACCACTTGAGGGGTGGAAAGATAATTGGAATTGTAGCTGTAGATATTGCAGCCAGGCCGACATATCCAGAAGCTGCAACCCAGGATGGTATCCTGTCCTTCAGAAAGACCTCATCTCGTTTTCTTTGCTCAACTACTAACTTGGAAGTCTCGCTATCTGCCAAAACATGATGGCAGAATCAGGGACCACCACATATAGGTAAGCAAGATGTAAGTCAAATATGCGAGCTGCACGTCAAGGTTCACAAGTGACTACGAGAGCAGACTGTTATCACCTTTTCCACTTAATTACAATAAGGATTTGAGGAGATGAATTGAGGAAGGAATTTTTCTTTTCCAGGCTACGCTAAATCGACATTCTTATCATCTTTAGGACACAACTGTTGGTATCAACTCTGTCTCACCAAGTATTGCCAATTAACAATCCATCATGATTCAACTCTTAGTAACACCTTATCAATGTTCATTTTTAGTTGCAATTTCAGAAGTAGAACTCCGAATTTCTATTCCAAAACACAAAATTAAAACTTCAGCAAACTTAATGCTCAAGCAGCTCGTATTTTTTTCAGCATGTACATTATTTATCTTTATCGTAATTCTTTAAAAGCTTCCTGATGAGAAGAACGATTAAAGCAACATAGCATGTAGAGTGTGTGCATACGTTCGTATATCTGCACCTATCATAAGGAAATCCTAAAGAACATAGGAAAGTAAACAAAGAGAAAGTAAAAAGAGTATCAGGTGAGGACGTGAGGTGACTAAATAGCTTAAGCCTGCTGTAAGAAAACTTATCTGTGAGGGCATATCATGAAGAGGTTCAAAGCTGTATAACACCTACCTGAATTATCTTTAACAACGGGAAGATTGATCTGTTTAATGCTGCTGTTGCTCAATTCCTTCACCGTTAGTGATATAATTTTAATCAAATTATAAAGACCATCTCCAAGAATAAGGGAAATAGCTATGAAGACCTGAAACCAGTAGGAAAAGTCGAAGTTAAGTGCAGCTTTTCAAAGCTCAAAAAGGTGACCCCATAATACAAAATTTGCCAGAGAATATGAACATGTGAAAAAGAAGTAGGAAGTCCAGTACACAAGCGTCTCTTCAAGCATTTTCAGTATGATGGTCAGGAAGATTCAATTGAAATTGCTGATGTCAACAAGCCTTCGGCAGTGTCGTTACAAACAGCATATTGCTAAATTACCATCTGCTTAAGCTTTTGGAAAAGATGGTAAGTTAACATGATATTGGTATCAGAGCTCTGGTTCGGTAAGGTTTTTGGGTTCATCTAGCCCATTTGCATCTGATCCGCTCTATGTTATAGTGTAATTTGTACTCCGTCTGTTTGTGCACTTGGTGGTGGTGCACCTTGATTTATCTCCCGTTGGTTACCTCTCCACGAACAATCAGGGGCTTGCACATGAAGTGGAGTGTCACGCCAACTCAGTTAAGCGTTTTAAACCAAACTAGTATGGGTTGGATAAATAATTCCGCTTCCTCCACTTGCCTCTTTCTAAAAAATATTTTCACCTTCACAACTTCTATTCACTTCTGCCTACTCCTACCCTTCGTCTTGTCCCCATCATCATCATCATTTAAGCCTTTGTTCCAAACTAGTTGGGGTCAGCTACATGAATCCCTTCTTCCCTCCCAAAGCACATATCTCTGATAAATTCATAGCAAGTTTTTCTCGCTATTACTACAAATGCTATCCTAGGTCTACCCCTACCTCGTCTTACCCCCATTAACTTCGCACAAATCAGTTCTATTAACGGGGGGGTTGGATATGACCAAACCATCTAGGAAACACCTTTTCTTTAATTGGATACCCTCCACTTTCTTGCGCATAACCTCTTTTCTTATTCTATTCCTCTTAGTGTGCGATAGAATCTTGTATGTCGAAGCCATAATATTCTCACTCCAAGTAAGCCTATGCATGTAATCAGGGACGAGAAAGTAAGAGAGTTTCACTGAATTGATGTACTTTTACCTTTTAGTCAATACTATGACCTTTTTTGTCCTACTAGGTTCTGCAGTATTTTGCAAGTCCTATAGGACCAATAAAGATAGGCATCATTGTATCTACGGGAATTTTTAAGTTTTCACTTGTTAATAGTTCAAGAGTTCTTCTAAAGGTGTGGCCTTCCATCCTGCGTCATCATGTCAATCAAATGAGGCTATAATACCACAGAGAACATAAACCATGGTGACTATATCCATTCATGACCAAGCATATTGGTAGAGGGCTCAATGCTGATCCTTAATTGTCCTTCATGATTGAAAGCTCACTATGCAAACATATAACCTGCAGGAACAACTTTTCAAGAACCAACTAGATAACTAGATGTATGGAGTTTTAGAGTCTGTCAAAGAGGCATTTTCATAAGTACCATACTTAACTATGATCCAAATTGGTTCTGTAACACTTGAGTATCCTTTCTTGGTTATGCTCAAACACCCCTCACACAGTGATAGGTGATAAACTTACTCTTTTGAACAGATACGAATGCAATATACATATCCTCCACTCCTCAACCGTCAGCTTAACTATCTATCATAAGAATCAGTAGGAACACGGCTTGAATAGTTTCATCTTTTTCACATCTTCCTTAACCTCTAATGTACAAGTTATATAAAAACCATCAGGTGAGTACCTAGGGCCGAGTACTAAGCATTTAAGGTAGCCCTTGTACATGGTCATGCTGGAATACATGCTCCCCAACCCAAAGTACTTTTTGTATCAGTCTGGGGAAGTCTGCCAAGTCCGCCTAACTTCTCCTTAAGTTTCTATATCCATCAACATATCCCCATCTCTCTGTAACCTCATTCCTTTTACTAGTCTTGGTTCTAATTTCAGTACTCTTAACAAGCTTGTAACCTCTCTATTTGGTGGTACAATTGCTACCTTCAGTTCTGTTTCCTTGCTTTTGGACCACCTCACTCCACCACCAACGTTCTTCAGATGAAAACACATTTCCTAAGTTCAGCAAAAACTTATTTAGCCATTCTCCTGTACAGCTAAACACTTAAATTTGCATAATAGGAGACCCTTCATCTAACCTCCATGGTGCTTCTCTTAGCACACATCCTTAATAATTAGCTTCTCTCGAATAAAATGTCGTCATCTAGTTCTCAACACTATTATCCTTCTCTTTAATTCACATCTGACACTATAAAAATATTTTATTTCCAGATCTAAGGGATCTCGTGAACCGTTGCAGGAACTGAAACTGGCACCTATGAACTCACTCATACGGAAATTCGTCAAGTAGTTCGAATAGCTTCGATGGTGCCAAAAGTCTAGATCCGATTGAGCCCGATCTTATCGAATCAATTGAGCCATCTGACTATAAATCTATAGATGAGATCACCACTAAAAATTATGAACTGCCAGTCGCTTTTTTCAAAGGGGAGGTGTTTCCTAACTTCATTCGAATCTAAATCAGATTCTATTTTATCAACACTACACAGGCGTCCTTGAAGGTTCGCGTGAAGATTATCCTCACTGGTGACCTTGAAGGTCCCGTGTGAATGTCCCTGAGATCACCAATAAATATTACCTTCTCCCAGTACCGGTGTTAGAACTTCGTGCCACTTCCTTTTAACATATTCAACCAATTTCTCATGTCTATAATCCTCCCTCCGGATATCTGGCATAAACTACAAACCCCTGCTCGAATCCTATTCCAATCCTGTTTAAGCATAATACTTAACAGGAAAAAAATAAAAACAAAAAATCGAGGATGACTGGACATTCGATTATATTCAATAAATCCCATAAGGCCAAAAGTGCATTACTTCTCATATGAAGAGTTCTACTATCATTTCTCCCTCATAACGTGCATCTCAAGAAGAAATGGGTGTAGAAGCTACGGAAAATTATAGACCGAGACAAAAGCAGGGACGTCCGGTATTAAAAAGGATTCACCATACCTTGTATCCATAAAGCCCTTTAAAATCACTGCTACCGAGGTCAGCTGGATACCAATCCCCAGCATGTTGTGAAATGAAAGGCCAAAGAAAGCCCCATGATATGATTGCTCCAAGAAGAACCGAGCAGTTCACTATGTGAGGACAAATAAGACCGCATCCAACATAAGTTGGACTAAAGTCAAAATAGAACCTACATACAAAACAGCAACACCAGCTTACAAGTCAAGTAAGTGACGAGTTATATCAATATCTGAGGAAGCATTTCAATAATCTTCTCCAAATCTTTCATTAGTAGAATACAAGTATAATAAGCAACTCATATTGTACGTATTCAGTATTTCCATGTATCAAGCTTCATATACACACTATTTCTTTCTGAATTGTGCTTATACAGAGGTCACAAAATCAATATGAAAGCCAACAGGAACTACAGACTTCAAGATAAATTGAGAGAGAGAGAGAGAGAGACTCTTCAAAATTATTAAGGGCTAACTAGAAGAAAAACCTGGTGATAACTCTTTAACAGGCATAAATTGAGAATAAAACCAAGAGAATGGCTTGGCTTCTGCCATTTTTCTGTAATTACTCAGCTTACAGTAGCTTAGTCATACAAACAACATCTAGAGGTCACTGGTAGATATGGAGCAGGAAAAGGAACAATACAGGGTCAAGAAATTACATGTTACTATTTTATCATATAAATAACAAACGAAGCTGAAAAATCTAAAACAAATACACATGAAGAACCTCAGACACAATTAAAATTAGACAAGATTAAAAAATGAAGGCGCAGAACCTTACGTATTCTTGTATAGTGTCAAGCCAAGACTAGGAAAGTTATCGAACCCACATGCATCCCCAACACCACTAAAGAACCATTTAAAGCAGCTCCAGAACAAACTTATGCTCAAATACTTTCCAAGACAACTTACTTGTTTCCTGTTGAGATCATAAAATTTAAAAAAGGATTACAAGGTAAGCAATTAGAAGACTAGAGAGAATGTCATTGCAAAAAAGATATGCTTAAACAATTAAAAAGCTAATATGACATGCGTATCATTTACAGTAATTACAAGACTAGAAAGAATGTCATTGCAAAACAGATGTGCTTGAACAATAAATAATAAGCTAATATGACATGCGTATCAGTTACAGTAATGTTGCAAAGAATTGCACAGCTGTGTGATTTGATTACAATTAAAAGATAAGCAATCACAACATAAACTTACATATCTACACTGTCAAGACACACGAAAATAAAGTTGGCAAGTCAAATTAAGGCTTGGCCACTTAGACCATTAGTAAGCTAACGTATGTTGCCAACTGATCAACAAAAAGGATAACCCAACAAAATGCAAAAGAACCGGCGTCATACAAAAGCACTAATCAGTAATCAGTTTAGAGTTGTGTTGCGCATATGGCTACTAAATGCTGCTTAATTAAGCAGCCCAATCGCAGTTTTCTACATTAGGGAAAAAAAAAAAAACTCAACGAGGTGCTCTTGTTCATACACCATGTCTTCATTTGATAACAACAAAAGAAGTCCCAGCATGAATTGAACAACAACCATCATGAAGTTTAACTGGTCCAACCACCAGCGTCAACAGAATCTTGAACTTCGTTAGCAGAATTGTTACTGGACAATTCCCTTGTGTTTTGTATGACCAAGTAAATACAGAGGAAAGAACATTTAAACCGTTATCTCTCACTTCGTATGAGTAATTAACCAAAAACTAAAACGATCCAAGTAAGGCCAAATGTTGATCAAATATCAAACTAACAAAAGTAGCTCAATTAGTACGCATTCATCTTCCATCACTCTTGTTGGCAATCATTTGACTCTAGATGCTACAATGACCAAAATACCTTACTGCATACGTCTTGGATCTCTTGGAACTGATCTACAAAACGTCAATAAGAAATGCATATACATCGACCATTTACCTCGCAAGCTCAGCTCCCGTATTTGTGTGAAAGCTATTGATCAACATCGCGGTTGCAGTTCCACTGGGGTACGTGAGCTTATAATCCACAACCATAACCTGAAAGCGCACATAGAAATAAATAAATAAAATAAGTAAAAAAAATTCAGTAGCTACCTGATAAGCCTTTAGCAAGTGTAAGCAGATCTCAAAGCTTCTGATAGAAAACACTGAGTAAAAATTTCCCTGAATAATTTGTCAAATAAATAGAATAACTATAGAGCTGCAGACCCAGTACTCTTTTCGATTACAGCATGGCTCAACCTATTAAGAAAGTAGCCCAATCAAACTGAAGAAAGTTTCATAAAGTTGAAATGTTTGGTAACTCTTGTTCAATTAAAAAGCAAAAAGCCACTGGATCAAAGTTAGAAACAAAATTCACTGTAGAAGTATTTCTAGATTCAAGTCATGCCAGAAGTACGTACCCACAGGAGTATTCCTGACATTTTACTTCTGCCTATAGCAACTATTACAGAGACTAATAATAAATAGCGTCAGAATATACCTTCCGAAGTGGAACAAGGCTAAAAAGGCCAAGAAAACTGACAACAAACAGGAAACCAATCATCCACAACAGGCCTGGGTTCTTAACATCTTCTGGGCGGTTACCTGGGTAATCCGCACCAATCAGATTGTAGGTTCTCTCATCCATTGCAAGCAAATAAGAACCAAATCCCCCTGTAAAAAAATGACGTAAGTAAGTCGCCATCCCCGAGAAGCATATTAGAATATGGAGCACAACAAGTTGCTGATGCCAGTAGAAGGAGAGTCAGGTCATGGCATGTAATCAAAGGGAAATGGTCAAATGAACAGCCTACAGACGTAAAAATTGGTTGGGTATTCGAATTGGGTGACTCTAGGGAAGACAAATTACAAGATTATATATGCACATACCGGATTATGCAAGCTTTTAGGTGATTATATAGGAACGTGCTGTTTGTAAACTGATTACCCAATTTAGAAGTTTACCCATATGATGTGGCTCTAGTGATGACTAACCACCAAGTGGTCATATTAGGATTACAATGTAGTTGCCTCGATTTTCATGATTAGTCGCATTAGGATAGCAATGTGAGCACACATGAACCAGTTCCTGCATTTTTCTTCATTAATAGGGTATATCGCTCCTCAAACGTCTATAAACTTTGGTTAAACAGTAGTAGTGACTGGCGCATAATTCTCACATTTTAGGCATTTTGTCCGTGACGAAATATCTTCTCCATTCTGTAATGATGGATTGCATTTTGTGCGAAGATGTGTCTGGAAACAGCTAAGGCGTCTTTTTCCTGGTTAGCATATACTGTGTTTTCAGGGATCTCTATGGAAATGAGACATGTGCCGGCTCACATTTGTAATTCCCATGGCTCTCAGAGACTTTAGGTCACCGGACAGGAGAAGTACGTCATACGTCCAGCTAATAACTGGTGTCTAAGAACTTCGTACACTCACTTTTCCCCAAGTCAACTATGCCTTCAACGACATGAATCGCTTTCGCCTACTAAACTCACGTTCCAGATCGAGCCTTGTTTTGAACTGCTTGTATTGACATTATTTTTTGTCTACCCTAAGGTCTTTGTCCCCATCAACTACAAGTCATTTTTCCATTCCGGTGCACCCAGGGGCCAATAAATATGTAAAGTGATTCTCCCTCAACCCATACTTTAATTGAACTCACTACGCTGAACATTACATTCACGAACAACACCTCCTCGCCATTTACTTAAACATTAGCCATATCAAAATGCCCCATAACCCCTTCAATCTAATTCACCACAACTTACCACAAAGTGACTGATGAATTCTTTGTTGTAAGTACAAATTGTCCACTTGATACTCCCTCCTTTCCCTCGTAAGTTACTCGATTTGACTTTTTGCAAATTCTTAGGATAAAAAGTACATGTGAATTTTGACTTCACTCGGTGTTTTTATCCTAGCTGGACTTGTCAAACGCTACTTATTCAATCCACGATTGGTAGTTGATTTCAAGTCCATGCGGAGGAGTACTTCCACGTAGTTTAAAATTTATACAACAACATATGAAGGCATCGCAACATCAAGTTATAACAGCGAAAACAATATATCCGACACCAGATCAGAGTGAGTTAAAAAGTTCTATCCATTAACTAGGTAAGAGAACAAATCGTCGTAACTATCTAATTGGGTAAATAAACCCTCTCTGTCACAATTATTAAAAAAAAAAAAAAAAAACGAAGATACTATTACCACTTACCACTAAACGCGAGGCCATAACACGCGACGACGCAAGTTTGAATGACGGTGTTCTCCTGCCGGGTAAACGGTTGGACGGAAAACCCTAATTTGGACAAGAACCCGGTCCAAGACTTGACGAAGAAGAACCCGAGCAGCCCAGCCGCGACGTTGAGGGAAGGGATGATCCCGACAGTCAGATTGAGCTTGTGCGTGATGATACAGAAGATCGTCCCCAACAAGGCGCTCACCACGAGCCCTCTGATCGTGATCTGGTCCTTCCATTCCGGAATGCTCTCCGAACTCTCCAATTCAACGTCCCGGATCTTCTCGTCGGCGAGCAACGGCTCTGATATCTCCACGGCCTTGGTGTGCTCTGTTCCCATGGTATGAGATCAAACCCACACCGGGCTCCGATTTTAAAGGCGGAGCGTATTTCGGGCTCTCTTTATCGGGGGGAGAGAGGAGGTTGGAGATGAACTGTGTGTGTGAAGTGATTTGATTTTGTTAGTTGGATTGGTGCAATGAAAAGGACGTTGAACGATGGTTGAGAACTTGACGAGGAGTTTGGGGTGACGTTTCTGGCCTACAATTCTACGGTACTTGGACCCTGTTTGGCGTGTTCTGGAGTTTCCTTGCAGCTATTGCCGAGTATTATATTTTCATCGCCTCCACCGGCCAAAATTGATTATTTTTTTCGAAAGGGTCCATTTACGCCTCCGTGGCTCATGTTACAACGAGATTACACGTGTGTCTATTAGTTTGAATAAATATTAAGAATATTCTTCATCGAGCACAAAACTTAAATACATAAGGGGTTCAAGATAATGACAAAAATATCCCTTTTACTCCCATAAAATTACTCAAATACCGCTCATCCATGAAAACTTTTTCAACCATTATGGCTGACACACAATTACTAGAAAAATCAAATTTCAGTTAACTTACTTATACGGACATACACAAAAATCTAAACTAAACAGTAAAAAACCTTGAAGTTTCATTCGAAGATGCAACCCCGATTGGAACTAGTTTAATGTGTGAGTGCGCGTGTGTGTGTGTGATTTGTGGTCCATTTAGCTCCTCCCCATAAACTTGGTCGGAACACTGTCACATCTCACATCCCCCAACCACATCCCACAGCGACCACCGCCGCATCCCAAAACCGCCACTAACCAGTATCGTGGATAGCATGTCATAAATGGATGCCGACAATTGGACCTGCAATAGTAGCGCGGTTGCTCCTCAACCAATCATGATTTGTGTGTATATGTTCCCGTGGCTTTTGTGACCTTGACTGTGTTTGGCAGTGAGGAAACGTAAAACACACATCGTGGTGAGATTGAGCGACGAGGTTGGCAGTCGCTACCATCCCAGCCCTCTTCAACATATTGTTATTCCTCTCCCACTCCTTGGCTCCACCACCTCCACCATCTTCCCTCTCCCACAACCTCCAAAACCTAAGTACGCAAATTGTAACTAGTGGTGGCTGTGCCCGCGCAATCTATTAACATCAGCCACCGCGACCATTATTCGCAGAACAACTTCATCCTCCATTATCCTCCCTCTATAGATGTTTGTCATTCGATGGCGGGTGTTAATGGCTACTGTCAAGAGAGGAAATAGGGAAAGGGAAAGACAAACCCTAATTTGAAAATTAGGGTATGAAATTTTAATACAATATATACTATCTTTATATTGTATATTTAGTTATACGTATCGATGACATTAATAAAAATTTATATTTTTTTTAAGGATAAATAGGATCAATGACAAATGAACACGGTTGACACACATTGTACATCTTTAGTCGCACATTATAACATATTTAAACTTTATATCATTGACCATAATTTCACCTTAAACCTCATAGTAATATGTGTAATTTACTCTTTGAGAAGTTACACATGATCGAGTGAGTAATGCGGTAAAATTCGTTTTGTTTATGTTTCCAATTTCTACTATACATTGTAATTATTATGTTAAACGGGATGGAATGAATTGAAATGATTTTAGAATCGTAAAAAGTTAATTCGTATGAAAAGAGTAACTTAAAATTGTAAAAAGTTAATTTGCATGAAAAGAGTAATTTAGATTCTAACAGGAAATGAAACACCAAAAGTGCTTTTATAGTTTTGAAGCGTTTTTGCCTCCTAAGTCAAGAATTGTTACCAAAAGCAAAAAGGTGAAAGAGGAGAAACTTTGTGAAATACTAAGATGAGTAATTGATTAAATTAGCTACAAGAGGTTCATTTACAATGCAACTTGGGGTGAACAATCTGTGTACGTTTGTGAAAGTACAGGCATCGGCTTAAGGAGCCCGTCAAGAGTATGGGTTGGCATGGACTAAGTTATTTACATACTCATTCAGTCCATTGAAATCTCAAGCTTTATATACTTATTGTCAAGTTTCACATCGACGACATGTGGTGTTTGAAATTGGTTCTTGTACCTGGTGAACTTTTTTTTACACTTGAGCACCCTTTCGGGTAGGATATCAGGTTCTACATGGACATGCTATCAAAGCCAGGCCCTCCCCCCCCCCCCCCAATTCGATGCAAACGGGATCACCTCTTATTCAAGGGGAATACCTTTTATTTCACGTTTTACGTGAGGGTTAGTGTTAAGTCTCACATCGATAATATATCCCTTGACGGACTTTTCTTATACTTAAACATACTTTTGAGTTAGACACCTGATTCAACACTTATGTATGTAACTGATTTACTGATTTTGTTTAATTCTTCCAGACATATATTCTTTACTATTACTGTATTTTTCACAACCAAGAATGAGATTAGGTGATGATAATACTTAACCTTTTCTGTAAATATATTTTGATTAATTCTTCTAGAGATATAAGTTGTTAATCCGCCTTGGGAATGCAAAATTTGGAGACTTTCCTTACTGACTCTCAGATTCCTGCACACATTCATCCTCCCGAGCCTTGAAATTTGTGTTTGGAGAGCATATATGATGTCATGTCCATAAAGGAGTACACATCCCGACAATGTATATTTACATGATCAAGGACTCAAAGAAGGACTGGACTCTTGAAGCTATAGAAGTCACACCTTGTGCTTAACAAAGGAAACACCTCAAAGCTACATAGCAAAACCGATGAACCATCACCAAAAAATGGGATGCAAACAGACTGATAGTGCAGCTTCTGGCATTAATACCGATCTTGATATCGCTACTTTCATGAAGTAATACAAGTTCGAGCCTTCTCTTTTCTAGGCCAGTCTTCTATCCGGTGCATCACATACTTTGTAGTTTGATTCTTCACCGTGTTAAGAGACCAGCTTTGTCGCTTTACATGGTCATGATCGTGTTTTTCATCTCCCTCAGCATGAAAATGTTCTTGCTCGAGTCCATCTGAGCTCTACCTCAGAGAGCATGCTGACATTCTTGAAACTTTTCACACTAATGCGCAACATAAGAAGTGTAGTATCCTTCAGCAACATAATGTATATCGATGGATAGTTACTCTCGAATTCTCTCAAGTTCGTTTTCAATTGGTCTACGCACAAGATTCGGTTGGATTAACAAATTGAAATTGTCTAAGGAGAATAGAAACTTTATGCTTTGCGCTTATTTGAATTAAACGAAGCACAGGAAGACATATTTCAAAAAACTGTGTAGGAGAAACCTAGTGAAAAATGGCAAATACGGATGTGCGAACTTCGAAACCAACAAATTTGCTATTTGGCAACACTTATGGTGCAAAACAATACACTTAACTAATTTTATTATTTACTACCATCTCTTTGGAAGGAAGTAAGTGATGAACTTGCGAGTAAAAGAAGTGTGCATTCAGGAAGAAAAAAAAAAGTTTCTTTTAGTGACAAAAAAACAAATTTAGCAACAAAAAAACAAATTTAGCAAAAAAAAAAGTGTGCATATAGCCTCACTGATCCATGGGAATAGTTTAGATTTTTTCATCTTAAAAACGAAAAAAATTATGAACTAAGTGGGTGTGACAATCTTGTCCCTCAATTAAGGATCTTGTGGGTCTTACTAATCCCAACTAAAGTGACAAAAATTTTGATTTGATTTTTTGCCATTTTGGTCACTAATAAGGACAAATGTGTTAATTTGGCCATTTAGTACAGTTAAATTACACCCAAATGGTCATGTGTGCAAATTAAAATTAGAGTAAGTGGTCATGTGCGCAGTCATGTGCTGCGCACATGACCCATCAAGTTACAAAATCCATTTTTTGTCCATTTTGGTCACTGTACTCACAAATGTGTTTCATTTCACCGATCTGCCTCTTCCATTCTCTCTTCATTCCCTCTCTCTCTCTCCCCCCGAATCTCCCATAACTCCATCCACCACCATCGCCACCGGCGCCAAATCGACCATCACCATCACCCCCTGTCACCAAAAAACCCACTATCTTCGTCTTCGAAATCGCCACCTGTCAAAGATTTCCATTTTGTGCGCCGCCTTTTACAGACGAACTTGCGTGGTGCGATCGGGGATCTGGACTTGACCGGCAGCGACACGACGATGTCTACAGGGAAGATCACGGCGGAGATTTAGAGGTTCCCAACGAGGTTGTGGCGGTGGAAGAGAAATTTGGCCAACCTTAGACTGTGGGTGGCGGCGAGTGTGGCAGCATCGGGGATTACTGATTAAATTTGGTGGGTAGTTGGTTCACAGTAGTGATGGGTGGGCTGATTGGTTGTGGTGGTAGGTTACCGAGTCATCGCAGGGTTATGGCTATCATGTGGTGGTGAGGTTGTGGCCGTGATATATTGGTGGCAGGGCTGTGGTCAGATGTGGTGGTGGCACGGGTGTGGACTTTGGTGTGGTGGTCACGTGGCTGTAGCCTTGATGTGATGGTGGCTGGACTGTCGCCGTACTATGGTAGCTGTATGTGGCAACGAGGCTGGCAATTGAAGGTGAGCAAATTTACAAAACATTGATGAAGAATAATACACTTTTTATGTGCACGGCACGTGAATAACGTAAAGAAGCATAACATGCTATGCTAAATTTGACATATTTGAAAGTCTAGTGGCCAAAATGGCACAAAAAAAAGTTGAATGATTTTAGTAAAAATGGGTCATAGTTCAGTGACCATTTGTGTCTATTACTCTTAAAACTAAAACTCAGTTTTATTTATTTTGAAAGCGTTAAAGTCAATTTTAGGATTTTATAGGGTTATATTTGTTGTATGAATGTTTGTCCCAATAAATCGCACCAATGATAAAATAACTACTACTATCAGAGGGAATCAAGGGTATGGGCCAAGTCCAGCCCAGTTGTTCCTTTTTGGCCCGAGAAAGGTCTACTATGTGGCTTGAATGTTGCTGCTGCCAAATTTTTTTTATCAGAGTTCAGCTTTCATACCTTTTTCGATCTGAACACGCTCACTGTTCTGTTAATTAGGACTCTGCAATGCTGACGTTAGGTCCGTGTAATGAGAATTTCTATTTTCACACTTCATTTGTCACTAAAAAAATGCAATGAATAATACACTTTTTTAGTGACGAATGAATACGTAAACAAGCATAACATGCTATGAAATGTCAATATCGGCCGCTCTCAAAGTACGAGTTTGAAACACTAATTAATCAACTTCAATGAGGTTTAATGGGGAGCACAAACATCATATCATATATGCTTAATCGCATTACCACCCATGCATGGAATTCTTTAGGAGCCATAAGGTCTCGCGATGTTCTTGTTATGTGGCCACTCTTGAACAAGAGAGGAGGCCAATGAATCGGGAATTGTCTCTGATGCACTTTTTAGTGATAAATGAATGTTTGAAAAAGCATAACAGCGTAAAAACGGACGCTACATTCTTTCCCCATTAAGAAGGCAACTATTATTTACTATGTTTTCCTTTTTGTCAATTGGCATATTGATCATCACGTTCAGTTGACCTTTCCAACATAGCACAACTTGAAATTAAGAGGGTAAAATACTTTTGTAATCACTGGTGGATTACTGTATAAATATGAAGTATATGTATGGCAGCACATACAATCTAACTTGATCGATGTCTTCCCCTCTCCTGATCATGGCCGAACCAAGTGAGGATTTCTTTGATGTCAGCTCTACTCCCTTTCAAGACTCCGAGTCCCCTCAAACTGCGATCGATGATAATTCTCATTCCCGTCCATCTTTTTCTCCCAGCACGTACGCTTCCGGTTCCTCCCATTCCATTGATCTCAATGACATTGATCGTTACCGAAACATTTTCAAATCGATGCACCGAAGTCCAACTCCATATCTCCCAAGCTTTCGACCGTCCCTTTTTTTCTCCAGAACAGTTTTCCATGAAGTGTACTACCGCCTGTATACGATCATCTTACCTCTTCTCTCCTTGGCCTTCCTCATCATTAACTTGTTCGAGGGGGGACCCGCCTTGCACTTCTCCGCGATAACCACCTCCGTGTTCGTTGCCATACATTTCGTCATGTTTTCAGTTTTCTCTCGAGACAATCTTTTTCCTCGTGACAAACACATTACTCGAGAGAATCTTCGAACTGAGCGAATGGGTGCTTGATCTGATTGTACTAATCTGCCACATCGTCAGCGTTGGCTTTGCAATCGAGTGTTCAATGTCAAGGACAAAACTCGAGAGCATTTCAAGGGACATGGTTCGCATTGGCATTGTTGTTAGTACTATCGCTATCCTTCTCCGCGCCCTCTTCTATTTTCACCGGTTGTTCAAGTTTGCGAAAATCACCAAGGATGTAGAGTGCTTGTGGGTGATGGGATTAGGGAAATCCATCGAGAAATCCATAATTAGCTACAAGCATGTCATCGAGAAACTTAGGAAGAACAAGGAAGATACCAGTTCTGTGCAGCAGCTTGATGCAATGAATATTGCGATCAGAGGAAGATTGATGGAGAGTTTCTATGAAGTCTAATGCAATCTTTACTTATTTTTCCTAGAATTAGACGTTACGAGCTAGAGTTATTCATAGTTTATTTGTTATTTACTGTTATTTGTTGTAACTATAGTCATATGACGCTCAATGGTCCTACATTTTATTATTTACAGAGCACCGCCGGAATATAGCTACCACCCCAACTACCCTAAGCTCTGTATTATATCCATTGACAGGCAATAAGTACCCAAGATGCCTGTAAGAGACATGGTTGTTTTCCAGAAAAAGATGAAGCGTATAACTTCAGAAGCGGTTTACTTTGACAACTGATTATCAGCTCCAATTTTTCCATAAAGCATTTCACACTCGTTTCCGGATATGCAACAAAAGTTGATAAATAAATGCATTTTATTACGGTTGAAATCTTACACACCTTTTTCCCCTTCTTGCTCCAAAAAGATAAGATAGGAACTACCCCTTTAATCCTCCTACATTTGCTTTCTGGCACTTTACATTAACTTAGGGGTAAGATTGAGATCTTCAACTTGGCAAATATCATATCAGATTACAATAGTTTGTCGTTCTACATATTAACCTTTTTTACTTTCTAAAACTTTTACAAGAAAGATCTAATTGTGTCCTCGTCAAAAGAAGCTAAAGGTGACACACAGGTTCCAATAAAGTTTTTAACTCGTAAAGTCTCGGGTCCAAACGGTCAATGTTAAACTTAAATGCACCTATTGAAATTCGAAGAAGGAAAACGATCGACTCAGCAAAAATCAAAGAGGAGAGCAGAAAGTTAGCCCTGCTCTTCTACCATACTTGAACAGGATTTGCTCTATAGGTTTGTACCTCTGTACTCTTGAGTTCTGAGTAGAAGGTATACGCCCTAGTCTGAAAGTCTTAGCCAAAACAGGGCAATGTTTGCCTGCCCTTTCCCAAACTAGATCAAAAGTTGTCTCGGCATGACATCTAAAGATAGTCCATTTTCACTCCTGACGGATGAACATGCATCTCCACATAAATCATTGTCTGTGAGTCTAATCTATAGTGGTTAATGATGTTAGAGGTCAATTATATAGACTATTGTCCTCTATTTGTGTGGTCACTAGAAAAAATCTATACACAAGATTGTCCGTATCACCAGGTGGAACCACTTTGTCACAATCAGTCGTGGAGATTCCAGGGCAAAATGATCCACACTATGGATGTTTCGTGTTTGTTTGATTTACAGCTTCACAACTGGTGGGAGACCCTTTTCTCTTTAATCCACCAAAACAGGCAAATTGCACGTTGCGTAGTGACTTGTTGCTTAGCTAAAACAGAAGATCTCTTGGCAGTTATGTATGTACTCTAAGGCCCCACTTGCCTTCTGTATTACTAGTTTTGGGCGAGCATGTCTCATTAGTTCTCTAACTTGAGAAAGGTGGAGGGGATTAAATCAGACTAGGGATGCCAAAACAATTCTATATTGGTAACAAAAACCTATGCAATCAAAAGTTAATAATTGCAAAAGCCAAGGCATGACACTAGTAGGTATATCCCCCCAACAGCCAAAAGGAAGGGGGCTGGACTGGACCCAATTTGGTCAGCATAGATATTGAAAAGTAATGATGTGTTGAACATTTGTCTAAATTCAGACCCTAATTAAATTTGCACCTCATTTGTTGTCAAAGATGCACTAACAATTTCTGATAAAGGGTGCAGATCAAATAAACAAATGTTTGTGACGAATTAATTATTACCTTTAAAAGTTCATCTTCGATGTCCTTTATCCTCTAGTAACGATGTATGTGTGGCTAATGCTCCAAAGGGCGCTGTTTACCAAGGCATTAATGCATTGGAGAGGATCCAAACTCCCAGGCACGCGCTTTCTCAATAATGCCATTGATCACGTCCAGTCTTTGATCCCAATCAATCCCACAGGCGATACGACTGAAGTAACTCAACTGCAGGAGAATTTGTAATACAGCATATAAACCGTACAAAAAATGTTCAGTCGGACATAATGCCCCACGTCGATCGGCATCGCATTTGAGAAGTATTTACCTGCAA
This sequence comes from Escallonia rubra, assembly GCA_033065855.1. Classification (NCBI taxonomy): domain Eukaryota; kingdom Viridiplantae; phylum Streptophyta; class Magnoliopsida; order Escalloniales; family Escalloniaceae; genus Escallonia; species Escallonia rubra. Next base: position 86,281 of record JAVXUO010002884.1, on the reverse strand, counting down.
GCAACCAGAGACATGATGTAATTTTTAAGAACTCCAACTGAAGATAGGAAGTAATTGACAAAAACTTGTACCATCAAGAACAGTACAACATCCTGTTATAGGCGTCAAAACAAAGTTTCTAAAGCTGGAAGTTAGAACTTCTTTGTCCCTCAAACCATGGGTTAATTTAGAGATTTAATCGTGTACGACTTCGCACTGTTTCACAAATATTATGGCACACGAGTTGTCAACAAGTTTCTATGAATTCAATTCAATAACCGATGCGCAGATTTGTGTCATAAAGCTTATGATTGTTTTCTCCCAAGGCACTTCTAACATTTAGACATGCTCGTAGGGGGTATCAAGTCTTTCCCAGGCCTAGAAACCTGCCTAGTTGGAATACTCAGCAGAAGAAGGCTTTCAACCAACAAAAGAAAGCTGGGCAGCTTGCACAAGTATTAAATATTATAATCATCCCTGCAGAAATGAACCGTTTTATCACTCAAGAATGCCAGAAAAATTAATAAAAATGAGAATATGACTTCATACTTTGAAAAGGTCATTCTTGGCACAAGTCGTAACAGAATTACCTTCTGCTGGGGTTTATAAATAGTAGGCTTACCTACTCTGAGTGTTAATTAAAGTTACGATGGCGGCTAATATGATCGCTTAACAATCTGAAACTGCAGTGCAATCCTGCACAGTACTATCACGGCAGAGAACATCAGAGCTCCTTCTGTCAAAAATCAAAACACCGGATTTCTTTCCAATCTACAGTAAAGTACCTGGTACAAGCTGAATGAGATGTGCTTTTTTCCTTTTTCTTTTAACATACCTTACAAAAAGCTAGACCTACCAAATACTTAAAAAGATTCATAATTCCCATTGATTTGCCTCTTGCTTGGAGGGGTTTTGCTGATTCACACTTTCGACTCTAATGGCTAAGATATATTTCATGATTAACAGTCTTTCCACCCAACAGTGTTCAAGAAAGGTCGTAGCCTGCCAACCATGGTGGGATCTCGTCCTTACCAAATACCTAGTAAAATAAATCATAGTGGAAGACATGCTCAACCATTATTGCTTGCAGAAAGTACTTGTGTATACTTATCTGATTGTGCTTTATACCTAAATCTCATCATACAAATCCTTCAAAACAGCATGGCGTCCTGCACATCAGTGCACAGCTTTATTTGACGTCGGAATGATAGACATTTGTGATATGATATAATTCTAAGCAAAAAGGTAACTGCATGAGAGTCAGAGCATCACCAACTAGTGGGTCTCAAGCCGACTTCTTAGCATGTCCACGTGATGCATCATACATTGTAGACAAATAGCAGCTAACCACGATCTCGTCTCTTTGTCCATGTTTCTCTCTGCTCACCTCTATCTGAGACCCTTCTAGCATGCTGCAGCAGCTCTGTAGTCATTAACAATAAAGATTAAATATCATCCAACCTCTTCCTAATCCATTAGTTACAGATCATTCCTCTTAATATCATTCCTCTGTCCCATCTTCTTTTATCTCCTTCGAAGACCAGACTAATCTACCACTAAACCCGAGAAACAACGGTTTGAGAATGAAGGTAAGTACATATTTCTTGTATTTCGGGTTAGAGACATATCAATCCTCTCAATATCATTTACCAGAGCCATTGAACCCGTCATTGTTGCAGTTACTAGGTTGGATGCACTGGAAATCAAGGCAAACCGATACAGAGCCATTGAAGAACTTCAAAACGGGTACTTGAACTTCTCATCCATATTTTCTACTCGGACATAATGATTTTGAATTCTTGAAAACAGTAGCGCTAAGCTTCTAAGACCATTAAGTCAAGAACAAGTCAAGGTTCTAAAAATTCAATCTCGGACAATTAATCATTTCTCACCACAAGCTGTAAGTTCTAATACTAAAGGTATGTAACTCACACAAGGGTCTCTTTACTTGTTGTCCCGGACTATCATTTAATGTCGACCTACTAATTTCTTCTTCAAGGATTGCGCACCAAATCTGACATTTTTGTCCAGAAATCAGCAATTTTGCCACCTTAACTTGCGCACTGAATTGAACCCAAAGTAACTCATAGAATTCAGCATCCTACCACAGGAAACATCAGAAGTGCGACCTTCAAATCATTACTTGTGAGAAGCATGCTTATAACTCAAATATAAGTACTTGGCAAGCACAGTACTCTTGGTTGCTACCAACAAGGAACATGATAAAAAGCACCAAAAAGTCTTTACCAGGGATTTTGTTTTCTTCCATTTCTGCTCTCAGGGAATTCCTGTAGTTGCCACTCAGAAAATTCAGTACTTCAGGAGCGACAATGCTACCCTGAAAGCTATTGCTCGGCACACTTGAGGCAGTCTAAAACATGTCAGAATTCTTCTATTGAGCTCAAAGCCAAAACGTTTGAAGAGGTCAGCGGAAAAGAATCATCTACTGTAATCCACCAGCCCTTCCACGGTTTCCTTGCAATTGGAACTCTTGGTTCGCCACCGATCAACACTGAGCCCACAACACCAAAATTCTCAATAACTTTGGAGAATATAACTCAGAAGCAAAGCGAGGTAACTGAAAATGAACTGAAGCTTCTAAACAGTGAGCTAGAGAAGTTCCTCGAAGCTGAAGCAAACGAGGAAGGTGATGAATCATCTGAGAGGACCAGTAATGCTAGCACCATTACACTAAGCGGCAAGCAATTTGAAGGTGTAGAGGATGAATATATGGTAGCATGTCCACTTCAGGGATATCTTTTTGGCTCTTCAATCGAATTGGCGGAAACAGGCCAAAAGTTATCACTTGGGGAGCTCTTTAAGAAGAATGACATAGCGAACCAGCAAAAAACTGGGCAAAGCGAAAGAGGAGAGAATGAAGAGAAGAAAACATATGTCATTCCTTTCATGAAGAAGATGCTGAAAAACCTTTACTTACCATCAAGCTGTATAGCATCTGTCACTGCTGATTCGGCTGATTCTGTTTCCACCAAGAGGAAGCTCCCTAAGGTAGTTCTCTAAGAGAAACTTATTAAATTGAGTCCATAACTCGTTCCCGTCAAATCAGATAACCTTCATTACGCTGTGTTATACTCTGATTAAATAGGAGAGGATTGATAACGAGAACGAAACCGAAGCCAATGAATGACCAAATCTGTTGCCTCTAAAAGAGAAGGATCTTCATACTGGGAATTCAAATGGTCACAGCACAATCGTCTACTGTCCATTTGCAGTGATTGCCACCAAGAATTGTGGCAAACTACGAATATTAACAGAAAAATCATGACATAACGTACACATAAGTTATTAATGCCCAGTCACCATCTAATCCAAGCGTCTCACCGAAGACTTTTCTCGATGATGGTCTCCATGAACTTTTTCACGGGCTGCGCTTCTTAAACTAGGGTGTTAAGTTAACAACGAACACCTTGGTTGAAACCTCTTATTATGGTCTAAAAGTATCCTATGGGTAGGCACTGAACCATCTAACAGCCTAACTGAAACCTTAAAATGGATTCCTCCCAGGTGGTGTGTACATCAGCTTTGGTCTATAAATTCAACAGCCTATCCTCTCACAGTACATTAGAAATTCTGATTTTACATTTCTCTCTTTAGCACAGATTGGATACATCTTGCTGTTATAATTTCTCTTATGGCATGCAGGTCCTCAGAATGTTCCACAAAAAAGTCCATCCTGAAAAATCTAAAGGGGAGAAAATTTCCAATATGTCACAAAAGTATAAGATCAAGCACAGTTTCCATGATGGTTATGATAACCACGATGTGACATTCCGTGAAATGGACAAGAAAAGGCTGCCTCAAGCAGCCATATTAAAGAAGGATATCAGCACATTGAGCCTATCGTATAACAAGCTCTACAATACACACTTAAACGGGAGAGCCGAACACTGGATTAAAACAGATGCTGACTGTAAGTACATATGCATAGTATAAGCACTACTGCTATTAGGACTAGGTATATCCAACTAAACCCCAGTACCTTTGGTCCAACATAGTATGCGTAGATTTAATGGATCAAGATATCAGTTATATTACGAATCCACTTATCATACTGTTTTCAATGCAGACTTGGTGCTAGAGCTGTGAGGCAGAAGAAGCTTAAAGCAATGCTAGTAAGTTCTCATCCTCTTCAAGAATAAAGTGTTAATTGTGGCTTTGACTGCTGCTGTATTATGGTTGTCATTATGCTAGGTGTGAGCAATCAAATAATTATGATTGTAATAGAAAGTGAAGCAGAATAGAGTCATCGCCTCTATCTCCTTCAGTGTGATGTTAAAGTAATGGCCAATAAACTTCATAAAGTTGCTATAATTAAGTTCGTCAGTTGAAGAAAGTATGAAATGGACTTTTGAGCAATCAGATCATTCAACAGTCAACATACTATGCGATTACCATTTGACAACTGTGGTTAGGGGACTGGACTTTCAAGCAAGATAACTGTCTCTAACTTCCTTATCATGGTTAATCTCAAAGTATTCAAAGAACGAGTCTGCTAGGACTGAAACTACATAAAAGAACTAAAAGCATTGCAGTCGTACCTCATGCACAGCATCATGTGTTCATGAAGTAGGCAGTAGTCCAGCATTGTTAGACTGGTAAAGGTTCTTCCTTCAGTACTCCACCCATTTCCATCCTCCAAGATTGATCAACTAAAGTCGCCAACTCTCTGGAGGTTTCACAGCATTATAAGCAAACTTCTCTACTTAAGAAGATAGAGAACAGAAAAAATATATTGCATTGGCATTATCCATTTTACTACGGATAACATTGTTTCATCAGACTGCAGAATGTTGCATATATAATACGGCAGTCGCTTCCTAGAAAACTCATCGAGAACATACAGACAAGAGTCCGAGATGGTGTTTGAATGTCAACATGGAAATTAAAGGCCTTTTTGGTGCAGCTTTTACAATTGAAAGGACACCCTGAGGTTGGACTTCAATAGGTATAAGACCCCAATACGAAGTGCCTGAAGCACTGAAGGGATAATGTAGAAGTAAAAGAGAATGAAATACTTGGCAGATTAATTTTTCTAAGATCATAGACCGATAATGCCTGCAACATAACCACCCACTTTTCTGCCTTGTTTCATCAACAGGAGAGCTACATCCGTTGTACACCTAGAATCAATATAAAAAGTATGCCTGGAATTGAAGAAGGGTGGGGGGGTCTCTTCTATCCTCCCTAAAGAAAGAAAAAGGGAAGGCTACTTGATTAGTCCACAAAATATAAAAGACTTGATCTAGCGCATCGAAACAACTCTAGTTGATTCTATAAATTCTTTGAGCGTACCAGTAAAACTACTTGTGTTTGAGTCCACAAAACGGGCTTCTTTTCTAGAGACCCCCAACTATTACTACTAGGACTTTCATTTTTCTTTTGGGTTGACATGTATAAGTCCCTCAAGAACAGAAAAACAATGAACTATAGCAGATCAGAGCAGTTAATTACAAGCATACGAAAGGAGTATACTTCTACAGCCTCAGACCAACTTTTTTAAAGCCAGTGAACACCGGATCAACATAAAGCGCCCTCTATAATTACATTACCGCCCTTGAAAAGAACCCCATACAGTTTTCTTACCATAGATCTCGTGATACTACTCCAAAAGTCCCATCCTCCTTTTTAACGGCGTTATGCATCAAATCTGAGGCACTTCGCTTAAATTATAATGGTGTGAAGCATGGCATTAATTCATCAATGAAGGACCCTCTTACGTGAATGCCAAGTCCTTGAATCATCAAGGATGATGAAGTTCAAGTGTTCGACAAATTTAATGTTACGTAGCCGTGGTAAATTCAATGCCAATTGGCTAGCTTGACTGTTAAAATCGATATGTAAAACGGTAAAAGTGAGGTTACAGATTTGGTTTTCATTCGACATTTAAACACGAGCATATAATGATGGCCAAGGCCCAAATTGTTATTTCAAAATGAAAAGGTCTGAGTTTCTAACAAACCAACAATCTGACGACAAGAACAACAAAAATGATGGATGATGAAAGAGCTTAAAACATGCAACTATAGGAAAGCCAACACTTACTTGAGGTCATGACTAACAACAAGTATAGTAAGTTCTTGCTTCAAATGCTTTAAAAGCTTCACAACATCAGCACGTGCCTTCCAATCTATTATCAGGAGTAACGGATGGAAATAGTTAAGGAGTTTGCAAAACATTACCCCGCTAATGCAGGAAGTGATGTCCAGATATTAAAGAATCAAAGCCCCAGAGGCATAGAGATTGATAACTATGACCCTGAAAGCTTCTTTGCAGTAACTCCGGAGATGAACAAGTAACTAAAATAAGTAAAACAGCACTGAAGTAAGCTTTAAGATCCTCCTAGGATAAAGCTTTTCCTTCAGAAGCGAAGTTGACTTGGCAACTCAGTCAATCACAACTGGAGATAGCAATTATGTCCAAACTGAGACCTACTTCTGCAAGGACCGGTAAACAAACCTTTCTTTGTAGGGGATCTGAATACTACACAATTGCCAAGTGAGTGTATATATACTACTTAAATGAATCACTTGACCCATGTTGCTTACAGAGCACAATTCATGTAGCGCAAAGTGGGAAGATTTGTAACATGAAATAATTGGTTAAAAAGAACAGGAAAGGGCATCTTCATACCGAGGCCAGCAAGAGGCTCATCCAATACTAATAAGTCTGGAGTTTGTACCTGAATAAGGTCAACAATCAAGAGTCGGTCATCCTCCTCCTGGACAAAATAGTGCTCCTATTTGTATTTAAGGAGAGGTGGAGATCATATAGGAAAAATAAAGATTCTTACTAGCTGAATTGCAAGGGCGAGGCGGCGTTTGAACCCACCACTTAGGGAGTGGGGATCTTTATCCAAAGAGATACCATTCAGACCAACCTAAGAATTTTATTTATATGATAAAGGTGCTCAGATTAAGGACAAATAACTTATGCACCAATGCCTACAAGTTTAGAGCACAAAAAGATAATATACTACACATTTTTCAAGCTGATAGGGGTAGAAATACCGAAGTAATTGCTCTTTGAAGTCTTGAAGCAAGAAGCTCTTTCAATTGAAGGCCACCCTTTTGTTTTGGCCACCCAAATGTAACTTCATCAAGAATATTGTCTGCCACGAAATACCTGATGCAAAACAAAAAGAACTAGGACACTTCAAACGAAAAAACGTTCACAACAATGAGTCAAATAGGAACGCAAATGAAATAGAGTTTGGGAGTAACATAAGAATAAAGCAAAAAAGGACTAAAACTGACAGAACATGCAATGTCCAACTCTTGAACGGAAATGATTGTCAAATATAATAATCTACAAGTGTTGAAGCGACAATATCCCATTAAAAGGCACAAACTTTAGGGACAAAAGGAAGATAAGGCGAGTAACATACAAATGTTAGGGTTGAAAATAAAGGTAGAAACAGAAAGCCCTACATACTCGGTTTTAAGTGAAACTGGAATATTTATTTAAGAAGAATGAGAACAATGTTAATACAAACTTCATGGAGTTATAGGTACCACAGCTTCATAGCCTGATATAAACTCCTCATGGTAATCAATCTCACAAGGAAAACATTTTTTCTCTATTTGAGAAGGCAATACCGCTCAGGAAACTGGAAAACAATGCCAACTTTTTCCCGGGATAATACTTCAGGCAACTGATTTGGATTGCCGTCTTTGCCATATCTCTGAATGCAGATGGAGCCTGATGTTGGTTTGCTAAGCCCTGCAATCAGCTGTATGAAATAATTGAAAAGGCGAGAGGGCAGAACCTAAGATGACGAAAGAAGGGGAACAAAAGTAAAGGGCACAACATTGTATCCCAAATCAATGGGTTGACCTGCAAAAGGGTAGTTTTTCCACTTCCACTCCGCCCAAAGATCAAGCCAAACCTGAAGGCAGACCACAGCATGTAATATACAGTTAAATTTTTCGTATGTCCTAGTTCCCATGAACTTTTTCATGTAACGATTGGAGCAGACAAGAAAAATATGAACCTTTTCTCAGGAAGGGAAAAGCTAACTCCATTCAAAAGGTTGATTTCGGTCCCTGGAGGTCGATAGCGAACATCCCTTATCTCAAAAAGACCAATTAACATGTTTTAGGAGTAGCTTTTCCTTTCAGTGGCCAGAGTCTAATAAAAATGCTACACAAACTTGCCAGTAAACGAACACTATTGTTCAGAACATTATAATAGAAATATAAATCAAACAGATCAAGCAACAAAGATCAGTGCAATTTCAATCCAACATAAGGGTCTTATTTCTTGCATTCTCTTTGGGCATCAAGTCGAAGCAGTTGGTAAGCCAGATCTGAGACTGAACAAACTTATATAGGTGAGGTGCGTTGTTCGTAGATGGGGTATCAACCTAATAATTGCATGTTAATTTAAATTCAAACTCAATACCAACCAAATTTTCCCTGCCACGGTTGCATCAGGGTATCTCAGGCAATCTTATGTTTGGACAGTGGAATCAATGAAAGAGTGGAAAGGAAACTCAGAAGCAAAGAATTTTGGAAAATAGAATACCACAGGAAACAAACAAAGGGCATTGTAATTCTGTATATATTGTTAATATTCTTTTCTAAGCAATCAAAGAAGAAAGGAAATGCATTCCTCTTGCTTTCATTTTACTTGCCGGCATCCAACACGCGTAAGAGAAGTACGTGCGAAATATCTATACCAAAGTAAAGAACTGCAAAAATAAGCAAGATATGGTCTATTGGTTTCTTCAATTAGTTTAACCTCAGTTTAAGGGTGGATGGACAATACAGCAAGAGTCTTGTGCTCCAGAACGCTGCAGTTATTTGTATTCAATTTCACCACCCTCATACTCTAATCTTAACTAAATTTCCTCCAAACTGCTTAAACCTATAAGTATGTATGATAGATGATTTATTTAAAAAAGGATGCTCAGATGTTTGCGGAGTCGATGCTTAGGGTAAACACCGAGGACATTTTAGAAGTAAGAAATATGTATATGGAAAATGAGGCCTTACTCCTTATATACTGTCACTGACACTGAAAAAAATGCTATAAGATAAAAAGATGACCTCTACTTTCAAAGGTAAAAAGAGAGTAATGCTACCTATATGAGTGAGGTGATTCAGAGAATGAAGCTAGCTATATGAAACAACATAGCGTGCAAGGCAGTTACTTATCCTCCTGGAAAACCCCAATCGATATAATTATGAAATAGACGTCGGTATTAAGCTAGTGAATGCTCTGTCCACGGGAAAAGCTCTGGCTTATCTTCTCTCTTCAAGTAAGGAACTTTACTTCCTAGAATCTTTCCCACTGGGCTTTTGCCTACCAAGTTTTTTGGCCACACCAACTTTCTGAACTTGCGATGAGCTACTAGATGTGACTCCCTCCTTGTTGAAAAAATAGTGATAATATCCACAAACATCCCTCATTCAAAACGAGATTTACTTTCGGATGTTCACAATTTTATGGAAAAAAAATTCACATACTATTCGGTCTTTTGTAACGATATAATAAACACCTACTCCCTTTGTTTCAAAATTTGATTTTCAACTTTATGTTCATATGTTCTAATTTAAACTTAAAAATTCACAAAAAGTGAAATGGGACAAACATTATGAAGCAGAGTGAAAATCTTGTTACTCTTCTACGTTCTCATTCCTTAGTAACTACTTCACGTAGCATGCTGTGCTTAAATTTCGTTAAAGCACATGACACGGATTAACTGAAACAATTGAAAGCTAAAGTACTTTCATAACCACATACATTTAGGTAATTACATGTATAATTGACGGGCATGAATATTATCTAATCTTGCAAAAAGAAAAGAAAACAAAAGAGGGCTTACTTCGAAACAAGAATGGTCGCAAGACACCTTGAATAACCGACTCTTCCTGGATTCTGTGCTGCGGAATAAGGAAAACAAATTTAAAGAAGGCGTGAGATTTCTTTGAAAAGCTTGATTTAAATTTCGAAAAGCTAAACGAGGGGAACAGCAAAACACGAAAATTTTAAAGAAGGTGGGCGTTTGCCTGAAGAAGCATGGTTGAGTTGAGATGGGTGTTAGTGGTTTGACTGGTCTTGAACCAAGAACGATGGACGAGGAAAGCGGACAGCTCGCCATGTCTCCGACTCAAATCTCTCCCGTGCGGTGTGGGTACAAAAGAGACGATATAGACGGCCCCGATCCACTATAAATCTGTCATCTCGTTGTGGGACGTCTATTTTATTTACACGATTATTTATTGTTAAAAATATATACCGAATATTTATTTGACTGCACCAAATACCAGATCAAATGACATAAACTAATTTTTTATATCTCGTGTAAACTATTCTGGATATTATTATGTTTATCACTGAGTTTCATTTTCACCAATTTCTAATTATACGGTACAAAACATGCATTCACCTTTTCGAATTTGAGCGTCTTTTAAACTGTAACTGTTAAATAATATGACTAATTACACCTATGTCCCTGAGGTTAGGGAGTAATTATCGCCAAGGACACAAAGTTTCAAAATGTAACATTTCGTTACCAAACGTGTTTCAAATGTATCACCTGTATCCATCCGTCAGGATTCCGTTAAAAAATTGTACTTTTTGGCTTATGTCATCATCATGTATTTTAAAATTGACGATACTACCCTTATACAATATTACAAATCATATTATGATATTTTTTTAATTACAAAAGCTTTCAATTTTTTTTTTAAGGAAACCCTAATTTTCATCCCTTCCAACCCCTAACCCTAATTTTCATCCCTTCCAACCCATAACCCTAATTTTCATCCCTTCCAACCCTAATTTAATCCACGCCGCCGCCGTCCCCTCCCTCGCCGCTGCCGCCGCCCCCTCCCCCAAATCCACGTCGTCGTCGCCCCCTCCTCTAAGACCCACGCCGACGTCCACCCCTCCCCCTAATCTGCGCGGTGGCAGATCTTGCTGCCGGAAGATTCACCGGCGGGAGTTTCAGTTCCCGAAGTGGTTGTAGAAGCCCATCCCCTTATCTCACCCCAGCGGCAGCCCCTCCGTCATCCCGATGTACTGCCACCGTGACCCCTGTCTGCCTCGACGCCACCATCGATCCACGACCGCCCCAAGCCACCGCGACCCCCGTCTTTCCAAGATCCCAACGGCGGTTGTGTCGGAGGCGGTGCGATGGAACAGATCCAACGGCGATTGGGTAGCTTAGAGCGAGGCTGAGGTGCTTTCGTCTCACGAGGTGGTGGTGGTGGTGGCGGTGAGGCAGTCGCCGACGAAATGGTGCTGCGGGAAGTTTTGAGACAGAAATGAGGTTAGAGGGCGGGGGCGCGGGCGCGGGAGGAGGGGAGAGTAATGATATTAATGGTATTAAAAATAAGATGAAGAGTATTGGAATTAATGGAAGAAGATGAAATAATGGCATTGGAAAATAAATAAGGTTTCAATTCAGGGGCAACAAAGTCTTTTCATTAAAACCGTTAGGGTTTTTAAGATTCTGTTTGGTCAACGGACATAAGTGTAATTTGTCCAAATTATTTTCCTTGCCTTTAATTACCCTCTAACCTCAGGGACATAAGTGTAATTAGCCCTAAATAATAATAACAATTACTATAATTTATCATGTTTTATTATGATACGTGACATGTGAGATGTGCTTATAAGTGATGTATTTTTTTCCTATTAAATTCACGGGCAAATCTTGCAGTGACAATAAGTATTAAAGCGTGTATGTATTTTTTGACGGATTCAAAAGAGTTACGTGTTGTGATTGTTTTGGTGCCTTAATTTCAAAACATAAAATCTTATCAAATAATAGGACAATTCTTGTAGGGTGTGAATAGTCATTCAACAACAGCGTTCCATCTCTTTAAATTATTTAACCATCTGGAAATGACGGAAACCAACAAAGGAAAAAACATGGGAAAATAAATTGAAAAAGTAAAATAGTACATGGAACCACCTCATAACTTTTGCATGTGGAGTGTGAACCGGGACACATTTAAGAAGCACCTAAGATCATGTCGGCTCGCTTATATTGGAATAAAATGTGATTCATGTTGTTGCTTTAAAAAAAACAAGCATTCATCTTACTATAGTACATGAAACTTTTCAACTTTTTTTTATTGCTAGTATAGAGCACGTGCGTTGCACGTGTATATAGTCGAGAGTAATGTTTTAGGTGATATTGTTATCTTTTTTTGGATCAAAATAATGTAATTCAATTATGTTCTTATTTCTTTTGTGACCTGTGTTTAGAAGAAATGTATATTTGATGTTCGCAATTGTAATTAGTTCAATGTTTGAAAATATTCATTGTAAGCTTTTGGATTGAAGAAATGTTTGATTATAATGCTGAAAATAAAAGCAAATGGAAAAATTAAAAAAATGAATTTACGTATTTGTTTTTGTAATCTATTAAATTGGTTTATAAAAAAATTTGTAATTTTCAAGACCAGGTGCTTTGCATTTCATCAATAAGAAATGCAAAACACATGATCTCCAACTGCAATAACCGAACATATTTGCAGTTCAAATTGACACCATATTTAAGCCGTATTTTTTGATACATATTTAACCTTTTTTTTTCACTTTTTGTTTTTCCAACAATTTTTTGTTTCTTAGTTGATTTTTCACGTATTTCAGTTTCTTTATTTTATTTTTGTTTTTCAGTTTTTTAATTGGTAAATTGTTTGCTAACCTAAAAATGCCAAAAAAAAAACAGTTCTCATTAATCAGTTCAATATTTAATGTTTATTTCATTTTAACCAGTAAAAAAAATTTATAAAGGAATTTTTTTGTTCTATTTTTCTTTCTCATCACACTTTTCATTTTCCAATGCACATAATAGATTTATTACCCAATGTTCTTTAATTTCATCAATATATAAAAGGGAGTAATAAAAGAAGGGTAAGAATGTAATTGACGCAATTAATGGAGGATATAATCGTTCAAAAATAATTTATGACATTCATACTTTTATAGACAGTATAAATATACACACACACACACACAAATATATTTTTTGCAACCATATATTTTGTTTCCCAATGTATAAATGTAGATTTAGAATAAATTTATGACATAATGTTCACTAAACGCATTACAAAAAAACTAATCAGGGAAGGGTGTTGTTGTCATTGGAATAACTAACGGAGGGCAAATCGGAAATGATTACAAAATTAGTAATTAATAATAGTATTTATGAAAGGGTAGGATTGTTATTGGAGTGATTAATGAATGTTAAAAAGAGAATAAAATGATTTACAAGATTCATACTCTTATAAGTAATATAGATATAGATGTTAAGTAACTCGTTACCTGGTTATTTTTCAGGGATAATGAAGGATCGGTAGTATAAGAAAATTAAGTTGAACACATACACATAATGGATCGAATCCTACTGGTTTGAGCTTTTATGATGGGTTGGATTTATCTTGTATGTTTAGCCCATCTTGTTAGTGACACCTAACTCCATGACCATGTTATCTACCAACACGATATCAAAGCCCAAGGTGACGACTTATGCCTTGCACTCGTGTCAGTGGCTCTTGAATGAACAAGGGAGCTTTGACGGTGGGTGGATTCACACTTGAGGGGAGATTGTTGAGGTAAACGTTTGCAGTTATTTAGGATAAAAATCTTATGGCAAATTACACATATGTCCCTGAGGTTATAACATAATTACAGTCAAGGACAACAAGTTTCAAAATGTAACATTCCGTGACCAAACACTTTTAAGATGTATCAGTCGTGTCCATGCGTCAGGATTCCGTCCAAAAAAGTGTACTTTTTATGATGTAATCAATACGTATTTTTAAAATGACGATACTACTCCTTGTACTATATATACTAAATATTCTTAAAAATTTTAATTTAAGATTTCAATCTTTAATTTAAAGATTAGGGTTTTAAAACCCTAAAATTGTTCTCTATCTTAATTTGAAACCCTAATTTGCAAATTAAGGTTTCACTGAAATCCCCCTCCATTTCTTCTCTCCCTCTACTTCGCCCCCGCAGCAGCCCCTTCCCTTGCCCTACACCGACAGCTCCATCGCCCCACGCCGCCGGCAGCTCCATCGCCATAAACGCATCGCCGCCATAACCCACCACCCCGCACCACCGCCATAACCCACTCTTCTTTCTTCCCAAACCAAAACCCACCATCAATTCAAAAACCCAAGAAAAATACCTACTGTGATTCCGAGTCATGGCATGAGAGAGAGAGAGGATGGCGATTCACGGTGGGTTAGAGAGGGGTCTTGTGGCAGAGAGGGATCTTGCGGCGTGGTAGGGAGGGAGGGACAGCGGCGGCGTGCGGGGGGAAGAGCAGGGGCGGCGTCGGCGTAGGGGGAGTGTGCGACAGCAGGGTGGGGAGAGGGGAGGGGCGGGGTGGGGGTGCGGGGAGATTGAATCTGAGAGTGAATTTGAGAGAGAAATTAGAGAAAAAAAAAGATAAAAAGAACATGGAATTTTAATTTTAATTAGGGGCAATAAAGACTTTTTCCTAAAACCGTTAGGGTTTTTTGTATTATGTCTGGTCAACGGACATATGTGTAATTTGTCCAAACTATTGTCATCGCCTGTAATTATACCCTAACCTCAGCGATATAAGTGTAATTTGCCCAAAGTCTTATCGGGTTAAGCCTTTAGAGTGACATGGGCTCATCATGTATACGTGGCCCATCTTGTTCGACACTGGGCTCCCTATAATCTCCCTGACATAATCCTTCTCTAATTCGTCGAGAAGATCGTCTAGTAAATCCTGCTCTAAGGCATCTCAAGCCCTCACAGGCCGACATTGTGTAAAGCCAACCGACCTTCTTAAAAACAGTGCATGTGTACCCAAAAAAAAAAAACACTCCTCTTTTATTTAATTGCGATCTTTGTGATGGATTTAATGCTAGGCAAGCATTAATTAGTACTCAAATAATAGGTTTAAATCAAATAAGCATTATTGAGCAAATCAAGCTATGAAAAAAGCTACAAGTAAACTTAATGTTCCAAAACTGTAATAGGAATTAAAAAAAAAATTCAGAAAGAGTCTACTTTTCCCCTTTAATATGATAATTGGTGCGTTATTGTTGTTTTTTTTTTTTTAAAAAAATTTCCCAATGGGAAATTTGAAAGAGCTGCATTTCATATATATAACCTGCGGGGGGGAGGAATCGAACTCGGGACCTCGAGGCCCCTTGCCAACTCGACTACCCTTAGGGTGCGTTATTGTTGTTAAAACGTTAATACTGGTCACAAAAGTACATATTTGACGATAGAGAGTAAGAAATACATAAAAGAGCGAAAATAATATTACGAAATGTCAGATGAATGAAATGAAGGAATCAAGAATTTGCAACCATTGGAAAGGAAAATTAGGATTGTCCACAATTATGTCACAAGTACTAATTTAGGCCGCTCTTGCGCTACCAGAACCTTTTTTCTAGGTTATCACTATCCAAGTGCCAAAGAGAAGATATGAAATGTCCAAGAAGCAGGATCATGAAACATTTACTCATTTTTCTATTGCTATAAATAAACGATTCGAAATCGTTTTAAGTCGTGACAAGCTATACACATGCACCTACAAAACGATAAAACAAAACATACTCATTATTTGCAATTTTTGTTTGAACCCATATGCGAAAGTTATCCGGGTGCTTTTTTATTTTTATTTTTCCCATACAACTTAGTGTAGATGAACCAGTCAGAGACCAACTTTCGAATCTTTTAACTCGATATTGACCAAAGTTTTGAAAAAATGGTAACACTTTCAGTTTTTGTTTTCAGTTTCAAAAAACAAATAAATAAAGAACAGTTTAATTTTGTTTTTTTTACAAAAACAAGTGAGTGTTTGATAATTTTTTTTTATTTTTTTTTTTTGTGTTTGATTACCCAGTTTTATTTTGTGGTGATTTGCGGTGGTTTGTGGTGGCCAGCGGTGGTCGCCGGAGGTAGGAGGGTGGTGGTGGTCTAAAAAAAAACCCAAAACTTAAAATCGAAACTCATTTTTGGAGTTTTAAAAAAAGCCTTGGTTTAAAAATTGGTTTTTTAAACTGAAGAAAAAAAAAACTGGTTACCAAATGCGTTTATTTTTTTCAGTTTCCAAAACTGGGAAAAAAGCCTGTCAAACGGGCCTAAATGTTATGGACATAAGAATCTGACATCCTAAGAATTTTTTGGCTATTGTCGTCGGTGTCCTCTAGATATTAATGCAATATTTCGTTCTTCTTTCCCTCGCATTCACGTTGTATTGTTAATTTTCAGTACCGAAAAATAGAACTTTTTGTTTTAATTTGGAGAGTTTTTATTTATTTAGTTACAAACAAATTAATTGCGATCCGTCCAATTATAATTTGCTTATCCGCGTAAAAAAAAAAGTAGGGCAAATTACATTTATGTCCCTGAGATTAGGGTATAATTATAGGTAAGGATAATAGTTTGGACAAATTACACTTATGTTCGTTGACCAAACGGAATCTTAAAAACCCTAACAGTTTCGTGAAAAGACTTTATTACCCTTTAGTTGAAACTTTTTTTTTAATGCCATTACTTCAACCTAAAAAAAAAGGAAAAATGCCATTACGCTTTCCCCCACAGCACCCCTCCCCCCTCCCCCACCCCCACGCCACACCACCCCAATCCTATTTCTTTCTTTCAAGCTCCACCTGCACCACCCCTCTCCCCTTTCCCATCACCCGTCTGCCTCCCCCTTCCCTTGTGCAACCCGTCTGAACTCCTTCGTCACCGGCGCTGCACCCCGGTTTCCTCCCCCATCACTGGCGCTGCACCTCTTCTTCCTCCCTCGTCATCGGCGCTTCAACCCGTCTTCCTCCCCCATCCTCAGCGCTTTACCCTGACCTGCCTCCCCCTTCCCTGTCTGTCAGGCCTAAAAGGAAGACCCAACTCTAATGGCAGATCCGCCATTTCTCTGAATTTAACTGTCACCACCGGCTGCCGCCTCGTCATGGCTAGGTTGGCCGTCATTTCACCGATGTCGCCGAAGAGCAAAGAAAACCCTAATTTGCAAATTATGGTTTCAAGAAAACCCTAAGTTACAAAATCCTAATTGTGACTTTAAATTAAGGTTTGAAATCTTAATTTAAAATTTTTAAAAAATATTAAGTATATACAATACAAGAGGTAGCATCGTCATTTTAAAAATACATATTGATGACATCATACAAAAAATACAATTTTTGGACGGAATCCTGACGGATGGACATGGCTGATACATCTTAAAAGTGTTTGGTCACAGAATGTTACATTTTGAAACTTGTTGTCTTTGACTGTAATTATGTCATATCCTCGTGAACATATGTGTAATTTGCTCAAAAAAGTACTAATAAAGTCATCAAATGCCAAACGTGTTTCTCGAGTTGCAATTCCAAAACCCCGTTTGTCCCCTCGAATTTGTCGCCTTCGATGACCGCTCTCTGTGGCCCTTGCTCGTATATATACATATGCCCCTTGATGGTTGGTTTGTGAAAACCAGCCATCGCCAATTCACAATTATCTCTAATTTCTCTGCACCATCATCCCCCTTTGAATCATCCTCTCTCCAAATTAGGTCTCAAGGATGGCAAATCCTGCTAAGAACATCTTGCTCACCTCCAATGGCGACGACATCTCTCTCTACATTGCCCAACATCTAGCCAAACAGGGTTGCAGGTTCTCTCTCTCTCGCTCTCCCTACGTTTCATAATTCTGGTTACTTTGACTTTTGTCGAACATTTAGATGTTGATTTTGTTCATTAAATTATACTTATTTGACCTGTAATTACGATTGGAGTTCAATTAAATGTTTGGATAACCGAATTCCACCCAAGAAATTTGCAAACAGTAGTAGGCAACAAAAATTTAGGAAGCAGAGGGAGTAATGCGTACGTGCCTGTGGGCAAACAGTAGCAGCCGACAAAATTCTATGATTTTGTTTGATCTTGGTTTGACTCTGCGATTAGGTTGGTTTTGATTGGGGATGAGAGCAGACTTAGGGGTGCTGCGGAGAAGATAATTGGCGGTCTTGCGGGCAGATTGGACGTGGTTGGGTTGGATATGGAGGATGAGAGGGAGGTGATTTTTGATCAAGCTGTGGAGAAGTCCTGCAGGATTTTGGGGAAAGTGGACGCTCTAGTCCAGTGTTATTCTTATGAAGGTACTTCAATGGTTATATAACTTGAATTAATCTTTTTGTTGATGATTACGACTAGTTGCACGATGTCTAAAATAAATCTGGACATCGCAATAAAATCCGGAATGGAGTACTTAAGCAAAAAAATTATCTCAATTTTGTCGTGCTTGGGGTTGCACTGCTCATCATTGAATCTTAGCTTCGAGTTCAGTTGTTATTTGAACCGACTTAGTTAATTTTTTCTTATTGTAGGTGCACATGAATGAGTTTCATTTTGGTCATTTTAGAGCAGCTCTAACCGTCATGGCTTTTTGGGCCTTTTTTTTTATCATGAAACATGAAGTTAGTAATTTGCCGACTTGTCCACAGAAAGAAACTAAAGGAATGAAAAAAATGGAAGAAATTATCTGTAGGACTGCTTATAATTGGCAGTAAGATATATCACTCATTACCTTGCAAGATGAAAAAAATGGAAGAATTCATGTTTAGGGCTGCTTATAGCTGGCAGTAAGATATATCACTCATTACATGTAACAGGAAAGATGCAAGGCCCTCTGGAGGTTCCAGAAGATGAGTTCAAGAAGATAGTTAAGCTAAATTTTATGGCTGCATGGTACTTGCTTAAAGCCGTGGGCAAGAGAATGCGGGATCAGAAATCAGGAGGATCCATTGTACTTATGACCTCGATAATCGGTGCTGAGAGAGGGTTATATTCGGGAGCTGCTGCATATGGTTCGTGTTTGGCTGCAGTACAGCAGTTAGCTAGGGTAAGGGAACTTCTAATTTCTTTATTTCATTACCCCGTCACGGGGCACCTTATTTTAGGTCTACTTTTCAAGGAACTCATTAGTGACGGGTATACAGCATCTGCGGTTAGCTGTATCTCATACACTTGGCGAAGGGAATATCCCATCACCTTCTGAATGGTGGAGATTCCTGTGACGGAAGGTACTTAAGCGTTTTGATCCCCAAAAACGTGATATCGTTAAGTCTGTCCCTACTTGTCATTTTAGACAGTAGGATGTTAATATGATTCCATTAGCCCAACATTCTTCGATGAAGGAGTATTCTGCTTCCAAAGATCTTGAACATTAGAATGGAATGAAGAGAGCTTAACAAGCCATATGATTTCCAGAACAAGTAGCTAAAGCTTCCTTGGGGATATTGAACTGAATTCATCTTTTACTTTATGATTTCCATTTTGGCTACACTAATCTTATAGTCATCCTATGCACGTGCTACTTCCTAGTGGACAACATTTTGAGTGATGGGGCATAGCTGATCTCATGACCATTCTATAGAATTTTAGGTCGCCCACTTCTCCGCTGCAACCAACTTGGTCTTGGTCTACAATATTCTCACCAGGTTTTCTTTCTTTTTTACACTATTGATTCAATATACCAAAACATATCGTTTTTAGATACTGCTTGCCGATCCATACGTAGTACACCCTTGTAACTCAATGACCATTACCTTACTGGCTGTGCCGTTAGTGTGTCGACAATCTAGGTATATTCAAAACCCACAGAGTTGAAACCTCTTTTTACAACTCAAAATTAGCATCAAAGCTGTGCTGGTTTCATGTACTAACACAACATTATCTACTAGTAGCATATATACTGTAGCTTTGCATCCTATATGTCCTTTATAAACTCATATAGCTAGAGCAAATTGATTGAGATTCAAAGTGATCTTGGTGGAGTCTGATGCATTAGGAATTCACTATTTCTACCTCATTGGATGTGTTCTTGACAGCATCAGCATAATTGATCACGGCAGAAGTGATTCTGCCAAAAGCAGCTCTCCACCTGCTTGCCAAAACTGAGATTTCTGGTTTTGGAGTCAAACAGGCAAAGCACTTCTTGTTTCCAATCACTAGCTCATATGCTGTTGGATACTAAAGCACTTATCAAAACATTTTCAGGAGATTTAACTTTCCAGCAGCTTAAGTGGATATTTGTTGGTTGTCATACCAGAGACTACTCTCAAGTCCTCCAAGGAACTTGAGCAGCAGTAGCTGGTGT
Organism: Escallonia rubra; assembly: GCA_033065855.1. Lineage (NCBI taxonomy): Eukaryota > Viridiplantae > Streptophyta > Magnoliopsida > Escalloniales > Escalloniaceae > Escallonia > Escallonia rubra. The sequence continues at coordinate 66,172 of JAVXUO010002884.1, read as the reverse complement.
CAACCAGGCCACGGTCATTGCCTTACAGCCCCGCCTGGACGATCAGCCAAGGGGGACTTAGGAGGCTGATTTTGTTGCGTATGCTGCGTGTTATTCCACTACCATAATAATAGCTTCTTGTTCTAGCTCATCTGTTTCCTGAGTAATTGTTCACTTATACTCTGACTACTGTGCTTAGACATCCGGACTGGATCTTGGGAAGTATCAGATCAGGGTTAATGCAATTGCCCGTGGCCTGCAAATTAACGATGAGTTTCCACTGTCGGTGGGGAAGGAGAGGTCAGAGCAGATGGTAAAGGAAGCAGCGCCACTACACAGGTGGCTTGATGTCAAAAACGATCTGGCTTCGACTGTGATCTACTTGGTTAGTGATGGCTCACGCTACATGACTGGGACCACCATCTTCGTCGATGGGGCCCAATCTCTGGTAAGGCCTCGAATGCGATCATATATGTGATGTGTTTGTCTGTTATACCTATCCAAATTGTAAGCTGGCAATAACGTGTTAGCCACCAATATTCGGGACAATTTGTTTGAGAAATTTGTAGCACTGCAGAAGGAAGCAGTTCTAATTTCCTGAAATGTTCAGTAAAGTCATTTATTCCGCCCCTTTTTTGGAGTACAAAGGGTGTGCTGCATCACAACTGATTCAGATTGCTGCGTTACCATGAGAGCATTGATGCTACTATTTAGATTGAAGCCTTGCCCTATTGTTATTGGGACTGCAGAATCCTTGAAACACAGATTTTTGACCCAAAAATGGAACAAAAGCTTAATGGCAAAGGAAACCTCCACCGTGTTACTAATCTTTCACCTTTCCTGCCAGGAGGTTGGCAGGAAAACTAGTGCCAACAGCTCATTAGGCCCACATTACGGAGGAAATGACGACCAAATTACTCAGCCAGATCCATCCAAACTAAGATACGACAGAGACCACATAGCAGAATTCAACACCGGAATATATGGTTTGAAGTCAAAGGACTAAGAGTCAAAAGCATAAGGATTGTTGAATATGCATTGGATGGGATTGCTCCCAAACATGTGGCAGGTTGCGTTTCAACTATGGCTGCTATGAGAAGAAGAAAGAGTACCCGAACAAACTGAACATCACACAGTTTCCGTTTCTCTTCCATCCTTCTTCCTTTTCCTCTGTTAATCCTGAAACAAATGTCAATGTTTCTCTCTCGTTCTTCACCGGTGCGTAACTGGGGAGAGACTGTGGTGCAATCCAAAAGGCTTTTCGTCTGCCTTGCCGCGAGAACAGCACCACCAGCGCTTGAATTTGAGAGCACTGTATTGCACTTTGCATGTCCATTCAGATTATATTAGTGCCAAACAACGATGCTGAGCTTACTCACATTATTATTTAGTATCTTTGGTAGTAATTTCTATTAGAGACAGTAAATTAAGGAATATTAGAGTCAAGTACGTAAATTAAAGATTTATAAATACAAGATTGATAAGACAGTGAGTAAATTAAAGAGATTCTTTAAATTACGTAGTTGACTCTTAAGAGTTTTAACTTTAACTAATGCCTTTTAACCTTAACTAAAAGCCTACGGAAATTTCGGGGGACTCCTGCAAGACAGTCGGGGGTTGGGGGGCTACCTCGGCAGTATCCCTGCTTGCAATGCTTTGGAAGCACTGCTACATGCAATAATCAAAAGAATGCAGCTGCAAGAGAAGAAGGACGTGTGAATGTGATACTTGAAATTGATTGTAAGACTGCTGTTGACCTGATTTTTACTAATGACAGCACATGGTACCCTCGAAGCAACCTCATCATGGATGAAAGATTCCTCATCAAAGCAACCAAGTCTTCTGTTACACATGCACGTAGAGGGTTAGGTGTGAGCACAATTTGATTTGGAGGTCAAATTGCAAATCAAACTGTTACCCCTCGATTTAAAAAATCTTGAATCGAACTGAACCAAACTCCATCGTTTTGGACGGATTTAAATGGCTCGGTTTAGATCGATTTGTACCCCCTTTTAAAAAGTTGTCCCTCTACACTCATATAATTGGATCCAAATGTTATTCGAAATTGAAGTTATAGTTTTTAAAACTGCACATAGCCTTATTACATTCAATATCTAAGGACTTGTATTAACATAAGATTTATGTATTGTTCAAGACATGTTACAATAAAAACTCAATTGTACCTTTGTCATTAATGTATCTACGAGAAAGAATAAATAAATATACAAGACATTTCTATCACTAGACTTTTGTATTATAACTGCTTTCATTACTTTCTTTTATTTTAACTTTCAAAATTTTATTTATTAGATTTGCTTAGTACCATGTATGTGAAATTTATCAATGAATGTAACTAAAAATAAGTTAGTATATCATACATTGACTCAGTTCGGATTGTGATCGGTTTCAAAATTACGAATAGTGAATCAACCGAACCGATGTCAGTTTGAAAAATGTGAAACTAAACCGTTAGGATCTTTGTACGTTTCAAATTGAACTAGTTTGGTTTGATCGATTTGAATAGTTTGGTGGTCACTCATGAGAAAGGCAACCAGTACGTGGACCAACTATTAAAGTTGGGAGAGCAATAAAGGAAGTTTTTGTTATACCTCGTGCAAACATAAGAAATGGTTCTTCCTTTATTTTTTTTTGGTTAGACCACCCGGTTTCCGGACACCACATTGGGAGCCGACTAATCCGGGTTCGAGCCGGGCAGGACCACATGGGCGGAAAGCTTCACCAAGTTTTAACGCAGCTGCATTCCCAGGGCTCGAACACGAGACCTCTGGTTAAGCTAGGACAACCCCTTACCAGCTGACCTACGCGCTTGGTGGTATGGTTCTTCCTTTATTAGCGACGGCTAAAGCAGGAATTGCCTATGTCAAGGTCTAGACTTATAGTAAGTGTACTTTAAATATTCATTGCACCAATAATAATAAATAAATAAAATCAAGCTGGAAAATTCAGTGGCCGCCTGGACCTCTTTCTCAACCGCTAACCAGGCCCACTTTTCTTCTAGTCGTCTTTCAAACTTCCACTACACGTGTTCAAGAAACACCCCACCACCCTCTCCCCTTCTCTCTCACGCACAACTTTTTGTTTGATTTGACATTTTTCTTCATAAAAATTGATCTATATATCATGTTTCTTTCTAATCTAAACCACCGGAGAATTTTATGATTTTTTTTTCCGTTACATAAGTAGCGAAATTACTATTCGAGAGTACCAACTAGATGAAAAGTTTTGAGACATATACGTCAGATATTAGCGAAAAGTATAGATCTATATATCATGTTGATCACGCAATTACGAAATCTTGATAGATGCTGCATTAGTTGAGAAGCGCTATTCATTTTATAAAGCGACCATTATTCATGTTTTTTATCGTTATACAATGAAAACATAACACGTTGTAATCATAAAGAGTTTTGAGTTTTGGCTGCTTCTTGTTCATAGGTTCATATCCTTTTAATTGTGTGACGCGACTTCCTTTTGAGCCTATGAAAGAAAAGTTTACAAAGGGAGAGTATCTCATATCCTATTCTTATATATGACCACTTTTTTGGACTGCTCAGAATTTACATTACATTTTCTTAATCTTGCAATGCTTAAATGATCACCATTGCCGATTTAAGACTAGCTAGCGGTACTAATGGTGAAGCCTCCCCTACAATTAATACCACCTTCTCCTCTCTTATTTGTTGATCAGATTCTTCTGTGAAACTCACTCTTTCGCGTACCATACGTACTAGAGGAGGTGCTAATTAGTATGCCCACAAATTTGCTCGTTGCTGTGAAGCTACAAGCTAGTATAAGCTAAATATTACATGCACGTTCTAACTATCTATCTTTCGGGGTATTATAAGCTAAATCCATATGGAGTAATATTGTAGGCACAAATTCCAGTGGTTTTCAGTCTCCTCTCCGATGCATTTTAAGTAACAACATAATCAAGGTATTTGCTATCCATAACACGATAAGTTCTGCTCACGACAATCGAAGAAAAACTCGAAACCGCTCACTCTATTGTTTCTATAGCTTATATTTTTCAAGTAACAACATTCTCAAAGGTACCATATAATTTATCCAAATTGAGCCTCATAACTTTTTTTTTTTGGGTTTATATATTATTATCGGACGTTCAAAGAAATTCTCGTACAACTCTTTACTAGGGGTAAGAGGAGGAGGTAGTTTGGCCACTAAGCCGCCTTACACTTTCTCTCTTGGACCACACAACTTTTTCTTACCAAGTTCTCTTCGTCATCTCCCTCTCTTACTTTCCTCGTTCCTTTCTTTCTTTCTTCTTACTAGGACATGATCTAGGGTTTCTGAATGGAGAAAAACTATCCAAAGCCCTTTCTTCTTTCATCAACCACATCGTTAGCCTCATCCGATGATCTCTCCTCATCAAGCATGATGGCAGGAAGCTGTTCTCGTGGAGCTGATATGAGTTATCTTAATAATAACAACGTCCCATATAGATCACTGGAGTCTTACTCTGGGATGCATGTACCAAGATCACAACAAGAAGCTCATAAAGATTATGTTAACTACCTTAATAGTGGCAGTTTCGGGGTACCCGGAAACGAGGTGAAACGGGACCCTGCGGATAATCATAAGAAGAAGGGTGCAGGTGAGAAGAAGAAGCCTGGGAAGAAATCGCAGAGGTTTGCTTTCCAAACAAGGAGCCAGGTTGATATCCTCGACGATGGGTACCGGTGGAGGAAATATGGTCAGAAAACGGTCAAGAATAACACTTTTCCAAGGTCAGTTTATGGCAGATTCTCCTTCAGCTTGATGCTCATTAGATTTGATCTTTTTTTTTTTGGTTAAACTATTGTTGGGGGCACCAACATATATATACACTATTACATATCTTCCCATACAAAGATTCTTCTTTTGACATGACGAAGGAACATCATGCCTAGTATCACCACAATCCTTTCCCTAAAATGCGATAGAATGGTAGATGATCCATTGATAGAGCAAAAACAAGTGTGATATATATAAGACCAGAAGATTAATGGAAGACTAGTGTTATGTATGAACTGGCTAACTACACTCCACGCTCAGGGAAAGGATCTCGAGCATGAGAGTGTAAGGGAGCAAGCAACGGCAGGTTTAGAAAAACCCCATATAAGCAATACCATACGATGAAACAATTCCATAATGTTTTCTTTAGGGCCGGGAAGTTAGATTGAAAAATAATTATTATGATAATAATTCTGATACTGCATTTTGACCAATAATTTGACTGTGGTCTCTTCGTGTTTCCTCGTAACTTCTCGATATTCCTTTGTGTAAGAAACTTAGTCATAAAATCATGGTGAAATATTAACATCCAAGTCTGTTGACGAACTTCTTTTTTGGATGCCGTGGAACTGAGAAAGGGGCGTTATCTTTATTAATCTTATTTTACCTATAGTTGCTAGTACGTACTCTTCCCGTTTCATAATTATTGTCCTATTTATCATTTTACAAATTCTAGGATGAATTTTACGCATCCAAAATGGCAACTATAGCTAAGACATGTAGTGTTTGATAAGCGAGATTAGGACAAAAACTTTGTGCAAAGTCAAAATATACAGATTCAAGTTCTATCCTATGAACATACGTAATTCAATTGTTGGAATGGAAGCTATGAATTTAGTGAATGTCCATGAAGAATATGATTATTCCATTTACGATTGTATCAAAAGGAGGCAGAAATGATGTTGTGGTTATTGCATAGGGAGTAATGGGTAACATGGCAACCCATTCTCTTATGCCAACCGTTGGGCAAGGGTTGTATTTAGTTGCAAATGCTAAAGAGTTCTCTTTTCAAGGAGTATATGAGTACTCTAATCAAGAGAAAATCCACAACTTGTGATTTACCTTCTTTTGTCACTCACAGGTCCGATTTGATATTGCGAATCGCAGTTTTCACATGTTTTTTTTTCCTGGGAAAGAATCTGCTCGTAACCGTTAGAAAATTCTATCTTGAGTTGGGACAAATGATGTTGTAAAGAAAGTCTCTTTAGACATGTTTAAAGCCATCCGTTTCCATTTCCGCCTTGACGCCTAGTGCTAGATTACATGTTTCTTGCTGTACCCAGTAATGAACATGTAAAGTGTATTGGTAAAATGTGGATAAGCAAAACTTGATACAAACTTTAACGTAATCTACTCTACACGCATAATAAGTATTGCGTCTGGGTACAATGTAGAATACACCGGTGCAAATTGAATTTCAAGTAATTAATGGAGATTAAACACATTTAGATGGATATTAACCTTTGCAGTGAAGCTTTTTCTGAGATCTAAGAGACAGACTTCTATTTCTCAGTGTACTACGGAATTAAATTGAGAGCATTAACAATTGTAGGCAAGGAGGCCCCATGATTCTGGCTCTATTTCCTGTTACAGATTTGTACCCTAATCTAACGCTGCATATCGCATTACTTTGAGGCGTGAGTTTGTATGACAGACATAAACAAGATATACATCTTGTTCAATCTAAGTATTTTTCGAGGAAATGGAACAGATGGTTTTTTAGGCGTATCTAAATAGACATTTTCTTTAAAAACTTTATTTGCCCCTACTCAAAATAGAGTTTGCTAACGGGTTACAAGCGAATTTGTTCTCAAGATACAACAGAAGACTGCGACTAACAAAAGGAGAGGATACCGCAAGTCGTGAATTTTTTCTTGATCAGTACTCGTATACCCCCTGGAAAGAGTCATGTGCATGGCATATTCAGCATCTACAACCAACGCAACCGTTGCCCAACCGGTGGCTCAAGAGAAATGGGTTGCCATGTAACCTATTAACCCCTACAAAATAACCAGAACATCGACCATTTACCTCCTTACAATTCATGGAACTCACTAAATTCCTAAATTCCAACATCAATGGAACGGAGGAAGCATTATTAGTAATGTGCCGAGAAATTAGAAAAAGGCTCTTGTATGAGCAAACTGACTTTTAGCTGTTGGTTTGGATGCAGAAGCTACTATCGGTGTACTCGCCAAGGGTGCAACGTGAAGAAGCAGGTCCAACGCCTGGCCAACGATGAAGGCATTGTGGTGACAACTTATGAAGGGATGCACCTACATCCAATTGACAGGCCCTCCGAAAATTTTGAACAAATCTTGACTCAGATGGATATCTTCCCTCCTCCTCCTCCTCCTCCTCAATTACCTTAGAGATGGTGATGATGTTCCGGTCCAGACATATATTACTAGGAATGGAGATGAGCTGTTTTGTTAATTTGATAGTCCAGGTTAGTTGCCATTGGGGTGATAGTGCCTAAAATATCTAGATGTTTGTAAACTTGTGTGTTTTGTGCGTCTTTTTTAAAAACAAAAATTCTCTCTTTGTAATTACGTATGACAAAGACTTGTAAATAAAATATCCAACTGTATCGTAATCGATCGGGAAAAGTATTTCAGAACATGGAACAATTGTGTTCATAGAGACTTCAAAATCTGTAATGCCAAAAGAGCACAATTTGATTTTGAATGCCGAAGTTTACACCGATTGAAATGGGTGAATGACAGAGTCAACTACTAGTTATGACAACCGTAACGAAATTGTTGGGTTGAACTCTAAGAAAGGATTTGTGTGCAGCTTGTTTCCAATGTTTACATATCTTAATGTCAATTAGGCCGGTAAACGTTTCCAAAAAAACAAAAAAAATGCATTCGTTTCAATTCTCAACTTGCTATCCTTCCGATTTTGCTCAAAATTCTTGTAATTGTAGAGAGTTTTATGCAAAGATTTTATAGAGAAGAATAATCCAATTAATTACAAAACGGATTAATGTCGGGGGGTAAAACTTAGGAGATGCCCTTAAGTCACAAAAGATAGCAAGAAATACTACCTACACACCACATCAGAGACAAACTTTCATGGCCATCACACTCTCTCAGGGAACCCAAACCACTGCAAATGATCCAATTTGTGTAGTTGCGATCAATCTCTTTCCATGCTACGACTTTAGGCACAATCGAGCTTTCAATACTAGAAAGGATTTGGGCAGCAGATTCGGCGTGTGTGAGAGAAAATGTGAGCATTTGGCGTTCCCTCCAAAATTGGTAGACTGCGGCGCATTATAAAGTTATTAGACATTTCTTCTTTAAGCAAACTTTAAAGTTTACTGAAAATATGAAAAAAGTATAGATACTGATCTCCATATGCGCCGCCATACAAATAAAGGAACTAATATAATTGAAAACAAAAACAAAATAATAGCCTACAAAGCAATCATCCCGTCTTTCGACAGTATCAACGAAAGCAAGTCAGAGCTATCAATCATCAGAGATTAAACATCAACTTGAACAACGAGTCCAAGCGGATCAAGTAGTCACGTTGTAAGCAGCGATTCAGTGTCTTGTCGAGCTGCCTTTAATTTCTGCTTTAAAAGAAGTTTAAGTTTTCAACGCAAGGACGAGTAGGCTACAGGTCTCGAATCGAACAAGCTTCCTGCCAAACTTGTTTGGCCATCCTCCATCCCTATCAGGTGATTCCACAACCCTGGTGCTGGCTGGGTTGTTTAAAACGAGGGTAATTTTCAAGAAGACGTTCGTTAACGAGCCCATTCCGCCACCTAATTCATAAATGCTAACGTCAGGCTAATCCCTCATTGTTGCTTTGTGGGAAAAGAAAAGAAAAAAATTTCATCTTTTGAACTGTTCTTCACCTTTAATCACCTGTCACTATTTTAAGAAAAGGAAAGCAACCACACCACCGTCTCTTTCTTTAATACTCCTCCCTTTATCTCTAATTTGCTTTATGATCCATTGATTACCCTTAATAATCCCCCATGACCACACTTCAACAACTCGCCAAGTTCCAAACAAAACCCTAAAATAATGGGAGAAAACAAATCTAATCCCTTGCTCAAGTTGCAGTTTAATACAGTTTAGCCAACTCCCCACCAGTTTTGTTTTCCTATTCAAATCCTTATCTCTGTTTTCTTTATAATATCTTTGTCTGCTTTACAACTAGTATATTACAGTAGTACTAAAATTCAGTAATTCTTGCAGTGAACACCCATTGACTCGTGTATACTGTTATAAACCTTGTGCAGAAGAAGGGTACGTGGGAAATCCTTACAAGTTAAACTTTGTTTTGGGAATCCATGTCAGGAATAATAGCTTGAGAATCTCGAATCAGATTTGCTCTGCTTCAACTGTTCTGTGCAAGTGCTTGACTGTAAGTACTCTCACTCACAATTGTTAATGATCTGCCCGTCAAAGTCCTTGTTAGGTTGATAGATATACGAGATAGGACTTCGACTCTCTCTCTCTCTCTCTCTCTCTCAGAGACACACACACACACACAGTGCTTTGCCTGGCTATAAGATGAGTTTGTCTTCATTTCTGTTGTTAGAATATGTTCCTAGGATGCTTACGTTGGTTTTGGAGAAAGAGAAAATTGAATCATTAATTAAGCTTTTCTATTTGTGAACTGGGTTATTTTGGGTTTTAATAATGTTTCCGATTTATGGATGCTTGGTTTGGTTTTATATTCGCTTAACTTTCCTTTCTCTAAGTCAGATTGGCGTGTAAGGCTTTGCCTGAAGTTTTGTGTGATGGTCTAGTTAGCTTTGCTGCTCTGGGACAATAAATAGGGGATAAGAGAAAGAGCAGGTTGCAGAATTGGAAGGGAAGGTGCTATGGGTTGGTTACTGGAAGCATCAGGTTGGGAATTGACCGAGTTTGGCCAAGAAGATGGTAGTCGCAGTTTAAATCTCGCTGCCCTAACTGCATCCGGTAGCCTGGAGGGGCAGAAGAATAATGGAGGGTTTTCTGTTGATCTGGGACTTGGTAGATTTGCTGATATCGGAGATGAGACATTGGGCAAATCGAAGGAGAAAACGGGATCATCAATGTCATCATCACCTTCAGAATCTTCGAAGAGGACTCGTGCACTTGGTGCTACTCAACGTGCACCATGCTTAGTGGAGGGTTGCACATCAGACCTCAGTAATTGCAGGGAGTATCATAGGCGCCATAGGGTTTGCGAGCGTCACTCTAAGACCCCGGTTGTGATTGTTGGTGGCAGAGAGCAAAGATTCTGTCAGCAATGCAGCAGGTATCAAGTGGGCAATCTTTTAATGTGCAAGTTTTATCTGCTTATTGTCCAATTTCAAATTCATTTATTAGGTTCATATTTGCCGTTTCTCTAACAGTTTTTATATTGAGCATTATATAGTTAGCTATACTTTGCTTAGAGTATGTTTTTCACAGACAGGAACTACTACTGCAGCGGTTATTTACGTATTTAACATGTCCATTACTTGATCCCTGTATTATGTTTATCGGTTTTGTGAGTGTAGTTAGTTCAATCTTGCACCTGCGACATATAGTATATTAACCATCTCTTTATGTTTTCAGTACCACTAATAACCATCCAATCTGTTCCAAGTCTCATCCTGGAAGTTCAAAGTTTAATGCTTAGTTTGATCAAGATTATGGTCTATTCAAAGAAGTCGAAATGCACCAATGCGCTGAAAAGATTTCGAAATCGGATGCATGGAAAATTTGGCAACAGAATTCTGGCTTTTGCGTGGAAAGAATTCTGCTAAAAAGTGTTGATGTCTTCGTGGTAGCAATTGGTTTTGGGAAAGTTAGGGGACCAGAAGGTGTCTCCCATTCATCAACCTTAAAATAAATGGATCTAGAAACTAACTGCAAGCCCTTCTTTGAGTTAGGAAAAAATTCTCAACTCTTGCTATGAATGAGTTTGATTTACATTATACTATTGTCTGCAGATTTATGATTGATTTGCTTATTTTCTTATAGATCTAGCATTAGAAGTGTAAGAAGATGCATTTCATTATTATGTCAGACAAAGAACAATGAGAACTTGTTTTGATGCGATAGATGCTGAGTTCCCATGATTCCTAACATGCTTTAATTTAGTACCTACTGAAATGGCCACCACACTTCATTGTCATACGAGAGAGAAATATCTCGTTGTAAAATGTGAACAAAATGCTTTGTAATAAAATTTCATTTACTAACAATAGAGCCGTGTAAAAAGTATTTCATGAAGGCAAAAGTGACTTCACATGCAACTTTACATCTCGAGATAAAGTATATCCTTTGAGACGATGTTTTAAGCACCATGAACCACAGAGGGTCAGCTTTTAGATGGAGGATTGCTTATAGACATTTTTCTTAGTTCTTTATAGTAATATTCAGTGAAATATGGCCCAATTTAAATGTCAAATGCTTAATAGTCAAACGGTTGCAGCAAAAAAATCTTTCAATGGTTAGGGTTGGTTTTGAGTTCTATCAACCATGTACTTGTACATGAACCCCCCCCTGACTTGTTACTTATCAGGGAAAAAAAGTAGTCAAGCCTCTCACTTGTTGGATAATTCTAGAGTGAATCAACTCAAGTTGGTGTTCTTACTTAATCGTTTTGATTGGTCTGGTATCCGTCAATTACATTATGACCTTGAGCAGATATCATCTTCAAGGTCTAAGATAGCACCTTTCGACATGTGACTATAGACCGTGTTAAAATGGACTCTTGGATGTGTATGACAGTTCTTAACCGAAGAAAACTCGTGCTTAAAAACAATACTCGATATTTACAAATGTAGTGGACATCTGGAACTAGGACACTACGTAAATTGAGGGTACCTTCAGTTTATAGGCGAAAGATGAAGGCTCATGTCTATTTCAATGGTCTGAGGTGCTCTACACCGTGCACATGTTGGTGCTTGTATCAATACTGCATGTGTGTCTCGTACATGGAGATATAAAATGAACATTCATTTTTCTGCCATGTCGGGAATTTGATGGAAGATGCTGTCTCCATGTTGCCATACTGCCGGTGTCCGAGCTGCTTAGTACAATACTCTATAGGTCATGAACTCATGGGTTCCAACTCATCAGCCTGGACAATGTTCCTGGTAGAGTAAATGGATATTAATGGTTTGCTCGTTTTCCTTTATAATTTTGGACCACTGGATTATCCTTGGACATGTGGTGTTGTGCAAGCATCTAAAGTGTTCATCTTATAAATAACCAAGGTGTTATATATACTATTGGTAAATATGAATGGACTTCGTAGCTGGAAACCAGAAGGTAGGATGTAAAAACTTAAGTTCAACATCGAAAAATCCGGATCATTTGCCATTCGTGCCATTTTGTTCAAACTTCCATATCTTTGGTCACTGTGGATAAGTAGTTGTATACATTCTAATTGTTGGTCACTATCAATGTTAGTGGCAAAATCTATCGACTCTTCTATCTTTATAACCAACTCAGTTATTTTCTAGATTCCATTCTCTAGTGGAGTTTGACGAAGTAAAAAGAAGTTGCAGAAAGCGTCTTGATGGTCACAACAGGCGCAGAAGAAAGCCGCAGCCAGCATCCTTATATATGAGTTCCCGGAGCCTTCTGTCCAATCACAAAGGTTAAGATTCTCTTTTACTGACCTGAATGAAATGTTCTGTTCCTGGTTTATTAACAAATATGGGTTAGTTGATCGTATCCAGTCTCAGCTTTGCTTGTTGCACGAAGAAATAAGTTTTTTTTTTGGAGAACAAAAAGAATGTCATCCTGTTGGTTGAGCTTTCAATAAATTCTCGAAGATCATTCTTTGCTAAGCTGGTCAAAATGTTGGCCATCTGAATTTGGAAATTCTTATAACTTTTATAAGCATCTCCCATCATGCTTTTCAAACAAAACTTTTGGCTAATCTATATCTGCAGCATTTTCATCTCATAAGAATCCTTAGGAAGGTATGTGAATTGTCCAGCCTGCCCTGTTTAAAACTGTCAATCCTGCTATCTCTCCAGCCCGTAGTAGCTTGCGTTTTACTTGCAAACTGTCAATCCTGCTATCTCTCCAGCCCGTAGTAGCTTGCGTTTTACTTGCAATCCGATCAATCACTTTTCTATACAGTTGTAGTCACTTGTGTATTACTCTATGTTTCTGGTTTAATTCTTCCAGAGAAATCCTTCTTTTCCTAAGGCAGGCAGGCAACCCACCCGTCCTTGGGGCACAATTTACATTTTTTTTTCCTTTAAAAAGAGGAGCTATTTTTACTTCACAACATGCCAAACTATGACTCCCCAAATCCTCCCCACGCATTTACAAGTAATAGTGTATGGAATTAACTCTTCTCCCTAAATTTTAGGTGTGAGATTGTTGCAGTTTGGTGATCCGCAAGCATATGCAACCAGTACAGATTGTGGCAGTAGTCTCACCTGGCCCAGCATTGACAAGCACCAGAGACAGTTGCATGTCATTGTTCAACAAAATACGTCTTCAAATTCCTTCGCTTGCACCTACAGTGAAAGGAACAAACAATTCCCATTCTTGCTGGCCAATAGCTCTGATTTCGGCAATCAAGCAAACCCTGAAGTTTCAATCTCCCCACCTTTTAAAACCAATGCCTCAACTCAAAGCAGTAGCAATAACCTCAAAAAATCCTCTGATGCATTTACACATTTGGTTGAATCCAAGCGTGCTCTCTCTCTTCTGTCAACACAGCCAACACAAACTTCAGGGACCAGCTTGAGCAACTTGGTGCAGCAGAATGCAATTTATCTGGATCAGCCGACAGGCAGCAGCCTGCAACTTAATGGCCTCGCTCAGTACTCGCATCCGCAACTTATGGATGAGAAGCCAACGGGTGCAGTTTTGGTTCCAGTTGGTAACACCAATAACTACGCGCACGGGGCACTTAAGGTTGGCCCTGATGGATTGTTAGAGAACGGGGCTTCACAACTTCTTTCTTTTTCTTGGACCTAATTAGATTTTCTGAAGATCATGACGGTCCTTCGCCAACACTTTGAAGAGTGGCTGAATCAGCATGCGAGGATAGCTTCTGATCTCTTTTAAGAACAGTAATCTGCGTGGGCATTTTAGACATGGAGGAGTAACTTTTGGCCCCCTCGAGAGATAGATGTGTGTAATCCAGTCAAAATAGGTAAACGATCTGTTTTGAACACCACAACTTTTGAACATTGTTAATTTATTTCTCCTTTTGATATTTCTCGACTGGTTTACAATTTGTCAGGTGCAATACAATTGAATTAAAGCAGAAGAAAGTGGGATTGATCAAACTTTTGTACACCACAGATCATATCCAAGAAAAAAAAGAAAAAGAAAAGAAGAACCGAAGAATAAGCAATTCTACTCTACGAAACCAGGCTTCATGCATCACACCTAGTGTTTATCCTCCTTGGGAATCTCTTTGCCCGGTAGTTCCTTGGGTTTTGCCTTCTCCATTTCCCTGCAGAAGGTCCAACAAAATCCATAATCATTCTGCTGAAACACGGTTTATATAAACTCCTTAACATGAATATAACCTAAAGATGCATGTAATCTACACAAACAAAACCCTGCAGATTGAAAATAGATAAAATAAAAAAAAATTGAGAAAAACGAAGCACAATTGCAACCTTAATTGGGTTCAAGGAGGCCACCATCTTTGGGCAGCTATGTCTTTCCTTTAACATAATGATCTAATTCCAAAGTGACAGAAATAGACTATTCTACCAAAATTTGCTTCCCAGTTGCTGAAGTATAAGGATTGTCTATAACTTCATAAAACGATGCTCAGTCCTTACTACATTTATTCCCCTTTTTCCGCTTTCCAGCAGTGCGTGTTTAGTCTACCCAACCACGAACGAAACAATCTCGATAGTAGCAAAATGATTAGAAACAGAGAATGTTATATGGACTTGATGAAGTAGTATCACTATTAGTGGGCCATTTATTACATCTTTATTGTACTAATCTGCTACTCAGTCCTTCACTTCTACATTACAATATATATGTTTTAACATTTTTATGCTCTATCCTTCTTTTTCAGCACAATTTGCAACATGTTGAGGTATTAACCATTTAGCTCTTAAAGATTCAGCTCTGGCCTCAGACATAACACAAACTAACAACAGCACATCTAAACAGACAACCAACAATAGGCTATGGGATATTCAAGTATCTTTCAACAATTAATTTCAGAAAAAACTAGAACTACAGTCTCCATGGCAGCCTGTATTGGAGGGTGAACCTTGGCACAAACGAAGATTGTTCCGCTCTGACCTGGTTGGTCTCAAACATGGAAGAAAGCCTCTCAAAACTGTAAGGCTGCATAAATCCCTCAGACGCCCAAATCCTTTTTATCTGAAGGTTTACCTGCGCACTATCTGCATTAATTCATCTTTAGAGATGTAACCAGATGATAATAAACTAATGCTTTATGTGCAACGAGGCAGGAAAAACTGCGATATTGCCATGGACTGTCTAGTGCTTCTCATTGACATTTCATTTCCTTCGATCAGGAATACTGGGGATAAGGCATATCAATCAAGATCAAGGAAGTCATAGATAGGGATAAACTAAATCAGTGTTTCACTTTATCCGTATTCTTTACCTGTTATCATCTCTTTCGTGAGTGGAAGATTTGTATTCAAGAAATGACCATATCAAGTATCTGATTTAAGTCATTCAAGGGTAGTGTCTGGCATCGCTAGAGCAGTTCAACATCCGAAAGAGTATTCCTTTTTGCTTGATGTAGTCTTTGTGGCAGGAGATGAGACTTTCCGAGGCTTCCTCCCCAAGCTTTCTCTTTACCTTGTTCAAAGAGATTACCCTTGGTGGCTCTATAGTAGATATTTAGTTGTAGTTACCTATTTGTGTACTCCCTTGATGTTGGAAGGGTCTTTCTGCAGTCTTTGCTAAACAGTATTCTCAGGGAGCCTTCTTTGTGCCCCTATTCTATTATACTCAACCTGTAAATGGGATCCCCCCCACCCTCTTCCCCCCAAAAAAAAAAACCTCAACACCTCACCACAGTAAATCATTCCTTAAGTGAAAATTTAGATCCACAAAAATATATAAAACTACAGTGTTGATGATTTAAAAAGATTGAGCTCCTGGCGTTGCATTTTGTGGACAGGACTCCAAGGAGATGCATGACTTGCCAACCAAATTATGGTCCTTGTAACATCTCCAAGTTAAACATCTCTCCCTTTTTGACACCCATAAACATCTAGAGAGTTGCACTTCCTGCCGACGAAGTCGAGACAACTCAATCACTAAACGAACCAGCTCCACCGAAAATTGCTGAAGGCATCTTATCATATATAGATTTACTAGTAACGAGGTCACCCTGAGCTCTACTAGCTCCCGTCTTTCCTGCTTACTATGAGCCTTACTGCGGCTAAGAACGCCCTTTCTTTTCTGGTTGTTGAAGGGGGGCAGAACAAGCCGGTAATGTTGCACTCATTTGGCGGATCTAGCAGCAGTAATATCAGTGGCTAGGCTTTTCGAGATGATGATTGAATTTCTTCCTTAGGCGGAACCAGAAAACAGCAAGTGGAACTGATTCTACGCGTTTTTCTGATCATACTTCTTCTCTACGGATGCCGTTCTAAGTAGTAAATCTATTGACTGTATCCAGATCAGGTAATTTTAAGGAACATAAACATACAAGATGAATGTAAGGAATAAGCTGACAAGGGTGAACAGAGCATGTGGACAGAAAACTATCTTGAAAGAGAAAATTGGGAACAAAATCGGGAAAGGCAAATGCCGAATGGCAGTCCTTCTTTGTCAATTGTCATCATCTTCACCACCCCATTCCCGTGCATTAGGCAAACTTCTCATTGTCCTCTTCAGTTTTCCTTTTCCCCCCTTCTCTCCTCTTTTTAAATGCTTTGGAGTTAAGTAAGATGGATGTCTTTTCCTCAGTTTACCATATGAAGACTATGATATTCCTTTCAGACCCACATGATCCAAGCATTCTTAACATTCTAACAACCTATCAAGAATAATCCACATGAGCTAAGCATTCTTAACATCCTAACAACCTATCAAGAATAATCCACATGAGCTAAGCATTCTTAACATCCTAACAACCTATCTCTGAAGTTTTTATGAATGTCTTAGCAGACTTTCTAACCCTAGCACCACATTTTACTTATCTAAAGAATAACTCTGGCCAACCTACTTCAGGCCTGCTGTTGTCAAGACCTACCACCGTACTAACTCTAGCACCAAATTAACCTTTATCTAGAGAAAGATTGACTCCCACATGCTTCTGGCCTGCAGTGTCAACACCTAAGTCACTAAGCGGGAGAGCTGGGGGTGTCAAGACCTAAGTCACAAATTCGGAAAAACTGTTCCTCGGGTGCTTCACATTCATTTCCATGTATCGCGTAGCGAGAGCGGGAACGAGAGGAGAGGGTTGCCCGCTTCTGACGGATTTCATCATAGCACATGAGCAGTTAACCTCGCAAATTAATTGTGGAATTTGTTCAATAAAGCTCCTTACAATGATAACAAAAAGATGAAATCAATCAATCATTCGCTAACATATACATAACACTGCAAAGAAATAGACTAATCAAATAGGTCAAGTTCATCAGATAGGATAAATAGGTCTACATATATGCGCGCATATTTATCCAATTGAAAGGTGTTCGCAGGAAGAAGAGGATGAAGCGTACTTGGCGGCAGAAGCGGACTCTTGCTCGAGCCAGTGGCGAATCTGACGAACGTTGCGCTTGAAGATGGTCGCCGACTGTTTGACATCGCTCCTCATCAGTAGAACCACCGCACTCACGCCTGCCACCGTCAGTATGAAATTAGTCAGGGCCATTTTTGCTTTCTAAAATCCCCAGATTTCAGCCGAATCCAAAACAATAGCCATTTCATTTTGAGGGTTTTGTTTTACAGGGTTCTTGGAAGGGAAGAAACTGGTGTTGAGTGGTCCTTTGTTTGTCCTTCTTACCATTTGGGCTTTACTGGGCTCGCCGTTTAGTAGCCCACAATGTTTAATTTCAGGCCGTATAGCTCTTTCCCGATTCGGATGCGTCTCTCTTTAACTAAGGTCCGTACGTTTACAATATTCGTTTTCTGTTTTCATTTTTATATTTATAATTTTCATATTCAGTTTGAAAATCGTTCCTTTACTTTTATTATTTTCACCAAAAAATATTTAACTGTTTTTTCTTATATTTAGTTAAGTTTTGGTGAAAAAAACTGAAAACAATTCAATTTCAATTTTCACTATTTTTTTAGTAATTTTATCCAAAACGAAAACAAAAAATGATAAAAATACGAAAAAAAAGAATCTTTTCATCATCGTTACAAAAACAGAAAACGAATTTTGTAAACGTAAGAGCCCTAAATGATCATCTTCTACCTTTACTGTAACAGTGTTAGAGGCATAGAGCCTGTTTGGAATTGAATTGATTCTAAATAAACAGATTTAATTTCATAAAAAAATTTAATCAATTTTTTAATATCAGATTGTGATAAAAGATTACTACTAAAAAAGTCTTTGTTGATGTTCTTAAAGTTTATTGAAAAAATCTTTTATTGTGAAAAATAAATTGAGTAATATTTTTTCTGTTATATCAGAAGTGTTATACCGCACGTACAGGATTCTAGTCAAGTGTCTAAACATGTGAGCCAAATAGTTGAGAAAAGCGGAAGATTTGTTCTTCTCGCCAAATAACTTTTGTGCCGAATATAGTTTTTATTCCAAGTGCTAATTAGCTATGATCATCTGAGATATGAAGGTCCAAGTGCACTAGGAAAATATAGTTCAAGGATTGTTTAGTTAGTCCAATTAATTTTCTTGAATTTTTTTTTCCGGTAATGATGTGCATGGATTAGTTCTCCTGGAGTTGGCATTTGATTTGGCGAAATGAATGTTCTTTTGAGCAATAGCATCTCATCTCCCCCTCTAGCAAACGCCACTATCTTTTGCTTTTTTTGTGAGGTTTGTACCATTGACGAGATAACTTGTTAAAGGTGAGATGCTGCAAAAGAAAGTTAAAGCCAAGAAGGACGCTGGTGATCCAGATTCTTACGTGATTAAACCCTATCTTGTGCTATTGTACGTACTAAAGAATCACTTCAAGTTTAAGATTCAAATTCCTCTAACCACAATTTACATTTCATTCTCTAAAAAGTAGAAACAACTGACAGACTATGACTGATCAAGACGATTGAAACTATCGCAAAGGTTGAGATGTTATTCTTCTTAGATCACGAATATCATTACTGTAACAATTATTGATTATCCGAACTAGACTAAAACGACCGAAACTTTTGAACTAAATTTATCTGATACGTGAGCATGCAAATGAATTATCCAGAAGTTTCAATACAAAAGGACTCTGCGCGCTTTTGAGTTTTGGACCACAAAATGATTCCCACGATCACTCAAAACTTGAAAAAGCAGAACAAGGACCGGACGGAAGGACTCCTTATCGTGTACTTTGGTCGATCAATAGTATGAGAAACAGTACTATGGCTCGTGTGTGTGTGAGGGGGAGGGAGCTAGGGAGGAATATATATGCCCTAAAAATGGTAAAGAATACAAGCAAGACGCCCACTTGTAGAGGTGCGATGTGTGACTTATCAATCAGGTAGAATATATCTATCTTATCCTAAAACAAAACGGTCTTGAACATGCAAACTTTATCAGCTGTCTAGCAAGAAGGTGTCCGAGTAAAGCAAACCATACCCACTTGCATAAGCAGTGGAGTATCATAACCCGTAGCTTGATCCATCCTGGAAAAGTGCAACCCACCTGTACAATGATCTTGCATTATTATTCTAGATATCAATATGCCATAATATCAGAAAGATCTTGGCTGCAATCGGCCAATAGTAAGAATAACTTAAATCCGGTAGCCATAATCTTTCTCATTGTGGCTGACGATCTAGCATATTTACGTTGTTCACTCTCGCAGTAAGATGAGGTATACACTTCGTCAGACTGGCTGTGGAATCCAAGATATCACAACAGTACACTATATTGCTGCACAGATTAAACAAAAGATTATGTGTTGTTGAGAGCAAGTCACTGCATATACTCCGCAGTTCAAACACCAAAATTTTTATCTTTCAATCCCTAGAAAATGAGTGAAAACTACTGCACAAATATTGGTGACTTTTGCGTATAGGGTTCTGCTCCATAGGCAAAGCATGCATGCATGTGGTGTATGTCACCCTTGTTTTGCTTGTGGATTTCTCGCAATTCAAAAGGCAGTTCACTCGATCACTCATTTTTGTGTAACTTTTTTCCCAGACAAGGCCGTGGAATTGAAGATGATGAAAATGACACCCTTCTTATCCTTCCACGCAAACTTAATCAGAATTTCATTCAAAATTAGTTCCAACGTTGTGTTCTCATATTGCCAAAATATATATGTAGTATTTCGCGAGAACAAACCACCCACTGAACTCAAATGGCATGTACACTCAGTCACACACTCTCTCTCAATGATAAAAACTTTGGTTTAACTTAAATAATATAGTACTGATCCCATATTAACTGAAAGGAATTAACTATGAAGAAATGAGAGAGGAATTCGATGAGACGAGGCGATTTCTGCCACATTGGGACAATTTTCAAGAATCATAATCCGTAAAAGAGAGCATCGATCAGTCATAAAGCCACCAAAGATTTAGTACGCTTTGTAAAGTAATAAGATCATATATACAAAAGTAGTATCTTTTAAATGGTTTGACCTCAAGTCCGAAGAACTTAAGCCTCGATCTCTTGGATATTCTGTTTGTTTAATTAAGTTCCTGTCCCAAAACAGTTCTTCTTTAACTCTTAAGAAACAAGTAATCTTTTGCCTTGGTGGGAACAGAAGAAAATCTAAACCAAGCAACATTAGTCTAGATATTTGGGAGAAAATCCCCCCCCCCCCCCCCCCCCCCCCCAACTGTCAGCTGCAAACAACTATATATACACTTGTCTTCGCACTCAAGAACTCAAACATCTCATCGAGAGAAAACAGAAAGACTACTCACAAAGGTAGCAAGCCAGGTGATATATAGTGAGAGATGGAGGCAAACCGCAAGCGTCAAGGGTTCATGAAAGCGAAGCTAGTAATGTCCTTCTACCGAACAACCAAGCCTAAGCCGAGCCAATCCGGCGCCAAATCGGGGGCTTTCATTGCCAACCCGCGTGACCATTTGGTTCCTCAGCCGAAGCAGAAAGTTGCTCTGTCGACTAGCTCGGTGGGGTTTATTATCAACCAGGACCAGGTTACTCCTCAAGCACCAAAACAGGCTAGGGTCTCATTTGCTTTACCTTATGATAATCATAACGTTGGACGTGACTCGTATGGCAAGTTTGATAACCCGTACGGTATAGCTGGAGACGAGGGCGTTGATCTGAAAGCTGCCACTTACATCTCTTGCGTTCAAGAGCGTTTCAGGCTCGAACGTATGAACTCCGAACGTAAGAATTCGTATGAAGTCCCCCAAGATATACGTAGTGATCGGCTGATTACTGAATACTGATGATCTTTATTTTTATTGGTGCCATCTTAAGTAGTAGGAATTAAGGTTTGTTGTATGTATTAAGCAAAGTCCATATGCTAAGTTCAATATCTCCGTCCATGCATGAATAAAGAGATTTGCCAATGTATTCGAGTTATTATTTAGCCCCTTAATTGATTTTTATTAAGATGTCATCTGAATCAATTTTCGATTCCGTTCACCATGACTAATTAAGAGGACCGTCGAGGTCTGAAACTCAGTAACAAAATTTTGGTTGGCCCGTTTGTACTCTCTCGTGGCCAGAAAGGCATAAATGAAAAAGTTTGAGCTGTGCAACTTTTTCTAAATTATATCCGGAATGTTGATTCTCAATTGAGAAGTTGGTTCTATTTTAGAATACTTGACTCGCAATTTCTATTATCATTTAGAAGGAATATAAATTTGAGGAGCACAATATTACTTACTGAACAAACTTTAGCTCTTACCGAAAAATTTGAGGAGCACAATATTTACTTATTGAATAAACTTGTAGGAATCTTCCTCCAACCCCGTGTATAGTGACAATTAATAGTCGCTAAATATTTTTAGTGACAATTATTAGCAGCACTCTTCTAGCGTCATTAAATAAAAGTCATTACAAACATTTATAGACAATGAATTATCGCTATATAAGGAGTAAGAGGAATATTCCTCCAATCGGGATAGCAGCCAAATTTTTTCCTTACTTAAAGGATAATATTATACATTATGCGAGTTACGAGACTCGGCCATAGCCCATAAGCCTACATTATTCAAGGAGATTAGACGAATCCTCTCATAGATTACAATAAGGTTCAAAGAGAGAAAAGATGTACATGAAGAGGAAAAGAGTCCAGTGGGCTTCGATTTTTTGGTCACAAATACTGAAAACGCGTGCCAATCGAATCAAAATGCGGTGTAAAACTCGAAAGGGATATGCCTATCTCAGTCTCCTCCTTTAGATGGAATTAATTAATTTATAGAGGTCCAGTCCCATCATACAAGGCTCGTGGATCCAAGCAGCCCACTTACGGCAGCGGTGGCTAGGCAGTGTGTATGGCATTAAGATATGCCACAAATATGTTCTTTATATGAGCTCTGGATAAAACTGTACCATTGAAACAGAGTTGTTATATTAAGAAATGAAAAGTTCAAGAAAGACAAAATAAAACACCTACGACCCTCGAAAGGACATGTTAGCCCGAATTTAATTTTCATTTTAATTGTGCACGCATGTTAAGAATATAAATCATAAATTATGTGTTTTTTCACTCTATTCCCACCCCATAGAGAGAGGGGGGATGGGTCGGTGAATGTTTGAGTGGAGGGAGATAAATAGAATAAAACAGAGCGAAAAAGATAAACGTGAAAAAACACATACAGAACCTCTTCTAATCTGGAAAGTGAGCAACTTTTTTTGAACATTTCAAAAAAAAAAAAAAACTAATCAATTAAAGTAGGACGGAAGGAAGGAGTATAAATATGGTCAAAAAAAAATTTGACATGTTCGTGTCGGCGGCTAGGCACATTTGAATTGTACTCATCTCACACGTTAGTTACTACATAATGAAAAAAATTGCTAGTTGCAACTTGCAAGTACAAAAACTTGTGATACGTCTTCCTTGATTTGACCCATTGCCGTCACTTCTGATCTTTATCTTTAGTAGTGTTTTGATGTAGCAACTTTTTGTTCCCTATTTACTTTCCTTTTAGACGAAGTTGTCATCCAAATTGTTGTAAATTATTATTATTATTTTTTATCGTGGTTCTAACTTTTAGTGTAATATTAAGGTAGCGTTTTGGTAATACTTTCAGTTTTGATTTTCTGTTTTCAAAAAAATTAAAATCAGTTTAATTTTTTCTTTTACAAAAACAAATGGGTTTTGATTACCTAGTTTTTATTTTGAGTTTTTTTTCTTTTGGGTGTTTGATTACCCAGTTTTTATTTTGAATTTTTTCTTTGGTGGTTGTTTGCGGTGATAGTGGTGGGGCATGGCGGTGGTCGGCAGCCGAAGGTGGCAGGCTGTGGGAGGGTAGTGGTGGTCTCAAAATAAAAACCAAAACTGAAAATCGAAAACTTATTTTTGGACTTTTCAAAAACAGTCATGTTAAAAAACTGAAGAAAAAAAAAACGAAAACTGTGTGCCAAATGCGTTTATTTTCTTCAGTTTACAAAATTAGAGAAAAAAATTGAAAAAATTAGTGTTAGCAAACGGAATCTAAGGCTCCGTTTGACAAAACTTTTTAGGGCAAATTACACTTATATCCTTGAGGTTATGGTATAATTATAGTCAAGGATACTGAGTTTCAAAATGTAACATTCGTGACCAAAAAATCCTAATTTTGTAACACTTGTGTCCATCCGTTAGGGTTCCGTCCAAAAAGTGTATTTTTTTTATGATGTCATCGTTATGTATTTTCAAAATGGCAATACTGCCTTTTATTGCATTAGGGTTCCAAAACCCTAATTTGAAAATTAGGGTTCCAAAACCCTAATCCATAGTGAATCTGAAATTCATTGTGAATTTCATTCCATCACTATTGTCCAAGTATCAATTCAATTACATCACTATCGTCCAAATATCAATTCAATTTCATCACCAAAAACCACTCAATCAATTAATGGAATTGCACCTGTCATTGGACCACCACCCCGTCGATCGCCCCTGCCACCGTCGTGGACCTCACCCCAGCGCCGCCATCCCGCTCTCCATCCCGGCGTACAGCAGCCTTCGGCGGTGCTGTCTGTGGGCAAATGCGGCAACGCCGCCCGTCTCGGCACAGATCGGGCTGTCGACAGAAAGGAAGATTGAGCGGATGGAGCTACGGTCGTGGGGTAAGGGGGCTGCCGGCGGTGGGTCCTTAGATTTGGAGCATTTTGCAGCTGGGTTGTGGTTGGACCAGCTTTGATTTGTGTATAGTGGTGGTGTGGGCAGGCCGATCGGCGGTGGGGCGAGGGAGGAGGCTGCCTGCCGGTGTGGGGAGAGGGGAGGGGGGCTACCGGCGTGGGAAAAAGAAGTGTAGAGAGAGAATTTAAGGGAGAATTTAAGATAATGGCAATTGAAATAAATTGATTTGTAACTTGAGGGTAACGAAGTCATTTATTGAAACCGTTAGGGTTTTTAAGATTCCGTCTGGTTAACCAATATAAATTTTTTTGTGTTCAAACGCAACTTTTTTTCCTAGTTTCTAAAACTGGAAAAAAAATTCTGTCGAACGGGGCCTAAGTTTTAACTTCATCTTATTATACATTTCTGGTTTCTCTCAAAAAATATTATATATATATGGTAAAAAAGAAAATAATTAAAAAAAGGAGATATATGGTGCACTGGTCAAGGCTAGAAACAGGGGGCGGATGCAAAGCATGACCAGGCCATGGCACCCCCTCCCACCCTCCCCCCCCCCCCCACCTCACACCCCCCCCCCTAATTTGAAAATTTGTGTTTAACTATTTTATATAATGGTTAATCAAGTTTAAAATATTTAGGAAACTTGTCATTATATTGTAACATTAATGTATTATTTTATTTTACTGTGTCTTTAACTTTTTGTCTTACCGGCTTTCATATTTTTGTTTTTCTTGTTAACTTGTTCATCTTCATTCTTTCAAATTTCAAATTTACAGTTATAAAGAAAAGATCAAAGTTAATTCTTTTAAATTCTTGCCGAATTTTAACTTATTCGTGATTATTTTTCTCGTACAATTAATAGTAATACATAATAGATCGACAATAAGAGGTAATTTTTCTATAGAAAATTAGTAATTTGTTGTTACCAATTTAAGTAAATCAGTATGAATAGTAAACTTGTATGATTAGTTGTCAAATTAAGTAATCTATTTTGCATTTAACACATCAAATAGTGACGCTAATTCTTTTACAGTAGTCATTAATTTTTTTAATAATTTTTTGGCACCTCCGAATAGACTTTCTGGCTCCGTCCCTGACCAGAAAGAAGAAAAAACATGCAATCAGCACAGTAGAGACGTAGGAGATGGACACGGCACCCCTTTACGTGGTATGGGCCTCTGACAAAATGCCACTCAGCTGCAAACTTCGAAGGTGCAGGTCTCGATCTCCCAAATTCTTGACAAAAACATTTTTGACCCAACAAATATCACCGCCTCACGTGCTTCCTCTGCTCAGCGTTACTGCCACATGGCCGGTACAATCTTGGCGACGGAGGGATCTTACGTGGCCTTTGGAGATTCCCTTCTCGTAGTCCTCATCCACAGGCCGCCAAAAGCTGCCTGCAAGAGATTTAGATAAAAGGAAAACTCCCTCATCGTATCAAACTTTTTTTTATCCGGTCCCAGAAATTTTACCTTACACCTTTTCCCCCCCTTTTATTTGTGAACATTCTTTTAAGTTGAACACAAAATTTTACGGTTATTACCGTACATATTTTTTTTTTTTACTAGAGCACGTCTTCAACTGCTATATTCATGTGATGCTATTATTGGTAAGAAGTTCTTCCCCGTAATGTTGCATTGAAAAAGTAAATTCATGTGATGTTAAACAAAGTAAAATTTGTGTTTGTGTTAATTCTCGTCGCATCTCATGTTTAACCTACTTTTTAATTAATAAGATTCATCCTCTTTACTGGTAGTTGCTTTTGTCAAATTTTATGCATACACACACATAAAAAAGTTTTATACCAACAAAATAAAGGAAGAGCTCACAATTCAGAGAGTAAAACTAATGGCTTTACAAAACATAAAATTTTACCATTATACAATCACAACAAAAAGAAGATTTAACTAGCAATGAATATTTTCCAATGCCTATTACTGTCAAATATTAACAGTTGTTGGAGTCCGGATAAAAGAAAAATTACAGTTTTAGCAAAGGGTAAACATCATGGTCGTTGGCCCTAATTTTGATTCTGCCGGCAATGCCAATTCATCGGCAAATGATGGTGTGGTGGCTTTTCTAGGGTTTCGCTTGCTTGCTTGTTTTTTTTTTTTTTTCATTAGACGAAATCCTCATCCGATAGCTTGGCGGTGCTTTTTGGATTCGATCATGTGTCCACTGTAGGCATGGAGGTTTGATCGGCGATTCACCCCATCTCCGGGTGGTTTGCAAGGTGGGTTAGCAAGTGGGTTTTGTCATTCCCTTCCATCTAGCTTGGTGCTCGTGGTAGTCATATGAGTTTTGTTCAGTGGTTGTGGTCTCGGTGGCGGCGGTCTCAATTTGTGCGGTGTTGGGGTGAGTTTCTGTCGTCTTGAGTGACGGCGTGGTTGGGGTGAGTTTCTGTTGTCTTGGTGCTCTTCGCAGTTTGACGACGATGCGCGATGACTTCATACTCTTGTGTCACGTGATTTAGCTAAAGGTGGTGATTGATTTTTTCAGAGTTTCTTTTGGAGGTTCGAGGTTTTCGTAACATTATTTGTACCTTGATGCTTGTTTTATAACCCCTATAGATTCAAAGGTGTTTGACTTGTAATTCTGTTGTTTATTATTTTTATTTTTTGGGTATATACACTGTAATCCTGGAGTTGGGAATGTCGGTTTCATTTACAACATTTTGGAACATAATTCTCATATTTCCCGAAAAAAAAAAAACTCGCAAGGGTTGATATGCTATTCAAACAAATATCAGGGACCAATAACTCACTCGACAAGGAAGCCATAAGATATTTTGAGCCCTCGCCCTCACCCTCACCCTCACCCTCACCCCCACCAACCCAAAACCCCAAAATCACAAAATATCTGATCTCGCTTTCCGAAACGGAGAGCCCGGAAACGATACGTGTCAGGCAATAATACGCGCCGTGGATCCCCCAAACGACCGACTTACTTACCCGCAACGGATATACGACGTCGGACGAATCATCTACCAAAAAGTCACACCACCTACAAAAAGCCTCCCAACGCCCCCATCTCTTCGATTCTTCCCCCAAATGAAATGAATTCAAGGCTTTGAACCGCCTTTTCGTTTCTAGGGTTCCTGGTTGTGCTCACAGGGATGGGGAGAGGAAAGATCGAGTTGAAGCGAATCGAGGACAAGAGCAGCCGTCAGGTGACCTTCTCCAAGCGGCGCAAGGGATTGATGAAGAAAGCTCGCGAGCTCGCCGTGCTCTGCGACGTCGAGCTCTCTCTCTTTATCTTCTCCGCCGGCGGCCGCTTCTACGAGTTCTCTAGCGGCGACAGGTACACAAATACGCACCCCATACACACGTTGATCTTCTTCTGTTCGAAGAACAATCAAGATCTTTCCATTTCCATATCTCCTTTTTTTTTTATCGTCTTCTCCTTTTTTTTATCGTCTTCCTTATTATTGAATGCTGTTCCATCTTGTTCCCCTTCTCGTTCGCACTCACAGACAATCCGCTTCAGAATTAGCTCTCCTAATTTCTATCTTTCGGTAGTTCGTCGCCCATATGCTCCGTCGTTGCTTGCTTTCATGTTTATGCATCGGCGACATAGTCCATCCGTCGTCATCCCTTTGTACCTCCATATTAGAAGAATTTTAGCGACTCGATTTCATTGTTGTCTTGTCGGATTAGTCTCGCTATCAAACAAAACTCTAAAACCCTAGTTCGTTGGGTGTCTCGCCAAGGATAAAAGGTGGTTTCGTGAAGCTGACACTTGACTTTTCTGATTGTGATGTCCTTCATGTTTGAAATAGAGGCTTTCTGTCTCTCATCATGGCAGGCTTCTTGGGGCCTGTCCTGTATTGTACTCCTAAGATTCATTCATACAAAAGACAAGTATATACTCCATTATTATTATTGTAGTTCCCCAATGCTTGTACTCTCTACGTCATACAATAGATATCAAGAACTTCTTGTGCAGCTCTGTTTTACCCTTTGCTCTGCCTAATGGTTCTGTTACTGTTTCATGGATTTAACCGATCGATATGCGATATTTACTGACGGCCAAATGATTAAGTAAACCGATTGTTAAGTAAAATCAAATTAGAATCTTTTTATGATAGAATTTTTGAAGGTATGGTGCGTTCGAGCACATGAATCCTAAGGGTTTAGAAGTTTATCGCATTTGTATGTTTGCTTTGTTAAATCTCCACGACTATATACATTCTATAGGTAGACTCGAACATCTTAGTTATGTAACCCATTCTAACGGGTCCTTGGGACCCTTGTCTTAGTAACTGCATTAACTTTTACATCAAACAAGCAGGATTTCATAGCTACCGTGAGTCACTCAACTGGACTAAACTCCTACTGCAAGCTAGCTTGACGAGTCACTCAAGTGGATTAAACCTCTGCCCTAAACTACTTGGAGTTAACCATATAATCTCTTAAACCTAAACTACTTGGTCTTTCTATGGGGTACCATTAATGGCTAACGACTTCTCCTTTACCTTCACTACCGTTATATGCACATGATTCGATTATCTTACGATCACGTGAAGCAATCCAGGAGCGTCGGTAGTCATTTAAGCAGCATCGATATAACTTTCTCTTATGAAAGTTCGTGAAGCTCAATTATTGTTTAGATTTCCTGTTTCCTTATGTTTGAACTTTATCAGTTGGTGCAGTGCGGATTAAAATGTGAATATTTTCGTTGCAATGAACGAAGTGAAGGCCCAATTGTTACTACACAAACATATAGGATATTCTTTTGCGTTTGACCATTACACAGATCAATTCGGCTACGACTCCACGTATGACATCATTCTGGGATGTATTTGCGAATTCTTCATCTTTGGTAGATCTTTAACTTTTTTAAAAGGTACCAAAATCAATACATCAGCTCTTTGTTCGTCCCTTAACTTTTTATTCTTTCTTCTTCTTCAGCATCAGTTTATACAATATTAGTAGTTAATTTTCCATGTCAATTTTTATATATACAGCTTCCAAGTATTTGTGCCTTTTAGCCCATACATACATGAGTGGGTTGCTCTGAGACTAACCAAGAATGGGTCGCTCCGTGTAACTTACAAAGATTATTATGTATAAAGAAACTCTGTTAAAAGCAAATAAGGGCAAATGAATCTTTAGTACACTAGAGAGATAAAAAGAATTGATGACTTGAAAAAATGTCAGTTCTAGTAAATTGTTTGCTCACAAGATGTTCTCTTCATGATATGAAATCATGAATTGAAAGAGAGAGTGTTCAATGCTTGAGATTGATGTTTCTCTATTGTATGAAGGCTTAGAAAATGATTTTAATAGTGCATGATGAAGCGCAAATTCATTTTTATAGGTTAGATATGAAATATAGTTGTCATTGTAATAAAAAAATTAGCAAAATTATATGTTATCTTCAAATCCTAGAGCTTAAAGTCGACTACATACATTTTGAAGGCACACTGTCTCAATGCAGTAAACTGCATCGCCAATCTAGTCGAGTACATCGGTTTTTTTAAGGAAATCGCCTCTCTTATCATGGGAGTAACTTTTTCCTTGAAAAAACGGATTGAGACCCCATTTTCTGTCTTGGAAAGTAAATGAAAAAGTTTATCAACCAAATATAAGAAGATTTAGCTCGAAAAGCATATCCAATAAAATCCAAGTTAGCTCCACAGTTCACCTATTTTTAGGTAGGCTTAATTGCAATGATAACCTTGACCTTGACTAAAACTTGCAACCAAAACCCAACCTTTTCAATTAGCCAGTCGAAACTCAAGGTTTGCCATCTACATAGAAGGATTTCACTAACGAGAGGCGATGATTCAGTCAGTTGTTATGTTGGTGTTTAAGGATAATTCTGCCTTTCTCGTATTTTTTTAGCAATCAATTTTGTCAACCAATTTCAACGAATGAGATCAGAGCAGAGCAAGGGTAGGATGGTCATTTCTCCTTTCTTTTCTTCCTTTTCCTTTCTCTTTCTCATTTCCTAATCATCACCTGCCTCCAATGCCTGCCTCTACCAGAGTTGCTCCTCCTCTGTGAACCCACTGCCAACCAACCTGCAAACCTATCGCCGTCACCACTACCCAACAAACCCACTGGTGTGACCCACCTCTGATGCAACCACGAATTTACAAATCATACCGCTACTCGCCTCTCCCCTGCCACGCATCCTTCACTTTCGCGAATCCACTTCCGCCACAACCACTAATCTACAAACCATCCGCTACTCGACTCTCCCCTGCCACCCCTTCTTCTCCTCCACGAACCCGCTGCCAACGAACCCACAAACCCATCGCCACAACCACCAACCTATAAACCCACTGTCACGACCAAGGCGACGCTACTCCAAGTGCCACTGCTACGGTGCATGTATTAATTGGTATTGTTCATATTTTGGTTCCAAATGTGATTTGTGTATATGAAACTAAAGAAGAGATTAAGAAATAGTGGGGCTCCTAAGCAGTGGTTAGTGATGTGCAGGTGGCCTTGGGGTGGCCACGAAGATTAACATGTGTGAGTGATTATGGTGATTTTTGAGTGTATGGTCGTAGTTGTGATATGATTTGATTGTTCACATGGTAGGTGGAGGCGTAAGTGGTGGCCAAAGGTGGTGGAAGTGGAGGCCGAAGGTGGCTATGCAATGTAAGTAAGTAAATAGTGGTGGTGGAGGCAAAAGAAGAAGGGCTCGACAAAAAAAGATTCAAAATGAACTAACGAAATCGCTGACTCCCGTTAATGCAATTCTTCAAATGCAAAAAATAGAAAAACTTGGGTAAACATTGGGGTTTGGTTGCAGACTTTAGCCAAGGTCAGGATTTACAACGCAGTTAAACCTTTTAGAAAATACACTTGTTTGAAAAATCACAAACTTGCTTACAATGTACAAGGTGTCCCAAGGTCATTCTAGGCATATTTATCAATACAAACATTAATTCCACTTTAGTTACATATGATTAACAACAAATGCCTACACTTTATTTGTTGTTCTTTGATTGTCAATGATGAAACTTTCTTTACATTTTCACTATGGCTTTAAGCTTCTTTGATTAAAATTCACATGTCTAATTTCTCAAATGCGTCTTCATGAGTGTGTATGTATCTATTAAGCATCAACCCAAAGCACACACATTAGAGCACAGTTAATGTGTTGTTGTCATTAAAACAAGATATAAGACCAAGTTATCAAATCATAGGGCTAGCAATAACTTCTTTCTCCATCCAACTAGATTTCTTTAATTTAGAATCCAATCTTAATTTCCCCACTTTTGAACTTCTTATAAAGAGCGCTCCTTTCTAATACAACTGCGACTTATTAAGAAGAGCCTAATACCAACGACACATCTGTAATTTATCCATGAGGACCTGAGAAGAATATAGAATAGTGCATTTATCCATAAGGATAAGTTATTAATGTTCCTTTCGTTCAGCTAATAACATTTAAAACATTAATTGTTGCATTATCATAGCGATGGGAAAGCTCCTCACAACACATCAATGATCTATGGCAGAATAACGAGTGTCACAAAAGACACTCAATTCTAAAACCTCTCCTCCTATATTGATTGTGAGCTTAGGCTCATTATTATTTACCTAGGTAGCCCGTTGAGGGATGCACTCTTTTTTTGGTTGGGTCGTGATACCGAATTGTTACAAATGGTATCAGAAGAGCCCATGGTTGAAAGCTTGGATCTGTTAGAGAAAAAAAATGCATATTTTGGCTATGTAACAAAATTACTAGAACGCCATCCCATCATACGTCTTGCTAGCAAATTTGGAGGTGTCTTTGTTGGACTCCACTAAAGATCTATAGTACATACTTGACTAGCCCTTTGATAGAGACATTGTCCCTTGACGAGGCTGTGGTTTTGTGTTGAATCTTGGCTGGTTCTGAAGGTTAAAATATAACTTGGATCAGACCATCCATTTGGGCTGTTGGTGTTACCTGAAAATAGCTAGAGGAAAAAATCATGGTTTGTATGTGGCGTAGTTGCCATTGACAAAGTGATGAATTATAACACCTTGTCCAACCTTGATTATAAGGTTAACTATACGTATGTCCCCGAGGTTAGGATGAAACTACTATCAAGGAGACAAAGTTTGAAAAAACAATAGGTCATAACCATCATGACCAAAAAATTTTAAATTTTTATGAGTCGTGTCCATCCGTCATTAATCTGTTACTGATTTTTTTTTATGTCATGAATACATATATTTTAAAACGTCATTACGACCGTAACAAACACACATTGCATGTACGATGTCTAATATGTGCGCGCTCTCATGTGTGAGAGGAGAATTAAACCTAAAGAAGCGTGAAAGGTATCCAAGGGTAAATGAGGGTCAAACCATACATCGGTGGTGTGCCCCGTTGCTGATGGTGATTAGCGATGGATGCAACATGGGTGGAAGGTTGTGGGATGTAGCAGGGGTAAAGGGATGTGGTGGTTTTTGTAATTTGCAGATAGAGGTGGTTGTGATTGATGTAAAGGTGATGATGGTCGAGAACGTAACTAAAGGGGAAGAGCACTGGGGGCTTGGATGGTTGTAAATTTGGACAAAGACTTGGATGGTTGTGATATGGGGCAACGGTTTTTTAGTTGGTGGCGCTAGAGGGTAGTGGTGGTTTAGATGGTGGTGGCGACGGATGTGATGGCATCGACAATGTTAGGCATAACGGTGATGGTACAATGGCACTGCCAAAGAATACGGGTTGAAATGCTATAGTGGTTGCGGCGCGGTGATGAGTGTGTATCGAAGGGTGCTAGTTGTGATGAAATGGTGTGGTGGGGGTGATGACTCGTATCTGGTCTACAATGGTGCCAGTCGAACCACCACCATCACGGTGGTGTTGGATTTTGTGGTGGATGCATTCCAAATGATCGGGGACCTAAGTGAAGTTAACTCTTGAGTATGTGTTGGTTGCGATTGGCAAGACCTTGTCAAGGATGCTGCTAGTACCTACTTAAATAGCCTTTAGAATTACATAAACTCAAGTCTGCGCGACATTGATCTCCAAACTTCAAAAACATATCAACAACCTGTAGAACATGATCAATGAGCCATAATATGGACACAATGCACCCTGTTATGATAGCATTCCCAAAAAAGAGGTAAGCACTCTTAATTATAGGGTCCAATAGACGACTTAGTGTCTCCATAGCAACTAGAATGGAGTAAAGGGCGTCAGGATTTTGTAATTTGTAAACTCTTAGGAGGAAAAGGAGTTTGATGGAGACTCATAACCCTCATGCTAATGCTATCAAACTTGACCAAAAGAAAGCCTTGCTAGCTTGTTCGTAGCTTTTTTCAGATACAATGTATACCTCTTTTGGGTCATACATATACCATTTTTGTATGTTTACTTCTTATGAGCATTACATATAAAAAATGCATTTCTCGAGCAAAAGCTTTATAAGACTCGAATGTCATATTTGCAACAAATTCTAGGAGTCTAGTAGCATGTACCTTTTTTTGTAACACTCCTCACTAAGCTAATGGGTTTACAATGAGTTAATTGCTATCTCTACCTACGTATCAAAGAAATGATACGTAATATTAAGGCTCCTTTCAAGTAATCAACGTCTGTGACAAAGCAAGAATTTTGTCCCTAATAAAACATGCCATGCCGCCTCCGCAACCAAAGGAATACTATGTCATCTAAAAGGTTAATGGCCTCCTACACCTCAACACATTGTCGGAATTTGTTATTCACCTTATAAGCCCCTTTTATGGAGGCATTACTGGTTAGATATGTCATGGTTTCCGGTAGTTGTAAATGATATCGTAAACGCACTTGGTGGGTACAAGCAATGATCATATGATCATTTGCGGACGCGAGGAATATGTTCCACATGAGAATGGATAATGATTTGTAATTGACTCTGAGAACCGACATTCTTAATGCAGTGACTTGACAATGTGCTTAAAGAGATATTTGGGTATACTTAATTTAAAAAGGCATAAATTCGGAGAGCTGTGCCAGGAGGATCGTGGGTTGTCCTTTGGTGATTCTCTATGCTTTGTCACGCCTACATTAAAAGGTATGTGTTGATTTTGTATAGCAATGAACTCAATAGCACCTTTTCGGCTAGCCCTTTGGAATGAGATAATATCCTCTAATCGGGTTGTAGTTTCGGATGTCATAGTTCACTTGGCATGTTCAAACCTTTTGGTCTTGGGATAAGAAGCTCTTCATAGGTGTTCAAATACTCCCTGTGCTTGTCGAACTCACCACATCCTAAGAAACCCAATGTAGTTAAATTATGAGATGATGACTCCAATTTGATTTATTGCCGAACTCTGCCTAGTAGAGAGTGCCTGGCTCAAACGCACGATGAGACATGTATGACTAATAAATTCTTAACATGAGCCACAATTGTATAAAATATGCCTCTATGGACACAACATAAGCATCGGTTGGAGTACTTTAGACTTGTGATGATCAAGCCCCAAGTTATGGTACAAAGCCAAGTAAGCTTCCAAGTTACAACACGTAGTTGGGTAAGCTTCAACGTCCAAAAGTAACCATCCCTGAAGCTAAGCTCAAAGAGCCTTAATACTCCAGAAAGGAATCTTGTTGTCCTTCGCATGTAGTAAGCTTCACAACGATCGACAAGTTTTGTGACAACTTTGTGCATATGCTAAGCTAGTTAGTTTTGGGCTTGATTGTCCGTTTAAGGAATGTGCAGGTCTTCGACAAGCACGAAGGTAGGTACGATACAAGAAAGCTAGCAAGCTCAATTAACGGGGTTGTCATCAATGTTCATGCAGGATGGAAACTCATAAGTCCACGATGTGGTTAGTCTTGGGCTTGATCGCCCATTTAGGGAGTGCGTAAATCTTTGATAAGCACGAAGCTGGGTAAGATGTGAGAAAGTCAGCAATCTCAATGAGGGAGGGTGATCGTCGAAGTTGGTCCCAAATGGAAGCTTCTAGGTCTGTGATGTGGTTGGTCGTGGGCTTGATTGTCCGTTTAGGGAGTGCATAAGTCTTCGATAAGCACGAAGCTAGGTAAGATACGAGACAGCTAACAAAGCTCAATGAGTGGGGGTTGTTATCTAAGTTAATCTTGGATGGAACCTCCAAGGTCTACAATGTGGTAATTTAAGGATAAAGTTGGGTAAGCATCTAATTAGCCGAGTAAGCTCCAAGACCTTCAGCTCACTTTGAGCATGCTGTCATCGAAAGGCGAGCCATACAAAACTTAAAAAGTAAAGACTTGAAGATCCCCAAGAATTGAGACGAAATCTTGCACAATGGAGAATAACAATTGTCAAGGTAGGTTGACTCCTTGGCCGACTGTATAGGGATTATTCAACTTGGGTTTCACCTTCTTTTTATAAAGGCAACTTTAGAGAAAAGGAGCAAATACCTCCATTATGTTCGAGCATAAGGGGTATGATGATGAGGCACCACTATTTGGGATAATAGAGCCGGTAACTAAACTTGAAAAACTTTGCTGAGGTTGCCATGTTCTTCCACCCTCCATTAGATTTCTACTCTCGAGCCCGTCTAGCTATATTTGTTTAGTCCCTCTGCCTGCCCTCCACAACACAATAAATAGAGTATCCTGAAAAAAACCTGCTAATTTGGGATCCTTCCTTTCTTCAAACACACTACCTCTCCTTAAAACAACCCGACTATATCACATGAGCCAAGCTACGTATATATTGATGCAACAACGTTGTCACCACCTTTTTCTAATTCAAGTCTTGCAATTTCTTAGTCATTTCAAGTAGTGGCTCTATTTAAAGTTAAACATTATTTTCCAAGTTTCACACCACCACCCTTCCCCCATGAAAAAAAGAAGTTGGTGGGCCATTCAAGCGTTTTAAGCTCCTTATATTTCCGCCTGGACACTTTCAAAACTCATTCCACCTCTGTCGTGCTCTTGGTCTTTACCTTAATAGTTTGGGGGAAAGACTTGGATGATGGGAATTGTGATAATGATAAGTCCGCGGAAATCCTTAGCCTCTCAAATAAATCATCTCCTACGTAGTGGAGGTGCAAACGCGGCTTGCGTTGGGTTTAAGCATAGTGGAGGTACAAATAAACGTCCAAAAAGTCATGCCTTTGAATTTTGACATTGTAGCATCATCTCAACCGTTGAATGTTACGTCTCTCTTTCATAACATCATAAATCAATACCTAAACAAAAAAGACATGAAACTCTAAATCTTTCACCAATTAATTCTATTACTAGTGTTCATTAAGTCAGTGCCCCGTCACCGATTGCTTCCTTTTTAGTAGATCTACGCTTTCAGTGACCCTGTATACGAGAAAAAAGAATTGGACCTTATAATTTCTGAAGAACCTTGGCCGTTACTGATGATGAGAATGACAATGTCATAATCACTTGGAATTAACTATTAGATTTCATTTTCTAGTGTCAAAGGTTCGTTGAATTATTACGTTATGAAATTTTTTTCACGTAAATTTATTGGGTCTCCCTTCGAGAAGGTGAGCGACTGAACTTTATGCGTAGACTCCAAAGACTCTTTATAAGCCTTAAGTGTGCTTATGCCTCTAATAACATTGATCAAAGATAAATCATGCCTAAAAGGTGGTACTTTATATGGATGTGCACAATTAGTTTCTCCCTTAGTTGCAGGAAACTCCTCACATGGTGACGCTTCTTTCTCGGAAACTCGCTTTTGCGATCCCAAGTTAAGAGCTCCATGGGATCTCGTCCCAAGCTCTTATGAGAACTCGATCCCCTCAGCTGGACAGAGATGCATGGAACAAGTGAGAGAGTACCTGAGAATCAAGCCTTTTTCGACTCAATTCCTTGTTTATCTCTTCCTTCCAATCCATAAAGCCTCCTTGTTTGTTGTTACTGACTATCCTCTTCGAGAGGGCAGAGCTTGTCAATCACTGGTCTCTCTCTTGTGTAAACTATATGAGTATATTCAGCAAACGGTAATACTCTTTACGCATTTATTTATTCAAGCCGCTCCCAACCTCAGATTCTTTCAGGTGCTTACGCTCCCTCGCCCCCGTTCCCGTTCCCGCTTTGTGCAACTAAGGTTTCTCCTGCTTATTGTGTCCGACTATCAGACCCAAGTAACAATAGAAAACCAGTAAACACTGTTTGAGACTAATCACTGTTTGAGATCTCCAGGTTTTATCAATGACCTCAAAATAACTTGGACATTAACAGATCGATTACACAGTGGCCAATGCGTTGCAGGTCGAGGAGAAAATGCTAAGTAATAAATGCCAATATTAGGGAGTGAATAATGCTCTGTTAGTTGTTGTTACCATCAAAGTTATGCAGAAGATCCCATTTAGGGCATCATAGTTTTCCTTACACAACATTAGTCGCAGCTGCGCCCTACTTGCTGATAGTCCAGTCAACTTTTCTCTTGTTTCTTATAACACCACAGAACCATGGCTTTAGGCCTGGTGTTATGGCTTTAGGCCTGGTGTTAATGACTGGCAGGCCAAATTTAATCCATGTGTGACAGTCCTAACATTTAAACATCACCCAGCCTTATCTAGAAGTTTTTAAATTAGAACTGCTCATAGATGCTTTCCATTTTGGATGTTTTCTTTACGGTCCGAATTAACATGTTATCTTCCTCTTGAAACAGTTTGAGTAAGATCCTGGAGCGTTACCAGTCTCACAGAAGACCGGGAGATGCCGTTCAGGAAAATGTACAAGCAGGAGGAGTTGTTCAGAAAGATGTACAAGCAGAAGAAGCAGTCCAAACAAATGTACAACACGTTCAGGAAGCCAGGGTCAGACTTTTACTCCCACGATCAAAGTGATACATAAATCAATTTACGTGTCACTTTGGATTGAGATTATCAATTTACTTTCTTTGCCTATGGAGTCATGATCTTGCTTCACTTGTGTCTAAATATGTGCCTACGGTCTGAAAAATAGAGTTTGGTGCACACAACGCACTTTTAAGGACTATTTGCTATGTCTACAAGTTGTAAGATTGATCTGATCGCTGTCATATAACATGCACACTCTTGGAAGGTACAACTTAAAACAGAATAGAGATGCGTGCACACAGAAGGTACAAATTAAAACAAAATAGAGGCACGCACACATAAACAAGGAGGAAGAGAGGGGGCAGGGGATCGAATGTAACATAGCACAATTAATAGCACACATACATATATGATGTTTTTCTTAAGTTTGCTAAAAAGAACAAAATGCTGTTGAATAGCCCCAACGAAGAATATCATGCTTCAACACTTCCCTTACGTGCAACCCTCCATGACATGAATGGGAGTGCAACACCAAGCAAGTGTACAAATAAACATAGTGACAAGTACAAGAAAAATGTAAATTGTGCCGGGCCAATCACAAGCTGAAAAAATCAAGCCCTATCCATGTTGAGTTTTTTTCTGTTGGCGCTATAATCCTAAACTGTTAGAAAGGTCCAGTAATTATCTTGTTATGATATTGATGCAAGTATTTCTCCTGCCTAATTAATGGCAACTTTAATCAAACCATTAGTCCTGAAGAAGCATCTGTAACGGGTGCAATGTAGCCTGTCGTAGATGTTAATTAACCAGATTTCTCTACAAATTTGAGTCATCTGTGTAGATAGGAATCTTTTATGCAACATTATATGGCGGATAGGGGAGTCGTTTTCTTTGAGGAGTATCTAATGGTGGACAGCAGCTAGAAATGCTATATTGAGTATAGATTGTCCAAAGAGTAGCAGACAATCTGGTGTATGGGGAGTACATCTTGTTTACAGTTTGTGGTCTATTTCTTCAGCTTTGTTTGACATCCAGTGGGTCATGTCGTGGTGGGTAAGAGAGCTCTTGTGGGGATGGAGCGGGATGATAGTGCCTGCTAGGATGTGTAGGAGGTGGAGTTTAGCACCGTTATTCTCGACGTAGGATCAAAAAGAAAGGGACAGGCTCTCCTTTGACAGGATGGCGACTTCTTTAAGCCTACTTGGGGAGTCGGTTCTGTCCTGGAGCTATGATGTGGTTATTTTTTCGCTGGCTTGTGCCATGGCTGGGTGGTTGGGTCTTTGTTTGTTGTGGTTTGCTCTTCTTTTGTATACATCTACACTAGATTCCCTTTCAGCAGAACAATTTACTTTTCAATTGAGACCTGAAGTTGACCTGGAGTGTTGGCACATGTTACTTCAACTTTCACGAAAGCTGTTTGTTCACCCATCCAACCAAGTATCATACAAAACTTGGCTTATTTCCGCAGACGATTGGGGCCGAAGCTAGTGGCACATGGAATAGCGCTGACCTATTGCAGATGGTCCAAAGGTAATAGCTCCAGCATTTTCTGTGTCTGAAGTTAACATATACTCCTAAAACAAGCTTTGGAAGTGATTCCTGTCTGTTAGTTTTGCAGAAACCTTGATGGGGAAAAAGCCGAAGAGCTAAATATAACAGAGCTTACTCAGCTAGAGCACCAACTTAACGCCATCCTACGACAAACCAGAGTCAAAAAGGTCAGTTCTGATCAGTTGGAATACAACCAAAAGCAATTGAACTTGTTTTTAGAAGTATATGATTCGAAACTAATTATCTTTTTGTACTTTGCACTCAAGATTTCAAATCGGAAATACTGAACGCGGTGCTATAAATAATGATTATTGGGTTACTTTTCACAAAATAGACATGCTAATGCGAAATTATTATCTCGGGAGTACAAACTAGACATGTTAACGCCAAAATATAAGCTTTGGCAGTTATTCCGCCAAAATATGCTGATGTCCAACCCCTTTATGCACACTCAGCCGCAACTATAGAACAAAACTACCAAGGATCCTGTCTTGACACGTTAAGGTGAGAGACTGGCTGCATGCTATAAGGGGCGGAGACAGTAGTTTCATGGTACCAAGGGAAAGGAAGCCATCGAACAAATGTAAAAAGTTAGTATGAGGCGACCTTATAGAAAAAAGGTCACCGTCAAGAGGAATGGTGGAAGGTCACATCGTCTTAAAACATAGTTGAAACTACTTCGAAGATATGTTGATTATTTGTTTAGAGACTGGCTGCATGCGATAGGGATAGTCAGAGAATAAACTCATGGTACCAACAAAAAAAAGCATATAACAAATTTGAATACTTAATTTGTTGCTACCAGAATTCAAGGAGCCTAGTTGGTAAAAATTCTTGTTACACAGCTACTTTTCCAGATGCTGAATATTTCATCATCTTAATGGCTTTGCTGTGGTTCCTTCGCTATCTGTGAACGTGACAAACAAGTAGAGCAAAGAAAGTAATCGTGTACGATGATGCTCTATGAGACTTATATAATTACTGCAATATATGCAGTTGTCTACACAAGGGAGGATAGTAACAAAATTTTAATTCGGAAGTAATAAGGCATAGGGATTAGGGAATCATTTGGAATCCGTGAATTATTTGGAGAATTTTGGCAATAGGTCAAGAAAATGTCGGCAATATGAACCATAACTATGTCTAAGTTTAAATCATGTAAAATAGTTGTTCATACTTTACCTCATCATATAGAAGTAGGATCTAATTTGCATGTAGGAGACTTTCATAAGGAATGGTCACATAATGATTTGTCCAGTGGTTGGCGCATTGGATTCATAACTCATCCACCCCCATTTGAGTCTCCTAGACAAAGTTTCCATTTGAAGTAAGTTATTCTGTCGCGATAAATTCGTCAAAATCTCGACGAAACTCGCGATCAATTTGCAAAACATGGTAATTCGCAGTATCATTGAAAAACCTGCGATACACTTAAAAGTAAATCATTTATGAATTTATCGCAATAAACTTGCGAACATGGCGATATATAAGCAATTTTTGCTACTATGCACGAGAGCAATGACGGCCCTGCATGACAAGTAGATATGGCAAACCGATCTACCAGTCCGGTACAGGTAATACCCGGATGGGTACCCAGTTTTTTCCGAGTAACCTTTTCCTGTCCTCATACCTTACCGTCCGGTCCGGGTAGACACACGGATAAAAATGGCAATATTCAAAATTTTGTTTCCCAGTATCCATTTTGACGGTGAAGAGTCGGCAGTGTTGGTGTGGCTGGCTTCGAGACAGCGGAGGCAATTGCGGCGGAGCTCCGGTGGATGGTGGAAATTGGCGGCAGCGGCGAACGTGGATGACAGAGAGAGAAGAAGGGCGACGGAGAAATGTGTGACTGTGTAACAGATAAGAGAGAGGGACAGGGAGTGTGGAGTTTGTGACATATGTGAGTTAGAGAGGGAGGGGCGGCAGCAGAAAAAGAGAAATAGGTAGGGAGACGGCAGAGAGAGAGAAATAGGGAGGGGCAGCGGCAGAAAAAGAGAGATAGGGAGAGAGATGGCAGAGAGAGAGAAATAGGGAGGGGCGGCGGCAGAAAAAAGATGGATAGAGAAGGAGGGGTGGCGGCAGCAGAGAAAGACGGAGAGAGGTAGACAGAGAGAGTGGCGGCGAGAGAGAGAAAAAGAGAATATCTCTTAAACCCTGAAACTGGCCTAACCTTAAATGAAATGTACAAGAAATATTATATACCCCAAAAAATCAGGATAAACCTGGGTAACCTGTACCTGACCCTTAACTAGGATTAACGGTTGGGTTCAGCTACAGACAAAATCTAACGGGTATTCATAATTAATGCCCATACCCCTTTTTTTGCAACAGGTTTGGGTTGACCTGCGGCTACAGGCATTTTTTTGCCTGGTCTAACGAGAAGGGCCCTTTTTGGTTATCAATTAAATCTGCTTTTATAGGAAACATAATGTTAGAGCCTTGGACTTCTAGTTCTTCCCTGAGGCATCATTTTTGTTCAGTAGTATTGTGATGTGAAGCTGTAACCAATATGGAAAACTTGTGGCAAAGCAATGTCATGTAGTTTAAAGCATACAAAGCATGAGTTAACATACGAGAATGTATGATAACATACGAGAATGTATGATAACATACGATGATGAAGCATATATTCAATTAAAAAACGTACCCTGCATGACGAGGTATGTGAATTTTGGTATTTGAATTCTATTGATTTTTTACTTCAAGGAAACATAAAATTAGAGCCCTAGAACTTGTTAGTTTATGCCTGAGGTATCCATGCTATTTTAGTATCGTAATGTGAAGTAGTAAACACTATGCCACATCTTTTAGCAAAGGGATGTCATATAGTTTGAAGCATACAAAGCATGAGTTGACATCTGTATAAGAATGTATGACGACATATGACAATGAAACATACCCAATTAGAAAACATAGTTCCAAGGATGAAATGCAAGTTAGTCCTCACCCTATTTGTGGACCTAGGGACACTGATCATGTCTTAAGATATGTCGAGATTGCATAAGCGTTACTAGTACAGGGCAGCTGGGTGGCATAAGCAAAATGAGGGAGGAATTAATGGCTTATCTCCAGGATTATAGGGAGTGTGCTGATCCCTCACAAAACCCCACCACCCAAAAGGAAGAGGGGTGGGATGGGGAAGAGGACAGATTACTACCGAAACCATAGATAAGAACTATAAACCCGCTTAGTGCCTTTTTAGCTGAAAGGTACCTTCATGGCTATCCCAAGGTCGCATCTGTTTATATAAATCCAAATGCCCAAGGAATCTGGCTATCTAAGTTAAATCCTGATATAATGAACTTTCCCAGTAA
This sequence comes from Escallonia rubra, assembly GCA_033065855.1. NCBI lineage: Eukaryota > Viridiplantae > Streptophyta > Magnoliopsida > Escalloniales > Escalloniaceae > Escallonia > Escallonia rubra. The sequence continues at coordinate 23,501 of JAVXUO010002884.1, read as the reverse complement.
TGAGAAGGATAAAAAGAGCTTTAAAAGGGAGAACTCCACGGTATATGATGACTTACCGTTGAGAGTGAGGGAGACCATTAATCTTAACTTAAAAATTGAAATAATTCAACATGCTTTCCTAGAACTAACAAAACTGAAACTTCAGGCTAGGATTTGTCACTCCAAATGGACAATACTGGCCATAGGGTAGTCACCCAACCGAACCATACTTGTTTTACTTATATACTTTTATCTGGGAAATAAATGCATATATACTTTCATTTATTTGAGAAGCGGACAGAGTACCTTTATTTACAAGTTGGTGCCGTAGTGGCGCATCATTTTGTGGCATGATAGGTTCTTTTTTCTTTTAGATATCTTTACAACAGTTAGCTTCCCAAATTTGACATACCCCCTCCACAACCCAAGCCCCACACACACCAAAACAAACCCCCACCGCCCCTGATACAAGCATGTTAAGAATGTCATTAATTTGGTAATAGGTTACAATAAAAAAACAGGAGGAAAACATATTAACGCTGTTCTCATTTTGTAAACTTGGTAAATTTGAATAGGAAAAACTTTTGAGAGAAGAGAAGCAGCTCTTGGATGAAGAGGTAAGCGGATTTAAATGTAAAGCAGTTCATGTTCAGGAGAGCTTTCCTTGACTTAGAGACCTAAACTTCAGTCGCTCAGTGTGCCTTAAATGGTATTTTCATAGTTTCAGGTTGCGGTAGGGATCACTGAGAGAGAAGAAAATTGAGAACTGCTACAGCTATTCCACCCATCCCCGATCTCTGCCAGCAGAACCCAACTGTGCTACTATGGAGAAATAAGAGTGTCCCCTCGCCTTAACAAACATGCTTCAATTAATTTATCAGCCTATTATTCTCTTGTAAGCCTCAATAAGGAACATACCATTTTCCAAGTGTTATCTTCATAAATGTACAGCCTTAATGACATTATGCAAAGTGGCTCAGCCGTCAGTATTTCCATCTTTTTCCCCTTCGATCCAGGTAATCCTCTTGTATCCCTACTTATAAATTATATATGAACATGTTCTCCAAACTTCCAGTTTCACTATTTGACCATAGAGTACTGCTTTGTTTTCCCCTCCACTTGACGTCATACCACACTTCAGACGGATTCCATGCAAATTGACTATGTATTTAGCGGGAAGTAAAGGGAACTTAGAATCACTCTGCATGACCCAAGATTAAATCAAGTTAGCAGACCCTTTTGGCGGTTTTTCATAAAAGTGGGTGCCACGAAGCTGTTCAGATCGAGGTCATGCAAGGTGATTTTGGGTCCCCTTTACTTCCCGTTTAAAAACATAGTTAATTTGGATGGAATCCATCTGAAGTGCGGTATTTTGTTAAGTGGCAGGGTAACGTCATGGCTATCTCAAGTAAGCAGACCCCACCCCGAGTGTGCCTTGTTTACGATCAGCAGGATTGCATCTGTCATGGCTATCTCAAGGTGGCATCTGTTCATCTAAATCCAAATGCCCATGGAATCTAGCTAACTAAGACCCCGTTTGACAACTGTTTTTTTTTTGCTCTTTTTTTGCCCAGTTTTAAAATTTCTCAAAAGCCCAACAAAAATGGGGTGTTTGGTTGTACTTCCGTATTTAAAAAGGGCCCAAGAGTTTAAAAACAAGGCCCGTTTCCGAAAATCTGCTCTTTTCTTTGGTTTTGGAAACCCGTTTTCACGCGGGGGTTGAGAGCTGGATTAATGAGGTCGATGCTTCGAGCCTCACTAGCAACAGCAGATTTCTTTTTTCTTCTATAGTATAAAACCCACCTAAAAATTAGGGTTTCTCATCTCTTTCATCCCTTTGCTCGATCGGCCGCATTTGTACTCTATCACCGACTCCACAGCCCACCGCCTCCATCGCCTCCACCGGTCACCGCCTCCGTCTTCTTTCTCCAATGCAGAGAGAGAGGTGTTAGAAGAAATTACCACAACCAATGATTGTAACAACCAAGGCGACACAAAGAGAGCTCTGAGACTTGCTCCACGGCCTATATTGACTGAGGCTTGCTCCAAGGCCTATATTGACCGAGGCTTGCTCTCTATAACATGGTTAATTAGATGGATTCTTCAAGACAGCTCCTAGGTGCCTCCTCCACATAGAGGAAGAGGTCCCATTTGGCTCTATTCTTTCCCTATAGAAAAAATAAAAGTAAATTCTGCAAATAAGACCCATTTTGGCCATTCTTGTCAAGGACGAGTTTTGATAATGGCTGTGGCGACGCGAATTCTTCTGTTAACCCTTGTTGGCTTCTTCTGCATTTGCGAAGGGCAAGGTTAAGAAGCCAACCATCTCCTATGATGGCCGGTCAATGATCATCAATGGAAGCAGACAACTTCTCTTCTCTGGTTCCACTTCCGTTTTTTAAAAAGGCCAACAAAAATGGAGTGTTTGGTTGTACTTCCGTTTTTAAAAAGAGCCCAAGAGTTTAAAAACAAGGCCCGTTTCCGAAAATTTTCTCTTTTCTTTGGTTTTGGAAACCCGTTTTCACGCAGGGGTTGAGGGCTGGATTAATGAGGTCGATGCTTCGAGCCTCACTAGCAACAACAAATTTCTTTTTTCTTCTATAGTATAAAACCCACCTAAAAATTAGGGTTTCTCATCTCTTTCATCCCTTTGCTCGATCGGCCGCATTTGTACTCTATCACCGACTCCATAGCCCACCGCCTCCATCGCCTCCACCGGTCACCGCCTCCGTCTTCTTTCTCCGATGCAGAGAGAGATGTGTAAGAAGAAATTACCACAGCCAATGATTGTAACAACCAAGGCGACACAAAGAGAGCTCCGAGACTCGGTCCAAGGCCTATATTTACTGAGGCTTGCTCTCTATAACATGGTTAATTAGATGGATTCTTCAAGACTAGGGGTGGATCCAGGAAGTCCAACCGGGGGGTACCAAAATGTTATAAAAAAAATTAACGGCTAACATAAAAAATTCGCACCACGATTGATCGAATACGTTAAATACAAAATAGATTGCTCAATTTGACTAATAATCATATAATTTAACTATTTATAGTGATTTATTTAACTTGTAAAGTTAGTCAACAATAAATTAGAAACTTTACTCTTATTGTATATATGTATTATTAGTGCGATATCAATTGTATGATGACAATAGTCACGTATAAGTTAACATACTATAAAAATTTTAATTAAAAAATGAACTAACCTTGATATATTAGTGTTTACTTTAAAATTTAGAGATTTAGAGTTTGGAAGAATGAAGATGGACAAAAGAACGAGAAAGATAAAGATTACGACGGCTGGTGGCACAAAAAGTAAAAAATATTACAAAATGAAATCTAATACATTGAATAATTAAAATGGTAGCATTTTAGCAAATATTGTAAACATAACTACCTATTATTTAAAACAACTAAAAAAAATTCTCAAACTTTAGGTGTGGGGTGGGGTGGGGTGGGGGGGGTGCCATGGCCCCCCCTGGTCATGCTTGGGCTCCGCCCCTGTTCAAGACAGCTCCTGGGTGCCTCCTCCGCGTAGAGGAAAAGGTCCCATTTGGCTCTATTCTTTCCCTATAGAAAAAATAAAAGTAAATTTTGCAAATAAGACCCATTTTGGCCATTCTTGTGAAGGACGAGTTTTGATAATGGTTGCGGCGACGCGAATTCTTCTGTTAACCCTTGTTGGCTTCTTCTGCATTTGCGAAGAGCAAGGTGAAGAAGCCAACCATCTCCTATGATGGCCGGTCAATGATCATCAATGGTATTATTTGATTCTCTTCTCCGAATTCTTCTGTTAACCCTTGTAGACAGCTTCTCTTCTCCGGTTCTATTCATTATCCTCGTAGCCCACCGGAGGTATTATTTGATTCACAATTCCACTTTGATGCAAACAATTTTCTGGGTTTTTTTTTTCTTCTTTTCTTTTAATTCGATATATAGAGCGGTAATTTATTGTCCTGAATTGCTGCAAGAATTTGGAACCACAGACGTTGATTTATTGTTTAGATTCAGTTAATACCACTTGAATCAAGGACTAGGGATGTAAACCATTGTAATATATTTGTTTAATTATGTGTAATACATTGTAATGTATTTGTTTAATTATTTGTAAGACATTGTAATATATTTGGAGAATTATGTTTAATTATTTGTAAGACATTGTAATATAATTGTTTAATTATGTGAAAATGTATATTAAAAAAAATAAACTCAAAGAGCTGTCATGTCAAACGCTTGTGGTTTTCTATTTTTTGAAAATATAAACTCTATCAAACGTCTACCAGTTTTTTAAATTGGTGAAAAAAAAAACCAAAACTCTTTCCAGTTTTCTTTAAAAAAAAAACTGAAACTAAAAGTGTTACTAAACAGAGCCTAAGTTAAGTCCGAATAAGAACGAACTTTCCCAGTAATGAGGAGGATAAAATGAATTCACCTAGGAAAGCAGTACATACTCTACGCTTGTATGTATAATCAAGATCTTTACCAATGAGGTTTAAAAAGGAGAATTCCACGGTATATGATGATTAACCGCTGAGAGGGAGTCCCATAATCTTAACTACATAATTGAAATAATACAATGTGCTTTCCTAGAACTAAGAAAGCTGAAACTTCAGGCTAGAATTTGTCACTACAGAGAGACAATATTGCTGTTACCCAACCCAAAACCATTCTTGATATACTTATATGTTTTTATCTGAGAATGAAATGCATATAACATTTCAGTTATTTGAGGAGCTGACTTTATTTACAAGTTAACGTCACAAGTTGGTCTCATAGTGGCGCGTCATTTGGTGGCATGGTAGGTTCTTTATTTGTTTAGATATTTTTACAACAGTTAGCTTCCCAAATTCAACATGTTGACATTTGCTGTTTCTAATCAAACACTCCCCCCATCCCACAAACCCCCATCGCCCCGGCTACAAGCATATGTTAAGAATGTCACCAATTTGGCAAAAGGCCACAATTAAAAACAGGAGGAAAACATATTAAAGCTGTTCTCATTTTGCAAACTTGGTAAATTGAATAGGAAAAACCTTTGAGAGGAGAAGCAGCTCTTGGAAGAAGAGGTAAGCGGATTATAACCGAAAGCAGTTCATGGTCAGGAGAGGCTTCCTCGGCTTAGAGACCTAGACTCATTTGCTCAGTGTGCCTCAAATGCTATTTTCATGGCGCCAGATTGTGGCAAGGACCACTGAGAGAGAAGAAAATTGTTCACTGCTACAGCTAGCCCTCCCCTCACGTCCTCCGACAACAGACCCAACTGCGCTACTGTGGAGATATAAGAGTGTTCCCTTGCCTTCGCAAGTCATGCTTTAATTGATTTATTGACCAATTCTCTCTCTTGTAAGCCTCAATTATGGAAGTACCATTTTCCAAGTGTTACATGCCACAAATGAACACCCTCAATGACGTTATGCCCAAGTGGCTCAGCCGTCAGTATTTCCTAATTTTCCCCCTTTCATCCAGGTAATCCTCTTGTATCCCTATATAAACTTTATGTTAACATGCTCTCCAAACTTCCAGTTCCACTGTTTTGACCACACAGTATCGCGTTGTTTTCCCCAGCCCAAAAAAGAGAGAGAAGAAAGGAAGGATCAATTGGAAAATGTCAGGTAATATTTGATATGCAGCCTATAGGACATAACGTAACTCATCAAATGCTTACTTCAGTGCATTTATAACAGTGCATGGCTTGAATGCATCTCAGTGGCCTTACTAGCATACATATCAGACGTATCAAACGTAGCGATATTCTCATACAAAGGCATTTCATATAAATCAGCTTACCATGTCATATGCTCTGCGTTGACAACTTGATTGCAATTTGTAAAGTTCATCCGTAAACTGGTATGTTCATCGATGGAAGACCTAAAATTTTACACGAAAATAGAAGTAAATGTTTGATAAAATTAACGAGTGTGCCAAAACAAAATATATTTAGGGAGATAAGGAGCCTAAATTTTTGTACTTACACCTGAACATCTTGCTGAGCTGCTTGGAGCATGCACCACATTAGAACTATTCGCTGATGAACATATCGTGATTCGATCCTTTGAGAGCTCAAATATAGTATCTGGTTACCTGCTCTGTTGCTTTAGAAACCATCAGAACCCTTGCATGTTAGCTTTTTTGTTCTATCTCAGGCTTGTTTTTGTAAGAACTTACGAGGAACAATTAGAATATGTGGAAGTTGTAAATTGTTTGTCATAACGTTGTATAAAGCGTCCGATACAGGTCTGTTGAGCCCCTATACATAAAAATGCTTAGGAACAACAAGATCTCTTGTGAGAATACAAGGCAAGTTGATGATTGTGAAAAGACATCAACTGCAAAATCTAACCGCTCCAACCACCGCCAACTACCCAGTTGAAATGTGGACGCCGACGGCGATGAGGAAGATGGTAATGAGACCAAAGAAGAGGATGGTGTGGACGAAGATCGATACTCCGCTTGTCTGGAAATTGTTGAACTCGATCGCTCGGCTCTTTCCGGGAAGTTGGAACAATAGCCCCGGCGACAACAGCACAAACAGCACCACCGCTATCACCACCGGCCCCCAGTCAGCCATTTAACTCCTCTGCTATATCACTCTCGCTCTTTGGTAAAGTCGAAACTGCAAAGCTATTTGGGAAGAAGGGGGTCGGCAATTTATAGATGGCACAAACTGGATTAAGGTGCTAAATGGTCAGAGGAAGAGATGACTCTGGTTGTCATTGCCCAAAAGGCCAAAATGAGGCGACGGCAAGAATCCGTAACTGCCAGAAGACGAGGCATTGGATTTTTCGCGATAGCCGCACCCAAGGACATGTAGGACGGCGGCACCTTGCTTTCCGTCGGACGGCTTTGTTTTTGCACTATCATGTCCCTTTTAATGGACAGTTGGAGGTCATTGAGTTACTGGATACGTATAATTGCGTATGAATTGAAGTGTTTTCAAACTCCCTAGACCATGGCTAAGGTCAAGAAATTTGCCCTCTATGAGCATTGGGTACAGCGTGAGTACGGATGCTACACAGATATCCAAGTCTCGCCCCCATCAATCCTCCCGGCGATCCATCCGTTATATAGAGAGGGAGGCAGAGCTTTGTTGGTGTTCTATGGCTCCGTTTGTTGGATAGTTCAATGTTGCTCTAAAAGCTTAAGTTATTAGAGAATGAGCCTACGATATTAACATGTTTAACGCTCTCTATCAAGTGCAATCACGTGGAAAGACAAATTAAATTGCACTACTACTAAGTGCACAAATAAATAGAATATAAATTGCACTATAATAAAGGAGAACTAAATGCAAGCGGAAAGAATTGAACTCAAGACCTTACCAAACCCGAGTTCTGATACATGTTAAGTTACTTACTATCTAGTCCGATGTTATCATGTTTAACACTCAAAAACATCTCACGCAAAACCAGTAATGATGAAATATTGATGCTTAGCTAGATGAGCGGTCACACGGGGAAGGATAAAAGAAGGAAAGAAAAAAAATATGCAAGAAGGGTGGTGTGACACTAATAAAGAGAAAGTTGTCTACATAGAAACAAGTGTAATAATTTGTGCCAACTTGATGAAGTAAGAGGAGATAAAGAGTGGAATGAGAAATAGGAAGAGTGGAGCGACTAACGAAAACAGGAGGGAGCGTTACTCGATATGTTTTTCGTTATATTAATGTCTAAATGAATTACGCCAAGTTGATGTAGTACAACATGGAAAGAACAAGGGAAATGTTAAAAATTATTATGAACATGTGCTTAGATATAAATAAGAATGAAAGAGATTTGCTCTCCCTCCAGTTGCACGACCTCAAGCAGAGGATAAAGCTCTTCCTGGAGAGGTAAACCAACCGATTAAGCAAAGCATTCAAATCCACCTAGCTTTAGCACTACCCCTTCAACACCTACAATGTTAGCTTTTCTTTAATTCCAAGACCCTGTAATGTAAATGCACCAAAAAGGCACCCAATTTCATTAAGCTGTAAAGCAACGGAAAGAACCCACTCAAAGGATCAATAATTGGAAGCTTACGAAGGGAGTGTTGCTTCTTTCAGTTTCCAAAAAGGCAAAGCTCCCACTTCCCAAGCACCACCAGTCCATTCCATACCTTTCCTCCCTTCTTAGTCTACTTTCTTCTTCCTCTCTAAGTTTAGCATCCCCCATTTCCCTTCTTCACTAAGAAACTTAGTACCCTCCCTATACATATTTGCATTTGCAAAGACCACTCTATTGTTCCTCTCTCTCTCAGGTAAACTTCAGAGAAGTTAAGTTCGTCCGTTACTCTTGAGATATTTGTGGAGCGATAGAAAATGGGTGCTGATTGGGGACCGGTGGTTGTCGCGGTGGTCATGTTCATTCTCTTGTCGCCAGGGCTGCTGTTCCAGCTGCCGGCGAGGACCCGGGTGATAGAGTTTGGCAACATGTACACCAGTGGGATTGCGATCCTAGTTCATGCTGTATTATACGTTTGTATATATACCATCTTGATCATTGCGATTGGTATTCACATTCGTACTTAATGAACCATCGCAACAATGTTTTTTTTTTTTTTTTTCGTTCTTTTGGTTTGTTGCTCTAATACTGTAAGGTTGGTCTCTAAGTCTTCCTGAATTCTCAGTCTTGTGCATGGGCTAATGAAGCAAGAAGTTGTTTCAAAGAGGCATGGTTTGCCAAGTCTACGGCTTCATTACATTTACACATTATTGATTCTCTACTCTCTTTCTTGCAATATCAATGATTACATGACCATGGTAGCTAGTCATTGAGAACATAACTTTCGTATTAAGAATTAAAGTCTACGAATTCTATCCATAATCCTATGTCAATTAGTTTTGAATCGGATGTTATGTCACTATATTGGAAACGACCATCAAGGATGCAGTTCAAAAGAAAAAGGGAAATTTGTCAGTGCCACCAAATCCATGGGTTTCCAGTTGGAGACTCATTATAAGTACTCAACAATCTTCCTTGTGACTCTTGACGGCTACCTGTTTCTACTTGATTCTAGAATGCCATTAAGGCTCAATTATAGGTTTTTGTGATTCTGGAGTACATAGACAAGTCCAGCAATACTGAGACAAGAACACAAAGTGATCGACATAAAATTCCTTTGTCATCACATCCACCAGAGGAAGAGGTCATGCTGTCTGTGTACTGGGTTTTTTTTCCATATTTGATTCTCTAGTCAGCATGGATGATGGTGCGCCTGCTTAAGATTGTACGCAGTACTTAGCAGCAGAATGCTAACTTAGTTATTGATGGACCATGTATTCATTGTCCAACAGGGTGCAGTTCTTGGACAATGAATACATAGCAGCGGAAAGTAATGCTGATTCCACCATATCTTTTCATTTTTGTTCTGCATTAGATAGGTAAATTGCTCCTTGTTGCAAACAAAGGCTCCTGTTAGTCTATCATGCTTTCTAGATTACATCCCAGTTCTACTAAACTGCGAACAGATCGGGAACTGTTCCGATACAGGAGAATTTAGTCACCTAAAAGTATTTTTCTTTTTTTTTTGGTCCTCCTCGGTCCATCGGATGTCTGGGCAACACAATGGAGTGGCTCTCTCCCCCTCCATGAGATTTGGACATATCATGAGCATACACAAGAAAGAGAGAGCTTCTAACCAGGTCTCAACAAAATCAAGCCTTTGGTTGAGGCATTCGGTTAATCGAGTCCTCAGAAATCTCATGAGTACTTTCGCCAACATCCCCTTAAGGCTTTGGTTACTTGAAAATCTTACAAGTTTGTCTGGAGGGTTTCATTCGATCTCAGTAGCTCTTACTCAACGCCAACATTGTTTATTGTGGCCGTGGCAGTCAAGCTGACTGCATTCATGTGGCAAACTGGCAATGGCGCCATAAGGGGTTTATCTTCAATAATGAAGGAACGTGCGCAAGACCTTCATGAAGGTTGGTAAATAGGAGCCCGAAGGAAAAAAGTTACGCGGTCATTCTTTTTGCTGGAAAGAAGCGATAAAAAATATTGCCAAGAGTACTCTCAAAACACTCGAGCGAATGGAAAACAAATTTGGATCATCTCCTAACTAATTCATCGTAAGTAATGAACATCATAAATGATGATTAGATTGCTAAAAGAAGTAATATTCCTCATCACTACTTGTCTTTTAATCACTATCATTTGTCAATTCTGTGCGAACTATTAAGTCAAAGAAGGCAAAGCCTAATAGCAGATGGTCATTGATCTCAAACTTGATGGAAACAGTGTCAGGACCTTTTAGGTGCTGTCTTGAGAGATGTCAGATGTGGGTGTAGAATTTACTCCTTGACCTAGAAATGGAGCAAAGAAGAATGCGGAAACTTGAAGCCACCATTGAAGGTTTTGAGTATGGATTGGAATGCCTTTTTAGGTGAATATAACTGAAAGCAAGAGTCGCCCTTTTTAACTTCCTCTCTTTCCAAGGTATCTAATATCTTGTTATGGAGTTGGCATCGCCTCTTAAAAGGAATTTCTCCTATTTTTAGAAATGCAAAATCTTTTAAAGTTTTCAATTAGCTGCTATCAGGATGAAACCCAAAGTTTCTCATGTTCAAGATATGGAAGCTGCAGCATGGTGCTTAAGTTTAGTAGCATTTTCGCTCTTATAATAATTGCTCAAGCACAATCATGAGTGTCAAGCGATTGAACAAGAAACGAAAAACGAGAAAAAAAAAAAAAAAGAAAGAGGGCAGGGGTGGATCCAGAAACTGTAATGGGGGCTGCCAAAAAATCATAAAAAATTTTTGATGGTTAACATAAAAGAATTCAGAAGGTTCAAATTTATACAAAACATGAATGATCAAAATCACATTATAATTAGTGTCACTATGAATCCGTTAAATACAAAATAAATTGCTCAATTTGACTACTAACAATATATTTTCACTTCGCATAATGACTTATTTAACTCTTACTGTATAAATATATTATTAATGTGTTTATTAGTCACGTATAAGTTAATCAACTATAAAATTTAAACTAAAAAAAAAGAACGAACCTTAATCTAATATTTTTTTTTTTTTTGTGTAATGTGGAGCTTTAGAATTTGGAATTAAAAAAAATGAAGATAGAGCAAGAAAATGACAAAGATAAAGATTATGATAGGGCACAAAGAAAAAAAGACACAATAAAATGAAATACTAATAAATTAATGTTACAATCTAAAGAATTTTTGTAAACATTTAAAATATTTAAAATGTGTTTATCCATTAGAGGGTCACCAATTAGATATAACTAGGTTGCGATGATTGAATACACGTGCCGGGGGGGGGGGGGGGGGGGGGACGCGATTGTTATATTACTTTTTGGAAGAAAAAAAAATTGACAAAAAATAGAGGATGTTTTTTGCAACATCAACTACCTAATTTCTTAGGAGCAAAAGACCAAGGGCATTAGGATTAGGATTGTAGTAATATAAAAGGGTTGTTCCTATGTCTTTTCGTCCAAGTCTTATTGCAATCTGTCTTCCACCAAGATTGCTAACCAGCGGCTTGGTTAATTTTTAGGTACTTCTTCTTCTCTGTATCTACTAATTAATATCCTTGATTGTTGTTCTTGTCAGTAATTAATGTTGAGCTCCTTTAATGCACGTTTTTAGGGTCACCAACTTACAAAGTTTAATTTTTTTCTTGCCTTGCATTACTAATTTTAAACTGTTTGCCTACTTTAAACTATTTTAGTATATTCGTGAGAAGAGGTACTCTATGGAAGTTAATAGAACAGAGCAGCGACTCTGCTCCTCTCTTCTATGAACTACTCCTACATAGACAATGAAACGACCCTTTAGAATTTGGAACTTATGAAGCGCAACTTTATTGGCGGAATCGAGTCTGTCAGAACAACCAAGCGCAATCGGGAGTTGAGGAGAATATTACTGATGTTGATGATGAGGACACCGATCATGGTACCATAAAACATAAGGCTGCTACCATCGGAAGCACGAATTCGAGAAAATAACTTGAAATAAATAAATTGAGAAAATCCCTAAAATTAAAATTCATAATTTGAAATCAATTTAGAATCCAAGTTCATAGTTTCAGGCATAGAGAAATTGACAAGAATACTGGACGTTAGGGTTTTGATGTCGCAGAATAAACAAAAACCAAGTATATATAGTAGTAATGAGTAATGACTTTAGGGATGTAATTCGTCCCTTCCCAAGTTCTTGCGCCCCAAGTTTCTCCCCAGGAAGCCGTTTGCTTGCTTTTACTTTTATGTACTTTCTCATCGCTGTAATAACTGCACAATTTCAACTACTGAACAGAAGGGAGTCAACACCTCTTCAAGAAAAAGAATGGAAAACCCGTGCCCTGCCGCGGGGGAGAGCTACCCCGCAGGACTTAAAGAGGATGCTGCGGCGGCTTTACTTCTTTCTTCTCTCAAGCACCAAGAACTGAGCTACCAAACAGCCATGGAATTGGAAGACTTGAAGCGCAAGTTTGGAATTACCACCCAGTATCGCCACCTCCACCCACAGCCGCAAATTAGGATAAACCATGATATCGGTGAAGACCTGGTGGCGGTACCATCACCGGCAACGGTTGTGCCATCAGCCATATACAGTACGCACCTCCCGGAATTTCGCTGCTATGCGACCCCGCCGCCGGAACTCCCCCCAATCCCGATGCTGCACGGCCGTATCAGACAGTGTAGTAAGCCATACGAGAAGCAATTGACAGAGAGTGACGTGAAGGACAGTCAAAATAGGCTGACGTTGAGCAAGGATTATGTTAAATTTCATCTGGAATCAATGTTGGAACCAGAGGAGAATCTTAGAGAAGGGATTAACGTCACCACTTATGATTCCCAAGGGAACACGTATGACATGGTTTTCAAGATTTGGGCTGGAAAGATGCACGTGCTTACAGCCGGGTGGAAGAAGTTCTATCAACAGCATTGTTTAAGGGCACATGATGACTGGGTTGCTCTGTGGATGTTTAGACATAGTAGAACAGAGAGGCTCTGTTTTGCTATTACTTCAAGGACTATGCAACTGTAGACACTACACTCAGGTCAGGGCCAGGGGAGTTCCCAGAACAGAGGTCAAGAAAAGTTCAGAGTTTGAGAGAGAGGAGATGGAGTGAGGCACTCATTTCCCGATTTTGGCTTGATAACTGATGCTAGTTTACCAGGTTATGTGAATGGAAAATCAGGTGTGATCGGATAATATCGTTCTTTTCAATCATTACTTCTAATGGTTATTTAACACGTACCTAGTTTTCTAGCACTTCCATCACTTGTTTTGTTCTTAGACCCGCTTGTCTAACTTTTTCGTGAGACCCATTAGTTGTAAGTCAAGACATCGAATAAAAACAACGAGTAAAGTCAATACGTAAGATATACCAAACTTTCACAACAGTCAGTCAGGAAAAATCTAATGAAAGTAAGTAAGACTAATCTAGGTAGTGGGACTACCCACTTCCGGTCAACTGACCGACCATCAGGGCCGGAGAATGTTAAATGGGTGGGGTGGGGCACTAAAATTTGGATGAACAATGAATTGGATTGATAGATTGGATCACTCATTTCCACGGTATAGTCCAATTCAATCCCACCCATTTTGGGATGCCTCCATACGAAGAGAAGGCCTTGAGCCTCTTCTTCCATTCATTATTACCTTCGTGTTAATCACAACCGTGGCAGTCTGGCAGAGAGGAAAATCAAATCCTCTGCATGTGGAGAGAAAATGCGACTCAGTTGCACCATTGATGAACTTGCGTTGTTAATATTACCAGCATAACTCCTTAATTAGTCTCCACCATCTAGGAACGTCAAGCAAAGGAAGAATTGTGTCAACCACACAGACGAGGGAGAAATCGTGTAAGACTACGAGGGGCTAAGATGGACAGAATATTTTTTTTAATGTAAATGTAAATCCAACGGTCTTAGAATGAAATCATACAATATTGGTCACTAAAATTGCACCAAATAGTTTCAATTCTTAACGAATGCCACAACAATTGATGCAGCTATGTGGATTACAGCTCTTGAGTAATCTCAGAAGCGGGCAAGATCAGATTAGTCATTAAAATTGATACAAAATGACGAGAGAAGTTGGCTACAATAGATGAGTCGGCTTACTGCACAGATCTTCGCCCGTAAGTGAGACGCAGATCCAGATGAGACGAGCTGAGAGAGATCAGGCGCCGGTGTAGATGTGGATGTGGACGGCGAGGATGAGGACAGCGTAGAGGGCGAAGAAGATGAGAGTGTGGACGGCGATGGCCTTGCCGTTGGTCTTCATGCTCCCAAACTCCAGCTGCCGGCTGTTCCCCGGAAACTGAAACAGCAGCCCCGGCTGCAGCAGCACGAACAGCACCACTCCTATCAAAACCGGCCCCCAGTCGGCCATTGGAACGCCCTAGTCTGATTCGTTTCAGGTTTGTTTGGGCGAGAACTACTGTGGTGGTGAAGGTGGAGTCGAGCAAAGAGCAGGAAGTAGCTTTTGGTTGGACAACGCTAGCATGAAACCAGGAAGAAACACGAGAGTTGGCAGATAAGGACACCGGGTTTTGGAACTGTTAGTAAAGTTTAGTCGGTACTACTTAATACGAAATTGTCTTAAAAGCAAAAAAGATTGGAATCTATAAACACTGGCGCAATCCACCCAAGTTGCACCGTTAGTTAGTGGTGTCAAATTTTAAATTGATAATTTATAATAATTTTATTTGAGTTAGATGCAACTAGAATGAAACAGAACTGATTACACTAACGTAGATCTATTTGTATCCAAAAAATTTATGTTATATTCGAAGTTTGAACGCACGGTTTCATTCGTTCATCACCGCGTGGAATTAGAGGTGCAACTTGGGGTCGCGTAATCCGGGGACAATCCTTTATAACCCGCAGAAATATGAAAATGAACTTAATTTTATAGTGACCGTGGTGGATGTAAGCTCAAAATTTTGGGTCCGTCAAAATATGGGTTAGACATGGGTAAAGATTTCAACAAGCCCGTCCAGCCAGTTGAGGAAACCAACTCATCTAACTATTATATTATATAAATTACACATGCGCGCGAGCGCACACACACACATACATATATTGTTTCCTTTAATCTTTTTCTTTCATTTTGTCCCACATTTGTTTCCATTCTTATATTTGAGTTAATTTTGAGACTTTAGTGTACTTTTTTTTCATTATCATGACTAAATTGTAGAGTTGGATGATCAATGATATGTTTTGAAACTATTCTAAAAAAACGTAATTCGTAATCATGGACAACTCGTTGGCCCCGTATCCAGCCTGTATCTACCAAAATTTTAATGGGCTCACCATGAACAGATATTATTAGGCCCGTAGATATAGGCTGGACTGGACATGGACACGATCTTTGGAGAGTGGGCTGGGCATGAACTGACCGTAGGGTCCGTCCAACCCGCCCAAGTTGCACCCCCTGCGTGGAATTAGCAGAATTTTGTATATGTAGAATTAAATAGGAGATCGAGATTCCCATAATCAAATTGTTCTGACCAATGTTATTGTAGGTAAGTCTGTTTGAAATTTTATGACCCATTTTTTAATCAAATTTTGCAATTCACTCTTGTAATTAAATATACGAGAATCTTTGGACATAACAATTATTGTAGGGTTTATAGATGGACGAAATTTGTGTCACTGCTTCACCGTGGTCCTTATCAAATAATGGATGCTATAGTGATCAAGATAAGTGATATAATAAAAGTTATGGCAAGCCTTGTCTAAGCCATAGTGAATATTGACATCAAACAACAAATTTCCTTTTCCAAGGCTGGTAATAGACCCACCCACCTTCTTCCCTAGATGTTGTGCCACACTAAGGTTTAGACTTTTAACTATAATCAACTTCCAAATCAATCTCATCTCTTCCTTCAATTTTAAGCATTTTCTAGCTAAAAGTCAATGTAACAATTGATTACTAAATGACTATAATCAACCTAATCTCTTCATTTAGTTTTTAAGCATTCTCTAGATCAATGAAAATGGAACAACAGAGTACTAGATGCCATGCTATTGAACCACCACCACCAGCCGCTGATGAATTTGTCCAGTTGTCCTCTATAAAGAACACGATGCTTTGGCTTATCCCAACCCATCACATTAGAAAATTGCACCCGACGAAAAAGTGGGTAGTGCTCAAATTTTTGTATTCTCCACCTTTATGAGATTCTCATATCTTCTTCTCTAGTAAAGGACTTACACAGTCAAAATTACAAGGCATCCGAAGCTTCCTTTTTTATATGCTTTGTTACCTCTGTAGCTGCACTTGTTCTTCTTTCTCCTGTTGGAAGACAAGGTTTGTGCACAGCCTATACATAGACGATACTTCGCAAGGTTATACACCTTTGAGAGATGAACGATTGGGCTGCTCCGCTGATAGCTGCGGCGCTCTTTGCATTTCTCGCACCCGGGTTGATATTTCAACTTCCCGGAAGGGAACGACCTGTTGATTTCTTGAACATGAAGACTAGTGTAGCATCCATGTTACTCCACACTGTTCTTTATGTTTTGCTTCTAATCCTGTTCCTTGTTGTTTTTAACATCCATATCTATGCCTAGGAGCCAGTTACACGCTTGTATGCCTTCTTGTTCTCTCTTTTTAATTCAGTTAACGGTTCTACTCCATGTATTCCTTTACTAAATCGAAGATTTCAAATTAATAAGGTGTTAATACTTTGGAGTTTCAGCTTATTTCATGTCGAAAATTAGTTGTTGAACTCGACTGGAGAAAGCGTATTTTGCAATTCCCAGAAGACCAATAGCTCTAGAGATGCTGCAGAAGTGTTTGTGATCGGAGTCGTCAAGAAATTTACTAGTTTGTGCATGCATAACTTTATCACCATCCTGTGCGTTCTAATAAGTAGCACAGTTGTGACTTGAGACTTGGAAGTTTACACCGGTGATCTTTCTCTCCTCCCAAGTGCAAAGTGAGGTCACCAGTTGAGGTACTTGGCAATTTTTTCCTTAGAGTATTTACTTCAAGAAACGCAAGAAAGATCGAAAGTGAATTTAGGAAACGGCATCTTGATTTTTCGTACGAGATCCAAATAGACAACAATATTCTACAAACACGAGAATTCGAAATGCAAGTTTTTCGATAAGAAGAGATTAATTTTGATTTATAAGATTGCTAGTGAAAGTACATCCCAAGGGGCAGAAGCAAAGGATTGCGGATAGCTCTCCCCCGAAACATATTGAAGTTGCGTTCTAATTTGGCCACGGTATAACTACTTACATGTATCAGTTCAAAATGAAGTGAATGCATCAATCAAATCAAAAGTGCTGGGTGGAATATGGTCTGAGCTTTATAGCTTCAGAAACTAACAGGATAAAAAAAAAAAAAAAAAGGGGAGGCGAGGTGGGTGGGGGGCCGGGAGAGGGGTTGGGGGGGGGGGGGGTGTCACTAGCCGATGTAAACGTGGACTCCGACGGCTAGGAGGAAGATGCAAATAAAAGCAAAGTAAAGGATGGCATGAACCAGAATTGAAAGCCCACTGGTGCGGAAGTTGCCGAACTCGATGCATCGGCCGTGACCCGGCATCTGAAACAGCAGCCCTGGCGTTAACAGTATGAACAGCACCACCGCTATGAACACCGGTCCCCAATCCGACATCTTCTCAATATAATCACTTCTCTTGAAGAAGAGAGTATGGTGAACTGTTGGTGGAGGATTTGCATCTGGCTATGAGAAGGGGGCTTATAAAGATGTCGGGTTGTCCAAGGAAGAGACAAGCGAGACGAGTGACTAGAAAAGGGAAAAGTGAACGTTACCGAATCAAGCTATTCGGATTCAAATTTTAGTCCAGAAGGTGCATTTGTTGACAATGGATGCATAAAGCAGGCTTTGCACCGTGCTTAAAGGCTGAACGCCACTTGAGGGTTGCTTACAACATAAAGATTCTGGTGATACTTGACTTAAGATTGGAAATATAAGGATTTCAATTCTGGTGATGCAAATTCATGAGATGAGAGAACGTGTGATTCTCATGTAAGAATAAAAACTAAGAAAAGCAGACTCATGAATAGACAGAGAGGATCTCTATTATCCATTGCACCCCCAATACCTAACTTCTGAAGCTGGAGATCAGGTATCATGTTTCGCCACCTTCTTTAGACGCCAGAAGATATGTCCCAATCTAGTTCACAAAAGCAGGAGGATGTACATTCAGGGGACCAAACATGCACACAAAGTAATTGATTTTCAGTATGGAAACAATCATCGACTTCATCAAAGGTTGCATATTACTAGAAAAAAATAAATTGAATGAGCATTAGAATTTTTCACCTAGTGTACTACTAAAAAACAAAAAGCATAGAGCTTTCAAGTGCTTTATGGAATACATGAGCAGTTCCAAATTTAAAGTTCATTTTATTCATCTTTTCAACATGATTTGAAAGTAAATTATCACTATACTGAAACAAAAAGTCTCTTCAATACAGTTTTAGCAACAAAATGTTTCGACTTTGCATTAGATGCTGTGTTTAGTGGCATCTATAGTATACCAATATATTTTTAAGGAAAAATTGCGTAAAATACCCATAAGGTTTGGGGTAGTTGCAAAAACACCCATGTTGTTACAAAAATTGCAAAGACGTCCCTCTAGCGCTTATTTTGTTGCAACCGTTAGAAAAGTCATCTAAATTAACAGAGCGTGCTTTTCACGCTCTTGGACAATGCGTGTAGTAAAAAATTTATACGTTAAAAGACTAAAATACCCTCTTCTTTTTATCTCTCTCAAACAATTATCAATTCCTCCAAGACCTAACCCTAGCCACCCTCAACCACCACCCATCTGCCACCTGCGCCACCAACAACCGGCGCCGCCGCCGCCACCGCCACCCAGTCTTGTGCGCCTAGCGGCCGATCGAACCATCAAACCCAAACCAAACCAATTGAACCCTAATCCCACTAAACCCCTAAATTTAAATCGAACTCAAACCAATCGCCGATCGAACCATCAAACCCAAACCAAACCAATCGAACCCTAATCGCCGCTATAGCCATCAAACCCAAACCAATCGCACAACAACTCGAACCCTAATCGAACCCCCAAACTTAGATCGAACCCTAATTGAACCTCAAAACTTAAATCGAACCCTAATTGAACCTCAAAACTTAAATCGAACCATAATCCCGCTGCGACCACAACAATTCGAATCCTAATCGCACAATCTCAGATCTAGGATTTCAAATCGCAATCTGCGATTGAAACCCTAGACTAAGATTGTGCAATTTGGGTAAACAAGATACTCGTGACCCATTGTTCACTCCGACAATCCCATCGTTTGCTCCGCCACTTGCGCCACAATCTGTGATTCCCACTTGCGCTGCCGCGAGCCCGCCATCGATCTACTAAGCGATCTCGTGAAGAAGGAAGAAGAAAATCGGCCATTCTGGAGAAGAAAGGGTCATTCTCATTTATATAAAAGGGCAATTTAGCCTTTTTCACCATTCTCTTACGGAATTTTTACAGTGCAACACTTTTACTATTTCATGTGTCTTTTTGCAATTTTTGTAACACGGTGATGTTTTTACAACTACTCCAAACCAAAGGAGTATTTTACGCAATTTTGCCTATTTTTTACCGACTTTTAAAAAGAGACTTATTAATGATGACCTTTAAAAACAAAAATAAAACTAACTAACCTATATGTATATTTCATATATCAACGGCATTATTGTAATAGTACAGCGTATCAAGATGGATTATAGAAATTTACCCAAATGCCCCTTACTTTTGTTCTTTTAGTGTCTTAAGTGAGGCTTGTATGGTTACTTCCCATTAAGATCCATCTTCTTCCTCTATTCGTCTCCATAAATCTGACGGAAAGGTTTGAAGGCACCGAGTGAAAATTCACAAAGCTTATTCTGAGGTGAGAATCGCCATTACTCATCAGTTGGGACATTTCATCACCCCAAAGTACAACCAATTCACCCAATCATAACACAAAGCAGTTCAATAACTTCAAACAAATGAAAATAAGCAGGAAATTTTGATTCGAAGTTTTCAGGTACTTAATAGGTATATCGATTCATCAGGCTTGTGGTGTCTGAGGAACTGGACACCTAATCCAAGTAACACTCCTCAGCCGAGTTCTAGAACGGCCCCTAGCCCTTCAGGCATAATTCAAGCGGAATATGTCGTTAAACACATAGAAGGATCCTTGCGGCGTTGGCATCAAGTGGAACATCTGTTCACCAAGAAGGCAGACACGTAAGATTAGGTAAAATACAATGAAAAGTAGGATGGTCACAAGCACTAGAAAGGCATATCCACCTATAATACAGTATTGAGACAAGAAAGATACTAGAAAATAGCTATTTTCTCCAGCATCAAAACTGCACCCCAGTCTAGAATGAGTTAATCATCTCTAGTTCATAAAAAATTGGTTGAATCCCTTGTACTGGTCCTGTACCTTCTAGATTTAGAAGAAGGAGAACCCACATACAAACTAACTCAAACGAGTTGTCAGTGTTATGAGTTTGAAAGAAACAAATCACTCGACCATCTCATCATCAAAACTGTTCAACCTTGTTTCTATGTTTAAAAAGGAAGCAGGAAACCCTCAAATAAGCTAAATTTCTTGAAGTACCAAATATGACTCTAAAAATCCAACTAATCAAATACCATGAAATAATCAAATAACGTGAACCTAAATTTAGGAAAGTAACTAAATTAACAATATCGCAAATTACTTGTCCTCAAATTCAATTGCTATCCAATTTCTTTCGTCCCTATCACTATAGCTGCAGAAGTGGAAAAAAGACTGCTTTAATTCAAGAAAAAGTTCACAGACACCACCATATCTTATTGATTAGTACATTGGCAGGACATTATATTGACAATGGAGAGTGTGTGAGCAATTTTCCGAATCTAGCATTGTTACTTTAAGCCCCTGGGTGATGCTTGGAAGATTGTACGGCGATGTTCATAAAGCTCTCAAGAATGCTTAATTTGCTTATTAAAATAACAAGACAAGAAATGGTTTACTTTTGAATATTTAACTTGAAGCATTTTTTTATAGTGCTTCTTTTTGTTTTTTTTACCCTTCACCGTAGTCGTTAGAATGTAAAATTCACGACTGTAATGCATGATTCAGTTCAATTCTCCCCTCCAATTACGACGTAGGGGTGAATTGAATTGATGGCTGGACCGCTGAAACCAGCTTAAATTGCAGAACTGAAATTCACCTAAAAGCTTGCTGGTGGCCTGTTAATTCCGATAGTTGCCGACAAAATTGTCTTGGCTTTAGAGAAGGCAGGTCTGATGTGCTGCAACTGAGTGACGTGCTCCAATAATATAATCACTTACGACCCAACAATTTCCTTTACCTTTACTCCCCATTGGCATGCAGCTGGACAGCAAGTATATTCCAGCCTGTACTTCACTAACTGTAAAGGGCAAGTCCACCAACCCTGAACAGGGAAAAAAGATGTGGACTTCCACTAGGCCATATCTTGTTGATTTACAAATGAACCAAGCTCTCCTGAAATCCTAATAACACCTAACAACCTTTCAATAATCACAGTGCAATATGATAATCTACTCAGTTTCTCTCTATGATGAATCTATCTTCAAATGGTTACTGAATCTTACACTTTCCAAGCCAGATTTACAGCTGGAACTGTACTTGCTGTACCGATGTATGCCAAACAGGACTAAAAATGAAGGCAATAGATAGCAGCCACGTGACTCAGTTGAATCAATATTTCAATCAGTAAAATTCTGAAATCTGATCAAAATCCGACTTGCCCTCGTAAGGCAGCGAATCATACCAATTGTCATCCACAAGAAGTATCAACGTCACCTATCTGGTAGATGCGAAAAGAACAGCATAAACTAAACATAACAGGTCATCGCAAGTGCCGATAAAAAAGGGGTCCGCCAACGATTCACACACAACTTGAATCAGACGGAGTCAAGTTATTCGAGTCACGAGTCACACGATAGTAATAACTATGCCTTATGTTGCACCGCTTTCTAAACCTAATAATATCTAAACCCATTGGACACCAGCACGTTGATGTCTTTGAGCCGTCACTCATCAGGACTAAGTATTTTAGCATAACAGTATCGATTGATTTTCCGTAAGTTCCAACTTTTAATATTTCTTATGTTGATTGATCTTTTAAGATCTGCCCTAAGTTAGACTCGATACTATGATCAAGTGCATCGGGATCTTACAGCAGATATTAACATATCAAGTGCATCAGGACCTTACACGTCCATTAAAATAAGAATCTTTAGGGTATAAAGGACTAAAGGAAATCACACATCTATTGTCAATGTTATTTTGGAGAAGTGAGAACATTAAAACGTCAACACAATGCTGCAGTGTTGTCTTCTGGGGATTTATCTTTTACTTTCCACACTTTCCTCTTCCTTGATGATTGAGATGTGGGCTTAGGAAGCAGGCGCAACATTATGCAAAACCCAAAAATTGCAAGATCTTGAGATTACAGAAGATGAGTAGTGGGGCCAACCCAAGGTATGCCATTCCTCTAACCGTCCATCAAACTATCAAAAAAGTTCGATCCATAACAGATATATGGGTTTGTATATAAATAAATTGTTAACCGAGAGCAATCAAACAGGCCAAATAATTGGCTTGACTCATCGAGTAATTTCCTAATTTACGTGTAACACAACTTTACATAAACAGGTATGGGGAAAAAAGTCGTATATCTACTCATCAGTCCAGAACCTCAGTGATCAACACAAGTCCAAAAGCATCAAGAATTAAATGATCTGTATCATTCAAATCTTAGCATCAGATCGACCACAGTTGTATCGACACAATAAGCACCTAAATTAGCAAATAAGCCTCTGATATGTCCCCTAACGTACATACATTTACAGGAAGAAGACTTAGGTGAGGAGTCTCCACCACGTCATCAACTGCAAACAAGAAAAATTGCAACCAAAATTGGGCCTCGGTGCAAACATTGACTGCATGTACACGTCCCTGCTTTTTGCTTGTTTGCGAGCATCAATTGACCATCATTGCTGATAGCGTGGTAGATACACCCCACCTAAATAATTTCCCTCTTTGTAGATTCCTAGTTGCATGGATCGAAAACACAACGAGTCTAAATCTCCAATAAATGGAGATGATAGTGGAACCAGCCCTGGGTGTGTAACTTCTCTAAACGTCAATAAAACTCTGTATACATCCAATCTCCAAACTAAATAAAATGTATAAATCGTTGAGTGTTTACCCCGTCACTAAGACATGATGAAGCATTAACAGGGTCTAATACTTTTATCAACTAGACCAAATCTTGATGTCGTGTCTAAGACACGGTGGTGCAGAAAAATAACCATATGTCCACTTATCAGTCCAAGAATTAATAATCAACACAAGACCCAAAACACCAAGAATGACATCAATCAAATCTAACGAGTCGGCTAAAATATTGGTAATGGACACACATTAAGCACCCAGATCAGCAAATAAGCATCCAAATATGCACCTGATAGTTGACACATTCGTATGTTCACTATGTTGAGATCTAAGTATCACTCGACCATAGATACACAATCAAACCACACA